>OZ024745.1:96339977-96409977 GCA_964016885.1 Eledone cirrhosa
CCCTGTGTATATATATATATGGAGAGAGAGAGAGAGAGAGAGAGAGAGAGAGGGGTGGAGAGAGAGATGTATGTATGTGTGTGTGTGTGTGTGTGTGTGTGTGTGTGAGAGTGAGAGTGATATAACGGTTTGCAGTAAACGCATACATAACGGAAGTAAGTGAAATGGTTGGAAAGAATCAAAACCGTCTCGTTAAATGAGCTTACCAGACGTATATTTCTAAACCGTAACGCTCGCCAACCTGGTTCTGGAATATTAAAGTACATTGAAAGCTTTAATGTTGCAGAAAATGAGAAGATTTATAAACGTTTGACTACTTTTGGTTGAAAACCAAACATCGAATTTATTTTGGGCAAATTCTTCCACCAATCGTATTGCTTCCCAGCATGACGTCATGTTAGCTGAGCTGATTGCTCTTTGTTCCATTGTTTAGTTATATATATTGTGTTACATTGTTCCGTTAGGAATTGCCTCGGTGAATGTCTTTATAGTCATTGTTATCATTTGCACAGAACGTGGAAGGAAATGGATAGCAGAATTGGGAGAAGGCCAACAGAAAACGTGTCATGTACTTTAGTAGATATCCTTTTAGCTTTTCAGTTCAATTGTCACAGGGGTGAACACAGCGGGAACCATGATCTGGTCACTCGACCTACTAGAAATAGCAGCCAAATTTTCATCGAATTACATTATAGTGTTTTAAAAAAATTGAGGACACATTGGATATTGAACAAAATCATCTGATGGTCACGAGTGGAACGCCTTTAAAGAAGGCTGATCTGAGGCTAAGCAACAACAATTACAACAACGCTGTGTTTCTTCCCACCTTTTCTAATATATATATATATATATATATATATATATATATATATATATATGTATATTTATTATACACGTGTCAATATATATATATACACACATATGTAATAGACCGAAATCGTGCTGATTCCCAATAGAGAGTTGATGAAAATAAAGAGTATGTGTATGCTTTGCTCTGATGTTCGACTTTCTATTGTTCTCGTTGTATGCGCTTAGATTTTGACTTACGTATGTATGTGTGTATGTATGTATACATATGTGTATATATGCGCGAGGACATAGAAATAATCGGGCTGGATACCCGATCTTGCGGTAAACCACTGGGAATCAAGGCCTTTGTCAGGGCATTCTTCTGGGAGAAGGCAACTCAGGAAACTGGGATAACCCCGACATAAAACCTGCGGCTCAGTAGTTACCGGTGATGTTGATCTTTTCTTCTTTTGGGGTTATTGCTACTGTCGCTCAGAGAGTGGGATTGGCTCAGTGCACAGTCTTTCCTCACTTAAAAAAAAATCTTCACGCACAGGCATTGCACGATAGAATTAATTGATAATTATTAATAATGTTATATTGTGCAATGGCCATACTCGATAACGAGGGGGCAGCCATCATCATGTATGTATGAAAGTATACAGGGGAAATAGAGTTTGAAACATGCAATGACTGACCTTTTTCTTATTTAGAAGGTTTCTGTATTAATGTACCAAGTAATTTGATGGTTATTTGTATATTTTTGTTTACTTTAACCAGCTTCTGTATGTATAGCCTCTTCAAAAAGATTTTCGTTACAGTCTTTCAAAAACATATTTTTTCTTTTATGATAGAAAAAAAAAAGAATTTTTTTTTCGAAAGACTGTAATGGAAATCTTCTTGAAAAGGTTGTAAACTCAGGTGAAACTGGTTAAAGTAAACAAAATATATAAATAACCATCAAATTACTTGGCACACTAATACAGAAACCTGTTAAATAACTAAAAGGTCAGTCATTGAATTTTCCAAACACCCTATTTTCCCTATAACACATAATTTGTAAAGAAACCCCAAGCGTCTTAATCTTTTCACTATATATATATATATATATATATATATATATATATATATATATATATATATATATATATATATATATATATATATATATATATATAATATATATATATATATATATATATATATATATATATATATATATATATATAAAATTTCAGGTTATCAATAATGTAGTGATAATATATCGTTACGTTAGAGATGAACAGCGTACGTGCAGGTTTGCTCAACGAGTATAAATTATATTCCGGAGAAATGTAGAAAGGATGAATATAAAATGAAAGTGCTTTTGTTAAAAAAGGAATTTATTAGGTATTGACATATGTTTCTGTAACAGACCGAATACCTATGTATCGCTGCTTGCGTAATCATATAATGTTAGCAAGTATTCGATAGCAAATGTATAATCAGTTGTCACTTCTTCAGAGATTTTTTAACGGGGGCACTTTCATTTTATATTCATCTTTATATTCATCCTTTCTATATATAAAAGCACCCTCATCCTACATTCATCCCTTCTATATATATATATATATATATATATATATAGAAGGGATGAATGTAGGATGAGGGTGCTTTTGTTGAGAAAGGAATTTGTTAGGTATTGACGTGTGTTTCTGTGGCAGACCGAATACCTATGTATCGCTGCTTGCGTAATCATGTAGTGTTGGCAAGTGTTCGATAGCAAATGTATAATCGGTTGTCGCTTCTTCAGAGATTTTGGATAGATTGGATAGAATCAGAAAAGTTGAAGTGTTTGTGTTGGTAAAGGAGGAGGGAACGGAGGGGATGGTGTGTGACGGATGGTGGATTAGTTTGCTGCTGGACGAGTGTATAATGGGTTTCTGATGAGAGTACCATGAGTGGATCTAGGTGGGAGTTTTGGGAGTGCCAATTTTGATCTCTGCTTGACCAGCTGGACGGTGGACAGGGCTGGTCATTTGGTGCACCAAATGATATACTTGTATATAACCCATTATATACTTGTTTAGCAGTAAATTAATTTACCATCTGTCATATACTATCCCCTCTGTTCCTTCCTCTTTTACTAATATAAATACTTCAATTTTTCTGATTTTATCCAATTTATCCAAAATCTCTGAAGAAGTGACAACTGATTATACATTTGCTATCGAATACTTGCTAACATGATATGATTACGCAAGCAGCGATACATAGGTATTCGGGCTGTTACAGAAACATATGTCAATACCTAATAAATTCCTTTTTTAACAAAAGCACTTTCATTTTATATTCATCCTTTATATATATATATATATATATATATATATATATATATATATATATATATATATATATATTTATTAAAATAACAGATTAAAGTTTAAGCAAAGAATCGCTGCTTTCACCCTTAACGGGATCTTCTGAAACTAACAAAGTCAATCTGTAAACGCAGAAGTGGATATTTCAAAAAACGTTGCAACCGGAGGAAGACAGGAAGACGATACTTTGGTTCGTGGAAACGTTCCCTGGCAATTTTGAAATATCCACTCCTGCGTTTACAGATTGACCTTGTTAGTTTCAGAAGATCCCGTTAAGGGTGAAAGCAGCGATTCTTTGCTTAAACTTTAATCTGTTATTTTAATAAATATTTGCTCTACGGTTCTTATATATTTGATATATATTTATCCTTATCGAGCCTTCTTTGGATTTTAGTCTTCAAATTTATTATTATTACTATATATATATATATATATAAATGGAAAAGAATGAAATGAAATTGCATTTCTCCTCTTAGTACTGCTGATACTTAAATGTAAGTATGTATATGTACATACATATATGTATACAGACGTACATATATACTTTCAAACGTTCAATCATCTGACAGGAAGGTATACGATGCTGACGATAGCTAATAAGCTTGAAACTAGTTCATCGTTCCTTTGTCAGTGTTGAACAAAAGGGCGACGATGGTTGCCGAAGACTGTACGGCTTAATTCGGGCTGTTTGTTTACAAACAAACCGAACATTATAATAAGTGTTCGGTAAACCCATACGTCCATATATATATGTGTGCATGTATGCATATATATACATACTACTGTACGTCTGTATACATATATGTATGTTCATATACATACTTACATTTATATATATATATATATATATATATATATATATATATATATATATATATATATACTTGTGTGTATGTGTGTGTGTATGAGTGTGTGTGTGTATGTAAGTATGTATGTATTTCATGCACTGGAAGACCATGAAGGGAGGCAGGACTGGAGAGAAGAAGAGCTACCCTATCTAGTGGAACATCTGGGTGCAACCACAAGGAAGGCAGAGAGGCGAGAAGAATGGAGGGAGCTGGTTACTAGATCATCTGTCGTACCCCAATGGTCCACTAGACTATGGGGCAGATAAGAAGATGTATGTATGTATATATGTATGTATGTGTGTATGTATGTATGCATGTATGTATGTACGTACGTATGTATGTATGTGTGTGTGTGTAGAAATTGATTGTATTTCATGTAGTACTTTTCTTGTATCACTTGACTTTTGTGAGTTTAGTTGGTTGAGTTAGCTGTATGATTTATTGATCCAGATTAGACATACCCCATGATATCTTGAAGTTGTGCATTGTAGAAGGTTCAACTTCCTTCCTTATCTACACTTTCATCACTTTACATAGTCTCTGTAAAATTTTGTTACACATTTATTTGATATGTTTTGTCTAAACTGGCTTGCTGTGTACGATTATATCTAGAATTTAAAACTTCCATAGGTAGCACGCACTTTCCAAAGTGCATTAAAGAATTAAGTCTTTATATCTGAGTTAAAACTATACACTTTGATAGATCAAACGACTTTCCCCTTCCCTTAAAAAAAAATTGCTGGCCTTGAGCCTAAAGTAGAAACAATTATTACTTTACACTTTCATAGCTCAAATGAATGTATAAAGATATTTTGAGCTCTGGTTTGGCTGAGCTATTACTTTACACTTTGATAGCTCAAATGAATGTATAAAGATCTTTTGAGCTCTGGTTCGGCCGATCTATTTCTTTACACTTTGATAGCTCAAATGAATGTGTAAAGATCTTTTGAGCTCTGGTTTGGTTAGACTATTATTTTACACTTTGATAGTTCAAACGAAAGTGTAAAGAAAGATATTTCGAGCTCTTGTTGGGTTGGGTTGGTAGCCTTTTAGAAATAAATTGATGCTTTAGCAAATAGTTTTATGTTGTTTATGAACTGCTTATTTCATTACTTTACTAGTGATGTGTAATGATATAGACCGATAGTTTCATAAAATGGGTTTGGATTCCCTCTTGTGTATAGGTATCAGAGAGATAGTTCTCCATTATACAGGTGACTGGAGAGATATTTAGGAATCTCTTAAGAAATTTGGCTGACATTATACTCAACACTAGTGGCAGAAATACTTTTGAATTAAAACATGATATATTCAGCTTTAAAATGACACAGTATTATAATATATCTCGATAGTTGGTGGTAGGTCATGAACGTTTGGTAAACGATACTTTTCTTCAAAGGTTTTTGTATTGAATATGCAGTGGTGTTATGTTTGATAATAAGGATATATGAGTGAAAAAGAGAGTGAAAGAAAGAGTGACTGAGAGTGTGACTGATCAAGGTGGGAGATGGTGAGAGAGAAGGAGAGAAAGAGTACTTTTTTTGTCATCATATTAAAGCATTGTTTCATGTTTCATTCTTTACTGGTGATTGATCTTGGTATAAAGCTATCATTGATGTTCGATGTTGTTCTGTAATCAGAAGGATTTTATCTCAGGTTATTTCCCTTCAAACTAGTTGGTCTCACGATTAATTTAAGAGTAACTTGCATGCATAATATTTTACTGTTTTACTGGTTTCATTTATTACACTGTGGCCATGCTGGAGCACCTCATTGATTTAATCTGTCATATCGGCCCGAGTACTTATTCTGTCGGTGTCTTTATTAAGGAACCGCTAGAGTTAAGAATATAAACACAGAATGAAAAGTAAACCCTGAGACGGTCACACACAGATACACACACATATAGATCAATATATATATATATATATATATATATATATATATATATATATATATATGTGTGTGTGTGAGAAAAACCACAGACCCTCCATCTCAACCCTATTTTTGAAAAGCAGAAGAACTGCGAAACCGGTAAAGGAACCGAATAAGACTCCACCATTTTCGATTTCATCTCTCTCTCTCTCTCTCTCTCTCTCTCTCTCTCTCTCTCTCTCTCTCTCTCTCTCTCTCTCTCTCTCTCTCTCTCTCTCTGTACAGTTAGGTATATCTGAACAAAGGAAAGAATGACTTCACTTGTAGTTCTAAGCAATTTGATTTAATTTTATAATATTATAATCGGTAGAGGGTCGGACGCCATGCTTTGACGCATAGCGTTACGGGCCTTGCCATTCTGAATTCAAATCCCGCCGAGGTTAACTTTGCCTTTCATCCTTAAGGGGTCGATAAAATAAAGTACCAGTAATGCACTGGGTAATTTGCTGGCCTTGTGCCAAAAGTAGAAACAATTATCTATATATATAAAACAGAGGATGTCTGTGTGTCTGTTTCCCTAAAACTCGAGAAGTATCCAACCGGTTTTTTTCAAACTTTATACATGTAACTCGTATGACCCCGGAAGTGTTTTGAGCAAAAAAAATTCAAATTTTCAACGCCCTAGGGACCGCATTAGGCGATTTAGCGATATCTTTCTCTTTCTCTTAGTCTTTCTCTTTTTAGATAGATACATAGATATGACGTCGCGCTTTCATAATATCTGTCTGTATGCCTGACTGTCTGCATTACGTCATTATGACGCGATCAGTGTGTGTGTGTGTATATATATTCTTATGCCAGGGAACGTCTTCACGAACCAAAGTATCGTCTTCCTGTTTTCCAGATTGATTTTTTTAGTTTAAGAAGATCCCGTTAAGGTTGAAAGCAGCGATTCTTTGCTTAAACATTAATATGTTATTTTAATATAGATATTCGTGTACAGATATTTTTGCATACACAAAAACAAAATATAAAAAAACAAGGCCAAAGATTACATCAGTTAGTCTTAGTGTACTTCATACTGCTTTTAGGTAGAATATCCCGTTAAGGGTGAAAGCAGTGATTCTTTGCTTAAACTTTAGTCTGTTATTTTAATATATATATATAATTATATATTTATGGACAGATAATTTTGCATACACAATAACAACATATAAACAAACGTATTTATTTCACGAGGTTCGATAAGGATAAATATATATCAAATATATAAGAACCCTATAGCAAATCCCGAGCAACGCCGGGCCATTCTGGTAGTAATATTATAAAATTAAATCAAATTGCTTAGAACTACAAGTTAAGTCATTCTTTTCCCTTTTCAAACACACACACACACACACACACACACACACACACACACACACACACACATACACACACACACACACACACACACACACACACACACACACACACACACACACACACACACACACACACACACACACACACACACACAAATATATATATATAGAGTTTCATTCTTTAGAAATCATCAGGGATTCCTGATGATTTCTAAAGAATGAAACAGTTCTAATCCTATATATATATATATATTTATATATATATATATATATATATATATATATATATATATATATATATATATATATATATATATATATATATATATATATTTAGAAACACACAGATACATGCGGACACACACATATATACATGAATGCATCCGCACCCAACTGTGAGTTAAGGGTGCCAACTTCACCGATGTTGCTCAATGAATGACCGGGACAGACCAATTCAGTTTGAACCAGACTGAACCACAGTTGGGTGCGGATGCATTCATGTATATATGTGTGTGTCCGCATGTATCTGTGTGTTTCTAAATATATTAATAACTCCCTCTGGTCGAGCAATCTTTGAAGTGTGGGGACAACTGGAAAGCTTCCATTACTCATACTTCTCGCCTTCTTCACTACCTCTTCTACGGCCTCGATATGAATACCCCCTCCGCCTCCGTGGTATTTTCTTCGTGGTTATAAGAGGCTTAGCTCTGTTTCTCGACCGTTATCTCGCGTGACTATCTGCCCCTCCGCCTTTTGGGATTCTTTCTCACGTCGTGTAGACGCGTTCTTGAGACTAGTAAAATGAGGTATCCTCTTGATAAGTCGGCAGACCTCGCAAGGACTCTATATCTTTGATATATTGTTTTTGTTTATGCCACGAAACTACGTAGTCGAGGAATTTAGGAACAGTTTAGGTATGATACATTTTATTACTAATTATATGTAAATGTTTCTTCTCTCTTCATAATGTATTTTTAACTCTGATACTGGTTCAGTCTGGTTCAAACTGAATTGGTCTGTCCCGGTCATTCATTGAGCAACATCGGTGAAGTTGGCACCCTTAACTCACAGTTGGGTGCGGATGCATTCATGTATATATGTGTGTGTCCGCATGTATCTGTGTGTTTCTAAATATATTAATAACTCCCTCTGGTCGAGCAATCTTTGAAGTGTGGGGACAACTGGAAAGCTTCCATTACTCATACTTCTCGCCTTCTTCACTACCTCTTCTACGGCCTCGATATTAATACCCCCTCCGCCTCCGTAGTATTTTCTTCGTGGTTATAAGAGGCTTAGCTCTGTTTCTCGACCGTTATCTCGCGTGACTATCTGCCCCTCCGCCTTTTGGGATTCTTTCTCACGTCGTGTAGACGCGTTCTTGAGACTAGTAAAATGAGGTATCCTCTTGATAAGTCGGCAGACCTCGCAAGGACTCTATATCTTTGATATATTGTTTTTGTTTATGCCACGAAACTACGTAGTCGAGGAATTTAGGAACAGTTTAGGTATGATACATTTTATTACTAATTATATCTAAATGTTTCTTCTCTCTTCATAATATATATATATATATATATATATATATATATATATATATATATATATATATATATATATATATATATACATATATATATATATATGTATATATATATATATGTATATACATATATATGTATATATATATGTATATATATATATATATATATGTGAGATGGTGGCAGGAGGGGTGAAGAAACACACACACAGATACTTCTAAATTGTCAGCAGCAGCAAGACATAAGCTGACCATAACACCAATAACACTACCAAAATAAGGGTACAGGTCTGATGTACTTAACAATAGCAAACACAAACACTACAGGGAGCCTCACCCCAGAAAGAATTTCTATAGACTTTGGACTGAGGAATGCTCTCAAAACTGACCAATGGGAAGTTTGACCTTACAAATCTTTATAACATTTAGATGGGTATAACACACACACACATTTTATTCGATTATTTTTTTTTATTTTGTTCCTTTACCATCTTAGTCCTTCTACCACTTTATCAGAATTTTTTTTTTAGCTGACTCCAACAATAACACCACTACCAACACAAGAATAGAGGTCAGAGGTACCTAACAATAACAAGAACAACAACTACAGATTGGCTTGCCTCAGAACGAATTTCTATAGACTTTTGACTGAGGAATGTTCTAACAACTGACCAATGAGAGGAGAAGTGGCCCTTTGACGCTGAAATTCGTTTGTTTGAATTCATATGATTCCAGTTCCTCAGTGAAATAACAACCCAACCAGGAACTGGGCATATCAGAGTATTGAAAAAGTTATACACCTCAACAACATGTGTACTCGTCTCTACCACACTAATTCGGATTGCCTGAAGAGGTCACAGCCAAAGATGGCTGACACCGAAATATATATAGCAGTAATAAACGAAGCCAAATTTTAAACATTTGACTTATTTATTTTATTTTATTTTACATTACTCCGCAGTAACCAAACCAACCTGCGCACTTCGTCGAGTGCTCCAATCTGCATACTGAGGTGTTGGTATACAACCAACATATACTCAAAATATATATATATATGTATATATATATATGTGTGTATATATATATATGTATATATATATGTATATAAATATATATGTATATATCTATCTATCTATCTAAGGCGGGTAAAATTCCCGAGATCCATGGACGAGTTCTCTCCAGCGGTCTCTGTCCCTCATTATCGCTGCCATATCCTGCATCTCCAACAGACCAGTGTCTGTCCTTAGGGCATCAACATATGTTAACCTTGGTCTTCCTCTTCTAGTGTGTCCATGTAGGGGCTCCCAAAGGAGCACTGAGTATATGTATATATATATGTATGTATATAGAAGAGTATTGAAGTTTGCTTGAAGCATTGTGGAATAATAAGTAAATATCTTTAAGTCGTTTGGAAGCCTCGACAATGCAAATGGGTAAATCTCCGGGTAACAAGATCCGGTGGTGGAGAGAGAGATGTAAGTGGGTGTACGCTGAGATGCGTGGCGTGTATAAGACGTGTAGAGGAATGAAGGAAAGAGCATAAAGGATAAAATAAAAATAACAACACGAGAGAGAGTTACCTTGGGAGAGATTTAGTAGTCCCTATATATTTCGGATTCACATCCATCAACTGGGGGTTTTTCCGGGGTGGGGGAAAGGTTGTCTGTCGGACAGGTGCGAACCGCGCCCTCTATCTGAGGTATTCGGCAGAGCGCGCGTTTCGCACCTGTCCGACAGACAACCTTTCCCCCACCCCGGAAAAACCCCCAGTTGATGGATGTGAATCCGAAATATATAGGGACTATTAAATCTCTCCCAAGGTAACTCTCTCACGTGTTGTTATTTTAATTTTATCCTTTATCCTTTATACTCTTTCCTTCATTCCTCTACACGTCTTATACACACCACGCATCTCAACGTACACCCACTTACATCTCTCTCTCCACCACCGGATCTTGTTACCCGGAGATTTACCCATTTGCATTGTCGAGGCTTCCAAACGACTTAAAGATATTTACTTAATATATGTATATATATGTATATATATATATATATATATGTGTATTTATATATATATATATATATAATGGAAACATTTGAACAGGAACAAAACAGAGAGGCAGTCCAACGAATGTTTATTAATTTCACGCTCTAGAGAGTGGGGTGGTGGTGGGGAACGACGTTTCGGGCATAAGCCCTTCCTCGGGTGAGAAGTGTGTGGGAACAGAGTTCAAAGGGTGTGTAGGGGAGTGGTGGAGAGACATATAGCGAAAGGAAACGGTGCGATGAAATTAAAAATAAAAATAAAAATAAAAATAAAGCATGATCAAAATAAAAGGAATGAAATAAAAATAAATATAAAAGCATGATCAAAATAAACTGAAATTAAAAAGGGGTAAAACAGGTGGTGGAAGGGTGTGGGGTGTGTAGGGGTGGTGGCGGGTGGAGTGGGGAGAGGGAGACGGGGTGTCCGAGCGGGGAGAGCTGAAGGTGGTGTGTGTGTGTAGGTGTACGTGTGTGTGTGTGTGTATGTGAAAGTAAGGGTTGGGGGAAGAACGGGGTTGCATGTTCAGGAAGAGGTGTGTGTGTGTGGGGGGGGGGGGGGTTGTAGGTCGGAGTGTCTGTGCGTGTGTGGATAGAGGGGTGGGGGAGAGGAATCAGGAGGCTGAGGGTGTAAATATGTGGTGGAAAGCGCGTGTGTGTGGGGTTTAAGCGTGTTGTGGGTGTAGGTGGCGTGTGGGAGAAAAAAAATTATCTTTTATCTCTTTCTTTCTCCTCCTGGGTGGTTTGGTGGTATTAGCAGCTGAAATAGAAGTTGGCTGTTACTCTCACCAAACCACCAAACCACCAAGGAGGAGAAAGAGAGAGAAAGAGATAAACGAAAATATGAACTTTTATATATATATATGTAAATTATGTTCTCTAGTACCCTCTTCTAATTAATATAAACCTTAATTTTATTATATACTTTTTATTATATATACTGTAGCATGAAGAAGCCGAAACAATTATCAGCTAAAACCGGTACGATAAATTACTTTAAAACAATTCTTTTGCTGTTATTCTATGAGAAAATCCCATTAGCTACTTTTTTCTTATTTTCCTAATATATATCAACTCGTGTGTCACTTCTCAACATTCTATATATATACGATATTTTACGTCTTGATGTGGTAGCTAAGTATATGTTATGTTTATACAATTACTTATTTGCATAGGTAAGTTATATTACCTGTATGTTTTGTGAAGGTACGTATACTTTCTCGTACGTATATTTGATTGTATATATTATGGCGTATAATTTTATATTCTGGTACATATGGTTTGGTTATGTATATACGGGAGTTTTGCGTCTGTATGAGTATGCGGGTTCGTACGTATGTAGGGTGTGTGTATATGTGTACTTCATGTTTTGGTTGATGTACGACTCCGAACATTTGTGTATTTACATGTAGGTATGTGTGTGCGCTTGTTATATACGTATTTATTTATTTATATACGTTTAATTATTTATTTATTTGTATACACGCACTCACACACACACATATTTATATGTGCGTGGTTTTGTATACCTATGGCAAGTGTTTTCGCGTATGCTTGTGTATGTACGTATTTGTATGTGTGTATGTATTTATTTAATTTCTATTACCTCTGTATTGTATTTTATTTACTTTATTCTTAACTCTGAAGCGGAGATTCATTCGGTTTCCTAGTTAGAATTTTAGTCTACGACTTCAGCTATACCATTTACGTGGTTTTGTCTTTGCGTGCAATTGTTCTCCACGCACCACATATGACGTATTATCATCGTTTTTTCCGTTCTATGAACCACCTAAGAGAACATTAGTCTACGACTTCTTTTATACCATAAACGTGGTTCTGTCTTTGCGTGTAATTGTTTTTCACCGCTCCTATTAATGACGTATTATATTCGTTTTTTCCCATTCTTTGCCAGGGAACGTTTCCACGAACCAAAGTATCGTCTTCCTGTCTTCCTCCGGTTGCAACGTTTTTTGAAATATCCACTTCTGCGTTTACAGATTGACTTTGTTAGTTTCAGAAGATCCCGTTAAGGGTGAAAGCAGCGACTCTTTGCTTAAACTTTAATCTGTAATTTTAATAAATATTTGCTCTACGGTTCTTATATATTTGATATATATTTATCCTTATCGAGCCCTCTTTGGATTTTAGTCTTCAAATTTATTATTACTATTTGGCTCCTTCGGTTGAGCACTCTATTGGCTTATTCCAAGGTAACTCTATCTCGTGTTATTATTTTTATTTTTTACGCT
Source organism: Eledone cirrhosa (assembly GCA_964016885.1). Classification (NCBI taxonomy): domain Eukaryota; kingdom Metazoa; phylum Mollusca; class Cephalopoda; order Octopoda; family Eledonidae; genus Eledone; species Eledone cirrhosa. The sequence goes on from OZ024745.1 coordinate 96,353,043, forward strand.
CTTTCCTACGTTCTTCTACACACTATACATCTCATTCTACATTCACTTACATCTCTCTCTTCACCACCGGATCTTGTTACCCGGAGAATTACTCATCTGCATTGTTGAGGCTCCCAAAACGACCTAAAGAAAATATATCTTATTATTCCACAATGCTTCAAGCAAACTTCAATACTCTCTTATATATATATATATATATTATATATATATATAAAATGTTATATTGAAAACAGGACTGCCCACGTTTTATCTTTTTTATGATGGATCTTCGGTATTTACCTATTCGTCTTTTATTTTTGGTTTGGAATAATACAATTCCATGGCGTATCAACATTATAAAATATTCTTTCTTATCTTCTGAAGAAAGTGGTTGTTAATGTCCGTCGTTATTGCCTTTTCTTAAAGAGCAAGAATCATGGGAGGGATGTTTTATCGATGATACTCCCGTTGGTGGTTTTAAAATGGTTCAGAGTTAATTCCAACATTCTTTTAGCAGTTAGTAACAACCATGGTGTATCTATCTCTATATGTTTTCTTTTGTTTTATATTTTCTTATTAACGAATTTCCATAAATATTTTGTGAACTTCTATGTAACATAGTCGGTTTGTCACCTAATATATACATTTATCTAATTTTGCTTGGCGTCACACAGAACCCCCCCCCCACATATATATATGTATATATATATATATATACATATATATATATATATACATATATACATAAGAGTAATCGGTTTTATGGTAAAGCTTATATCTGTGTGAATTTATGTCGAAGTTGACATCTAGAAAATCAATATTAGTGAAGCTGGTTATTACAGTAACTTTTAACACTGTGCTAATTAAGATGATTATAAGGGTTTTGATCATGGTCACTTTTATAGCGATATAGACATGTACTAAAATCTAGGAAATTTCTTTTTTCTGTGTCTAAAACCTATTGCCTCAAACTGCAAACAATACCACCGTCCAATGATCTCACGGATACAGAAAAAAATTCCATGACATCCAACTTTTGTAAGCTAGTCCCTTTTATCCAGTAAAATATAATCTGAAAGTAGATATTGTCAATGTCTGCATACCTACGTGAAATCTTAATGTATAAGGAAATAAATGTTTACAAACACTCGGTTACAACAGATTTTACAGACCTCTAACACAGGCGTGCATTGAACATGTTGCGTTATTGCAAGAAAGACAAATAAACAAATGATATATGTCTTTATATATATATATATATATTTTCTGAAGACAGCATATATATGTGTAGGTATGTATATTCCCTCTGATAGTTTGTAAAAATTTTACATAGATCTATAGGATATGCATACCAACACTAACATATATATCCTAGAAACGATCGTAAAATGATGAATTATTTAATATAAGGAACTGTTTCTTTGTTTATTCATTATTTTATTAATATATATATATATATATATATATATATATAAAAGCGACGATGGTTGCCTGAACACTGTACGGCGTAATTCGGGCTGTTTGTTTACAAACAAACCGAGCATTATAATAAATGTTCGGTAAACACATACGTACATATATATATGTGTGCATGTATGTATATATATACATACTACTGTGCGTCTATATACATATATGTATGTACGTATACATACATACTTACATTTAAGTATTAGCTGTACTAAGAGTGAGAAATGACATTTCGTTTCATTCTTTTCTATATATATATACATATACATATAAACATATATATGTATGCTACTTTATGTAACCATCAGTATTTAGACAATCTGTTGGATCTCCGTCGGTTACGACAATGAATGTTCCAGTTCGAACAACGGAACAGCCTGTTCATGAAATTAACGTGCAAGTCAATGAACATTTTACAGACACGGATTTTCATAGTGTAGTTCTCAGGGAGATCCAGTGTGACAACACATGCCCTTTGAGAGCCGAGCGGACTGGAGCAACATTTGTGTGTGTGCGTGTGTGTGTTTGTGTGTGTGTATGTATGTGTATTTGTGTGTTTGTCTGTGTGTGTGTGTGCATGCTTCTTGGGCCGTCTGCTCATGGAAATCAAGTGCAAGTGGTTAAACATTCTACAGACACGTATACCCTTAACATATCTTCTCAGGGAGATTCCGCGTGACTCTGTATGTGATAAAGCTGGCCCTTTGAATTAAAAGTACAACTCATTTTTGTCAGTTGAGTAGACTGGAGCAACATGAAAGTGTCATGTTCAAAGATGCAATGCGTCACCGCGAATAGAACCAACGACCTTACGAGCGTGAGCCGAACACCCTAACCACTAAGCCATACGCCTTCTTAATCAGTATGTCAATTACTCCACCCTCTCTGTCTTCAATATCGTTATCTTATTTTCTATGGTAGCTCATCCTCCACTTATGTCCTTCATTATATCCCATCTTGTCACCACTTCCTACCAACATCCTCTTTTAATATTCTTTGCATCAGTTATGAAAAATCGATTTTCCGACTCATGAGATTAGAGGAGGCGTGTGAAGGTGAAAAAAGGGTGAGAGGAGGACGGAAAGGAAGGAAGAGAACCAGGAAATAGAGGAACGAGCTTGAAACATTGCGAACACGAGAGAGAGGGGAGAGAGAAAGAGAGAGAGAGAGAGAGAGAGAGAGAGAGAGAGAGAGAGAGAGAGAGAGAGAGAGAGGAAGTGAGTGAGAGAGCGAGAGAGCAAGTGTGAGAGAGAGAGAGAGGGGAATGAGAGAGAGGAAGTGAATGAGAGAGAGAGAGAGAGAGAGAGGGAGAGAGGAAGTGAGTGAGAGAGAGAGAGAGAGAGGGGAAATGAGAGAGAGAGGAAGTGAATGAGAGAGAGAGAGACAGACAGACAGAGAGGAGAAGAGGAAGTCAGCAGTGAGAGAGAGAGAGAGAGAGAGAGAGAGAGAGAGAGAGAGAGAGAGAGTGAGGAAGTAAATGAAAAAGAGGGAGAGAGAGAAAAGAAGTGTGAGAGAGTGTGAGGAAGTGAATGAGAGAGAGAGAGAGAGAGAGAGAGAAAAGAAGTAAGTGAGAGAGCGAGAGAGAGAGAGAGAGAAAAGAAGTAAGTGAGAGAGAGAGAGAGAGAGAGAAAAGAAGTAAGAGAGAGAGAGAGAGTGAGAGAGAGGGAGAGAGAGATAGAAGTGAAAAGAGAGTGAGTGGGGAAGCGATTGAGGGAGACAAAGAGGGGGGGGAGGAAGTAAGTGAGAAGGAGTGAGAGAGAGAGTGAGGAAGTAGGTGAGAGGGAGAGGGAGAGAGAATGAGTGAGAAAAGAAGTAAGGAGAGAGAGAAAAGAAGTGAAGAAGTGAGAGAGAGAGAGAGTGAGGAAGCGAATGAGAGAGGGGGCAATGGAGAGAAGGAAAATAAGAGAAAGTGTAGAGATATAATAGCAAATTAAAGAAAGGGTGAACAGTAAAAGAAAAGAACATCAAAGAAAAGAAGCAAATTAGAAAGATAAAATAATTATAAAAGACGAGACAAAGGAATGTCAAGAATGTCTTCGACTTCAAGTGACAGAATTTATACGATTATACTAATAAGGGTTTCTAATATAGGCACAAGGCCAGTAATTTTGAGGGAGTGAGAAGTCAATTATATCGAACCAAATATCTAATCTACTTTATTTAATCGATCCCGGAAGGATGACAGGCATTTTTGACTTTGGTGGAATTCGAACTCAGAACGTAAAGAACCGAAACAAATATTGTTAAGCATTTGGCTGACACTCTAAGAAGTCGGCCAACTCACCGCCACAATGATGATGATAATAATTCTTTCTTTATCAACTACAAGGGCCGAAATACAAAGGACAGTACCAATGGATAAGGACTGGGATTTACATATAGTATAAAACTTGTACACAAAGAAAACAAGTAAGGAAATAACTAAATTTAAAACATTAGAATTCCTCAAAAGAGAGGGAGTACCACCCACGGCTAATTTAGGAACCTCACAGATCCAAAACTATCCTGAAAGTCAAGCACACCATAGGAAGGTGCCCCTCTCTTCTCTAAACACTTCAGCCTACAAGTGCATGATGAGAACAAGCCCAATTCAGTTGGGTTATCATCTCTGCGTTTACCCACTTTTTAACAGATGTATTGGGGGTCAGCACTTCCCTCTCCACTCTCATTTTCCTTTCCAAGGGGAACTTGAAAAAATTGACGAGGGCTTGGCCGAAGAGGAGTGTGTCTGTTGTCATTCTTTTCAGTCGTGTCCTCCACACAACCTCTTTCGCTACTCACACCAGATAGAGGATAGCTGCTCGCCCTTCCCGGCCAAAATGTGACGGAGTGAGCTTGAGGAGGGAGTGGGCCGATAGCCGGATCTGTCCTATACGCGATAATAGTAGTTCGATAAAACTCAACAAAGCAAAGTTGATCTCAACGGAATTTGAACTGAGAGTGCAGTGAGCCTGAATAAATATCAAAGCATGAAACATATCTTAACAACCCTGCCAGTTCACCATACCATGAATGGACTCGTAACTTCTGTTGGACTCGTAGGAGGGCACTGTCGTGACATACTGTCTTGGATATGTAAATCTGGTTTAGTTTATCCCTTTCCTGGTCTAAACACAGCTAATATCTTCCAGAGAAAGAGTCAGCATGAGAGAAAGTGCAAAAAAGATATGGTACTTTATCCATATCGGAAGGGCGAAAGGCACAGTTGGTCGGGAAAGGGGAACAATTGAATTTAGAACACAAAGTATTCCATCCGACATTCTAATGATTCAGCTAATTCACCACAAAATAATGGTTTCTTATATAGGTACAAGGCCAGCAATTTTTGGGGAGGGGAAAATCGATTAAATCGACCCCAGTACGTTACTGGTGCTTTATTTTATCGACCCCGTAAGGATGAAAGGTAAAGTTAACCTCGGCGGGATTTGAACTCAGACTGTAAAGGACCGTAACTCTATGCTGCAAAGCATGGCGTCCGACCCTCTATCGATATTGCCAATCCACTGCCCTCATATTCACCACAAAATAATAAAGATAATAACGAACAAAAACTTACAACAAAAAAAACCTACAAAAAAGACAAAAACGAAAACAAAAAAAAAAAAATTTCTTTGAGTTCAGACGAAAGCAATGATAATAGTTACAATATTTATTTAGGTAGAATTTACATAATACGGAAATTACTTTAATATTGTTTACATAGAACAATTTAACAATGGTGTGAATATGTGACAAAGCAATCCACACTTTTTATTATTGTATTAAATTGTACAAATCGACTAGAGACTAAGAAACTACTATAAAGCACGACAAATGTAATGTGTAGTTAGTTATTCAGTAAACTAAGAAAAAGTGTTTGACCTTAAGGGTTGAATGGAGAAGGAGTGGAGGGTATTGAAGATAGAAATAGAAGCAGAACAATATATCAACTATGTGGCCCTCTTTTTTTTTTTTTTTTTTTTCGTAATTTTTTTTTTTTTTTTTTTTTTTTTTGGCATAGAACTTTCCGGAAAACTCGACAACACGTACTCCGGAAATGATGCCATTATTCCATTTTTACTATTCACTCTGAAGACCATGCCAATATTATGGATATTGACACACTCACACACATATATACACACGCACACTAACAATGAGAGAATGCTCAACACTACACCTACATACACACATATACATGCATTATATATATATATATATACACAGTATATATATATATATATATAAATATACACATATATATATAAAACACATACTCATATATATATATATATATATATATATATATATATATATATATATATATATATATATATATATATATATATACTGTATATATATATATATATATATATATATATTTATATATATATATAAATATACACATATATATATATAAAACACACTCTCATATATATATATATATATATATATATATATATATATATATATATATATATATATATATACATATATATATATATATATATATATATATATATATATATATATATATATATATATATATATATATATATATATATATATATAATAACTATATTGAGAAGTGCACTAGCAACCGAAGTGTATGATAAAGTTATATCTGTATAAACAGAGTGTGTAACCGAGACTTATCAACGTGCAAAAATATATACACATATCTAATATGTAGGCATGTAAACATGCCAGAAAATATGATTTCCCTGTAAATTGAAAACAAAAATGATAAGTATCTTTAATCGATGTTCGGATCTAATTGGACCCTCATCAGAAGACGTATATATCATCCAATCAACCACAAGAAAACATGTATTTGATGGCACTCAAACTGTTTTTGTATAATCTGTCTTGGCTGCTTAGTCCACAATTAATTATCGATTTGAATTAGACAGAAGCGTACGTACTAATAATTGTTTCTACTTTTGGAATAAGGCCAGCAATTAACTCAGTGCATTACTGGTACTTTATTTCATGGATCCCGTAAGGATGAAGGGCAAAGTTAACCTCTGCGGAACTTCAGATAATAACGGGCTGCAACTCTACCAATACTTCCATTCCACCGCTCTCGTACGTACTAATAATGGTTTCTTATATAGGCACAAGGCCAGCAATTTTGGGGGAGGGGAAAGTCGATTAAATCGACCCCCACTACGTTACTGGTACTTTATTTTATCGACCCTGTAAGGATGAAGGGCAAAGTTAACCTCGGTGGGATTTGAACTCAGACCAGAAAGGGTCGTAACTCTTTGCTGCAAAGCATGGCGTCCGACCCTCTACCGATACTGCCAATCCACCGCCCTCCGTACATACTAATAATATAGTTTCTTATATAGGCACAAGGCCAGCAATTTGGGAGGAGGGGAAAGTCGATTAAATCGATCCCAGTGCGTGACTGGTACTTTATTTTACCGACCCCGTAAGGATGAAAGAAAAAGTTAACCGCGGCGGAATTTGAACTTATACCATAAAGGGCCGTAACTCTTTGTTTCAAAGCACGACGTCCGACCTTCTACCGCCTTCGTACGTAATAATTGTTTCTACTTTTGGCACAAGGCCAGCAATTACCCAGTAATAATATGCAAATAAAAGATTCTATTTCAGTGATACTGACATATATGGTGGGTTTATAAATTCATTTTAAGGTGTGTGGCTTAGTAGTTAGAGAGTTGGATTCACAATCGCGAGGTTGCGAGCTCAATTCTCGGACCGGGTGATGCGTTGTGTCCTTGAGCAAGACACTTTATTTCGCGTTGCTACTTCTGCCAGGAGTTGCAACCGGTAGATAGTATCAGCAATACAAAAAATGTACGATAAAAGCAGATTAGTATGTATGAGATGAAAGAATGGTATTTAACTAATGTAATGGTACGCGATGGGGCTCACCCACAGCCCCGGCGGACAGAATAGAGAAGGCGTTTCCCCGGAGGACGGCAAGGGAGACGCGCTGGAAAAGCCACCCCAACTCGCGGGGCTCACACCTACGGCTGGCCAGCTCAGCGCCTATGGTGGTGAGTAAGGAGGTAGCCCTGGGGCCGAGGACACCAGGAGTCTCCACTGCCAGGGGAACGGCCGCAAACCTGTCAGAGAGCGACCGGTATTTGAAGAGTTTGGCCCCCTCAGCCCGACGTGCAGCAGAACCTGGGTCAGTCGCAGTTGTATCTGGTTGTGGCTGCAGAAAGTGTCGGTGTAAGTGGCATCCCAGACGAGGGGTTTTCCACCGCGGAACGGGAAGATGGTCATGCCATCTGGCCTTTTGCCGTCCCCTCGACCCAGCCCCACCGGCTCGAGCTGGGAAGGGAAGCCTGCAGCGTCCAAGCCATGCTTCATGACCTCGTTGAGGGCAGCATGGCGTGGAATGCGGCCGGCACTGTGGCGACAGGAAAGCGGGTGGAGGCCGAAAGAGTCCACGGTGGAACCGCAGCGACATCGGTGTGGCTGGCAGATCCGGAGGCCGAGCCTCAGGGAAACGCCGATTCGCAGGCTATGGTTGTCTAGCTGCGTGCCAGTGGAGAAGGAGGACAGAGCATGGAGCCAGGCACCACTGTGGGGTTTGGAGGCCGCATCAGCAATGGAAAGACCAATGGAAACATTGTTTCCTTGGTCCGATTTGACGAGCTCCACTCCACTTGACAAATGAATGAGGTCTGGTATCTTGTCGATCGATCAGAGCGAGATAAATCAATTAATAGTGGATTTCTCTGCTAACTTAAATGGTTGTATCTGATCTCTATCGATATATCACAAAATAGATTCGAAACCGGAGTCAGATGGTTCACTCTGGTTCGGTCCAATAGGAAATTAAACAAAAGTGTATTTACATACGCATTTGTACACCTTCGGTTAAATTCTTTACTGTTTCTGTACAGATACGTATTTACTACACACACACACACGCGCGCACACACACACACACACACACACACACACACACACACACACACACACACACACACACACACACACACTACACACACACACACACACACACACACACACACACACACACACACATATACACACAAATGGCTAACTTTTGTAAAATTGGTGTACATGTGTATTGGTCATTGTGATGAAAGAAGGCATTTAACTAAAGTGGGATTGAACTAGAAAACTCTGCGGCTTCATGAAATATGTTTATAGCGCATGCTTTAAATCGTTTCAGCGATTATCAACAACTTATCTATGATTGGTTATTAATTTCCTTGCCAAAGGGAGATAAACAGCGAAACTAAATTCTGCTTTTTCTAAAAACACATAGTAGTAGGATTTGCCTTACACACACTCAAACACCCAGCGCATGCGTTTAAATGTGTGTATGTAGAAACGTAGTGCAAACCTTATGAGTGCATGCTGGTGTGTATGTTTAATGTAAATCTATACGAATCGCGTACAAGTGTGTGTGTATGTAAATAATTACTTTATGCATACATTGGTTTAATATTGTACACAATATAATACAGAGACAGACAAAAATATTTTAGGATGTGTAAACATAAGGATAAAGATAAATAACAAAACACAAAATCTGTAAAAGATATTTATTTACGAATATGTATGTATATATGTATGTATGTTCTTCTGGTTTTATAATTTCACAAATTTTTACCAATAGAGAGAGAGTCGGTTTCTAACATAGACACAAGACTCTCTCATTGGAATTACACAACATCAACTAGGTAGATATATTAAGTTGTTAATGACGCTACTTTATTGTTTGTATCAGATGAAAGAATGGTATTTAACTAATGTATTGGTACGCGATGGGGCCCAACCACAGCCCCGGCGGACAGAATGGAGAAGGCGTTTCCCCGGAGGACGGCAAGGGAGACGCGCTGGAAAAACCACTCCAACTCGCGGGGATCACGTATGTCTGCAAGTGTAGATATGGATGTTATTGTATGTGTGGATGTGTATGTTTTGAGTTGTATGTGTGCATGTGTATATGCTTTGTATCTGTACATGTGTATATGCAACATTTTTGGAATGTTTTACATATTTTTACTGTTCGTTAATGGATTGTACTTGTAATTTCTTAACTAGTTGTGTTCTTTCTGTTCCTGTGAAGCCTAGCTTCTCAAGATTTGTATTGAGGCAGTTGCTAACATACCTCAGTGCCCCAATAATCACAGGCATAAATCTGAAGGTGTAATCAGGGTGGATTATCTGCAGATTTCTCATCAGTTCTGCATTCTCCTCTTCGCTAATCTTTGATATTATTTGGCAGTATCGGTAGAGAGTCGGACACCATGCTTTCCAGCATAGTTACGTCCCTTTACAGTCTGAGTTCAAATCCCGCCGAGGTTAACTTTGCTTTCATCCCTACGGGGTCGATAAAATAAAGTACCAGTAATACACTGGGCAATTGCTGGCCTTGTGCCTAAAGTAGAAACAATTATATTGGCATCTGCTGGGCAGCTAATTTCCACTACTGTGCATGTTTTCTTCTCCCTGTCCCATATCATAATATCTGGTCTGTTATGCCTGCACTTTATTGGGGTTTTTACTGTAACATTCCACCAGTACTCTTTCATATTATGTACATGGATGTCGTCCACATTGCTGTGGCTTTTAATGTGTTTATTATCGAGGCTATCTTTTTTACGAACTGTATTGTACAGTGTTTTGGCCACTACATCATGCCTCATAGGTAAATAGTACCGCGATGACATCTTTGGACAGCTGCTGATGTCATGAGTGATATCCTCGAAGTTAGTTCTGCAGAGTCTGCACTTGTTATCATATCTAGGTGTTTTAACTGCATCCCTATCTCTTTTGTGAATCAGGTATTTCGTGTTAATCTCCTGTTCTTGGATTGCAAAAGCGTATCCTTCAAAGTGGGAGCCAATATAGCGGTTGTTGGTCCAAGATAGACTACTTTCCTTATCTATATTACTCTCACTCTGGAGCTTCCTGGCAACATATCCATGCATGATTTATTGCTGATAAGCATGCAGTTTTTCATCCATGGATCCACTGCGATACTGCTGAGCGACTTCCCTAGGTGTGAGTTTTTGATTATCACACAGGGAATATCTCTCGAGGAGTTCCTTCCCAACTCTCATGATCTTATCTGTTTCATGCAGATAGACTTGCTCAAGAGACGGGCTCCTACACTTCGAGGTTCGTAGATGTTGTCGGAGAGATATGATGCGACATTCAAATGTTGTCTGGACTGATGTTAGGCCTCTGCCTCCCTGCTTACGTTTCAAGTAAAGGCGGTCTATGTCACTGTTGATGCGGAAGTTTCCGGTGTTGTTTAGTATTTTTCGAGTTCCAACATCAACTGCTCGGATTTCCTCAATCTTCCAATTGAGTATTCCAAACGTTGGTGTTAGGACAGGCACAGCAAACACATTGTGAGCCACTGTTTTGTTTTGCGCAGAGAGTTCCGATGACCAGATCTTTCTTAATCGGGTGTAGTATTCCCTGGTTACGCGTTCCTTATTACAGATACCATTATAGGATATGTTCTCACCTATCCCCAGCTATCTGTAGCAGTCCTCATCAGATATCGGTGAAACAGTTAGGCCATTGATGACAACGTTGCTAGATTGGGTTGTTGTTTTTCCCCGCTTTACAATCATGTATGAGCATTTATCTTGGCCAAACTCCATTCCTATATCCTTTGAGAACGTTGTAACCAGGTCAAGATTTTTCTTCATCCCATCCATGTTCTTGGCATAGAGTTTCAGATCGTCCACAAAGAAATTATGGGTTAGGTTTGTATTTCTGTCCTCCTGTGAGCCAATGATGTATCCCTCACATTTCTTGAGCAGAAAGGACAAGGGGTTTAATGACAAGATGAATAATATCACAGAGAGGCTGGCCCCCTGAAATAAACCCCTGCAATATTTTATTTTATCAGTGAAAATAGAGTCCCCCCTCTCTGTCTTTAACCTTAGGATAGTAGCCCAAGAAGAAGACAGCTTCTCTATGGCTCTGACAATAATGTCTGGGACTTTAGCAAGTTGGAGGGCCTCTATCATCCAAGAGTAGGGAACAGAATCGAAAGCTTTCCTGTAGTCCAGCCAGACTGTAGCCATATTCCTCCTAAGTTGTCGCACCTCCGACATCGCAGTATGTATGTATGTATGTATGTATGTATGTATGTATGTATGTATGTATGTATGTATGTATGTATGTATGTATGTATGTAAACTTAGGAAAATTAACTAAGAGAAGACAACGAAAACAAAGCAAAATGAAATATATATATATATATATATATATATATATAGGGCATAGGTTAAATATAACGTTCGCGAAACTGAAAGTGGATTTTCTGACAAGTGAATGTGTTTTTTTTTTTTTTTTACAATGAAATTTACGATACACTCTTTGTTTATTTACAACAGGTCTCTATAGTGATATGGTGTTAATTAGTATTGCGTGTGTGATTATTTTCTCTTATATATATATATATGTGTGGGTGTGTATATGTGTGTATATATATGTGTGTCTGTATGTATATATATATGTGTGTTTGTATATATATATGTGTTTGTGTCATCATCATCGTTTAGATGTTTTTACCCAAATCCCTTATCATTCTCTGTCCTTCTTATGACCCGGCCTTAATTTGTTTATAGTTGGTGCCAACTTTGGCAAGATATTACAAAAACATCTAAACGATGATGATGACACAAACACATATATATATACAAACACACATATATATATACATACAGACACACATATATATACACACATATACACACCCACACATATATATATAAGAGAAAATAATCACACACGCAATACTAATTAACACCATATCACTATAGAGACCTGTTGTAAATAAACAAAGAGTGTATCGTAAATTTCATTGTAAAAAAAACAAACAAACACATTCACTTGTCAGAAAATCCACTTTCAGTTTCGCGAACGTTATATTTAACCTATGCCTATATATAGAATATACAATGATATTAAATAAATGGAAACTATATTTATAAAACCATATTTATTCTATTATATATATTTCAAAGGTACCAAAAGTTTGGTACTCTATCATCAGATAAAATACAAAATGTTTTATAAATATTTGACATAATCAAGGTTACAACCATAAATCTTCATATAATCTAATTGATTATATGTACAATATTATAACTAATAATATAGGTAACAAATCTTTTCCCCCAAATTAACGTAAATCCTAGCCCTTACTCCTTTCTCTTCTTTCCTACGCATACAATAACTTATCATATTTAAATTTTCCATAGCGTCTAAAATAACGTTTTTTTCAGCCCTTTTACATAAACCTCATTTGCATACTCATCTTAATAATTTGAAATATCGGACTTTTTTCTCTTCCCTTCACTTTCCAGGGATAACTTGAACCATTAAGGTATATTATCCTTGGTTATGTCAAATATTTATAAAACATTTTGTATTTTATCTGATGATAGCGTACCAAAATTTTGCTACCCTTGAAATATATATAATAGAATAAATATGGTTTTATAAATATAGTTTCCATTTATTTAATATCATTGTATATTATACTCCAGAAAATCCGTTGAGTGCTCTAAATCAGTTATAAAAATTCATATTTGTTGAATTACCAACAAATTGAATATCCCTTCTGCTTATATATATATAGATAATTGTTCATAGCTATTTTATGTATATATGTACACACACACACACAGACACACAAACACACACACCTGGTAAAAAATAACTTACTTCGAAGAGAACAAAAGGGATATTGGAAGCCTATTATGGATGTAAAGATTGATTAATTATAGATCAATAAAACAATAACCAAAGCTTGTGAAAGAAGAAAGAAACCATGAGCTTGGTAATATCTAATTACCAGAAACCTGTTAATGTGAACTCTGGAAATATAAGTTATACATGAAGTAACACTGTCTCTTCCATCTATTGCTAGGAATATATCCCGATATATGGAAATATAGTGCAGTGTATCCCATTTCCAGGAAGAGCAATCCATCTGATCCTGTCACCTATTGTCCTATAGCACTCGTTTCTAACACCGTAAAGTTGATGAATAAAGCGATTAACACCAACATTCTCTATCATCTTGAATTTCTACTTTCTTTATTGATCCCCAATATAGTTATCCCAATGTTTGATCTGCTGCCAGAAACCGCCTTTCCTATGTCTCTCACAAACAGGCTAATACCATCAAGAAATTTAATCATAATGAAAAAATTTAGCCGTGTCTAGCACACACATCCTCAGACAAAACTGTCCTCCAATGAGTTCCACCAGTCTCTCGTATCTTGGATCAGTGTATTCCTGTTACCGGGGCGTGTGATTATAACGCACTCTCTGATCCACACTCTATCAACTGTAGTTTACCCGTGGTTAGTGTTTGCTCTCCACATTCTTCCGTCGCTAATACAGCGGGTTGGCTGGTCTCATGCTAACTCCTCTCAATCACTTTTGATTCATTCGTCTTTTGTGCTCTTGTTACTCATATCAAGCCCACCACTCTAGGTTTGTCAGAAAGTTCAACACCTTGTCCTTCCACCCCAGAACGTCGGTCGTACGAAATCCACCACTGCACATGGTTTTCTGTTCCCATCGACTGAAGGGTGGGGTATGAACTATGTCGACCACATTGACCTTAGATGTCCTGCAAAGTTCATGTACATACTCCAGACCAGTACAATGAAATAATTAGAATTAGATACATCAAAACTACCGAACCTAATCAATAGAAGATTCATTTTTGTGATCTCTCTTCTGTTTGAGGATAACATTTTAGAGTATCATACGAAATACGTGAATAGATATGAATTGGTTGTAAGTAAACCATCTTTTATGTATGGATGCCCTTTAGCTGTAACTGCAGATCGCCCAAAAATGGAAGCCGAGTTAAATATTGAGAATAGAAATTAGTATAAAAATCAAGTTCGCCCCATGACTGCATTAGAGAGAGGGAGAGAGGGAGAGAGGGAGAAATCGAGTAAACGCTTACTTACAAATACTTTGTTATTAGGGAATTAGATAGAGTGCATCACACCAAAATGAAAGAAAATTTGATTAGGTAGGTGTATTATAGGTGCATTAGATGAGTTCTTAAAACTGAGTTCAATTCGAAAACAAAAAGATATCAACATCGTAGTCGTTCCATCAATAAGTTACACTCATAACAATCGTAACTTGATATTAAGTATATTAGTATGAATAGGAACGAAAGCAAGGACACTAATAATAATTACATTTAGATAGAATATCTAAACGAAAACCTGTCTTTGAAGTATAGTATTTGTGGAGTTTTTCTGCAACGAAAAATCTATTATAATATAGTACTATAGATCTAAAAATTATATTGTAAAAAGATTATGGAGAAACGAATACGCAAAGCGGACAACGAATATGGAAATAAAGGCCGATATAAACTGTTGTCTCTTAGGTGGAAAAGAAGTCAAGTTTTAAAAAATCTCGTGCTTAGATGAAATTTGAAAAGCCATTACATTGCAAAGACCTGAGAAGGCACTGATCGGAGTGGGGATGGGTAAAAAAAAAGGCTTAGTACTTGGCAAGTAGAGCAGAACTCAATGTTGAAACCGAAAGACTGAATATCAAATATTTCTCACCAGAAACTACCAAAGTCCAATAATCACTTAGAGCAAAGGTTCTAAACGGAGGGCATATGGGGGGGTGTTAGGGGGTGGGGGCGTTAGGGGGCGTATGGGGGGGCGTTATGGGACGTTAGGGGGGCGTTTGAAGCTTTGGGAGGCGCTGGAAGCCGCTTTAGTTTGGTAAGTTTTATAAACCATATTTCTACGTTTCTTAGACAGCCAGTGTAAATGCATTTGAATGAAGAAAACGAAGAAAATAAATAAAAGAAGCTTGTCAACAAATTCCCTAGGGAGACAAAAGAAAAACAAAAGAAATCAAAGAAAATGAAAATAAGGACGTCAACTTTGACAAAAGTTACAAGAACAACTTCAACAGAAATGTCAACAAAAAGAAGCAATGGTAATGAAAGGTGTGGGTGTATACATATACATACATACGAACATACACACACATGCATACGTACACACATAATTCACACACACACACACACACACACACACACACACACACACACACACACACACACACACACACACACACACACACACACACACACGTATATACACACACAGGCCTGCGTTAGTGTTTGATGAGGTTGAGAACCTGGTCAGCTTTCAGCCAGAGCCGTGGTATTTAATCTCCCTAGGTAATAAAATATGGAGACAGAATTTTCTCCGTACCCCACAAAACCCCTCCATAAATAATCATGTCAACATCCTTACACACTTACATATAAATGCACGTATATATACAAATGTATAAATGCATAGCTATATAATACGTAAATGTATGTATATATGTATGTATGTAGATATGTATATATATATAATATAAAACGAAAAATCAGTGATGCATCTGCACTCAATTTATTGTGTGTTACAATTGTTTCGCCGGCGGACAGCTCGAGACACGATCATTGTGTGGATCTGTCTGATTCTGCATCTGCAGGTTAGACGGAAACGTCGAACCTGCAGATCCAGTTTATCATATTATTTGTGGTATATAAACATTGAGTTTTGATGAAATAAATAAATCACTGCCAATACTGGAATTGTATAATCAAGCCCGTAGCGGTATGTCATATATTAAATCATATATTTTATCAAAGTACCTTTGAAATATATATAATAAAGCATATATTTTGATTATGTGAATATAATTTGTTAATATTTTGAATAATATATATATATATATATATTGTTATACTTTGGGAGGGTCATGTTGCCAATAAGAAACACATGCACCAGTTGCTTTCACTTCAATTTATTATAATAAATTTATAAATTTAGGAATTTATAAATTTCCGGTTGGCAACATGACCCTCCCAAAGTATAACAATATCGGTTTCAACAAACGTTTTCAGATAAAGAATCTTGCTAAACAAATTCAGAAACGAAATATATATATACATATATATATATAAATCTACATACATACATATATACATACATACATTTACGTATGTATATAGCTATGTATTTATACATTTGTATATATACATGCATTTATATTTAAGTGTGTAAGGATATATATATATATATATATATATATATGTGTGTGTGTGTGTGTGTGTGTGTGTATAATATATATATATATATATATATATATATATATATATATATATATATATATATATATATATATATATATATATATATATATATATTACACACACACATACACACACACTTTCTATTTTCAGTCTGGTCTACCATGTTTGAGCCCCCTGTTAGAGATAGATATGTTTCTTTATTAGCCACAGGGGCACAAAAGAAGGGGACAAATACAAAGAGGTAAGTTTACATACAATAAAAACGTGTAAAATATTATCACAAATGCAATTGAAAAGTTAATCGATTTTCCTCAATAGGGGGAGACATTTCATATGGGTAACACATACCCCCGAAAAAATGTGCAACCCTCATCTCCAGGAGTACGAAGAGTTTGTACCCCTTTCCTCTCTTCCTCCTTTTCCTCAACCTACAGGCTGATATAGAGAGAAGGCCCATTCACTGAGGCCATTCACGCCACTTTCACCACCCACCTTTCATAAAACTTGCTGGGGTGCAGCACCTCTCTCTCCATCCTGATTCTTCTTCTCAAATCGGCCGATTAACTGTTTGAGGCTGTTATACCCCCCTTTATCAGGACATGCTCCCACATAGTCCCAACGTGCATCTAGGATTCCATTCCAGTCCCCCACTAAAAGCAAGAAGCGGGACGTTCCCAGAAAAGTCTCTAGACGTTTGAAGAAGTCTGGCCGTGGTGTTCCGGATGGGGCATATGCGGCCACCAGTCTGAAGGCTCCACCTTCACTACCGTCAACCTCTAGGACCACCAGTCGACCCTCCGGGTCCAGATGTACCGTCTGTGTTACGAGGTCCAGGTGTTTCTGCAGCAAAACGGCAACCCCGCCCCCACCTCCCGGCTGACAGAGAGATGCGTAGATCTCAAAGTCGTCGAAGATGGGGGCCAGCTGTCGCTCGCTGTGGATCCTGGACTCGCAAATGGCTACTACATCCATACTGTGCTACCTGAGGTCGTTTAAGAGTTTTCCCTGTTTCCAGGGCATCCCCAGGCTGCGTACATTCACACATCCAACTCTTATATTGGCCATGTTGGTGCTGAAAAGTTAAAAGAAGAGGAAAAGAAATCACTCACCTCTTCGTCTCCCGGGGACCAGGCTGCACAATGTCCATTAGATAGATATATGTGTACCACACACACACATACACACACACATTTCTTACTCTCTCCGTCCTTCCCTCTTTCTCTCTTCATTTATATATATGTATATATATATATATATATATATATATATATATATATATATATATATATATATATATATATATATATATATATATATATATATATATATATATATTTATATATATATATATATATGCGGGGGACATGTGTAGGCCCGGGAGTGAGCGTGGAAGGTACTAACCGACTCCCTCGCTATGAGCGGGGACCACTCAGCTCGGGGTGCTCCGATCGGCGTAACCAACCCAACGGGCAGCGACGAATTGGGGGGCATGGCTATTCCAGACGTCCACAGCGTATACATAACATACTCTGACGGAACGGGGACAGGGACTGGTGACTACAACAAGAAGCGAACCCGTTCCCGTAATGTCATTTGGTTTAACCCCCTCCTCTTTTAAGCCGGTTTACGCAACAACATAGCGGCTTCTTTCTTCAGGACTTTGGATAAGCACTTCCATAACCAACAACGGTACCACGCCATCTTCAACCGGCACACGGTTAAATTGTCCTACTCCACAACTAGAAACCTAGTACAAAACATAGAAGCCTTGAACCGCAGTAGATTAAAAAATATCCGCAACTCCAGGGGAAACAGCAACCGTGAGAAGACGCACCACGCAAATACCTCTTCCTCTGTTGGTAACGTCTTGGACCGTGAAAGACCGGGGAATCACTCAACGCGTTCCGGTGATACAGGCGGCAACACCCCTCCGTGCTGTAATTGTAGAAACCCCGCTAGCTTCCCCCTGGAGGGTAGGTGCCTCGGCAGTGGCTTAGTATATGAATGTATGGGGGTGAATACCAGCAACCATGCCTTCTCCTATATCGGAGCCACGGCTAATAAGTTTAAGGAACGCTGGTACAATCATCTCTACACCTTTAGGAGGGTGGATCAGACGGGATAACGTAGAATTCACCATGTCGTGGTCCAAAGTAGCACCGGCTCAACCCTACGGAGAGGGTGGACATGACTCGTGCGATTTGTGTGCCACCGAGATTATGGAAATAATCGAGAGGGGAGCTCAAGTTATCAATAAAAGGAGTAACCTCTTCAGCTCCTGCCTCCACAGATCTTCTGGAACCTTCCTCAAACTGTACGGACTAGCAACGTAGTGGTGCTAGTTGAACACTTTTGCAATCTTGTCCATGGAAGCCGTGCATAGCCTCGCGGCAACCCCAGCGTCAGGCGAACCTTGGATATCTTGTTTGCACACCTGGAGTCTCTATGTGTACATGTTTCTTGTCCTTTGTTCCCTATTCCTCTGTTTATATACCTACTGCTGTTTTTTTTATGTATTTTGTCCCGTTCCTTTATGATTGTGTTCTCTATATGTGTTCTGTTTCTTCTATTTGTTCCTGTTCCTACTTTCGCCTCCCGTAACTCTCTTCCATGGCCTAACAGCCCTTTTGATAGTATTGTTGCCACTGTGGTTGGGACTGAATGCTATGATCATTGCTAGCCTTGTGCCTTCCAGTGATAGAGGAGTATTGTATTAACTGGGAATGTTTTTTTATATATATATAAATACCCATCTATGTTTTCTATCCCATTTTCACCTTGTTTCAACGGACTACTATTGTGGTTAGTTTAATTTTCATGGAAGCGTGGCTTTTTCCTGTTGCCGCCGTCGCCGTGGTGGGGTCATCGCTGGTCTTGTTGTTGTTATTGGTGTTACCAATGGCTTAATACTGACATACGAACGGAGTGGGTGATGGGCGGTGTTGGTCTTTGTTGTCGTTGTCATTGTTGTTGTTACTGTTTATGGTCATGGTGATTGATACCACCAACTCTGTGTGCCCACCTACCTCTAAACTCCTTTTTATTGCTTTGGCGCTATCGCTGTTTACGGTCAACAGGGTGGTACCGTCACTGCGACGACTACGACTTGTATACACGACGCTGGTCTGTGGTTTTGCTGTTGTTGTCGTTTGTTGCTGTTGTCGTTGTAAGTGTTTTTACTGTAGCTGTTGTTTTAGTTGTTATTGTCAATAGGGTGATGCTATCAGCACGACTATTGCGACCAGTGTGGATAACTTTGGTCGGCGGTTTGATGTTATTGTCATTGTTGTTGTTGTAGTTGTCGTTGTCGTTATTGTTGTTGTCTATAGGTGAACGTCAACTAAATGTATACCCACCTCAGAACTCCTTGTGTTCCTTCAACTGTCTACTGGGTTTTGGTTGCACACGGTTCTTCGTTTTTTTCGTCTTTTTTCGTTGATAGGTTTTTCTAACAAACGCGACGGCTGGCAAACCCTTCAAGGAACTCATATGTATGCTGGGCGCACAGGCATTAGGATGTGTGTTTTCCTGCCAGCGGCATATCAAATATATCGATCTTTATCTGAGGAAACCGTTGTCATAATCAACAGCAAATGCATGAAGGACATCTCGATTGCATGGAGAACCGTAGAAATAATTATTATGATTAAACGATATATGTAACCTCAGCATCTTATTTTATATATATATATATATATATATATATATATATAAATGTAAGTATGTATGTATACGTACATACATATATGTATACAGACGTACAGTAGCATGTATATATATATATATATATACATACAGGCACACATATGCACGTATCAGTTTACCGAACATTTATTATAATGTTCGCTTTGTTCGTTTGTAAACAAACGGACAGCCTGATTATATATATATATATATATATATATATATATATATATATATATGAGTAAGTATGTTTTGAAACAGTCAGCAGGTTTGAAATTAGAAAATAGAATTGCTTTCACCGTATTTTTGACTAAAGAAATGTTAGCCTGATAATGGGGTTTAGAACCCTCAGATAAATGGAAAAAGATGAATATTGATGTACATATACAAAATACAGTGAAAGCTATTATATATATATATATATATATATATATATATATATATATATATATATATATATATATATATATATATGGCGTTGTAAAAAGAGCAATGGCCTTTGACCTGGCAATAAAAACTGGAGATAAATTCTTTCTGTACCAAAACCAAGGCACACACAGACAAGTTTGTGTGTGTGTATGTATGTGTGCGTGTGTGTGGGCGTGCGTGCGCGTTTATGTGTGTGTGTGTGTGTGTGTGTGTGTGTGTGTGTGTGGATATATCTATGTATATATATATAAGGGATACAGATATGGCTTTCTGACTTTCTCCAATCTTCTCAATTCATTCGCTGCTACTAAGTATTTTATTTTGCTACGAGGTATTTTATTTTACAAGGTACTATTTTCCCCCTGAGTTTGTGATTTCAGAGAAAGGTAAGAAATTCTTCATATTTTACATCTTTTCTATTTTGACTTTACAGTTTGAATTGTAGAATTGTCTATCCACTCAAAATATTACAACAGCTAACAGTGAAATATAGAATTTAAAAAAAAAAAACTTTTTCAACTGATATCAAATCTTTTTTTTTTTTTTTTAAATTTATAATTTGAAATAGCTTGCTTTTGTTTTGGACAGAAACTTTTTTGTATTTAATTCGTGCGAGTATTTTTTAAAGATTCTAACATAACTTGATTTGGCCCAGTAATCTACTGATATCAAAATCAGTAGTATATTGACAAATGGAAAAATAGGGTAGGGGCGTTTCGTGATTTCGAGGGGCAAAAGGGTGCGTTTGGCCGAAATGGGTTGAGAACCTTTGATTTAGAGTATAAAATGTAACTGCCGAGTGTATGTACGAAGGTTGCCATGAAAAAAACAAAACAACTATATTGTTTCTGAACACAGCTAAAATTGATTATACGCGCAGTGATTACAAAGATTAAACTTTATATACAGGTTACTTACTATGAATGTATTGTATAAACTACAAGCTAACTACACAGAAGAATGCCATTTAGTTATGGTAAAAACAACAGAAAAAATGAAGAATAAATATAAATGGAATTCCAAAATCTATCGAAGATAAAATGAAAAGAAAAACCACTCTTTGACTAATACAAAGTCATACTCCACCGAGAAGCTGTAAGCCAGAAAGAAAGGCAACAATGTTTTTTGCTGTTGAAGATCAATACCTCGTCGCTAATATTTAGGAAAATAGAATAATGGATAATTATGCAATCAATACAATTGACCACATTATTTCCTCGCCATTTCAATGTATGTTTACAGACGCGATCGAATCGGTAGCTATGTCGATACCTCAGCATGAAAACGGATATAATGTTGTATAAACATGTACTAAACATGGTACGTAGCAACGAACTGGTTTCAATCAACTGGGATATACCTGTCCAGACAGACAAAGAAATCCCTGCAAACTGTCCAAATATAATAACGTCTGTATGATAGCCTGCGCATTGGCATTTCCCTGAGGCTTGGCCTCCGGATCTGCGAGCCACATAAGTGTCACTGTGGATCCACCGTGGACCCTTTCAGCCTCCATCCGCTTTCCTGTCGCCACAGTGCCGGCCGCCTTCCACGCCATGCTACCCTCAACGAGGTCATAAAGCATGGCTTGGATGCTGCAGGCTTCTCCTCTCAGCTCGAGCCGGTGGGGCTGGACCGGAGGGACGGCAAAATGCCAGACGGTATGACAATCTTCCCGTTCCGCGGTGGCAAACCCCTCGTCTGTGATGCCACTTGCAGCGACACTTTCTCCAGCCGCAACCTGCTGCCCATCGGGCTGAGGAGGCAAAACTCTCCAAGTACCGGTCTCTCTTCGACTGGTTTGCGGTCGGACCTTGGCAGTGGAGACTTCTGGTGACCTTGGCCCTAGGGCTACCTCCCTTCTCACCACCGTAGGCGCTGAGCTGGTCACCCGCAGGTATGAGCCTCGCGTGGTGGAATGGCTCTTCCAGCGCATCTCCCTTACCATCCTTCGGGGAAACGCCTTCTCCATTCTGTCTGCTGGCGCTGTGGGGAGGCCAGCCCGTGGGACTCCATTTGCTCACCATATAGAGAGATGGGGAGGGCGATAGAGATGGAGGCGGTGACAGTGGGAGTTCGGTTCTTCCACGTTCGGATCATATCCTTGTGGTTGTGTTCATTATTTGTAGCAATTTCTGCCTTTATGAATGTAGATATTGTAATGAAGAAACCTCACTAGTTATTTAGGTGTTAAATGAAGCTTCCTTCTAATATCACGAATGTTACGAACTTCTAAAGTGGGAATACCTTTAAGAGATATCTCGAATAATGAACAAAAAAATCTGTCCTTGAAAATATGTTTCGATCCCTTTTAACGACAGCATCACTGGAAAGTAAGCCGAGAACTGTTAAAGTACAAAGATGTCAAAATTGAAATAAACAGGATGTGGGATATGAAAGCAAAAATAATATCAATAATAATTGGAACATTTATTATAATAACCATAAACGGAAAAAACAACAAATTGGCAGAATGATTTGATCGCACATAGACAGATATTAGAGCTGCTGCTGCTGCTGCTGCTGCTGCTGCTGCTGCTGCTGCTGCTGCTGCTGCTGCTGCTGCTGCTGCTGCTGCTGCTGCTGCTGCTGCTGCTGCTGCTGCTGCTGCTGCTGCTGCTGCTGCTGCTGCTGCTGCTGCTGCTGCTGCTGCTGCTGCTGCTGCTGCTGCTGCTGCTGCTGCTGCTGCTGCTTCTTCTTCTTCTTCTTCTTCTTCTTCTTCTTCTTCTTCTTCTTCTTCTTCTTCTTCTTCTTCTTCTTCTTCTTCTTCTTCTTCTTCTTCTTCTTCTTCTTCTTCTTCTTCTTCTTCTTCTTCTTCAGGGCCCTCAAGTATGTCTTCCACCAGCTCCTGTCAGAAGCAACCGTCTCCAATTGATCCGGCTAGATCCCCAAGGGAAACCAACTGAGCTCATGGATGCTATCCAACCATCTTGCGTGGGGTCTACCGCTGGCTCTTTTGCGAGTTGGTTTTGCCTGTAAAATCTGTTCAACGATTTTTCCTGACTACATGACCGTAGTATCAGAGCAGTGGTCTCTCCGGAAGAGCCTCATTTTCGCCGCTTGTATTCATGATCGTATTCTTCTGGTCATTATATAAAATCTATGACCGTAGGTTAGGGTTAGCATGAACATTGAGATGTTAGAATGAAGGGCTAAATGTACTGAGGTAGTCTTTATGTTTCTTTGAGCTTTAAGTTCAAATCCTGCTGATACCAACTTTGGATATTATCTTTCTAAGGTCTATAAAATAAAGTAGCAGTCTAGGACGAACGATTGACAGAATTGTTAGAACATTAGACAAGATATCTTATATTTTTTCGGTTCTTTGCGTTCTGAGTTCTTTGCTAGTAGACTTAAATTCACCTCCCAATTTAACATAGTCACTTTGTGGTTGGGTAATTTTAGTGGAGTTTATGCTCTTGCAAGCATTCGGACCATGTCCCCGTATTCTGGTTTGAAGATGGTTTCCTCTGTTTGTCTCTGAGGCTCTGAAAAAAAAGAAAGTGCCATGAACACTGCCATTCCGTCTCCGACTATGCAGTAAACAAACAAGTGTCACAATTTAATGCACTGTAAAAACGCCACTGCGCTGTACAGAGCACATCCTACGTAAGACACTTCTGATTCAATTATACAAAGCAAACAGTACAGCTTCTACACACAACACAACATATACAATAACCACCCAATAAAATAACAACTCACACAACATCCTGTACAGAATCACTACCAAACAATACAATACAACACATAGTCTACACATTCACCGCTTCATATTAAAACAAACAATACAACACACAACGTACAAAACATTAAAATAACAGCAGAAACAACAAACCAAATCCCAAAGCAATGCTACAAACACATTAGGAACACGGATCTGTACGTGGTAATGCAGTAGAAGCTTGCATAATAGTAGAAAACATAATGAATAAATAACAACTATGTAATAATAAATATTAATTTCTTTAATTTTTAATAACGGATTCCAGCATAAAGCATATGCCTTGAAGATTTACGAGAGGGCATAATCGATTATATTGATCCCCCTATTTCACTGGTATTTATTTTGTTCACCACAAATGGGTGAACGTCAAAGTTGACCTCAAGGCACGAAACTAACTGGAGCAGAGTAATAACAGCATAAAAAAACACATACACACATAAAAAACAACGTAAAACAAACAAAAAAGGAACACACAAAAAAAGAAACAAAGCATTATTTTTGATTATATTAATATTTTTTTATATTTGTAACTGATTTGCTGAATACACGTCTTGTATGATTGTTAAACAACTTTATAATTGGTTTATAGTAACGGCTCATCAGTTTAGCGTAAACAGGATATGTATTAATTTGCTGGAGGTAAGGAAATGGAAGTGTTAACTGAGATTCCGGCAAGGCTTACAGAATAATGATGGTATTATTGTTATGTTGTTAGTGTTTCTGTTGTTAGTGTTGCTGTTGTTATAGTTGTTACTGTTGTTACAGCTATTGCTGTTGTTAGTGTTGCTGTTGTTATAGTTGTTACTGTTGTTACAGCTATGGCTGTTGTTAGTGTTGCTGTTGTTACAGTTGTTGCTGTTGTTACAGCTATGGCTGTTGTTACAGTTGTTGCTCTTGTTACTGTTGATGTTGCATCTGTTGTTAGTGTTGCTGTTGTTATAGTTGTTACTGTTGTTACTGTTGATGTTGTTACAGCTATGGCTGTTGTTAGTGTTGTTATAGTTGTTACAGTTGTTGCTGTTGTTAGTGTTGATGTTGTTACAGTTGTTGCTGTTGTTAGTGTTGCTGTTGTTACAGTTGTTGCTGTTGTTATTGTGGTTGTAAACAGTCATATAGAATAAAAACTGAAAAATATTAAAGTGTAAGAATCATCGAGATGATATATTGTTTTTATAATAATTGTTTATAGTTTTGGCACAAGGCCAGCAATTACCTAGTGCATTACTGGTACTTCATTTTATCGACTCCGTAAGGATGAAAGGCAAAGTTAACCTCGGCAGGATTTGAACTAAGACCGTAAAGGGACGTAACTCTTTGCTGCAAAGCATGGCGTCCGAAATGCAGATAAGTTGGTATCTTGTAATTTAGAACAACAGTGTTGTTGTTTTGCCCGAAATCTATCCTGATCAAGCACTCTTAGACTCAAAGTCAGCTTAGCAATGAACATCCTATCTTTTCAGAGGCACGTGAGATTGTATTTGTTTTTTGTCTATTTGAAGGTTTTGGTGTGTAACTTAAGAGATATTTGAATAATATTTCTAGAATGGTCATCTACCCCATTGAAATTATTTCTTTCGTTCATATCAACAGTGTAATAAACTAATAATGTGATATTTAGTCTAATATAGATTCATAAGGTATAGTGTGATATAATGTGATGCAGTGTAATATGATATAGTATAATGTGATATAGTGTAATGTGATATAGTGTGATGTGATATACTGTAATATGATATAGTGTGATGTGATATAGTGTAAGGTGATATACTATAATGTGATACAATGTAATGTGAGATAGTGTAATGTGATATAGTGTAATGTGGTATAGTATAATGTGATATAGTGTAATGTGATATAGTGTAATATGATATAGTGTGATGTGATATAATGTAATGTGATATTATGTAATATGATATACTGTAACGTGATATAGTGTAATGTGATATAGTGTAATTTGATATAGTGTAATATGATATAGTGTAATATGATATATTGTAAAGTGATATATTGTAATATGATATACTCTAATGTGATATATTGCGATGTGATATACTGCAATGTGATATACTGTAATGTGATATAATGTAATGTGATATAGTGTGATGTGATATAGTGTGATGTGATATACTGTAATGTGATATAATGTAATGTGATATAGTGTAATGTGATATAGTGTGATGTGATATGGTGTAATGTGATATACTGTAATATGATATAGTTTAATATGATATAGTGTGATGTGATAGAGGATAATGTGATATATTGTGATGTGATATAGTGTAATGTGATAGAGTGTAATATGATATAGTGTAATGTGATATAGTATAATGTGATATAGTGTAATGTGATATAGTGTAATGTGATCTACTGTAATATGGTATAGTATAATGTGATATAGTGTAATGTGATATAGTGTAATGTGATATAGTGTAATGTGATATAGTATAATGTGATATAGTGTAATGTGATATAGTGTAATGTGATCTACAGTAATATGATATACTGTAATTTGATATAGTGTACTATGATATAGTATAATGTGATAGAGTATAATATGATATAGTGTAATGTCATATACTGTAATGTGATATAGTGTAATATGGTATAGTGTAATTTGATATAGTGTAATGTGATATATTGTACTATGATATAGTATAATGTGATATAGTGTAATGTGATATAGTGTAATGTGATATAGTGTAATGTGATATAGTGTAATGTGATATATTGTGATGTGATATAGTGTAATGTGATATACTGTAATATGATATAGTGTAATATGATATAGTGTGATGTGATAGAGGATAATGTGATATATTGTGATGTGATATAGTATAATGGGATATAGTGTAATGTGATAGAGTGTAATATGATATAGTATGATGTGATATAGTGTAATATGATATAATGTAATGTGATATAGTGTAATTTGATATAGTGTAATGTGATATACTGTAATGTAATATACTGTAATGTGATGTAGTGTAATGTGATATAGTTTGGTGTGATATGCTGTAATGTGATATAGTGTAATGTGATATAGGGTAATGTGATATAGTGTAATGTGATATAGGGTAATGTGATATACTGTAATGTGATATACTGTAATGTGATATAGTGTAATGTGATATAGTGTGTTGCGATATAGTGTAATATGATATACTGTAATATGATATAGTGTAATATGATATAGTGTAATATGATATACTGTAATGTGATATAGTGTAATGTGATATAGTGCAATGTGATATAGTGTAATGTGATATAGTGTAATGTGATATAGTGTGATGTGATAGAGTGTAATGTGATATACTGTAATGTGATATAGAATAAAGTGATATACTGTAATGTGATATAGTGTAATATGATATAGTGTAATGTGATATACTGTAATACAATATAGTGTAATGTGATATAGTATAATATGATATAGTGTAATGTGATACACTGTAATGTTATATAGTGTAATATGATATAGTATAATTTGATATACTGTAATGTGATATACTGTAATGTGATATAATGTAATGTGATATAGTGTAATATGATATACTGTAATATGATATAGTGTAATGTGATATAGTGTAATTTGATATAGTGTAATGTGATATAGAGTGATGTGATATACTGTAATGTAATATACCGTAATGTGATGTCGTGTAATGTGATATAGTGTGATGCAGTATGCTGTAATGTGATATAGTGTAATGTGATATAGGGTAATGTGATATACTGTAATGTGATATACTGTAATGTGATATACTGTAATGTGATATAGTGGTATGTGATATAGTATAATGTGATATACTGTAATGTGATATAGTGTAATGTGATATACTGTAATGTGATATACTGTAATGTGACATACTGTAATGTGATATAGTGTAACGTGATATAGTATAATATGATATAGTATAATATGATATACTGTAATGTGATATAGTGGTATGTGATATAGTATAATGTGATATACTGTAATGTGATATAGTGTAATGTGATATACTGTAATGTGATATACTGAAATGTGACATACTGTAATGTGATATAGTGTAACGTGATATAGTATAATATGATATAGTGTAATGTGATATAGTGTGATGTGATATACTGTAATGTGATATAATGTAATGTAATATACTGTAATGTGATATATTGTAATGTGATATAGTGTAATGTGATATAGTGTGATGTTATATAGTGTAATATGATATAGTGTAATGTGATATAGTGTGATGTGATATAGTATAATGTGATATACTGTAATGTGATATAGTGTAATGGGATATAGTGTAATGTGATATACTGGAATGTGATATATTATAATGTGATATACTGTAATATGATATATTGCAATATGATATAGTATAATGTGATATACTGTAATGTGATGTACTGTAATGTGATATAGTATAATGTGATATACTGTAATGTGATATACTGTAAAGTGATATACTGTGATGTGATATAGTATAATGTGTTATACTGTAACGTGATATACTGTAATGTGATATAGTGTAATGTGATATAGTGTAGTATGATATACTGTAATGTGAGATAATGTAATGTGATATACTGTAATGTCATATACTGTAATGTGATATAGTGTAATATGATATACTGTGATGTTATATAGTGTAATGCAATATAGTGTAATGTGATATACTCTAATATTATATATTGTGATGTGGTATAGTGTAATGTGATATACTGTAATATAATATACTGTAATGTGATATACTGTAATATAATATACTGTAATGTGATATAGAATAATGTGATATAGTGTAATGTGATATAGTGTAATGTGATAGAGTGTAATGTGATATAGTGTAATATGATACAGTGTGATGTGATATAGTATACTGTGATATAGTGTAATGTGATATAGGGAAATCTGATGTACTGTAATGTGATATACTGTAATGTGATATAGTATAATGTGATATACTGTAATGTGATATACTGTAATGTGATATACTGTGATGTGATATAGTATAATGTGATATACGTAATGTGATATACTGTAATGTGATTGTAATGTGATATAGTGTAATATGATATACTGTAATGTGATATATTGTAATATGATATACTCTAATGTGATATATTGCGATGTGATATACTGCAATATGATATACTGTAATGTGATATAATGAAATGTGATATAGTGTGATGTGATATACTGTAATGTGATATAGTGTGATGTTATATAGTGTAATGTGATATCGTGTAATATGATATATTGTAATGTGATATATTGTAATATGATATACTCTAATGTGATATATTGCGATGTGATATACTGCAATATGATATACTGTAATGTGATATAATGAAATGTGATATAGTGTGATGTGATATACTGTAATGTGATATAGTGTAATGTGATATAGTGTAATTTGATATAGTGTAATGTGATACATTGTAATATGGTATAGTGTAAACTGATATAGTGTAATGTGATATAGTGTAATGTGATATAGTGTAACATGATATAGTGTGATGCGATATACTGTAATGTACTATACTGTAATGTGATATATTGTAATATGATATACTGTAATGTGGTATAGTGTGATGTGATATAGTGTAATATGATATAGTGTAATGTGATATTGTATATTCTAATATAGTGTAATGTGATATAGTGTAATGTGATATAGTGTAATATGATACACTGTAATGTGATATAGTGTAATGTGATATAGTGTGATGAGATATAGTATAATGTGATATACTGTAATGTGATATAGTATAATGTGATATACTGTAATATGATATATTGTAATATGGTATAGTATAATATGATATACTGTAATGTGAGATAGTGAAATGTGATATAGCATAATGTGTCATACTGTAATGTGATATACTGTAATGTGATATAGTATCATGTGATATATTGTAATGTGATATACTGTAATGTGATATACTGTAATGTGATATAGTATCATGTGATATATTGTAATGTGATATACTGTAATGTGATATACTGTAATGTGATATACTGTAATGTGATATAGTGCAATGTGATATAGTGTAATATGATATACTGTATTGTGATATAATGTAATGTGATATACTGTAATGCCATATACTGTAATGTGATATAGTGTAATATGATATACTGTAATGTGATATAGTGTAATGCGATATTGCATAATGTGATATACTGTAATATAATATACTGTAATGTGATATACTGTAATTTAATATACTGTAATGTGATATAGAATAATGTGATATAGTGTAATGTGATATAGTGTAATGTGATAGAGTGTAATGTGATATAGTGTAATATGATACAGTGTGATGTGATATAGTATACTGTGATATACTGTAATGTGATACAGGGAAATGAGATATACTGTAATGTGATATACTGTAATGAGATATAGTATAACGTGATATACTGTAATATGATATAGTGTAACATGATATAGTATAATGTGATATACTGTAATGTGATATACTGTAATCTGATGTAGTATAATGTGATATACTGTAATGTGATATACTGTAATGTGATATACTGTGATGTGATATAGTATAATGTGATATACGTAATGTGATATAGTGTAATATGATATACTGTAATGTGATATAGTGTAATATGATATAGTGTAATGTGATATTGTATATTCTGATATAGTGTAATGTGATATAGTGTAATATGATATACTGTAATGTGATATATAGTAATGTGATATAGTGTAATGAGATATAGTGTAATATGATATACTGTAATGTGATATAGTGTAATGTGATATAGTGTGATGAGATATAGTATAATGTGATATACTGTAATGTGATATACTGTAATGTGATATAGTATAATGTGATATACTGCAATACGATATATTATAATATGGTATAGTATAATATGATATACTGTAATGTGAGATAGTGTAATGTGATATAGCATAATGTGATATAGTGTAATGTGATATACTGTAATGTGATATAGTATCATGTGATATATTGTAATGTGATATACTGTGATGTGATATAGTATAATGTGATATACTGTAATGTGATATACTGTAATGTGATATAGTGCAATGTGATATAGTTTAATATGATATACTGTATTGTGATATAATGTAATGTGATATACTGTAATGTCATATACTGTAATGTGATATACTGTAATATAATATAGTGTAATGTGATATAGAATAATGTGATAAAGTGTAATGTGATATAGTGTAATGTGATAGAGTGTAATGTGATATAGTGTAATATGATACAGTGTGATGTGATATGGTATACTGTGATATACTGTAATGTGATACAGGGAAATGAGATATACTGTAATGTGATATACTGTAATGTGATATAGTATAATGTGATATACTGTAATATGATATAGTGTAATATGATATAGTATAATGTGATATACTGTAATGTGATATACTGTAATGTGATATAGTATAATGTGATATACTGTAATGTGATATACTGTTATGTGATATAGTATAATGTGATATACGTAATGTGATATACTGTAACGTGATATACTGTAATGTGATATAGTGTAATGTGATATAGTGTAATATGATATAGTATAATGTGATATTGTATATTCTGATATAATGTAATGTGATATAGTGTAATATGATATACTGCAATGTGATATAGTGTAATGTGATATAGTGTAATGTTTTATTGTGTAATGTGATATAGTGTGATGAGATATAGTATAATGTGATGTACTGTAATGTGATATACTGTAATGTGATATAGTGTAATATGATATACTGTAATGTGATATAGTGTAATGTGATATATTATAATATTGTATAGTATAATATGATATACTGTAATGTGAGATAGTGTAATGTGATATAGCATAATGTGATATAGTGTAATGTGATATACTGTAATGTGATATAGTATCATGTGATATATTGTAATGTGATATACTGTAATGTGATATACTGTGATGTGATATATTATAATGTGATATACTGTAATGTTATATACTGTAATGTGATATACTGTAATGTGATATAGTGCAATGTGATATAGTGTATTATGATATACTGTATTGTGATATAAAGTAATGTGATATACTGTAATGTCATATACTGTAATGTGATATAGTGTAATATGATATACTTTAATGTGATATAGTGTAATGCGATATAGTATAATGTGATATACTGTAATATGATATAGTGTGATGTGATATAGTGTAACGTGATATACTGTAATGTAATATACTGTAATGTGATATAGTGTAATGTGATGTAGTGTAATGTGGTATAGTGTAATGTGATATACTATAATGTTATATAGCGTAATGTGATATAGTGTAATATGATATAGTGTGATATGATATAGTATAATGTGATATAATGTAATAGATATACTGTAATGTGATATAGTGTAATGTGATATAGTGTAATTTGATATAGTGTAATATGATATAGTGTAATATGATATACTGTAATGTGATATACTGTAATCTAATATACTGTAATGTGATATAGTGTAATGTGATATATTGTGATGTGATATGCTGTAATGTGATATAGTGTAATGTGATATAGTGGAATGTGATATACTGTAATGTGATATAGTTTAATGTGATATAGTGTAATGTGATATACTCTAATGTGATATAATGTAATATGATATAGTGCAATGTGATATACTGTAATATAATATAGTATAAAGTGTTATACTGTAATGTAATATAGTGTGATGTGATATAGTGTAATGTGATATATTGTGATGTGATATGCTGTAATGTGATATAGTGTAATGTGATATAGTGGAATGTGATATACTGTAATGTGATATAGTGTAATGTGATATAGTGTAATGTGATATACTCTAATGTGATATAATGTAATATGATATAGTGCAATGTGATATACTGTAATATGATATAGTATAAAGTGTTATACTGTAATGTAATATAGTGTGATGTGATATACTGTAACGTGACAGATTGTGTGCTCATATGATTATTTGATGGAACCCAAAATGATGAACTTATTCTACTCGGTGAAAGAATTAATTGACACCTATCATTGTTTCTTGGAAGAGAAATTCAATATCCATGAATAGCCATCAATAGCCATCAATTGGTGTTAAGGGCGCATTAAGGTCTTCAACCATTCGATGATTCTTTTTATTGCACTCAGCAAATCTCTAGATCGAAACAAATGGCTCCAGCGCCCTACTCCGTTTTATTCGATTACAGACCAATATAATTACAGCTCTAAGTTTATTGGAAAATGAAGTCATCGAAATATTCGATAACATTTTTTTTAGTCATTCCTCTGATACATGACTCCAAATTGACAATTTTGTAGAGAATTGTAAGAAACTGTTCTAAAGAGAAAATTAATTGATTTCAAAATCTCTATGTACAGTCAAGATTTTCCAGAATGAAAAGTAGACAGAAAACACCCGCCCAACACAAACACACTCAAACACACACACACACGTACGCGCACACACACACACGTGCACATACAATCACACACATATTGCACACACGCACGCACACATACACCCGCGTACACACACACATACACACACACAAATACAAACACACACACACACGCACACGCACACACACACATACAACCACACACGCCCACACACACATGCACATACATACACACACACGTACGCGTACACACACACGCACACATACACACACACACATATGCACACGCACGCACACATACACCCGCGTACACACACAGAAATACATACACCCACACCCACGCACACACGCACACACACACACATACACCCGCACACGCCCACACACACACACACATGCACACACACACGCACACACACACACACGTATGCGCACACACACACCAACACATACATACACATACATATGCCGCACGTACACATACACCCGCGTACAGACACACATACGCACACACAAATACATACACCGACACACTCGCACACCACCACACACATACACCCGCACACGCCCCCACACACACACACACACACTTGCACGCACACACACACACGCACACACCCAAACGTATATACACACGCAAACAAATACACACGCGCACACACACACACACACACACAAATACATATACACCCCAGACACACACGCACACACTCACATACACACACAGACACAGACAAACATACGCATACACAAATACACCATATAACAAACAAAACAGAAATATACAATACAGTCTAAAAGATAACGTTAGTTGCCAATATGTCTAGAATTTTCCACTAGATTATCATGACTTCTATTGATTATTAAACCTATATCATAAAAATATTCTATGCATTACTTTCAATATATATATATATATATATATATATATATATATATATACACACACAAACACACACACACAGACATATATATATATATATCTGCATATATATATATATATATGTGTATACATATAATATGTGTGTCCATATGTGTGTGTGTGTATGTATATATGTATATGTGTATATATATATATATATATATATATATATATATATATATATATATATATATACATATATATGTATATACATATATAATACTTATGCACACACACACACACACACACATATATATATACATGTGTGTGTGCATAAGTATGTATGTATATACACACACACATCTATATATACATACATATGTGTGTGTTTGCATATGTGTGTGTATACATATGTATGTTTATGAATGTTTGTGCGCGTATATATGTATATATATATATATATATGTGTGTGTGTGTGTATAAAACTTGATACGGTTTATTTATAAATTATTCTAAAATTCCTTTTTTGTGTCAAGCATCACATTGTCTTGAACGTCAGAGGAATATTAGTTTAATAATTCATACTAGATTTACATCAATAATAGAACACATTTCTCCATTGATAATAAGCTCAGAAATTTGACGTAAAATATCTAATAAACTTTTGGAGCCTGGATTCTATGATTTTATATAATTATTTTTATAAATTATACATCTACAACTTCTTGTAATAAACTCAATGGCAGTTACTACATAAATACATAAATATAGAAATATACGAGAAAAAATTATATTAACTGCTAATTTAGTAAATCTCGGTTGAAATAACTCGGAATTATGCATTTAACAATGATGTAATTTTCAGCGAAAAACATTATCATCACCGATAGCAACAATAACAGCCATAATGACAAGAAATAAATATTTTTTCAAGTTTATTTTACGTGGTTGTTTACAATAGCATCAAACCTTAAATATAAGCTGTCACACGTTATGTTGGTAGACAGGGATTGATTTATAGGAATATTTGAAAATGAGATCCGAAATGAAACATATTCCAGATCATTTATAAACGATAATAAAATAGAATTATATTCGGATCTGAAATTGAGTAATGTAACAGAAATGCACCTAAACGCATGTATAATAAATAAATAAATAAATAAATGAATGAATAGTTGCGCAACGATATCAAAACAAATTGTCTCATCTTTCTCATTTAATCTGTTAACATTGTCTGATGTACTCCTCCGTATTACATAACCATTTCCAGGATGTGTACCGATACACATGGAGCCATGAATTGATTGAGTAGGCGAAACCAGTTTTATATGTTTATATATAATGACAGACAGCTAACCTTAGCTTAGAATGCGCGCGCATCTTGTTTACGACCATCTACTTAACGAACTTTCTAGAATGCATAATATAAAAATATAATATTTTTTTTTCTCTTTAAATAATCTCATCAAAAGGATATTATCTGTCATTGACAAGATTATCTAAATTTGGTATTCAATTCTGTCTTTGAATATGAATATAAAATCTTGATATTTTGCATTTATATGGCTGTTTTCCTGTACCGTGCCATCACCTGTGTAGATGGTTACATAAAATGATTTACATGTTTTATACGCAATGTCATATTCAATCTGTACATTAAATCGACATTGACGCGCACAAACACACGCACTTTCACACACACACACACACACACACACACACACACACACACACACACACACACACACACACACACACACACACACACACACACACACACACTTACACACACACACATACCTACACAAACTAGCTACACTGTGTCCTTGTAGTTCGTTTGAACATGTGTGTATGTATGTGATTCTATGTATGATCGAGGAGGTATGATTGTATGTGTTTGTTACGACAAAAATATCTTTTTATAAACCAGGGAATGTACTCAATCGAAAGAAAAAAACTGTTGTCGGGTCATGATAGAGCAATATGGCAGACAATAAAAATGAAATAAATGTCTGCTTTGACTGTCAAATGCATATGAGAGATGGTGGGTGTTAAAATCAATAATATGTGATGGAAATAATTCACAGTGACACACAACACACACATAACATATAACACATATCACACATACGCACATAACAGACAACACAGATACATACACATCATACAAATAACACACATACACGTAAAAAATAACGCAAATACATACATAAAATACATCGCATAGCACATATACACACGCAGTACACATCACACAAACACACACACACACACACACACAACATATATAAAGACATAAAACAGTTACAACTATACAAATGTTACATTTTTGCTTTTTTTAAATATAAAATAGCTAGATGAAATAAACAGAAATGATAGCTTATAAATGTTAGAGATCTCAGACAAATATGATACATACACATTTAAATATAATTATAAAATAACCGTCAGAAATGTCAAATTACAAAATACAATTACGATCATAATCCTCAAATAACGAAATACAGTAATTCCATTTTATTCGATATTTACATAATGTTTGTTAGAAAATAAAGTTGAATCCCTTGCAAAAATGTGTTATACAACTCATAAATGTAAGACAATATTAATATCGAATATAACTGGAAATGTTTGTTAAATATTTCATAAACAATATCATCCAGTTATTGAAGATAACTAAAAACATGATAAAAGAGATGGAACCAATTGAATCGATCACTGAATATTATTGTTTGTTATATTTGTCCATTGGTGGTGCCTGGCAAAGTCGATTACAGAGAGATTAATTTATTTTCATGTGTACGTCTGACGAGATAAGATGGCGCCCATATACTGTTCAGGCTGCGTGAGACTAGCTGATATAAGGTAGCAAACAAAATGTACATTATCTGGTTCAACACATATTACTATTCTTATCATGAAGTTGCTTTGCTTAGTGGTTAGAGTATGCGGCATACGATCGAAAGGTCGTGAGTTCAATTTCCGGTGGGATGTTGTTTCCTTGAGCAAGATACTTTATTTCACATCACTCTAGTTTACTAAGCTGGAAAAAATGAGTTGTACCTGTAATTGAAAAGGCCAGCCTTGTTACATACTGTGCCACCCATGAATTGCCTGAAAGGTTACATCAAGGGTATACGTGCCTCTGGAATGCTCAATCACTTGCACTTTATTTTCACGTGCAGGCTGTTACATTGGTCAAGCAACTGGAACACTCATCGTCGGAACCAACGGAGGTCCAACAGCAACAACACTATTGTTATTTAGACATATACATCCAGGCATAGATAAGTGATACTAAACATTATTCTCCTTAAGATTTTCAGGGAGGAACACAACGGCACGTGTTTCAATTACATTCCCCTGTAGGATTTGAACAACAGACTTTCAAAACATTTGACTGTTATTTCTTAAATTTGTAAGTTAGACCGAACTAATCAAAGTTGATTGGATCATCGAGATTTTATCGACATGACCATTGATACTGCACACTTATCTGAACTCTTGACTTTTCCGCAAATAGTCTGATATCTCATTGCATCCACCATCTGTTTTGATTCCAGTCCTATTGTATTCTTCTACAATAGTATGTTTACGAGTACTAGAAATAAAGACAATTTCTAACACACACACACACACACACACACACACACACACACACACACACACACACACACACACACACACACACACACACACACACACACACACACACATATATGTGTGGGAGTGTATATATATAAACACTGAAGGTTATCGATTAGTTAGCGTTTCTTTGCTTAAACTTCAATATGTTATTTTAATATATATATATATATATATATATATATATATAATTATATATTCTCGTACAGATATTTTTGCATACACAATAACAAAATATAAACAAACATATTTATTTCACGAGGCTCGATAAGGATAAATATATATCAAATATATAAGAACCCTAGAGCAAATCCCGAGTAACGCCGGGCCCTTCTGTTAGTAATTATTAAAGCTAAGGTTTATGTTAAACGGAAGATAATCTAGACAAAATAGTGCCAAACTTCATTCTCGATGTTAATATTTCCTCCAAATATTAACATTTTAAAATATGGATCGAGACGAATATAGCTCTGTGCTTCATAAAATGGCGGCTATATAGCTAAAATTATATTTTATTTTACAAAGCTGAAAACAAATCGATCTTTGAAAACAATAAAACTGTAAATATTGTTTATAACTTATAGAAGAAGAACTGGAATATAAGTTCTTGTGAAGTGTTTAATAACATCAACGTGAAAGATAAGAAAATGTATTCTGAGATTCTGTGTTATTTTGGAACTGGGAATGTGTCATGGATTTGCTGACTGTAAAAATATGATTCCTTGAAGATTAAATACAAAACGAAATGATTTATATTTCATATATTTTTCGAACTCATATATGTCGCCCTTACTCCATCAATATATGTTAATTCTAAGTTAGACAAACTTATTCACTTAGACGTTACAAATCAGGCCAGGTTTGTTGTGTTTCAACGAAAGGTCAACCACTATTTCTGATTCAGAGAAAAAAGAATTGTTTGTTGTCAATGGATATAACGATTTAAGACGCGTTATAATAATAGACATGTCATAATTTATGACATAGACAGGAGGCCACAAAATTGGTGGGAGGAGTTTAGACGATTTGGTGAACTTTAACTCATACAGCCGTCACTCATATATGACTTGGTAGTATATACTATGCTTTTGTTAAAAGTTTTCGGAACCCATTCATTCATGTGCGGACACAATCTTACGCTGGCTAGAAGCAGAGAGGGCTGCACCAACACAGGGCTGATACTTTCATTATAAACCTCAAAAGAATAAAATGTAAATTGAACTTCGTCGGGATCTGAAATCTGAATGTAAAAAGAAGGAACAAATATATCAACGCTCTAACGGCCCTGTTAAATCGATCACCTTGCAGAGCGTAAATAGGTGTAACCAATAGTCTAAATTATTTTATAAGGAACTCTATCGTCTTTAATAATAGTTTCTACTTTTGGCACAAGGCCAGCAATTATCCCAGTGTATTACTGGTACTTTATTATATCGACCCCGTAAGGATGAAAGGCAAAGTTAACCTCGGCGGGATTTGAACTCAGATCATAAAGGGCCGTAACTCTTTGCTGCAAAGCATGGCATCCGACCCTCTACCGATACTGCCAAATCGTCTTTAATAATATTGGCACAAAGGCACACCTTTTGGGCGTATTATCGCTTCCCAAACGTAACTGGTTCTTAGTTTATCAAACCCGTGTGGATGAAAAGCAAAGTTAACATTGATCAGGTTTAATCTCAGAACATAAAAGGTACTTTGTGCAGTACTCTTTTGATCCTGTCTGTGAAAACAGGTTTAGTGGTTAGGGTGTTTGACTCACGATCGTAAGGTCATGAATTTCATTTCTGGTGGCGCGTAGTGTCACTGCGAAAGTCAATTTATTTCATGTCACTCCAGTTTACTTAACCGGAAAAAATTAAGTTATATCTGTAAATCAATGGGCCAGCTTTATCACACAGAGTCACATGGAATATTTCTTCCTGAGAAGTTATTTTAAAGGTACACGTGTCTGTGGAAGGATCAACCACTTACCCTTGATTTCCATGAGCAGACTGCTCCGTTGTCTAAACAACTGGAGCATTCGTCGTTGGAACCGACACCCCAATAAACACGCACACACACACACACACACACACACACACACACACACACACACACACACACACTGATCTGTCACTTTTTAATCTTTTTACGATAATGGTTTCTAATTTAGGCACAACGTTAACAGTTTGAATGAAAGGATTATGTTGAGTCCAGTATCTGACTTGATTTTATCGATGCCGAAAAGCTGAAAACTTTTGAACTCACAACGTAAAGGTCCGTAACTCTATACCAGAATGCATGTTGTCCGACAATCTACCAATACAGCCAATCCATCGCTTTATATCGGTTTATAATAATTGTTTCTACTTTTAGCACAAGGCCAGCAATTTGAAGGGAAAAGGAAAGTCGATTAAATTGACCTCAGTGCATTACTGGTACTTTATTTTATCGACCCCATAAGGATGAAAGCCAAAACTAACATCGGCGGTATTTGAAATTAGAACGCCCTATACCTTTTTACGCCCTATACCTTTTTACAATAATAATAAAGATTTCAATATAGACATATTGAAGGAAGAGGGCAGAATTCGATCGACAGAAAAACGTGTTATAAAACGTAAATTCTACCTCGGCGTGATTTGAACACAACGTACCAAATCATTAAAAGGAATTTTTCTTACTGCTCCATCAGTACTACTACTGTCTACCACTCAAGTGATAATTTTAAATAATAATAATAATAAAATAATAATTCCTTTTTTTAAGCAAATTCTGTAAAAATATTAGGCATATGGCGATTGATATAACGATTTCAGTTTTGGAAATGTCAATGTAATGTTATCGTAATAATTTCTAATAAAAAAAATATACTGTCCTCCCGTTGTCATAATGATTATTTGAGAAATATAATTTTGATTTCAGAGCATTTGTGACAGGTGTCAGATCAAGAAGTGTTCCTATGAATACCATTCGCCCTCAGAAAAAAATGTTCTTCCGTATTTTAATCTTGTTGCAAACACACGGCATATTTATGAGAGAGAAAAAATGTTTTGAATAATCTAAATATAACAATTTTTTTTTACTGGATCCAATCTGTACTACATCTGATAATGTTCTTTATCATTCTCGCATCACATTTAGCTCGACCCTATAAAAATACATAACCTTATTAGAGAGATTTGTTATCATTGTTATGAAGGAAAAGGTCAGGTTGATTACTGTGATCACGTATTTAAAATATATTTTATTCTTGTTGACTGTCAATTAGTGTCTAAAATGATTTCTTCTGTTAATTAGAAGCTGTGTGCAAACTATTTTCACAGTGACAAAATGTAGAATTATGAACCAAACTGCACAAAACATTAACAGTTCTTGATAGTTAGAAACTCGGATAGAATGCGTTGTGATATTCGTTCCGGCTCGCTGAGCCCTGAGTTTAAATGACACCGAGTTCAACCGTGATATCAAGTCGATAAATAAAGTATCTATGCATTGAGGTCAATATTTCTCTATTTTTCTTTTTCGACTTCTCAATCTCCCCAATCTCCTTATTTCTCATTGGAAGAAGCTGGTTGTGTTCGCGACTGGAGTGGTATGGGCTCCGTCAGGTTTAAATGCCAAAGACGCACAGTTTATCATGAAGGCGTCCCTACGACTCAATTAGAAGTTAAGTCTGCATGGTACATACTTAACGAGGTAGTTAAGAAATTTTAATTCACTAAAGTTACACTCGAAGTGAGGAGAAAAAAAACTCATTAACTTATTGATCAAATTTAGACAAGAAATGTAGAGGAGACAATCAAGAAATTTTAATTAATTAAAATAACTGATTAGAATGTGGGCAATGCTGTGATGTTCTTCGCAGTACAGAAACATCCCTGTATATGTTTTTGATATAACTGGCCCTGGAGTGGGTCAGCAAGAGAGCCTCTATATGGCCCTGTTAGAAATACCAGCCAAATGTTCCAACGTCTTAAAACGGAAGGACACACTAGTGGTTATAATTGTAGATAAGCCATATGTAATTTACAATGCTACAGATCACTCATCTGGCAAAGATGCGAGTGGTATTGTAATTAACCGCGTCACACACTGTATCACGCTGAATCTCCCTGAGAATTACATTAAAGGTACACGTGTCTGTGGAATACTCAGCTATTAATTTACCGATCAAGCTGTTTCGTTGATTGATTTCAGAGAACACTCTTCTCTGGAACCGACACAAGTACAATACACACCCAGACGCATATATACACATATACACATACACACTCAGATACACATACACACACAGACACACACATACACATACACACTCAGACACACATATATACACATACACACTCAGATACACATATATACACATACACACTCAGATACACATATATACACATACACACTCAGACACACATATATACACATACACACTCAGATATACACATACACATACACATACACACACAGAGATACACACATACACACTCAGACACACATACACATATACACTCAGATATACACATAAACATACACACTCAAATACGCACATACACATACACATACACACAGATACACACATACACACTCAGACACACATACACATATACACTCAGATATACACATAAACATACACACTCAAATACACACATACACATACACACATACCCACTCAGACACACATACACATATACACTCAGATATACGCATAAACACACACTCAAATACACACATACACAGATACACATACACACTCAGACACACATACACATACACACACACAGATACACATATACACACTCAGACACACATACACATATACACTCAGATATACACAAACATACACACTCAAATACACACATACACATACACACACACAGATACACACATACCCACTCAGACACACATACACATATACACTCAGATATACACATAAACATACACACTCAAATACACACATACACATACACACATACCCACTCAGACACACATACACATATACACTCAGATATACACATAAACATACACACTCAAATACACACATACACACACACACACACAGATACACACATACCCACTCAGACACACATACACATACACACACACAGATACACACATACACACTCAGACACACATACACATATACACTCAGATATACACATAAACATACACACATACACACACACAGATACACACATACACACTCAGACACACATACACATATACACTCAGATATACACATAAACATACACACTCAAATACACACATACACACACACAGATACACATATACCCACTCAGACACACATACACATATACACTCAGATATACACATAAACATACACA
This sequence comes from Eledone cirrhosa, assembly GCA_964016885.1. Taxonomy (NCBI): domain Eukaryota; kingdom Metazoa; phylum Mollusca; class Cephalopoda; order Octopoda; family Eledonidae; genus Eledone; species Eledone cirrhosa. The sequence continues at coordinate 96,396,684 of OZ024745.1, forward strand.
CTCAAATACACACATACACATACACACACACAGATACACACATACACACTCAGACACACATACACATACACAGATACACACATACACACTCAGACACACATACACATATACACTCAGATATACACATAAACATACACACTCAAATACACACATACACATACACACACACACAGATACACACATACCCACTCAGACACACATACACATATACACTCAGATATACACATAAACATACACACTCAAATACACACATACACACATACACACTCAGATACACACATACCCACTCAGACACACATACACATATACACTCAGATATACACATAAACATACACACTCAAATACACACATACACATACACACATACCCACTCAGACACACATACACATATACACTCAGATATACACATAAACATACACACTCAAATACACACATACACACTCAGACACACATACACGTACACACACACAGATACACACATACACACTCAGACACACATACACATATACACTCAGATATACACATAAACATACACACTCAAATACACACATACACAGATACACACATACACACTCAGACACACATACACAGACACACACACACACACACACAGATACACACTCAGACACACATACACATATACACTCAGATATACACATAAACATACACACTCAAATACACACATACACACATACACACTCAGATACACACTATACACACCCAGATACACACCCAGATACACAGATACCCCCTTCCCCACACAAATGACATGATGATCACGACTGGTTCAGCTTTGTTTAACACCAACTAATGAAGGGCCATTGACGTGCTCACTCGACCTTCTAGAAATAGCAGTCAAATCTCCCTTAAATCACATTCCACCATTTAAACTGGAATGATACACTAGATTAAGCAGATCTAGCCAAAAACAACAGCATGGTAACATCTAGAAAGGTTGGCTCTATTGGAGCTGTCCAAGCGTAAAACAACATTAACACTTCTATCGCCCCCCCCCCCCGCCACCACCAACAACAACAACATTAACACTCCCATCACTACCCCCCCACCGCCACCAACAACAACATTAACACTCCCCCCCCCAACAACAACAACAACATTAACACTCCGATCACTACCCCCCACCACCAACGACAACATTAACACTCCCATCACTACACCCCCCCACCCCCACCACCAACAACAACATTAACACTCCCATCACTTCCCACCCACCACCACCACCACCACCACCACCAACAACAACAACAACATTAACACTCCCATCACTCCCCCCCACCACCTACAACAACAACAATATTAACACTCCCATCACTACCCTTCCCCCCACCACCACCACAAACAACAACAATAACAACATTAACAACAACATCAGCAGAATCATCACCAATCAACATCGACACCACCACCACCACCATCAACAACAACAACAACAAAAACAGCACCACCAACTACAACAATAACAACACCAATACTACCAGCAGCAGCAGCATCATCACTATAAACATCAATACCACCATCACCTCCAGCTACACCGGCACCACCACCACCAACTACAGCAACAACAACAACAACAACAACAATGGCAATAACAACAGCAACAACAGAAACAACATCTATAGCAGCAGCAACAACAACAACAACAACAATGACAATAACAACAGCAACAGAAACAACAACAACAACAACAACAATGACAATAACAACAGCAGAAACAACAACAACAACATCTATAGCAACAACAAGAACAACAAGAACAACAACAACAACAACAACAACAACAACAATGGCAATAACAACAGAAACAACAACAATAACAACATCTATAGCAGCAGCAACAACAACAACAACAACAACAACAACAACAATGGCAATAACAACAGCAACAACAGAAACAACAATGACAACATCTATAGCAGCAACAACAACAACAACAACAACATCTATAGCAGCAGCAACAACAACAACAACAACATCTATAGCAGCAGCAACAACAACAACAACAACAACAACAACAATGGCAATAAGAACAGCAACAACAGAAACAACAACAACAACATCTATAGCAGCAGCAACAACAACAACAACAACAACAATGGCAATAAGAACAGCAACAACAGAAACAACAACAACATCTATAGCAGCAACAACAACAACAACAACATCTATAGCAGCAGCAGCAACAACAACAACAACAACAACAACAATGGCAATAAGAACAGCAACAACAGCAATAACAACAACAACATCTATAGCAGCAGCAACAACAACAACAACATCTATAGCAACAACAACAACAACAACAGAAACAACAACAACATCTATAGCAGCAACAGCAACAACAACAACAATGGCAATAACAACAACAACAGAAACAACAACAACAACATCTATAGCAGCAACAGCAACAACAACAACAATGGCAATAACAACAACAACAGAAACAACAACAACAACATCTATAGCAACAACAACAACAACAACAGAAACAACAACAGCAACAACAGAAACAACAACAACAACATCTATAGCAGCAGCAACAACAACAACAACAATGGCAACAACAGCAACAACAGAAACAACAACAACATCTATAGCAACAACAACAATGGCAATAACAGCAACAACAGAAACAACAACAACAACATCTATAGCAGCAACAACAACAATGGCAATAACAACAACAACAGAAACAACAACAACAACATCTATAGCAACAACAACAACAACAACAGAAACAACAACAGCAACAACAGAAACAACAACAACAACATCTATAACAGCAGCAACAACAACAACAACAATGGCAACAACAGCAACAACAGAAACAACAACAACATCTATAGCAACAACAACAATGGCAATAACAGCAACAACAGAAACAACAACAACAACATCTATAGCAGCAACAACAACAACAACCACAATGGCAATAACAACAGCAACAACAGAAACAACAACAACAACATCTATAGCAGCAACAACAATAACAACAACAACAATGGCAATAACAGCAACAACAGAAACAACAACATCTATAGCAGCAACAACAACAACAACCACAATGGCAATAACAACAGCAACAACAGAAACAACATCTATAGCAGCAACAACAACAACAACAACAATATCAACAATGATAACAATAACAACAATAATAATTGTTTCTACTTTTGGTACAAGGTCAACAAATACTCAGTACACCAGTACATTACTGGTACTTTATTTTATCCACCCCGTAAGGATGAAAGGCAAAGTTAACCTCGGCGGGATTTGAACTCAGACCGTAAAGGGGCGTAACTCTGCTGGAAAGCATGTCGTCCGACCCTCTACCGATACTGCCCATTCATCGCCCTTACAACAACAATAATAACAGCAACCACTACAGCAGCAGCAACAATAACAACAACAACAACAACAATGACAACAATGACGACAACAACAGCAACAGCAACAACAACAACAGCAACAATATCAGCAACAACAACAACTAGATCTGGATCACATGCTATGGAAAATATAATTTAACTTTAAACATCTCATTCAATCTGCAAGAGAGTATTTCTGAAGATTCTAGCATTAAGATATGTCAAAGAAGAAGAAATTTCTAACCCTACTCTAAAATATACTAAATTATTGTTACATTGAATGTTATGTTGAAGCGAAATTACTTTATTCAAATATATTTGGTTATTTTCCAAGTTAGCTAAGCAATTGATGACAATGGAATTTTAAGTAAACCAGCCTTACCAATATATTATTGCTGTCTGTGTTTGGAATATATTAACAGTTCAACATTATATATTCTGACTGAGAGAAAATATGTTGTTCTGACTACGTAAAACGAAATTGAATGAGACCCTGTTAGATTGAAATTTCGAACCTTCGAATGTCAATATCATACGTTATTTGTGGGGTTTACAATCACCAAAATATTTGAGTATAATACTAGAAATATTTTTTCTATAAAATTAATTCATTCATATGTTCATTAGACAATATATTTTTAAAGATCTTTCTAATCACATAGTTACAATCTCGCGCTTCACTACTTCTTAGATTTTATGTTATTCTTGTTCATTCATCTAAATTCAGTTTTCCAGATATATTACTATTAGAAAAACATTAATTATTGAAACTGCGTTTATATATTCTTTAGTGAAGTTCTTGGTTAATGAGGAGGAGTCAATTCATATAAATGAATCTACGGTCTCGCTTGACCTGCTGTAAAAGCAACTAAATATTCCTCATATAACACCCAACTGTTTTCTAAAACAGGTAACACCACATTGAATAATGTGATCCTAGATAGACTACTGTCCCTGAAGAAAAGACGCAATAGTCACGACTGGAATGTTTTTAGTAAAGGTTTATTTAATGTAGAGACATGTGATTTAATGGCTACGGTGTTTAAATCACTATCGTAAGATCGTGAGTTCGATTCCTGGACCGAGCAGTGTGTTGTGTGCTTGAGCAAGACGCTTTATTTCACATTGCTTCAGTCCACACAGCTTGCAAAAATGAATTGTACCTATATTATTCATGGGGGCAACTTTGTCACATTTTGCATCACGCTGACTCTCCCCGAAAATTACGATAAGGGGGCACGTGTCTGTAGAATGCTCAGCCACTTACACGTTAACATCACGAGCAGAGAATTCCGTTGATTGAATCAATTGGAGCAGTCATCGTCGTAAACGACGGCGGTCAAACATTATTTGATCAGGCTTGACTTGTGACTAAATAAGAACAACCACATAGCCTGTACTGAATCAGTTACTAAGTGTATATGACCAGAAAATAGAGTTAGGTCGCTGAACAAATTCTAACTGCCGATTGATCTCCAGGCAGCCTTAAAGTATTTGAATATCTCTCGGGTAAACAAAATTAAATTTCTATCAATTATTGTTTATATTTCAAATAAAGTTCCTAAAATATTACATGAATTTTATATTTGAAAGAAGTTTGTTTCGTTCATCTGATTAATATTATAATTCCTAGCAATATTCCAACCAGGGAAATTATCTGAAGATCATAGAATTCGGAAAACAACAGAAAAACGCAGGTTTTAATCTTTTGATCTCATCTCATTTGAATGCTTATTGACAATGTTTTCCTAAATTGAAGAATGTTTACACTGACATTAGGAATTAATCTTATAAAGCCTGTATTTCATTGTAGCATTAACCGAAGAGAAATGCTTTACGCCTGGATAGGATGTGAGTCTATAGTAAGCAACGCTTGTCGAATATAATATCTATGTTTACATCTAATTCAATTAATATATTAAGAGTTATATAGGAATATATACATAATATTGGAATAAAAATAAAAATCCTCATCTTAAACATCAGTGATGTGTTGAAATACTTTCAATGAGACTGGCGGGGAAGCTGGCTTGCTCTAGAATCAATACACAAAGACACGAGTGGTGAACCTTTAACTCAATAGCAGTTACAGTTTTAAATCACCCGGGAGATTTGAAGCTGTACATGCTTAAGTATTTAAATCAGTTTTTTCCGTTCATAAGTTCATGTCTCAGAAACATAATTGGAAATATATATATTTGCAAAAAGGAAATTTGCAAAAGTTTAAATTGATGATGAAATGTTAAGGACTATGTAAATATTCTACAAGTCCATTAATGGCTACAGTAAGGTGAAACTGCTTGCAACATAACTTCAGCTAGTCGAGAGTTTATTAAAAATTCAAAACCCGAGGAATGCATCGGCAAATGATAAATGAATAAATGTAAAGTGTAAGTATTTTCTGAGTGAAAAGGAAACCATTATATGACGTTGAAAGCATAAGTCTTTTATTAAGATAGAAATGAAAGATAAGAAAGTGAAAACTTCGTTTGTTGTTACTTAACAATCATAATGATAATGTATGTTGGTAGGTATGTAATAATTAAGTCTTACACCCCCTCCCCAGTTCCTGTCTCGAATCATATTAATATTGTTTCAATCTTCTCCAGAGACAACGAAGGGAAGACGAGGAATGAGATTTGTTGTTTCAGCTTTTCCCCAGAGCACCAGTGAAATGAAAATAACTTCCACTCCAAATTGAAACACTGTAGCAATGCTGCTTCATAAGATATTTACCGTAGTTATTCGGTGCTCACAACATCCTTTATAAATATTAATTTCTTACACCGATACAATACCAACAATTTGTAAAGTATATCTAGAGTCGAGTAAATTGACTAAAGTCCTTATCTAGAATGTTGAAATACAAAACCGACTCCGGCAGATTTGAACTCAGATCGTAGAGGAACGTAACTATAAACCACAAAGCGATTAGTTCCGGACACTATCATTTCTCTTGCTACATTATCATCCATCATCCATCATTACACAAATAACGAAGCACTAAAGAACACCCTATTCCACATTCGCCTTTTCTCTACTTTCACATTTATAAATTTCACCTACCTGATTTATATATTTCACAAACGTCACAGCACTGCAATTTACAAATGTTTATTTAAGGATACAATTTCTATAGGTCCAAGCAACGGAATCACTGAAGCGTCTCATATTGAAAAAATCGTTCTCAGCATCCAACGACCTTATTACACAATAAATGTAATATTCACTCCTCTACCTGCAGTTCGCTTCCATTTATCAACAATCGATATCCAACTCCCCAAACAAAGATTATAGGGTTCCATCGCCATATCTCTTAAATCTCTTTTAACATCTATTAGAATGAAGCATCCAGTAACATAATTTAGCACTTCTACCTCTAAACCATTCCCGACAGATTTCCACCACGAATAGCAATGTTATTATGTTGTAGCAGCGAAATTCATCCATGCAAATGTATTTGATTATTTTCTAAAATAGTTAACCAAGTGCTTACAATAGAATTTGAAGACCCGCCCTTGACAATTTCTCGTCGTTGTATGTGCCTGGAATATATTATTGGCATTTCGAATGCATATAGTAAAAAATTCAACGAAAGATTTCACTGAAAAGAAAAAAAGATTATTTTCAATAATCCGGTTGTAATTTCTTTCAGAAAACATTAATTCTAGCCACTACCCTAACCTCTCAACACTCTTATCACCACCACCACCACCACCATCAACAACAACAACAATAACGACAACAGCAATAGCATCAGCAACAGCACCACTATCATCATCATCATCATCATCATCATCATCATCATCATCATCATCATCATCACTATCATCATCATCTTCATCATCATTATTATGATCATTGTACAGGTTTATTTTCGATATAATTCTATTTGCATGCTGTAACAGCTCTTTTATAAAGGATTTCCAGCTTTTGTCTTTTCTGAACTTTAGTAATTACTAGCAGAATGGCATGGCGTTGCTCGAGATTTGCTCTAGGGTTCTTATATTTGATATATATTTATCCTTATCGAGCCTCATGAAATAAATACGTTTGTTTATATTTTGTTATTGCGTACACGAATACATAATTATATATATATAGTAGTAGAGGCTCTATTTCTTCTCACTGTTTCGTTATTTCTTCTACAAGTGTTATCCACCTCCATCACGGATGCCATTCTAACTTCATTGAATCACCACCAAATCCTGCACTAAACATTTTTCTCAATCACGTTCTTTCATGCCGACATCTACCTAAACCTACGGGAATTCAAGTTAAACATTAGCACGATCGATCTTTCATGCCTTTCCTCTAAAATTTGGTAACACAAGTGAGATAATTCTAGCCAGAAATCGAAACCAAATCTCAAATTTCACTTACCCAGATCTTACCTTCTCTCTTCGGTGATCTGCTATAACATCTATATAGCTAAAACAGAGAATGTCTGTCTGGCTGCCTGTCTGTCAGACTCCCTAGAACTCGAGAACCACCCAACCGATTGTTTTCAAACTTCACACACGTAATACTTATGGTCATGTGAGTGTTTTGAGCAAAAAATATTTTCAATGCCCTAGAGACCGCATTAGGCGATTTAGCGATCTCTCTCTATAATTCTTAGTCTTTCTTTTTAGATAGATACATAGATATAACGTTGCGCCCTTTTAATATCTGCATGTATGTGTATATATATGTATATATATAGTGTGTGTGTATATATATATATATATAGTGTGTGTAACGTTTTTCAAAATATTTACTTCTGCGTTCACAGATTGATTTTTTTAGTTTCAGAAGATCCCGTTAAGGGTGAAAGCAGCGATTCTTTGCTTAAACTTTAATCTGTTATTTTAATAAAAAGACCCACACTAATGTAATAAATTCATAATATGATCGGCTTGTCTCCCCACAGCCCTGGCGGCCAGAACGGAGAAGGCGTTTCCCGGAGGACGGCAAGGGAGACGCGCTGGAAAAGCCACTCCAACTCGCGGGGCTCACACCTGCGGCTGTCCAGCTCAGCACCTATAGTGGTGAGTAGGGAGGTAGCCCTAGGGCCAAGGACACCAGAAGTCTCCACTACCAAGGGTACAACCACAAACCTGTCACAGAGCGACCGGTATTTGAGGAGTTTGGCCTCCTCAGCCCGTCGTGCAGCAGAAGCTGGGTTAGTCGCAGACTGCACCATATTGCGGCTGCAGAAAGTGTCGGTGCAAGTGGCATCCCAGACGAGGGGCTTGTCACCGCGGAACGAAAAGTTGGTCATGTCATCTGGCCTTTTGCCGTCCCCTCGGTCCAGCCCCACCGGCTCGAGCTGGGAAGGGAACCCAGCAGCGTCCAAGCCATGCTTCATGACCTCGTTGAGGGCAGCATGGCGTGGAAGGCGGCTGGCACTGTGGCGACAGGAAAGCGGGTGGAGGCCGAAAGAGACCATGGTGGATCCGCAGCGACATTGGTGTGGCTCGCAGATCCGGAGTCCGAGCCTCAAGGAAACGCCGTTGCGCCACTAGCTGTGTGCCAGTGGAGAAAGAGGGCAGGGAATGGAGCCAGACACCACTGTGGGGTTTGGAGGCCGCACGAAAACAGGCAAGGCGGTGCTGGTCGAGTTGGCGCGTGAGCCTGTCTGAAGCCAGGCTGCACTGGATGGCATCCCAAGTGCTTTGGGGGGACTTGACGTCAGCAGGGGCAGGAGGAGGAACGTCTACCTGGCTAAGTCCCAACCGGTCCCACGTCTCACAGGCGGCCTCACGTTCTCTGAACACAGAGGGTTCTATTGTGTTTTGAAGAACCCTGCTGACGAGGACGCGGCATAAGGTTACCGACGAAAGAAATGCCGGCAAAGCCAGTGAGATCGGAGACCGGAAGCCAAGGCCGCCATACCTGACAGATAAAGTGGCCTGTTGCCATCCAATGTCGTTAAACTTGACGTTGAACATCTCCTCGGCTGTTGCTCGGATAAAAGTATCAAGGTCAGTGAGGAGAGATGCGTGGGTGTAGCACGGAGCGCTTCGAAGGGTATAGAGGAGCTTCGGCATGGCGAAGCAGTTTCTCAACAGAAAGAGAGCTGGGTGGCTGTCGATCAGGCCCAGTCGGCTAGTGAGAGTTTGGAGTTGTTGAAGCTTGGACCTAATGGTGAAGCGGACGGCCGGCGGGTGGATCGGTGACTCGAGGATGAGGACATCCTCTTTGGGGGTCACATGTACCTGGAGGAGAATGGACGGCACGTGGCTGACATTCACCATCTCCGACTTGGCCGAGTTGACCTGGAGGCCGATTCCCGCCAAGGCAGGAACCACCGATTGTAGGTCATGGCAGACCTGTTTGTGTGGCTATTTATGAGTGAGTATTTTGAACAATACACTGTTATAAAGAATGGTAATTCAATATTCATAACATTTTCTCGTATTCTCTCTCTCTCTCTCTCTCTCTCTCTCTCTCTCTCTCTCTCTCTCTCTCTCTCTCTCTCTCCCTCTCTTTCTCTCTCTCTCTCTCTCTCTCTCTCCCTCTCTCTCTCTCTCTCTCTCTCTCTCTCTCTCTCTCTCTCTCTCTCTCTCTCTCTCTCTCTCTCTCTTTTCTTCCTTATTTGGTGCTGTATCCTGACAGTTGAAACCACCGTAAACCTAGTAAACATGGTTTAATGAAACAAATATAGTAAGAGATAGCAATCTTTGATTACAATCAAGGTTATCATCTATCAATCGCCACAGGAATCTTTCAATAAGATAATAAACATAGCATAAAGTTTATCATCTGGAGTATACATTTGTTATAAGTTACATATAGCAACAGGATGGTTAGATGTAACATTAATATTACAATCTATAATGTAAACTGAGTTGCTTGTTACACAAATTCTGCTGTCTATCTGAAAGCATAGATTGTAAAACCGAAACGATTCTTAACGGTGAGCTGTGATATCAACCGTTAGTGTCCTCTTCTTCCGTCTACGACAATATGTTTGTGACCAGAGGACTCAAATCTCAACTGGACTTGTCCAGTTAGCAATGGAGTGTAAAATTGTTGACAGCAATAGAGTGTAAAACTGACAAATATTGTGTTAGACTGTAGAACTGAGTTAAATTTCTTCCATAGGTCAGAAGGAGCTATTCCCATTCTCAGATTTAGACCAGAGTTCTCCAACAATATCATCTCACCATCCTGCTATTAGATTTAGGCCGTGTGTAATGTTTGGTGTGGGTGTGCAACAATCCAAGCCACATAAAAATTATTTGCATACACAAAGTAGTGCTCCAGCAGGATCTTGGTAGTGATGGTTAAAACCAACTAAGGAACAGACAAGTATCTACCATCAGGTGGTCATCTTGCTAGGCTACAATAGATGCCTACAATTTTAGCACAGGCCATGTAACTGTAAACCTGCACACAAGTCTCTCTGTCTAACGAAAGGCTTTTAAAGGTCACTCGACTTGTTGATCTGGGGCTAAATAATGATAACACCAGCTCTGTGTTTTTAACTGTATGTAGTGGAGTTTGGAGCTAAATAATAATTGTTTCTACTTTAGGCACAAGGCCAACAATTACCCAGTGCATTACTGGTACTTTATTTTATCGACCCCGTAAGGATGAAAGGCAAAGTCAACCTCGGCGGGATTTGAACTCAGATCGTAAAGGGACGTAACTATGCTGGAAAGCATGGCGTCCGACCCTCTACCGATACTGCCAATCCACCTCTTGGAGCTAAATAATAATATTGTATAACATTACGTCTAGACAGAGAGATCGACGGTTCGTGTCCTGTAGCATGTAATGCAATATGTCTGTGGCTAGAGAACTATAATCTCAACTAGACATGACTATTTAGTTATAAATATATAATACAGTATTGAAATATCTTGCTGTTGTCGACAGCAATATAGTATAAACGTGACAAATAGTGCGTTAGTCTGTAGAACTGAGTGAAACGTCTGTTTCCAATTGTTTGTAGTGTAGTTTATTTTGTTGCAAATATTCCAATCAAATTGCCGATTTCCTCTTCGACCATGTTTTATTTTTTGCTGTCTTTGATGTATAGAGGTTCAGTTTAGGAAATGACTGCATCAATCTTACACTAACGTATTGATCATGTTTTTCTTGCTGTCATTGACCTATAGCTGTTCATCTTGGGCAATAGCCGCATCAGACCTGTATCAATTTATAAAATAAACGCTAAACGCTACTGTTGATAAAACAACTCCTCTCATATGAATATATAGCTTGCTCACTGAACATAAACTCTAACTGTAGAATATATCAACAAATGAAATCAATCATTTTAAGCGAATTTAATATGCAATCAAATGGATTTTAATAACTCTAGAGTTTTTCAAATTTAGTTCAATGATTTATTACACAGTATATATTATATTTCTAACACATTTTTATATATTCATATTATTGGACATTATACAATATCATATATTATATAATTTTCCTAGTATCATTCAATAGCCGTATTCTATTCTTGACATTGTTTGAATTTTAATACAAATATATTTCTATTCAAGAAATATATTTTGAACCGCTATTAAATATTAATTTGATTTCTGAGTGAAAATCTTTATTTAAAGAATGCCTGCTTTATTAAGAATTTATTCCCCTTAAGAAACAACAGATTCTATTTATCGACTTACATTCCAATCTCCTATAAATCTGTCTGAGAAATCATCAACATAGTTGTATAGCTAGGCATTGAGTAAACCTCTGTCGATATTAACATGTAACAGCCTGCTCATGAAATTAATATGTAAGTGGCTGAGTGTTCCGCAGATATGTACACCCTTATTCTCAGGGAAATTCATCGTGACAGTGTGTGACAAAGCTGGTCTTTGAATTACAGGTAGAGTCCATCTGACGCACCTTCAAATAGTTTTCGGCTACTCAATTTCATTCACAATGCATGGAAAGACTCGAGGCTATCTTAAATGATACATACCCCACAATGAGATCGAAGTGGGGGACCTAAGATTGTAAAACAATAACTACCCGGCTATTGCCGCGTCCACATCGATTCTACCAAGCCATAAGAAAATATTGACTTCTAATTTAGGCTCAAGGCCAGCAAAATTGGGAAAACGGCAAAGTTGATTAAAACAACCCCAGTACTTGTCTAGTACTTTAATTTAACGACCTCGGAAGTATTAAAGGCAACGTTGACCTCGGCGGAATTCGGACTTGGAATGTTAAGAACCAGAAAAATAACTGTTTCTACTTTTGGCAAAAGGCCAACAATTATCCCAGTGCATTACTGGTACTTTATTTTACCGACCCCGTACTGATGAAAGGCAAAGTTAACCTCAGCGGGATTTGAACTCAGAACGTAAAAGGCCGTAACTCTATGCTGCAAAGCATGGCATCCGACCCTCTACCGGTACTGACAACCCACCGCCCTACTTTAGCTCATATAATGTTAATTGTTTTTACTTTTGGCACAACCCCAGTACTTGTCTTGTAATTTAATTTATCGACCTCGGAAGAATCAAAGACAAAGTTAACCTCGGTGGGATTTGAACTCAGATCATAAAGGGCCGTAAGTCTACGTTGCAAAGCATGGCGTCTGATCCTCTACCGATACTGCCAATCCACCGCCCTGAACCAGAAAAATAACGCAATGGCTTTTTATCGGATACTCTACCAATTCTCATAATCCAATAACTTCATCTACAAGACAATATCGTTAAGTGGAATGTGTAAACTGATTTTATTCAAGAAAAAAATGTTATCAAAAACTAAAAATCAAGCAAATGAAAAAATTTGATTATTGCACATACATATATAAATGTGTTTATATGTGTATATATAAATGAGTTTATATATATATATATATATATTATATATGAGTTTATGTGTATATATATGTAAGTTCATCTGTGTTTATGTGTATATATATGTGTGTTTATATGTGTATATATATG
>OZ024745.1:96419977-96432477 GCA_964016885.1 Eledone cirrhosa
ATGTCGGTATTTACGTTATATGTGTCAACCAAAGCTTTTTTTTTTTCTAAAGCCAAGGTATTGAACCATACTCTGGTGTGATTGTTGAAAGGTTAAGGAGTTCGTTTTATACGTGTGTTATACCTCGCAAGTGAAACTAGGTAGCTGGAGACTGTTTGGAAGCTCGTCGCATGGACTGTACCTCTAATTAAAGAGAGCCAGCCTTCACACACACACACACACACACACACACACACACACACACACACACACACACACACACACACACACACACACACACACACACACACACTGTTTCATGCTGAATCTCCCCGAGAATTCCTCAAGAGTACACACACATGTCTGTGGAATACTCAGCCACTTATATGTTAATTTCACAAGCAGGCTGTTCCATTGATTAAGTAACTGAAACACAAGTTGTCAAAACCGATTCCACTACAACAGGGTGGCCACTGAAAAACTTGTTCGTTTTCTTTTTTTTCTTCTGGTTATAGAGCATCCTTTATTGTTTTACACACATAATACTGAAAAAAATCCATTACTTATATTTCCAAATAAAATAATAAAGAAATAAAAAAACGTGTTTGTAAAAGTTATTTTTTGTTTTATATCATTCAGTTTTTCAATGTCCACCCTATAGATACACTATTTCTTTACTGATAATGTTTTCTTAATAAAGGCCCAAAGTCCATCTCCTATCCTAGGTTGGAGAATGAGATTTCAAACAGAGTATTTAATATTTTCTTCAAGAACTTTATTGACTTTCCTTTGTATCATTGAAATTATTGTTGTTTCGCCAGCGGAACTCACCGTGCACAAGAAAACAAACGGGTCACTATGTGCTCGCTTCATCTACTAATAACAGGTGGATTTCAGGATATTTGACTGTTATTTAAATCTTTCTTCTATTTCGATCCGTTTGATGCATATATGTCTGCTAATTCGCTCTAGCTGTTAGTAATAAGTGGAATCGGTGGATATATCCCTGCTAATTCTATCGATTTTCTAATAGCAATATTTAAAGGACATTGCCCTTTTAACAACAACAACAATAGTAATAAAATTAACGACAACAACGAAAACAACACCCACGAAAACCACCACCACAACAACAACAACAACAACAACCAGTGTCCCCCGTTGCGCAACACTTATTACATTTTCTATTGCACACAGTTTAACAGGATTTCAGAATTTCATTTTTTTCAAAATATTTATCCACTGAAATAGGTGCATTAAATTTACTGGATATATCACATATTCTCTGTACTAAAATAGGAAGCAAATATCAAAAGAAAATCATTTGCTGAAATATATCAAATTATAAACTTGCAAGTATAGATTTAAATCCTAAACATTTAAAAATTATCTTTACAATAATGTGAAAAAATCCCCTTAAGTTCGCATTTCTACTTCTTTTCAATTGGCTTTAAAACGTTTTTCTGTTTATAATTTTCAACATGAAGGTGAAGCTATGACAAATGATAAAACAAATGTATATCGAATTATTTTTGAGTTTATCATTCCATTTTTAAATTTTGGTTTGTTTTGGAGAGAGAGAGGATGCGTCAATGGCTTTCACTGATTTCCGAGATATGTAAGGTTGACGTAGGCTCTCCAAGACCTGTGAAGTTGAGCTTGTATAGTTGCAAGTTGACTGTACTGGGGATGAATTCCATGAACCACTGTTCTGGAAAGGAAAACTAGACATATGGGTTATTCAACGGATGTTGAGAGAGAGAGAGAGAGAGAGAGAGAGAGAGAGAGAGAGAGAGAGAGAGAGAGAGAGAGAGAGAGAGAGAGAGAGAGAGAGAGAGAGAGAGAGAGAGAGAGAGAGAGAGAGAGAGAGAGAGAGAGAGCACGTAGGTAAGCCATTACTATTTTCACTATATTTTTCGAGGACAAAATCGCACTGATAAGTGACATAAGAAAGTAGGTTTCCCCTAGATCTGCATTTACGAAAGTGGTACTAGATTTTAACAGAGGAGTAATTATTCAATATGATTGACAGGGTTATTGGTAGCAATAGATTTTGTGAGTGCAACAGGATAGTAGAAAATTACAAAAGGAATTAACTTACATGGGAATAGGAAGCAACATAGTAAGATTCCAAAGGCCGGGATATATGTCCCTGGAAAGAGAGAGACCGAAGAGTTTAGTGACGATAAGTGCTGAGAGTTTAAAGGTAGAGGCAAGGATATTGTTGGTGCCACTGCTTTAGTTTGAAGCGATTAAAGGCACTTTTATGTTTGTCTGAATAGTGGTAAGCCTCGTAGAGTGGAATGGAATTGTTGTGGGGGTGATTTACAGAATGCTGCAATGTGGAGTTAAATACAATGGGGGCAGGAAAACTAGGATTTTTTGCAGGGGTACATTGTACAGAATCGTGTATGAAAATTAAAAAAAAGAAGAATCAA
Source organism: Eledone cirrhosa (assembly GCA_964016885.1). Classification (NCBI taxonomy): domain Eukaryota; kingdom Metazoa; phylum Mollusca; class Cephalopoda; order Octopoda; family Eledonidae; genus Eledone; species Eledone cirrhosa. The sequence continues at coordinate 96,422,395 of OZ024745.1, forward strand.
CGAAGAAAATAGGGATCCATTTGGCAAAGGAGAAACATAATTCGCTGCAGTTTGTATGGAGTATGGGTATGGGTTGAGTCCTAGTGAAGAACAGGACGCGTGGCTTGAATATTAGTAAACGGTGGAGTATAAAGTCTAGGCTGGATCGAATGTGCTAGAGAAAAGAAGGGAGAAATCCAGTTGAATTAGGTTTAGGTTTATTTGTGTCTAGGGACTGTTGATTCGACACGAGGCGCTGGTTCAAATGTCTGCCACAAAGCGAACTCCGCTAAAAGCAACCATGGCCCATGCTGCTGTTTTAAGTCGAGCAAAAAAAGGGGCATTTATGTCAAATACAATAGAAGTAAATAAAAAAAATGATTTCATAAACAACAGTCTAAAAGTAAAAAAAATTATAAAAACAAACAACTCACCAAGACTATAACTGTTAGCACCGATTGCAAGAAATATTTATCTGGGACATTAAACGAAGAAGTAAATGTGAGAGGAGATTGTTTCTCTGGTTAATGGGGTCAATAGAAGTCTATTGAAGTTATGCACTTTTGCGGTTGTCTTGAGTGGGTATTCGCTGGAGCTTACATTCATATGTTTATAACTTTCAAAATTTATAATATGAAATACATGAGTAATTTGAATTTAAAGGCCAGTTATATTCGAATACAATATTATGTTGTTTGTCAATATTCCTTTGATGATTTAATTTCTTATTATCTCCCCTGATATTGTCTTTAAAACACAATCCAATATTAATTTCGATTTGTCTAATTATTATCGAGCACATCTCAAATATTTATAGATGAACAGATTTCCTTCAATTTTATACTCTGTATTGCTATTCACGTAACACTTATTACTTTTCGTGATTTTATTTTATATAAGACTTTCTTGTTCTGATATCTAGCTGGTCAGATGTTCTTATGGTTGCTAGACCCCATGGCCAATATGAGTGATAATGTCCAATTACATACATTGGAATATTAAAAATCTGCTGCAATGTTAAATGTCAAACCAAACAAAATTTCTAAAACAAATCTAAACGTTTAGAAAACACCCTCAGAATTTTGAACAACGCGTTAAAATTCATGTAGTGATTGTATAAATAAATTAAAAATAGATTTTACTGTCAATTTCATTCAAACTTGATCCACTCAAATTTGTTCAAGGTTACTGGGGTCGCTATTTTAGATTGTAAAAGAGAATGTGTATATTTCTCGTATAATTTATGAATCAATAAATTAATGTTGTTTTGCTCCAGGCCGATAATTCATCAATTCCATGATCAAAAGTATTCTAGTCGGGATTATCCTAGTCTTCTTAGTACCATCCAAAAATATATCTAACATGCCATTCCTCTCTTTTTATTGTAGGGTGTGAGTAGAGGTAGATTTAGCTGCTATTTCTTGTAGGCCAAGTGACTACATAGATGTTTCCGTGTTGGCTCCAATGTTCTTTTGTTATTTTCTAATGTAAATAAAAACACTAGATGCATATTCACATGACTGATTTACAAATTCCATTTAAGAATAAGCAATGATTTATGAGAATGGTCGTTTAAACTTCAACTGGGAATACTCAACAGAAACCACTAATTTAATTAAGTAGATCTAGCACATATTCTGATGGAGATTTTATATCTAATTTTAAAACTGTACTTGGTAAACCACAACGGAATCCTCAAGTAATTAGAGTTTTTATCTGTTACTTAAAGTGAAACAGTATAAATCAGTGTAACCACATTTTTCATTTTAATAGAAAGACGGTTCTAGAGGAAAAGTTAAGCAGTTGAGATAGATAATAGACCTCATTATCTTACTGGCATCATTAATTACGAAACAATGAAAGGCAAAGCTGAAAATTGAAGTAACTTAACTAGATACGATAAAACATCTCTTCCGGTATCCAACTTCCTTATCATAAAAAAAATACGCAACAATATATCCGGGAATTACTATCTTCATGTCATTCTAGCTAAAACACCCATTTTATATGCACTGTATACTACAAATACGTATCTGTACAGAAACAGCTGCGTAAATGTATAAATAAATACACTTGACATGTAAACGTTTTTTTTTTAAAATGTATTTCAGATTGAAAACGAGTGAATGACTGTAAATGAAGTCATTGACAGAGGCCGTGCACAGTTCTATCAACCCAGAGAGAATTTCCAATTTACTTATAATCGTATACTTGGTAGGCTTATAAAGCCATTTGTTGTGTATTTCTCTATGGACTGATAGAGCTGTACATAACCTTCGTCAATGACGCCAAACTAGAGTAGGAACTAATTTTAGATCGTTCAACTCTTTGTCGCCTTGTGGAGAATTACGTTAAAACAATGACATACGCTTCATATGACATGTTCTTACATACACATTTAGGCAACTTCGGATAAATATTACATTTGTTTCTGTACTGATATTCACCGTATATCTCAGAGGCTTAATACACAATTTAATATCTAAACAAAGTACACTATATATAAGGGCAGCGGATTGGCAGTAGCGGTAGAGTGTCGGACGCCAAGCTTTGCAGCATAGAGTTATGGCCTTTACGATCTGAGTTCAAATCCCACCGAGATTAACTTTTCCTTTCATCCTTACAGGGTCGATAAAATAAAGCACCAGTAATGCACTGGGGGTAATTGCTGGCCTTGTGCCAAAAGTAGAAACAACACTATATATAAGAAATTATAAAGGTTCTTATTCATAAAAGTAGCGACTGTGAAGACTCCATGGTACAATGAACTGTTCCAAATACTTAAACTACACTGACGAATACTGACGAAAATAATGTGCAAAGAAACGTGCAGAAAACTGGATATTTGCCAAAATTTAGCATAAGCAAAATGAGGCTTCGGTTTGGAAATAATTGTAAATTTTCCAAGATTGTATTATTCTAATCACTTGAAGGATCATTCATCCAAAGTAGTTTGGCTTTAAAACACGCCATAATTATTTCAGTGTTCACTAAATTTGAAATATGGCAGCGAATTGGCAGACAATTGAGCTTCAGATAAAATGCCTTGCGGTATTTGTTTTAACTCTTTGTGTTATGTGGTCTAATTCCGGTGAGGCTAACTTTGCCTTCCCGGATCAATAAATATAGTACTGAGGGCGATTCTTCTCTTCTTTTCTGTTTCTTTCTTTCTTGCTTGCTTTTCTCCCAGAATCGACGGCGTTCCGCCATGAAACGAACCACGAAAAACCACTCACAGCGTCTCTTCCTATAGAAATGGACAAGAGTTGGGTATGGGGCTTTCTACATTCTCTAATGGAAACACTACATTACTGGACCTTATAAGGAGGACACAATATACAGCACATCATGAAATGGAAATGAAAAGGAAAGAAAAAGAAGAAAAAAAACTACGTGTGTTTCTGCATGTAATTGAAAGAGAAAAAGATTTAGATTACATCATAAATTTTAAGATCAGTCGCACGTTTAGTTATTACAGCTGACAATTGAATAGGAAAAAAACCGGAAACTGATTTTAAGCTTTCGAAACCTAATTTCTGTTATGAAAAGGAAAAAAAATGTTGATTCTAAGAAAGCAGCACTGAAGAATTGGAACACCCAATCTTTATATATTTATTTATTTAATTATTTATTGATTTATTTTATCAATTTAAACGTTCATGTAGAGCTGGTAAGCCAAGACCGACTGGAAATTAGACAAACACTTGTTATTAAACAACAACAAAAACTAAAAAAAAAGCAAAAAAAAAACAAGAGAGGGGGAGATGGGGAGAAAGAGAAATAGGAAGAGAGAGATAAAAAGCAAAAGATGTAAAAATAAGAAAAAGGTGAAGAACAAAGACAGTTATAAAGCAGTTAAATGTTTATATTGTTGAATCTTGTAGTCTCCATATATTGGATTATCTTATTTATGGTTGGTAGATCCTTGATAATATATTGCACTTCCACTTTTGGTAGTTTCTAAAGACTAGCTTCAAAATGTCCTCTTTCTCAGACTGGTTATATTGCTTTGTCAATAATGGTTTCTGATTTAGGCACAAGGCTAAACATTTTTGGGGAGGGAAAAGTCTATAAATTGTCTCCAGTGCTGTACTTCTTGTCGTGCCGAAAGCTTGGCTAGATGTGGTTCCGCCACAGCTGAACACATTGCTGTCCTTTCTCATTAAACTCTGCCAAGTCCAATACTGTTCAGGGTTGTTCCAGCAGGGGGAATATCAGGAGGTGCTGCGTAGTCTGTGGTTCGATGCCGCAACGTCCCCTTCCTTTAAATACCCCCATTTTGCAAGAGTGACTTTTGCACGTCCAACACCAGACCTTAGTCTATTTAGGTATTTCCACACTGCATAGTTTGTGTCAGCTCCAGGGGGCAGTGCCCCGTTCGCCTTTAACTCCATTGTTGTTACTAATGGGAGATTATTAAGTTACGGGCGGTGGATTGGCAGTATCGGTAGAGGGTCGGACGCCATGCTTTCCAGCATAGTTACGTCCCTTTACGATCTGAGTTCAAATCCCGCCGAGGTTGACTTTGCCTTTCATCCTTACGGGGTCGATAAAATAAAGTACCAGTAATGCACTGGATAATTGCTGGCCTTGTGCCTAAAGTAGAAACAATTAAGTTACTGATACTTTATTTTATCGATCTCGTAAGAATGAAACGTAAATATTTGAACTCAGAATGTAAAGGGCCGTAACTCTATACCACGAAGCATGTTGTCTAACGCTCTACCGATACTGCTAATCCACCGCCCTGATTACTATGTTAATAATAATACTATTGATAAGATCACTGATCCATGTTCTCTCCTATTTCCCTCGTCCCTACAGAGCGGTTGAGTTTTCCTACGTCCTTACCAACTCACTTGTGTACTCGTATTAACATTATATGAGGCGGTGGATTGGCAGTATCGGTAGAGCGTCGGACACCATGCTTTGCAGCATAGAGTTACGCCTCTTTTCGGTCTGAGTTCAAATCCCACCGAAATTAACTTTGCCTTTCATCCTTACGAAATCAATAAAATAAAGTACCAGTAATGCACTGATATAATTGCTGGCCTTGTGCCAAAAGTAGAAACAGTTATTTTTCTGGTTCTTAATATTCCGAGTCCAAATCCCGCCGAGGTCAACGTTGCCTTTGATTCTTCCGAGGTCGATAAATAAAAGTACACTGGGGTCGTGCCAAAAGTAGAAACAATTCACATTATATGAGCTAAAGTAGGGCGGTGGGTTGGCAGTATCGGTAGAGGGTCGGTCGCCATGCTTTGCAGCATAGAGTTACGACCCTTTATGATCTGAGTTCAAACTGAGGTCAATTTAATCGACTTCTCCCTCCCCCTAAATTGCTGGCCTTGTGCCTATATAAGAAACCGTTATATGAGCTAAAGTAAGAAAATAATTGTTTCTACTTTAGGCACAAGGCCACCAATCACCCAGTACATTACTGGTACTTTATTTTATCGACCCAGTAAGGATGAAAGGCAAAGTCAACCTCGGCGGGATTAAGAAAATAATTGTTTCTACTATTGGTACAAGGCCAGCAATTACCCAGTATATTACTGGTACTTTATTTTATCGACCCCGTAAGGATAAAAGGCAAAGTTAACCTCGGCGGGATTTGAACTCAGAATGGCAAGGGCCTTAACTCTATGCGTCAAAGCATGGCGTCCGACCATCTACCGATACTGCCAATTCACCGCCTTTAAGAAAATAATTGTTTCTACTTTTAGCACAAGGCCAGCAATTACCCAGTACATTACTGGTACTTTATTTTATCGACCCCGTAAGGATAAAAGGCAAAGTTAACCTCGGCGGGATTTGAACTCAGAATGGCAAGGGCCTTAAATCTATGCGTCAAAGCATGGCGTCCGACCCTCTACCGATACTGCCAATTCACCGCCCTTAAGAAAATAATATAAGAAAATAATATGAAAACTTAAATAACTGATGCGAAACCTAATGTTTTACTGGCGCAACAAGCAATAATCGGTTTCTGTATCAGACTTTAACAAAGCTTGTAGATTGTATACAGAGTAGCAAGAAATTCTCGGGAGAGCTACACGGCAGAATGACAGAGAAGACCCCATGGACGTGTTTTGGCTCCTAACTACTTACATACTAAGAGGGGGACGACAGTTGCATCCAATTCATGACAGTTGCGAGAATTTCTGTCAACACCTTTTAACTAGTTGGCTATCGTTTACACACGCGCGCGCACACATACACACACACAGAAAGACACACACACACACACACACACACACACACACATATATATATATATATATATATATGTGTGTGTGTGTGTGTGTGTGTGTGTCTGTGTGTAGCTATATTTATTTCGTTATTTCGGCTCGACACTACAATGCATATATATATATATATATATATATATATATATATATATATATATATATATAAATTAATACAATAACAGAGATAGTTTAAAGCATATATATATATATATATATATATATATATATATATATATATATATAGAGAGAGAGAGAGAGAAGTGGTTACACAACAGTTAGTTCACCATACCGAGAACAATTGTTTCACCTTAGCGGATCCTCAGCTCGTAATGGACATGGTTATACGGAACAGGAAGGACACGTACGGTTGTCCTTCCTGTTCCGTATAACCATGTCCATTACGAGTTGAGGATCCGCTAAGGTGAAACAATTGTTCTCGGTATGGTCAACTAACTGTTGTGTAACCACTCCTACCTAACTCGTCCCATGGACTGAGTGCTCTACCACTACGGATATTACCTTCCAGTGTTCTACCACTATATATATATATATGTGTGTGCATTGTAGCGTCGAGCCGAAATAAATATGATGGTATATATATATATATATATATATATATATATATATATATATATATATATATATATATATACCATCATCATCATCCTCATCATCGACGTTTAACGTTGGTAGATAACGCATTTTATGTTCTTGGAATTTTAAATGAAAATTTCAGAATGTTTTTGATCGAGCATAGGGTTTATGTGATACACGGATAAACATACTGTACAGATATTATATAGATATATAGATTTGCACCCCCCCCCCCCCTCCCCCCAAAAAAGTATTGACACTTAAGGTGATACAATGAGATATCAGTTATGAAACTTCACAATAACTTGGCAATTTGATTGATTTAACCCTTGCGAAGTGTCATAAATGGTGTATAATAAATAGTGTATGATTATTTGATCATGTTATGTTTCATTACAGTAGTTTTGCAAATTACCTCAGTTTATATATTGGGTCATATAATGTTAATAAACCAATGAGTTGGTCAGAGATTTTTGAAATTCGTTAGAGTTAGAAAGCCTTTGGCCATAGGCCTGATGAATCAAAACTGACCTGAGTATAAGCAGTTAGATAAAAACAAAAACAACAACACAACAACAGCAGCAACTAAAATGAATGATTCAACCTGGCATATGTTTAAGTATATGATTTAAGAAAGCAACATTTAAAGTAGACAACAAGCAATGATTTAAAGTAAAGAACTAAGGTTTATGAACAGATATAATGAACATGTGTGTCGGTCATACTGTATGAAATAATCCCTCAGGCGAACCGAGTCTATAACTTCCGATTGTAGCTACATCAATTACTTCGTTAATGCCTCGGGGAATGTATTAACATAACAACTCTCGTTCGTCTAATTTTTCTATAACTTGAAGTCAATGCAGTTGATCATCTTTTGTTGAATATACATGATTACGAAAGGTCAAACAAGAAAATATATTCACCACCCTAGTGTGTGCTTTAACTAGATATTTATCCTTTTTTATACGTATATCCATGAATGTATGATATATTCTCTAGTAAATAATCTAAATAAACACCTACATCAAGGACATAAACCTATCATATTATTACTTTATTATTAGCAAGAGGGCGGTGGATTGGTAGTATCGGTAGAGGGTCGGAAAACACGTTTCACAGCATAGAGTTACGGCAAAATATGTTCTGAGTTCAAATCCCGCCGAGGTTAACTTTGCCTTTTATCCTTACGGGGTCGATAAAATAAAGCACCAGTAATGCACTGGGATAATTTCTGGCTTTGTGCCAAAAGTAGAAACAATTATTAGTAGAGGCAAGAATTGGTAGTATCGATAGAACGTCGAACAGAATAATTTGCAATAATTTATTACCTTCTTAATTAAAATCTCACCGAGGTCAACTTTGCTCTTCCTCCTTCTAGGGTCGATAAAATAAAGTACTGGTTAGGTACTGAGTCGATTTAATCTAGTCTCCCCCTCTCCAAATTACTGGCCTTGTGCCTATAGTAGAAATCCTTATGAGCATTGTCAAGGGTGGGAAACTGGCAGAGTCGTTAGAGCGTTGGAAAAACGTCGTCTCTATTTAGTTGCGTTATTTTTCCTTGTGGATTGGCAGTATCGGTAGAGAGTCGGACGCTATGCTTTCCAGCATAGTTACGTCCTCCATTTACGGTCTGAGTTCAAATCCCGCCGAGGTTAACTTTGCCTTTCATCCTTACGAGGTCGATAAAATAAAGTACCAGTAATGCACTGGGTAATTGATGGCCTTGTGCCAAAAGTAGAAACAGTTATTTTTCTTCTGAGTTCAAATACCGACAATATCGAAGTTAACTTTCTTCCTTCCAGGTAGCTGATAAGTTAAGTAACAGTAATGTGCTAAGGTCAATAGATTGACCTTAGCATTGCTTCCAGGTTTATTAGCCTTATGGCTAAGTTAGACATCCTTAGTAGCAAAAACAAGGAGGACACAGAGTAGATATATAGTTACGTGGCTTCATGTTGTCAAAATCTAGTGTGATCGATTTTTACCTATCGTTTCTTACATTCTTACTGAGATATGGACAGTATAATATCTATTATACACACACAAAGACAAAGACACACACACACACACACACACACACACACACACACACACACACACACACACACACACACACACACACACACACACACACACACACACACACACACACACACACACACACACACACACACACACACACATTTATATGTATGTATTTATGTATATATGTAAGCATGTATCTTTGGATGGAGCTCTGTATGTATCTGGAAACATACACACACTAATATGTATATATATATATGTGTGTTTGTGAATGTGTATGCATGAATGTATATATATAGAGATACACACACACAAATACACAAATATCTATGAGTATATATATATATATATATATATATATATATATATATATATATACAATATATATATATATCATCATCATCATCATCATCGTTTAACGTCCATGTTCCACGCTTGCATGGGTTTGGACGGGAGTTTTCCCACTTGAGGCAAGAGTGGTTGTCTTGCTCGCATAGGACTGTCTGGCGGGTTTTCTACAGCTGGATGCCCTTCCTAACACCAACCACATTTACAGTGTGGGACTGGGAGGATTTTACCGTGTTGCCTACACGACCACGTTACAGCGTGGACTGTGTGTTTATTTTGTCGTGACACCTACACGATCTCATTTGTTTCGGCCTGGATGTTGTGGCACCAACGTAACTTTACATTGAAAGGGGCGGTGTGGATGGCGTGGGGGTGGTGTGACGGGGGCGTATTTTGTTAGAGATGCCTACTGACTGTAGTAGGTTTACTTTGTATTTAGGCAATGCGGGTCTTCTCTATTACTGAGTACTGCCAAAGATCTCGGTCCAGTGACATTGTCTTGGAGAGGTGTAAGTGTGTGAGGTCGGAATTTATCAGGTCGTCCCAGATTTTTCTGGGTCTGCCTACTCCGTGGCTACCGTCTATCTTTATTGCCCTGCACTTTTTTATACAGCTGTCGTCTTTCATGCGCATCACGTGACCATACCAACGTAGCCTTCTCTCGAGTAAACAACATCTGATCCCTCTTATTTCTAATTTTTCCCTTAGTTCGTTTATGCTTTGCCGTTCACGTATATTACTATTACACATCCAGGGGAGCATGCAAGCTTCGTTCCTCTCTAGTCTGCGTATATCCTCTGCACACAATGCCCAGGTCTCACTGCCATGCAATATTGCTGTTCGTATGCAGGCATCATACAACCTGCCTTTCATTTTTAGGGAGAAC
>OZ024745.1:96434977-96439977 GCA_964016885.1 Eledone cirrhosa
CACACACACACACACACACACACACACACATATATATATATTTATGTATATATAATATATGTGTGTATGTGTGTGTGTGTGTCTATTTGTGTATATTCTTCTGGTTTTATAATTTCACAAAGTTTTACCAATAGAGAGAGAGTCGGTTTCTAACATAGACACAAGATTCTCTCATTGGAATTTACACATCAACTAGGTAGATATGTATTCATGTCTGCATGTGCAGGTATAGATGTTATTGTATGTGTGGATGTGGATGTGTATATGCTTTGTATCTGTTCATGTGTATATGCAGTTATTAGATGCAACACTTTTAGAATGTTTTACATATTTTTACTGTTCCATTAATGGATTGTACTTGTAATTTCCTATGTATGTATATATGTATGTATGTATGTTTGTGTACACATGTATACATGTACTATATATATATATATATATATATATATATATATATATATATATATATATAATCAGGTTTAGCAAATAATGAAAAAGTTGGCACATTGGCATATGGTTGGACAATACATGTGTCCCTTAGCGCCTTGTGCGTGTAGGAACACATATCCTATTATTACTTTTTTCCTCTATGTTGAGAAAAATATTTGGTCGTTCCGACTGCTGCTAGTGATAGTGGTGGCCGATTGACCTACCTCCCTCTGCCTCTATCTTTACTTCGGCCCTTGAAAAAATTGATTCCACTTCATTTACTCTCATCTCGGGGGGAACAGTTTTGGATAGCGCTAGTTCGTAATTTAAATTCAAGAATTTTATATTCTTCGAATGAAAAGAACCTTCTGACGAGAATCTTTCTTTGCAACGAAGGCCGTATGGTCTCCGTTTATTTTTGAGATTCGAAACCGATTCGGTAAAGGTAAGTAAAGTCAATTTTTTAAAATTTATTTTGAAACTTTTTCATTATTTGCTAAACCTGATTATATATGTTCTGGCTCGTTAATTTATTAACCTGCCATTGAACCACATTGGCATATGGTTGGACAATACATGTGTCCCTTAGCGCTTTGTGCGTGTAGGAACACATATCCTATTATTATATATATATATAGGGCGGTGGATTGGCAGTATCGGTAGAGGGTCAGACACCATGCTTTCCAGCATAGTTACGTCCCTTTACGATCTGAGTTCAAATCCCGCCGAGGTTGACTTTGCCTTTCATCCTTACGAGGTCGATAAAATAAAGTACCAGTAATGCACTGGAATAATTGATGGCCTTGTGCCAAAAGTAGAAACAATTATATATATATATATATATATATATACAGATATACACACACACACACACACACATATATATATATATACATACAGATATGTGTGTATGTGTGCATGTGTCATTCAGATTGATTGAATATGCATAGTAGGTAAGCTTGTATATATACATATGTATGTATGTATGTATATGACAAGGTGTGATGTCATAAACTTGTCGGAACTCCATGCCAGGCTTTTTGAGTGGTTTATCCCTCTATGGTCTGTGTTTTACGCCTCAAGTATCCATGCACAACTTTTTCTATAAATTGGTCAATTTTTTTTATCTTGTTTGAACATTGAATAGGATCTTCCGATTTCTCTGGGTGAGAGATTTATATCAGGCTTTATTCCATATCTCTCCTCCAGATCAGTCGCTATTCTAATGATATTTTTTTTTTCATGCTCATAAACCTGGGCAAGATGGTTGCCAACCTTTTTCCTCTGTTGAAGGTGTTGCTTCATTGTTACTATCCGGGTCTCATATGTTGTTAATATTGATTTTAGACCCCGGCCACCTTCCTTGCGTGAGAAGTATAGCCTATCCACATCACCATTGATGTTAAAGTTCCCAGTAACACTGAGAAGTTTTCGAGTTCTAACATCCATCTCACTTTATGTATGTATGTATGTATGTATGTATGTATGTATGTATGTATGTATGTATGTTATCTCTTTCTCTTAATTTCGAGTATATTTTTTTGACCGGCCACCTTCCTGGTGGCAAGGTTGTAAAAGAAAAGAAATTGTCATCCCTTGAATCGCAAGAATGTTTTGCAAATTTTGAAGGTGCCAGCTATCGCAGCCATTTGTAGACTATGAATTAGGGAGCTGCGCTTTTTGTCCGCAAATCCAAGTTCAGTCATACTTTGGTCCAAGCGGGTTGGTATATAACCCGTAGCTCCAATAATGATGTGTATGAAGCTAAAGGTGTATCTTGGATACTGGATTTGTAAACTCCTCATCAATGGTCCGTAGATGTCCTCCTTCTCCTGTATTTTTCTGACAACGTTTACATCAAGTGGGCAGCTGATCTCCACAACAGAACACGTTTTCAATGTGTGGTCTCAAACAACAATATCAGGCCAGTTGTGCTTTAATTTGGTGGCAGTTTTTATTTTCAGGTTCCACCAGTATTCCTTAGTGCCATCTGTCTCAATATATTCTTCCTCGTTTGTTGTTAATTTTGTTTTCCGAAGTGCGTTCCAGATGGTTCTAGCTATCCCATCGTGTCTCATGGGGAGGTAGTAGTGAGATGACATTCTTTCGCAGCTGGCAACAATGTGGCCTACATCCTCGATCTTTGTTTTACATAGCCTACATTTATTGTCAGCTGCTGGCCCTCCTCTTTTGTGCAGCAGATATTTGGTAGGGAGTTCTTGTTCCTGTATTGTATAGAGATATCCCTCAAGGTGTGATGTCATAAACTTGTCGGAACTCCATGCCAGGCTTTTTGAGTGGTTTATCCCCTCTATGGTCAGTGTTTTACGCCTCAAGTATCCATGCACAACTTTTTCTGTAAATTGGTCAATTTTATTTTCTTGTTTGAACATTGAATAGGATCTTCCGATTTCTCTGGGTGAGAGATTTATATCAGGCTTTATTCCATATCTCTCCTCCAGATCAATCGCTATTCTAATGATATTTGTTTTTTCATGCTCATAAACCTGGGCAAGATGGTTGCCAACCTTTTTCCTCTGTTGAAGGTGTTGCTTCAGTGTTACTATCCGGGTCTCATATGTTGTTAATATTGATTTTAGACCCCGGCCACCTTCCTTGCGTGAGAAGTATAACCTATCCACATCACCATTGATGTTAAGGTTCCCAGTAACACTGAGAAGTTTTCGAGTTCTAACATCCATCTCACTTAGTTCTTGCAATGACCAGTTCAGCAGGCCAAATGTTGGCGTTAGAATTGGCACAGCATAAGTATTGTGGGCAATGTATTTGTTGTATGCTGACAGTTCTGATGACAATATTTTCTTTACTCTTCTGAGGTATTCAGTTCTGGTTCTCTCCTTATTTATGGGTCCATCATATCTGACATTCTCATCCTGTCCAAGATATCTGTAGTTGTCACCTGACTGCAGAGGTTGTATTGTCAGGCCGTTCATCTCTAGATTTCTAGAGGAGGGCACAGCTCTTCCACGTTTTATTGCCAAATATGCACACTTGGACTCACCAAATTTCATTTTGATGTCGGTTGAAAATTGTGTAATGAGGTCCAATTGTTTCTTGATGTCATTGATATTTGGCCCATACAACTTCAGGTCATCAACAAAGAAAAGATGGGAGATACTTCTGGGCCCACTTCTTTGTATGTATATATGTATATATGTATGTACGTACATATGTATATATGTATGTATATACGTATGTATGTAGTATCTATGTATGTACTATGTACGTATGTAAGTATGTATGTACGTGTTTGTATGTATGGATGTATGTATATGTAAGTATGTAAGTATATATGTACGTATGTATGTACGTATGCACGTATGTAAGTATGTATGTACGTATGTTTGTATGTATGTATATGTAAGTATGTAAGTATATAAATATGTATATATGTATGTTGCAGTGGCTATTTCGAAGCTGAACAGTGGAATATCTCCAGGTATGGATGGCATACATGCTGAGCTCCTACAATATGGTGGTGAGAGACTCCTGCAACATCTTCACTCTTTGTTTGGCAGGATATGGGCTAATGAATCCGTACCTGAGGACTGGAGAGATGCAGTAATTGTGGTCTTGTACAAGGGAAAGGGTAACAGGAATGATTGTGGGAACTACAGAGGTATATCATTGCTTTCTGTCGTAGGGAAAGTTTTATGTAAGGTGCTTCTGGACCGTCTGCTGACACACATTGCAGATTGTGTTCTTCCTGAAAGTCAATCTGGTTTTCGTACTAGACGCGGCACTACTGATATGATCTTCTCAGATAGACAGCTCCAGGAGAAGTGCATGGAACAAGGCTTGGATCTGTATCAGGTTTTTGTCGATCTGACAAAAGCTTTCGATACTGTTAACAGAGATGCATTATGGAAGGTTCTGCAGAAACTTGGTTGCCCTGATAAGTTCCTTGCTTTAGATAGGTGTTTCCATGACGACATGAAGGCTTGGGTTAATGTCGGGGGTAACATGTCGGAGCCTATCTCAGTAAAAAATGGAGTGAAACAGGGGGATATTCCAGCACCGACCCTGTTTGCCATATACTTTGCAATGGTTTTCTGTATTGCATTCAGGAATTGCGAGCATGGTGTTTACATCCGATATCGAACCTCAGGCAGCATATTTAACATCAGGCGCTTTGCTGCGAAGACAATTTACATCAATCATAAGAGACCTCTTGTATGCAGATGATTGCGATCTTGTAGCGCACACAGAGAGTGATATGCAGTTCATTTTGAATGCATTTTCTGACGCTTGCACTGCCCTAGGTCTGACTGTCAGTCTCAAGAAAACCGTCGTCATGTACCAACCTGCCCCTGGTAAGCAGTACACTGAACCAAACATCTATGTGTATGGCAAACGACTTGGAGTGGTTGATCAGTTTGTCTACCTGGGAAGCACTGTCAATCGATACAGCAACCTTGACAGTGAAATCTCACTTAGGATTAGGAAAGCAAGTGATGCTTTCGGAAAGCTAGAAAGGCGACTCTGGGGTCGGCGAGACATATGCAGGAGGACAAAGGTAAAGGTGTACAGGGCATGTGTACTCTCTTGTC
>OZ024745.1:96444977-96449977 GCA_964016885.1 Eledone cirrhosa
ATTACTGGTACTTTATTTTATCGACCCCGTAAGGATGAAAGGCAAAGTTAACCTCGGCGGGATTTGAACTCAGAATGGGAAGGGCCGTAACTCTTTGCGTCAAAGCATGGCGTCCGACCCTCTACCGATACTGCCAATCCACCGCCTATAATAATATGATTAAAGCCTATTACTAGAACAGGTAGAACATTTATACCCATTACCTAACTTTTGACATTTAACTATGTATTAATTATTAATTTATTACGTCCATAATACACTGTATTTGTCTTTTCTTACATTGGTATGTGCTCTACAAGAGTCTATGGTCTCACTGACGGCTGTCACATCTATCGCTAGTGACATGAGGTCGTTGAACAAGGGACCTTGCTTCTAGGACGATCCCTAGCCACGTACAATTATGCAACGTACTCTTGAAATTGCCAGGCTGGTCAGAAAGAATTAAGATAAAGAAAGGGAGAGGGCTTTTTCCCCTCTCGGTGTTGTCGGAAATCGGATGGTCCTTTACGTTCTGAGATCAAATCTTCGCGAGGTTGACTTTGCCTTTCATCCTTACGGGGTCGACAAAATAATACACCAGTAACGTACTGGGATCAATTGAATCGACTCCATTCCCGCAAAAATTGTTGGCGTTGTGTTTAAATCAGAAACCATTATTTATTTATATATATGGCGGTGGATTGGCAGTATCGGTAGAGGGTCGGACGCCATGCTTTGACGCATGGGGTTACGGCCCTTGTTATTCTGAGTTCAAATCCCGCCGAGGTTAACTTTAACTTTCATCCTTACGGGGTCGATAAAATAAAGTACCAGTAATGTACTGGATAATTGCTGGCCTTGTGCCAATAGTAGAAACCATTATTTATTTATATATTTATCTATTTATTTATTTATTTCTGCATATACATGGCATTGTACCAATATTATGATAATTACTCCAGGAGTCGATAATATAATTACCAGTCAAGTACTAGGGTCGTCTGAATTGACTGTACCTTGCACAAAATATTTATATTTTGGCAATGTCAGAAATCAATAATTAAGAATACAATATTTCCTTCTTCATAAATGAATGCATTAGAAATCAACCTCGTTCGAGAAATTTCTGCAATATGCAATTTTTTCTTTAAACACCTAGTCACGCCTCACAATTCAATTATCTCACATTCTAACTTCTTTTCGTTGTTCATTTATCGTATATTAAGTCCTCCGAGAATAGAAGAATGCAAGAGTGACGTCTATGCAAAACAAATTACGGTGTTTCATTGGAAAAATACCATAAGTTCATACATTTAATATTCACATGAACTTCGTTATTAATTTGAAGAAGGGTTTTCCAATATTTCACCGGATCTCTGCTGAGAAAAAAAAAAAATAGGCAAGCTATGATTTTAAGAATTGATTGACATCATTTTAAGTATTCACAACACACACACTTAGACACAAACACAGATATGTATTAAAAAAGTTAAGAAGCTAAAAATTATGAATAAAAAGAAAAAGAAACATCTCAGCATTGAATATTTATGGGAAAAATCCGAGAGAATAAATTATTCACCCAAACAAATTATGATGCAGATGTCAGTCTGATAATATGGTGATGTATCTTGGTCTATCTCCAACACGTTCCAACACTAAAGGGATTTATCATTATCACTATAAGCTATCATATATACATACATACATACACACACACACATATATATATATATATATATATATATATATATATATATATATATATATATATATGTGTGTGTGTGTGTGTGTGTGTGTATATACACGTGGAAAAGTAAGAAATAGGAGAACAAACCGTTAATACATGTTTATTTAAAACAGCACCTACGTACGTTTCGCCCGGATGGGCTTATCAAGGGCATAATAACTAAAAAGTGTTCCTTACATGGCCCGGAAAGTGTTTTTGGAGGTAAGTTCACGTCAGAGTTCATTCTTCGCAAAAAAGCGTGTTTTGATTTTGCAGTAGGTCAAGGGAGGTAACTCTGTCCGGTGTTAGGGCAGTCTTTCCCGGACAAATTTTTTATCCGTTACAAGATGTGGTTACAATCTTTCCATTGTCGACACGCACCGGTAAGCAACGTTTGTTTTGATACGTTTGTTTCTGCACCTGCCCGCCTGGGGCATTTGAAGCTGGGTCTGGGATGCATGGTTAGCTTCCGGATGTTTTTTGCAGCGCCTGCCCGCCGGGGTGTTAAAGCTTGTTGCAGGGAGACCCGGTATACGGTTTCACTCCTCATCCTTATCCCATCTGAAGAAGGCTATTTTTAAGCGAGGTGTACAGCGTATCGTCGTTTCAGCTGTGCTGTTGATGAGCTCGTGGGGTGCCGTTATGATGTAGTAGAACTCCATGAGGCAAAGATCGCACTTCCTCTTGAAGTTGTACGGTGCAAGCCCTGCCGACAATATCCCAGTGCGTGGAGAAGCTGATGTTTAAGTCTTTTAATGATGTGATGTAGTCCGCGAGCGAAGTGGAGTGTCTTAATTTCTTATTTTTGAAAGAGTGGAAATGTGTTCGAAATCTAATTTTGAACGGGCCAGAGGTAGCCCCTATATAATGTTTAACGCTATTGTGGCTAGTTACAGTGCACCTATATATAACCCTATCAGTGAAGCAGTATCCCCTAAGGGGGCAACGTCCCCTGTCGCGGCAGTTGCAATTTCGGTCGCGGTCCCTTCTAATTCCCACGGTAAGGCTATCATTATTGCTATCTACGTTGTTACCTACTCTCCCGCACCTGTCGTTAGCACCATTACAACCCATTGTGTGCGAGGTGGCACCATTATTATTCCGCACGTGATGTCCTGCATGTTCCCCAGTCATGTCGCGGTTATGCTGGTTGCGTCTGTAGAGGTTGTGCCAGCACTATTGGATGCTGCTAGGGAGTCGTTAAGGCCGAGATAGTTATTGTCAGGTGTAGGTGCGTTTGTACTAAGGTGTTGTGTCTTGGTGATCTTACTGTGATTAATTGTTCCTATGATGTCTGCTAGGTTAGGAGTAGTAGAGAAGGATATTTTTATATTGTTCCTATTAAGGATTTTTCTATACCTATGGTTGAGTGGGAAGTTCTTCTCTAAGGCTTCGAAGAATATCCGGGGTATGTCGGAGGCCACACTCCGAGAATAGGGGGGATGGAACCATAGGACGTTACGGTGGCGATTACGTGTCCTTGTACGTTTGTTACGGGTGGTTCCATCAGGGTGACCGTCCTTATGCATGTTAATGCGCTGTAGCCCGTTCCGTGCCCCTTTCACTTTATGCTCGGGTGCACTCTTCTTCCTTCTGCTATGTTTATGTACAGGAAGATGTTGGTTGGAAGGCGTTGGTAGTAGGCCGTCGCCTTTGTTGATTTTATAGTAGGGGAATAATTCGAGTAGGGGAATAATTCATTTCTCACTCTTAGTACGGCACTTACTTAAATGTAAGTATGTATGTAAGTAAGTGCCGTACTAAGAGTGAGAAATGAAATTTCGTTTCATTCTATTCCATTTATCGTTTTCGGTGCGCCCGGCCGACTGAACTCACTCGATAAGCAAATTAGGCTGCTCAGCTGTTAATATGCATAAGGAAAGTATATAATTTCAGACGTTCAACCATCTGGCAGGAATGTATACGATGCTGACGATAGCTAATAAGCTTGAAACTAGTATATCGTTCCTGTGTCAGTGTTGAACAAAAAGGTGACGTGGTTGCCTAAACACTGTACGGCGTAATTCGGGCTGTTTGTTTGTTTACAACAAATAATAATGCTCGGTTTGTTTGTTTACAAACAAACAAACCGAGCATTATAATAAATGTTCGGTAAACCGATACGTCATATATATATGTGTGCATGTATGTATATATATACATACTACTGTACGTCTGTATACATATATGTATGTACGTATACATACATACTTACATTTAAGTAAGTGCTGTACTAAGAGTGAGAAATGAAATTTCGTTTCATTCTATTCTCTCTCTCTCTCTCTCTCTCTCTCTCTCTCTGTATATATATATATATATATATATATATATATATATATATATATACAAAGGGAAGACCAGCATAATCGAAGCTCTGGCTGCAGCTATGCTAACGAATGCAATCGGAATGTGCAGCTAAGCACTCAATTAGGTATTTTACCTTAGAGTAATAACATTACGTTTAGACAGCTTGGCAAATTGAAGATTGCGACCGGCAAGCCAGCCGCAAGGACCAAAGCAACGAGAAAACCAACTCAGGATAATTTGACAAACCTGGACCATCGCGTCGATATTAAGCAATATCTCCGCTAGGATTCTGTGAATCCGAAATCAACAAAATCCACTTGCGGGGTATGCAAGTCATTGGTTTTGTTGTGACGTGGAATTTGAAAGGTATGGAGTTCAATTATTCGCAGGGGTTACTGACCACACTTTTCTGTTTGTAGGGGTATTTTACTAAGATAACTGTGGCTAGAGTTATTTTCTATGTTTGGATCTATAAAGTTTCTATAAAGAAATTAACTCTAGTCACAGTTATCTTAGTAAAATACCCCTACAGACAAAAAAGCGTGGTTAGTAACCGCTACGAATAATTGAACTCCGTACCTTTCAAGTTCCACGTCACGTCACACCCTGACTTAGGACTGAGTATTCTTCCAACCGACTTGTAAGTTTAAATGGACGTAACTTTACCTATGATAAGCACTATGTAACTTCTTCTTCTTCTTCTTCTTCTTCTTCTTCTTCTTCTTCTTCTTCTTCTTCTTCTTCTTCTTCTTCTTCTTCTTCTTCTTCTTCTTCTTCTTCTTCTTCTTCATGAGTTTTGTCGTGGAGGCAGAATCTCCAAACACTCCCTTCAGCGAGTCCTGTCAGAAGCAACAGTCTCCAACTGATCCGGCTGAATCCCCAGGCGTGACCAACGAAGGTCATGGATGTTATCCAAACATCTTGTTCGGGGTCTACCCCTGGGTCTCTTGCCGGTTGGTTTTGCCCGTAAAATCTGTCCACCGATTCT
>OZ024745.1:96454977-96512477 GCA_964016885.1 Eledone cirrhosa
TTTCATTTCCCACTCTTAGTACGGCTGTTACTTAAATATAAGTATGTACACGTACATACATATATGTATAAAGACGTACAGTAGTATGTATATATATATACATACAAGCACACATATATATATGTACGTATGGATTCACCGAACATTTATTATAATGCTCGGTGTGTTTGTAAACAAACATCCCGTATTAAGCCGTAGTATCCAGTAACCATCGTTATTCGTTTGTTCAACACTGACAAAGGAACGCTGTACTAGTTTCAAGCTTATTAGCTATCGTCAGCAACGTATACATTCCTGCCAGATTGTTGAACGTATATACTTACCTTAAGCATATTAAAAGCTGAGTAGCCCAATTTGCATATCGAGTGGGTTAATCGGCCGGGTGCACCGAAAACGATAAACGGAAAAAAGAAACGAAATTTCATTTCCCACTCTTAGTACGGCTGTTACTTAAATATAAGTATGTACACGTACATACATATATGTATACAGACGTATAGTAGTATGTATATATATATACATACACGCACACATATATATATGTACGTATGGATTCACCGAACATTTATTATAATGCTCGGTGTGTTTGTAAACAAACATCCCGTATTAAGCCGTAGTGTCCAGTAACCATCGTTGCTCGTTTGTTCAACACTGCCAAAGGAACGCTGTACTAGTTTCAAGCTTATTAGCTATCGTCAGAAACATATACCTTCCTGCCAGATTGTTGAACGTATATACTTACCTTATGCATATTAACGGCTGAGTAGCCCAATTTGCATATCGAGTGGGTTAATCGGCCGGGTGCACCGAAAACGATAAACGGAAAAAAGAAACGAAATTTCATTTCCCACTCTTAGTAAGGCTGTTACTTAAATATAAGTATGTACACGTACATACATGGCAGGAAGGTATACGTTGCTGACGATAGCTAATAAGCTTGAAACTAGTACAGCGTTCCTTTGTCAGTGTTGAACAAACGAGCAACGATGGTTACTGGACACTACTGCTTAATACGGGATGTTTGTTTACAAACACACCGAGCATTATAATAAATGATCGGTGAATCCATACGTACATATATATATGTGTGCGTGTATGTATATATATATAAATACTACTGTACGTCTGTATACATATATGTATGTACGTGTACATACTTATATTTAAGTAACAGCCGTACTAAAAGTGGGAAATGAAATTTCGTTTCATTTTTTCCGTATATATATATATATATATATATATATATAAATGAAAAGTATAGAAATTGTTGTAGCGAGAAGCTAACAGTATTCCATAACACACACACACACACACACACACACACACACACACACACACACACACACACATATATATATATATATATATATATATCCAGGGAGTGGAACGAACCTTGAGCTGATCAATAGCGAAACGGGCGTCACAATCAATAAACGCAACGAAAGCTTAACAAATCGTCCTTGTGTCATATACAAACACATGCTTACGCACGTGCTCAAGTATAGCTCTTTTTATAAAATGTTTTTTTTTCCATTTCTGGTAGACGCGCTCTATCATCCATTTTTCTAAAAAAACAAATCATACACAAAACGCCAGCACCAACAGTTTTGCAACAGATGTCAACATTAATGGACCTGTTATTTTTATTTAAAGACATTTTTTCCAATTCCAACCCGCCCGTCCCCTCAATCTATTTTATTTCTCATCCTTTCTTCTGATGAAGAACTAGCGTCCGAAAAGTTAAGACCCTCTTCCTGCTATATCAAGCGTTAACCTTAATGTATACATTCCATATACTGTACCGATTGTGTTGTTATTTCTGTTTACCTTTTAGATTGATACATATATATATATATATATATATATATATATATATATATATATATATATATATATATATATATATATATATATATATATATATATATATATATATATATATATATATTAATATATATATTTATATATATAACAAGCACGCGCATGTATGAACATGTGCATACTGTTCACACTTTGTGAATGCCAATCTACCTCAGGATATAAACATCAGATTACGGTTCAAAACATTCCATAGTGCCTTCGCTGATGAGTGTTGTTTGTTTTGCTTTAAGAAAAAGACATTGCTTATTATTTTAATCTAGTGTTAAGCATTATATTTGTATCCATTTAGACTCAATGAGATAACATCTTGTGGAATACTGCAGCTGATTTCTTAAACGCTTGCACTTCTCGCGAAATGTGAGGTCAGTGCTCCTGTTAGGAATTACTTTTTGTAATTTAAGTGAAACTATTGATGTGAAGAAACTGCTGTAAAGTATCTTTTTAGTCTCTTCATTGCTTTACGTTGAACACCAGTCGGAATCAATTCTGCCTTTCACTTTTATTCTCTCAATAAGACGAAGCATCAGTAATATACTGTTCTTGATTCAATGGTCTGCGTTTCGCTACTTTTGTGTAGAACGTGACATAAACGAAAACAATTGATGCATTAAGAAACCATCAATGTCACATAATTCCATTCATTCCCTCTCCCATATCTATAAATCTGATGGTTGTGCAGCTGAAGAAATGTGTCGCTATGTTAAGTTCATATATATTAATATGCTACCTGATGTCTATCACAGATCCAATTCTTCGAAATATAGAGATTAACTAGAACATAACAAAATGGTGAGGCTAGAAGTTTCTTTAATATTTTCATCAGCACTAAAAATAATTCTTCAGAAGAGATTTATATTTATTAAAGTGTTTCCTTAGCAATTGAAAGGAAGCATGTCCATAACGAAGGTTCTTTTGTCGGTGTTCATGTAGTATCACAAATATGAACGTCTATTTGCATATATGCAATGGATGTATGGCTGTATATATTTGTCTGTACAGAAGATTTAAATGAAACACATATATCATTCAAGTCATACAATTTCATTTCCTCCCTTTCCTTATAAGTCTGAGAAGCTCTAGTTCGCCAAAAGAAATTATTATTCCGATTTCTTGCCATGATTATTTCGACTATTATTGCAAGTCAGTAATGATGACAGATTCAATAGGATACTAGGATGGTGATTTCATACCAATTATAAGCAAATGATTTGGTCTAAAGACACAGAACAACATGTCGACAGAAATGCAATTCTCTCTATGATAATGATGATGTCTAGACAGGCTTTATTTTCGTACACAATTTTTTTCTCAGCAGTATGTGCTAGGAGTAAAGCAGCAAGCACTAACTCTGGCTCTATATATCCCATTTACGCTGTATACGACTAATTAATACATCCACTAAACGTTGAGATATGAGAGAATAGACAGAATATTTGTTGTTTAACAATGAAGGTTTTGCTCCCTTCCAGACCCTCTCCTAGGAAAGGTCAACCCTCGTGCTTCCATCCCCATCTCATAGGAAAGGTCACAGGCCCAACGCCAGTTCTTGCAGTGTTGGGTGGAGACTGCAATATATTTTTTCGAACAATTGTTTAAATGTTTTAAACTAATTACAATAATTATGGTTAAATGGGGGTTTTCAGAGTAACGTCTGGGGCTTGGCGATACAGGTAAAATTATTTTCCGTCAAAATTGTTTCTATTGGCAGTTGAAAGTGTGTGGTGGTTTCAGCATGGCAAAATCTTAATTCTTGCTCTTTGACGCTCACTACAACTTTCTGAATTATCGCGCCGTTAATCTGTGTGATGCATTAGCAGAAATAGTAGCGCGCAAAGATTATATATGAATTTATTACACACACATACCTAATCGTATTTACATCTTCAGAATTGGGAAAAAATTCAACATACAGCTCGCAAAATTACTAACAATTAACTAGCTTCATGAACAAAAAAGAAAATTCCCTGAAACTTGAATTCGATAGACCTCCAACAGTTTCTATGATGAATGTTCCTACAGAATAGCTTGATCATGAAATTAACATATAAGTGACTGAGCATCCCACAGACACGTGTACGCGCAACGTAATTCTGAAGGAGATTCAGCGTGATTCAGTGTGGCAAGGCTGGCCCTATAAATTATAAGCACAGTCCATCCGATGAGTTTCCAAATAATTTCTGTCTACCCATTTTTACTAGTTAGGCATAGGTCAATCCGAGGTTATGGTAAATGACACTTGTCCAAGATGCCACACAGTGGGATCAAACCTGGGACCTAATGAATCCAAAACAAACTTCCTAATCATTCAATCATGATACGTTCAGAAAAACGTGAATTGGTTTATGTTAGTAAAATGAACATTAGACTATTACATCCATTGTTTCTAAAAGTGATTTAAATTAACATGGTATGGACAATGAAAATGATGCGTGTTATTTATAACGATAAAAAAAATCGATTGCTTTGTAGCGTAAACCTGAAATAATGATTAAACTAATATTAAATGAAAACAATAGGGGTATGTTGTGACTGGTGTGGGTTACTCATTTGAAGGGGATTTGGTTGAAATGATAAGTTAGTAAATGAAAACAATCTAAATATGAGATGTCTGACTAGATGACAGGAAATGATGTTCTAGACAACAGGTTTGACCAGGTGGGATATTAAATTCCGATTGTGTAAGAGAATAACGTTGACACCAAGCTGATCTCTTATATAAGCATGCCAAATCAAATGTGTACAAACTATGAATGGGAAAGTTGAAACCTTTTATGATTTTATCAACGGCGATAATTACAAATACCTACACAAAACCCTTAGAACCAACTGAATTTAATAAGCAACAGTTCTCAAACATTTTGACAATTTAAGAAAGAAATGAAAAGGGAATATAATAGTGTTTATGTTATTAATCTGTTAATATTCTTCTTCTGGGTGGATTGGCAGTATCGGTAGAGGGTCGGACGCCATGCTTTGACGCATAGAGTTACGGCCCTTGCCATTCTGAGTTCAAATCCCGCCGAGGTTAACTTTGCCTTTCATCCTTACGGGGCCGATAAAATAAAGTACCAGTAATACACTGGGTAATTGCTGGCCTTGTGCCTAATATAGAAATAATTATTCTTCTACAATGTAATTACTTCATTTAGTCTTAAAACTCAGTTACAGACTTCAAAATATTTCTTGTTTACGTATTGTCTTGTCTATAATTTTCATCCAAATAGCTTCAATGTATTTACTACAATATTTAATCTCCCGCCTCCAATTAAACCCCAACTATCAATTTAATAATTCTGTTAAGACTTCTTTTAACTTTAATAACTCAAAGACCAGGCCACTATTAATTTGAAACTAAAATCACTTGTTTGTGTCAGATTTAGCATTTTGATGGCTTCTAAAGCCACAGTAAATGTAACTCGCCCACATTCACCATTTATATGACTTCAACAATCGAACCACACGCATCTAGCACGGGGAAGAGAAGTTCTAAGTCCTGTATGACAATCTATTGATTCAACAATAAAATATATGACATATTTGGTGGTTGTGAGTCTATAGTTCAAATTGACTTTGTTGTAAATACTCGGATCCACATGTACTTGATACACCGCTTTAAATTGCAACAACACTTACGAGGTGATACATATGCATTTAAGAATTTTACCCAATCATTACGTGCCAGAATACAATCTGCTACCTTGTTTCCTTTTTTATGCTGACGTCCATCTACAGAAGTTCACATTGACCATCGGAAATGCTCATAAAGGTGAGGTGTACTGCTCCTCTTCCAGTGGCTAATCCTTAAAAATCTACCGAAAATAGATACAAGCTGTTTAACAATAATTTGCAGCCACACTACAGCATCCAGCATATTGACAAGTAAATTTTTACTTACGAAGAAATCAATTTCTGGCTGTCATTTACTAGTTGTTTTCTGATGACAGATAAAATCTTATTTTCCTGGATTGATATGGTATAATTTTGTTAGACAAATTAATCCAAACTCCTCTCTTTGTTGATTTTCCTAAGTTTATCATATATATATATATATATATATATATATATATATATATATATATATAGGAAAAGAGCTAGATCCGAACAGCTGTCGAAATGGCCGGAGCTCAGCCGTCGGCGCCCTGACTCTTTTCATATTACCCACTCTACTGCCCTAAGTATCGAGTTCTCTGATGCGTTATGGTCCACCTGGTATCTTACCACACCTTCTTTGTTATATATATATATATATATATATATATATATGTGATCGGCCATAAACTCAAGATCTGACATTATTATAAACTGCAGACACGTCAGAATGACCACCTTCTCTGCACAAACATTCGGCCGAGGGCCAAACACTAACCCTGACCCAACATAGGGATAACCAACTTTGCTTTTCCACACCGTTCCTCATCTCAATACATTTGTCTTCTATAACATTTAACCCATGGTAAGATCATATCTTGTAAATATCATGTCGCACCCTTCACCCCCACCACCACCAACAATGTGTACGTGCTTGTATATGCATGCATGGCGGGTGTTTTCGCGTATGCATGTGTATGTACGTATTTGGATGCGTGTATGTATATATTTAATTATTATTGATTTTAATAACCTCTGTCATTTTCGAAATTCGTTCTACTAATTTATTTATATTATTCTTAACTGTGGGCAGTGGATTGGCAGTATCGGTAGAGGGTCGCACGCCATGCTTTCCAGCATAGTTACGTCCCTTTACGATTTGAGTTCAAATCCCGCCGAGGTTGACTTTGCCTTTCATCCTTACGGGGTCGATAAAATAAAGTACCAGTAATGCACTGGGTAATTGCTGGCCTTGTGCCTAAAGTAGAAACAATTATTCTTAACTGTGAAGCCAAGAATCATTCGTTTCCTAAATAGAATATTAGTCTACGACTTCATTTATACCATAAACGTGGTTTTGTCTTTGCGTGTAATTGTGCTCATCGGTCCACATAATGACGTATTATCTTCGCTTTTTTCCGTTCATTGTCAGGGAACGTCTTCACAAACCAAAGAATCGTCTTCCTGTCTTCCTTCGGTTGCAACGTTTTTCGAAATATTTACTTCTGCGTTCACAGATTGATTTTTTTTTAGTTTCAGAAGATCCCGTTCAGGGTGAAAGCAGCGATTCTTTGCTTAAACTTTAATCTGTTATTTTAATAAATATTTGCTCTAAGGTTCTTATATATTTGATATATATTTATCCTTATCGAGCCCTCTTTGGATTTTAGTCTTCAAATTTATTATTATTACTATTTGGCTCCGTCAGTTGAGGACTCTATTGACTTATATTCATCATGCAGAAACAACACCTGAATATTTCTACAAAGAACATACCCGTACCTAACAGGAAGACATACCTAAAACTCCTGATACAGAAAACGGATTCGTTCCTTAAAAGGTTGCGTTGGCGTGCCATTTATTTCGATAATCAGGAAAAAGCGGACAATAAAGCAGGATAAATTTGGTTTTAAAACTTATAATAACCCTCCGAGTAACCCAGCATTGCTACCCTTCAAAACAATGTTTTGGAACTCATATGGAGTATCAAATTTCGGAATAGGGGCAATTCCTTCCAGCAGGACCTGAAGAATAGAATTCGTTCTATTAAGGATTCTAATGCCGTGCACGTCCACTCCGACAAAACTCGTAATCTATATTAAGTGGAGCCCAGTACTTACCATCAACTGCTACATAATGCTGTTACTAAGGATTACCGGAAAACCAATCGGGGTGTCATTAATGACATCAACGATGCTGGGTTTAAGATCACCTCTGAACTCAACATCCAGGACCGGACTGAACCTCTGGACCCAATTTCTCCCCACTTTACCCTGAAGGATAACAAACCCCATTTTGCCAACAACCCCTCTATTCGACTAATTAACCCTACGAAATCTGATTTAGGTAGACTTAGTAAAAGGATTTTAGGATAGAATTATACCTGAAATTAGAAGCTTGGCCCCTCTTGCACTGTGGAACAATTCTTTCGCGGTGATTGATTGGTTCAATGGCATATGCAACAAGGAACATTGCCGTTTTATACAATTCGACATAAATAACTACTACTCCTCCATCACTTTACCACTTCTTCTTAGAGCTAAAACGCTCACGGTGGTTAAGGATTTCGAAGTTGATATCATCCTCAATGCCCGTAAGTCGGTGATTAATTTCGACGACTCTATTTGGATAAAAAAATCTAATAGCACCCAATTCGACGTGAGTATGGGCGCCAGCGATTCTTATCGGCCTTTTCCTTTTTTCTCTATCAAGGAAGAATTCCCCGATGTGGGCGGTGGTTTGTACCGTGATGACGATCTTTTGACCATGACAAAGTGCGGTCCACGTGCTTGCGACAGGTTCAGAAAATAACTTACAGCCTTCTTTAAAGGCTTCAACCTCTCCATACAAGTTGAGGCCAACCTCTCGGTCGTTAATTACCTGGACTTTACCCTCAATTTGTCGAATGGCTTGCACTACCCGCATAGAAAGCCGAATGATACGCTTAATTACATAAGTAAGCATTCTAACCATCCTACCAGCATAACCAAGATCCTGGTAAGAAACGTTTCTTTGAGGCTTTCCCGTCTATCTACAAACGAGCATATTTTCACCGACCATTCCACATATTAAAATGAAGCTCTTGCTCGGAGTGGATTTTGTCGATAAGGTAGCATATACTAAGTATGAGCATAGACCAAGGAAAAAATAGATCCCCACGCATTATATGGTATAACCCACCATATAATATGGAGGTGGCCACTCCATTAGCTAAGATCTTTCTCTCCCTTATTAAGAAGTGTTTCCCCTCAGCACATAAATATAATAACATTTTTAATAGAAATACCATTAAAATATCTTACTCTACGACTCCTAACCTTGCACATAATATCAGTGCTTCAAATTTAGCTAAATTACCTAGCCATAGGAACACCTGCAACCCTGTAGCTCGTACTAACTGTAATTGTACAAATCGGGTTACTGCCCCCTATCCGTGAAATGCCTCTCCATTAACATTGTCTACAAATGTAAGGTTGAAACACCCACCTCCCGTAGGGCCTACATAGGGTTAACCGCCAATAGATTCAAGCAGCGTCTTTACATGCATACCCATTCTTTTCTTAACCCTTTAAGAAGGAATATGACGTCACTTTCAGCTTATATCTGGAGTCTAAAAGACAACCACACTCAATATAGGTTACACTGGGAGATCCTAGCTAGGGCTAGATCGTATAACGGAAATAAAAGACCATGCGATCTTTGCGCCGCTGAAGCCCTGGAAATACTCTACTCCAATGACCATATCTTAAACAAAATATCTGAGGCAATTTCGGCTTGTAAACTAAAATTGCATAAAACTTTCCTGCATAAAACTTTCCTGTATTACAGCCCCACACGGATAGTACGAAAATACGTGGATAATTTACGTCTTGATGTGGTAGCTAAGTATATTTTATGTTTATAACATTGCTTATTTATATAGGTAAGTATATCTTACCCGTATGTTTTGTGAAGGTACGTATACTTTCTCGTACGTATATATGCTTGTATTTGTTATAGGTGTATATATTATATTATATATACTGGTACATGTGTATATGGTTATGTGTATATATGTATTTTGTGTTTGTGTGCCTATGCGTGTATGCGTGTTTGCACGTATTTAAGGTGTGTATATGTGTACATTGTGTTTTGGTTGACGTACGTTTGGTGAACATATGTGTATTTACCTCTAGGTATGTGTGTGCGTGCGTTATATACGTATTTATGTGTGTGTATTTATATACGTTTATATAATTATATGTATACACACACACACACACATATATATATATTTTATGTGTATTTCGTGTATACGTTCGTATGTGTGCGGGTACAGGTGTCGCGCAGGTTTATGTATGTGTGCGCATGTTTATGTGTACGTGCTCGTATAAGCATGCATGGCGAGTGTTTTCGCGTATGCATGTGTATGTACATATTTGGATGCGTGTATGTATATATTTAATTATTATTGATTTCAATAACCTTTGTCATTTTCGTTCTACTAATTTATTTACATTATTCTTAACTCTGAAGGGCGGTAGATTGGCAGTATAGTTACGTCCCTTTACGATCTGAGTTCAAATCCCGCCGAGGTTAACTTTCCCTTTCATCCTTACGGGGTCGATAAAATAAAGTATCAGTAATGTACTGTGTAATTTATGGCCTTGTGCCAAATGTAGAAACAATTATTCTTAACTCTGAAGCCGAGAATCATTCGGTTTCCTAAATAGAATATTAGCCTACGACTTCATTTATACTATAAACGTGGTTTTGTCTTTGCGTGTAATTGTTCTCAGTGTTCCACATAACGACATATTATCTTCGCTTTTTTTCCGTTCATTGCTAGGGAACGTCTTCACAAACCAAAGTATCGTCTTCCTGTTTTCCGTCGGTAGCAATGTTTTTTGAAATATTTACTACTGCGTTCACAGATTGATTTTTTAGTTTCAGAAGATCCCGTTCAAGGTGAAAGCAGCGATTCTTTGCTTAAACTTTAATCTGTTATTTTAATAAATTAACATATATATATATATATATATATATATATATATATATATATATATATATATATATATATATATATATATCATATATAAATAATGATAAACTTATATATAATAAAAAATAAAAAAAACGAATACAGAGATCCAATAACACATTATCTTATTAGTTCCATGTTTAATAGAAAAGAAAAGAAATAAATGTTTCAACGTATAGGGCATTAGTCCTTCGTCAGGACAGAGTAAAGTTTTGAGAAAGAGGAGGTTGGAAGATTGGAAGGTTACGAATAAAACAACAATTAAGATGGGTGAGGAGGGCAGGCAAGTACTCCGGTGTGCGGGAATAGGGGCCGAGGTGGAGAGTCCTGGTTTATCATTAGTGCAGTTATATGTGAGCACGTGGAGTTCATTTCATTGATGTGCGTATCGTTGATTTCATTTCGCCTTCTGTGTGTGTGTGTGTGTGTGTGTGTGTGTGTGTGTGTATGTGTGTGTGTGTGTGTGTGTGTGTGTGTGTGTGTGTGTGTGTGTGTGTGTGTGCATGTATACACATGTGTGCCTGTGATTTTTGTTACAATAACATTTATTAATATTATAAAGTTAGTGACAGAAAACACGCTACATGCAAACTAATGTGATCGTTTTCCATGACATGATATGCTAAAGCTATAGACGAATTATTGTCTTTCAACGAGTCACTAGAAGTTTTACATTAGCTTTATATCACCTTTTACATTGACCTTCTACATACATTTCCATCTCTTTAGAAAACATTCATGTTAGATAAGCTGTAACCCCCAGCTAACCCGGTCATAACTGTCTCATCACAATTTAAACTCTGAATATCCCCCTTTTTATTTCACCTATTTAAAATATTGATCTTTATCTCCATTATTCTAAATACTATTTTTAATCATTCTGTCTGTATTTGTTTTTTTGTGTTTTTTAGAATTAAATATTTGATCATTATGGCATTTATTCTATAATAGATTCCTCCTTTTATAGAGTTCTTTTAGACAAAGACGATTTTCAAGGAACTGTAAATAAACATACTTTTATGTTTTTCGTCTACACTTATTATAACTGCACTAGTTTAATATCAGTCAC
This sequence comes from Eledone cirrhosa, assembly GCA_964016885.1. Lineage (NCBI taxonomy): Eukaryota > Metazoa > Mollusca > Cephalopoda > Octopoda > Eledonidae > Eledone > Eledone cirrhosa. The sequence continues at coordinate 96,466,536 of OZ024745.1, forward strand.
CATTGTAGATAAAGCTGTGCATTCTGTTGGCTGACAACAAATCGGATTACTTCTGTCATGTCGTCAGTTTTCAGGATTAGTTTAAGATGAAATCATTAAAGATTTAGACACATCACTCGTTTTATTATTATCATTATTATTATTTTGGAGTATCTCCGTTCTCTTATTCTCATGCATGCACATGTCAATGAGCATAGATATAAATACACACAAATACACGCATATATACATCACTATATCTGATATTTCCTCACTCCTTTCAGCCGATTTAATGCCATGTAAAACATTTAAAGATGGAAACTATTGATAGTTTTAAAAAAAATTACCATTTCAGACAAAACAATGCCATAATAAAATGAATGCAGAAAACAAAAACACAACAACAAACACTGCAGATATTTTAATCCAATGAATATATTCAACCGGAAACAACATTGAATAAATACTCAATTTAAAATGGCGGCATTTGGAGAGATGCTGACTTTTATGGAAGAATACTTCTGAAATTGAGAGTAGTTCTACTTTTAAACAAAAAGAATAAGAAAATGGTTTGAAGAAGAATTGATTATAATTAGCTTCAAAATAATAAGTAGGAATGACTCAAATTTATATAATTATCATGGTATTGATTTACAGGAATTTTAACCTGGAAAATATAACAGCGTACAATTCATGATTTTCTATAAATTGTTTAAGCAGAAAAAATCTAGTGTATTCATGTTCTGAGAAAGTTACTTTAGTTATAAAAAAATCATTCATCATCCACTTACCTAACTATCCATATATCCATTCATAGTCTCTCTCTCTCTCTCTCTCTCTCTATCTCTCGCTCTATCTATCTATCCATTTATCTATCTATTTAGCTATTCATCTACCCACCTTCTTACTTGCCTATGTACCTAATCGCCTGTTTGCATATCCGTCTGTCTCTCTATTGGGGATTTCGAATGTTAAATTTGCTTGTTTTAATAATATTTTTACACGATTGTATGTAAAATCCCCGGCATGTGTCTTTGTATTGTCCCCTTTTCTTGTGCGCCCTTGTGACAAATAAAGAAATCTATCTATCTATCTATCTATCTATCTATCTCCTTTGTATTTGTCCCCTTCTTTTGTGCCCCTGTGGCTAATAAAGAAATATATCTATCTATCTATCTATCTATCTATCTATCTATCTATCTATCTATCTATCTATCTCTTTATCTGCCTGACGCGTGGTAAGCTTTTTTGTTAATTTCTATGCAAAAAACCGAACTAATTGTTTGAAAAAACATAACATTTTGTAGATTAACCCCCAAGCTGAATTGTCAGCTGGGTGGTAATCCAACTTTTCGCCCCTTTAGGGGCGAAAATTTAAATTAAAAATTGTTTTAAAATATCAAATTTTGCCAACTATAAAACATGAATAGCTCGGAAAGAACGCTAGAGACGTCGAGAGAGAGAAGAGAGAGAAAGAGGCAGATATTAACGTTATATCTGCTTCTGCTACTATGGATGTCGCCATAGATACGACTGTCAACAAAGAGAAAAAATATTACCACTTGAAGATTTTAAAATTTCTACCGTCGAAGCGGAGAAACATAACAATAACACACAGGAAAACACAGGAATTAAACCTATTAACATACATACACATGAAAAAGACAACATCAACAACTCCATAGATACATCTACACAAAGTTTCACCTCGTCAAGAAATTGAGATTTCCAACACCGAGGCTAACAACGATAACAACAACAACAACAACAACAACAACAACAACAACAACAACAACAGCAACACCACACACAAAAAATATCTTTCGCTGAAACAGTGAACAAAAAACAAGATTTTATAAATCTTGACATCTCCAGTGCAAGAGATATGCTCCAGCAAGGGAGAAAATTTGTAACTTACGAAGACAAGGGTGGGTTTAGAATTAACTCACCCCTCGAAATAAAAGAAGAGACAGTTCGTAGGACAGTGACCTTTAGGACTGTCTCCAACACAACGAGTAAGTCGATATTTGTTAGTCAAGCAGATATAGAAGCGATCTTTAAGGAGATTCTAGCAAATATTGACTTTCTCCAACGAGGAAAACAGTACGGAAGTGTTTCCGTACTGTTTAAAAGAGAGGCACTCGCCCCAAAACATTCTGTGACACCAATGGTGTAAAAAGCATTCACCTTTTTCCCTACATACATGGGAAAAAGGACACAAAAAAAAATATATATATATACCACCCAACGTTAACATCTGGTGGATCTTGGCTGGCTTCGTAGATCCAGAGACTGATATGATTCTTTCGATACGAAAATCTATTCGACAATGGTGGGCGGGTACTGATTTGGAGATTCTGATTCAAATGAAGCCGGAGAGAATCTCCAAAATACCCGAAAGAGTCGTCATTGACGACAACAACAAGATAAACATTACGGTGGAGGGTCGAAAACTTCATTGCTTTCGCTGTGCTAGCGCAGCACACCTAAAGGCATCCTGTCCTTTAAAAACACACCACAACATCATTAAAAAAACACTATTACCAACACCAACACCAAAACAACCACCACAACAAGTACAACAACAGACGAAACGAGAAAACACACCAAAACAAACAGCCACTCAACCAACAACAACAGAAAAAACAGAGACAACACCCCTGAAGAACACAGCCCCACCCATCCCACTCCATTAAACACTACCACAAACACACACACCGAAACATCACCACCACACAACATACCCCTACCCCACACTCATGGCGATGATTATTCACCGATAAATGAAGAAGAAGGAGAGCCTCGGAAATCTAAAAAAGAGACACCACAAAACCCCACAAAACTACAATCATCAACCCCAACACACAACCACAGACACAAACAACAACACAAACAACACCACAGTCAAACATCCCCCTACTAGCAAAACCAACACCACCCCAAACACAAGCACCCATCATAAAAAGAAAACTCCCGGACGAACAACAAACTAAAACAACACAACAAAAACACAAACAAAAATACGCATGCATCAACACAAATAACAAGAGTTTGATGGAGGTCATCTCCCCAAACCCCAAGGTGGAGGCGGAGGGCAAAACTTTCGTCAAAGCAGAATCGTCTCAACACCTTAAACTTATAAGGGTTTGTATAGAGACCTATAGTGACCTAAAAAATAAATTTCCACAGGACGTGGGCAACCCCTGCCAGAAACCCATCAACCGCGTCCTATTAAAATGTTTCCCCACCCCACCCAACACCCCCATCTAGCACCCAAATTGAGATTGAACAACCCGATCTCCAGGAAACGAAAAGGTAAGTGCACCTTTTCGTCCTTTTTCTCCAACTTTTCTTCACCAACATGGCTAGTTTACGAGTTGGAAGCGTGAATGTGCGTGGCCTAAGGATACCCTGGAAACAGGGTCAACTTTTAAACGACCTAGGTCACACGGTATGGATGTGATAACCATCACCGAGTCTAGGATCCACAAAAGGCAGCAACTAACCCCCATCTTCGACGACTTTGAGATCTACGCATCTCTCTGTCAGCCAGGAGGTGGAGGGGGAGTGGCTATCATGTTTCGGAAGAACTTGGACGTCGAAGTACATCAAGTACACTTAAACCCGGAGGGTAGACTGGTAGTCCTAGACGTGAACAGTATTGGAGGTGGAGCCTTCAGACTGGTGGCCGTTTATGCTCCGACGGGGCAATTGCAATCACGGCCAGACTTCTTTAAGCGTCTAGAGTCTTTTCTGGGAACATCTCGCTCCTTACTTTTAGCGGGGGACTGGAATGGTATCCTAGATGCACGATGGAACTATGTGGTAGAAAGTCCCAGTAGAGAGGGGGGGGGGGTGCAACAGCCTCAAAACTTTAATCGGCCAAATCCAACTGGCCGTTAGGTATCGACTGGATTTCCTGACTGCATCACAGTGTGGACGTGGGCAAACCGCAGCGGGACATCTAGATCGTATTTAGATAGGTTCTTCATTAGAGAAAGAGACAAGGAGATGTTAAGCTGTCAACGAATGTACATGGTTTCCTACAGAGATCACAAATTAGTCGTCTGCTTAGTCAACCGTCATAGAATACATAGACAGGGACCCGGATACTGGAAGCTTAACGTGTCGTTGCCGGCACGTAAAGCTTACAGTGGACGGATAAGAAGACTAGTCAAGCAACAGTTAACGTCAACAATAGATGGTACTCTCTCAAGAAAGCAATTAGAGTAGAATCGATAGAGTTTAGCAGAGAGTTAACCTTAGAAAAAAACAAAATAGAAAGAGAACTAGTAGCCAAGGTAGAGGAGGCACTCAGGAGAGGCAACGCGGCTAGAGTGTTTGCGTCGAGAACCGTACTAGACCAATTCTTCGATGCGAAACACGAAGGCTGCGTTGTCAGAAGCAAAACACGTGCTCTAGGAAATAAAGGAGCGAAACCTGTCAGCTGGGCCCGAGTGGCGGAGGCAAAAAGTGGCAACAAGTCCATGATTTGGTCTTTGAAAGACCAAAGCGGACGCGACCTACTTGACCCCAAGAAAATGTGCGCGGCCTTCCAGCAGCACTTTGCGCGACTGTTTGAGCAGAACGACGGTGAACCGAACGGGACAATGGACTTTAGTTCATACCCCGACGGCCTGCCGCGTCTCTCTAACATGGACGCTGAGTTCTGCGAAAGACCGATCACGGGCACTGAGATACGGGACGCTCTGGGCCGCTGCTGGAAACGAAAGTCACCCGATCTAGATGGTCTACCCTATAAGTCTTACATAAGCATGCCGGACTTGTTCTCTGGCGTCTTCGAAGCCGTCTACTGCAATTGGCAGCAGAACGGGAGAATTCCCAGTTCTGCAGGCAAGGGCGTAGTAACGCTGATCATGAAAGACGAGAACAAGGGGGACGAAATTAACAACTTCAGGTCCATAACTCTGCTCAACACAGAATTAAAGCTTTTGGCCAAGGTGCTAGCGACGAGGTTGGCGCTTGTCGTCGAGAACCTGGTAGGAAAAGCGCAAACGTGTGCAATCCCGACCAGGTCCATACACAACAACCTCCACCACATGCGATACATCATAGAGAGGGTGGGTAGTAAACCCGGCTTCGGTGGGGCTCTGTTCAATTTGGATCAGTCTAAGGCATTCGATAGGGTCGACCATCGATACTTGGAAGCGGTTCTCAAGGCGGCCGGTTTCGGTCCCGTGTCCAGAGGCTGGATCTAGGCGATGCACACCAGCATCTGCTCGAGGGTCAAGGTGAACGGCTACCTACGGAGCCATTCGCAGTCACGCGGTCCATTCGACAGGGGTGCCGTCTCTCCTCCATTCTGTATGTATTGTCTCTAGAGCCATTACTGAGGAAATTGGAGCTGTTGCAGGGCATCCCTCTAGAACCAGGACTGCGCAAAGCGGCGTCGGCTTATGCCGACGACGTGTCGGTAATGGTGTCGAGCACTTCGAAAATCGGGTTGATCGGCAACTTACTGAAAGAATACGAAACGCTGACGGGAGCAAAACTAAACCCGGACAAGTCTGTCGGTTTGCAACTCGGTACGTGGAGAGGCAAACCGATGACGTCCGACAACATGCGCTGAGGCTGCGGCATCTCAAGGTATTCCTCACCGACCCCCCAACCGGTGTGGGCACCGTTTGTAAGACAGGCTTTCGCACAGCTCCTCCCACAGCTGCAGTCCTGGGTCAAGAAAAGACCGAAAACGATGGGCGCCTGGCACATTGAATGCGCTCAAGCGCTCACAGTCCACTGGCAAGCGGGCGCAGCAATCAGCGGAGACTCCACTTCGACATTCTATAGAGGGATTGTACGTTACATGGCCGACGCCGTGCTCGGAGAGACTCTGGGCGTCGAAGACAATGAGCTCACCAGTCTGTTTGGTAGGACTTTCCCCCCGGGACCTATGGACAACTTCCAGAGGTCCCTGGCCAGGCAGTGCTACTGAGGAGCTCTACCGGTTCGTGACAAGATCTACAGGCACGGACTATTCCAAGAGGACGAGTCCAAGATGCGCGCAGGACATTGAAACAGTCCTGCACGCAATTGTACACTGCCCGGGCGTAACCGATGTAGAACAACTGCTGTCGCGTATGGGACAAATCCAGTTGACTGCCGAGTTCATAGTAAGGATCAAACCGCCAGCCTCTTTAAAAAACGAAAGAGAGGCGGTTTTCCTCTGTACGGTGGCTATGGTGAAAGAAGTTATATGGTGGTCGAGATTGAGAGGACTGAGGACAGATGCCTTTATCTCCGGACAACAATTGCTTCCCTTCTTTAAGTATCACTTTAGAAGGAGAATCAGAGTGGAGAGAGAGGCACTGCACACGAGTAAATTTACTGAAAGGTGGGTGAATGAAGCGAAAATAGCCCGAGCGATTGGGCCTTCTCTGTTTATAAGCCTGTAGGTTAAAGAAGAGAGCAAAAGGAAGAAAGGAGCCCTTGCACAACACGCTCCTGCAGTTGAGGGTTGTTATATCGACGGGGTATTAAACAACCCATTTGTGGCGCTGCCACCCTATTGGGGATTTCGATTGTTGTAATTGTTTGTTTTTATATTTTTACACGACTGTAAGTAAAATCCCGGCATGTCTTTGTATTGTCCCCTTTTCTTGTGCGCCCTTGTGGCAAATAAAGAAATATATCTATCTATCTATCTATCTCTGGGATGGACACATGTGTTGAACATGCTCGGTAAGTTTTGTTTAAATTTCTTTAGAAATTCGTCATTGTGAACTTTTATTTTTATACCAATTTGTAGAGGGACTGACAGGTCAAATTTTGATCTGGTCAGTTTCCCAAAATATCGTGCCCCTCAGGGCAAAAACATCCAACATATTTTCGAAAATGTTTTTGCAAAACACTTCAATTTAAAAAAAATGGCCGAAGCAAAGGCACCTACTTCTTTGTCAATACAAGAAGATGGGAAGGGAAAGCCATGCCTACTTGACCAGCAGGTAGTAGCAGACATGGACAAAGGAATGCCAACATTATCGCCTCAACATTTAGAAGAGGAACAAGCTTCAGCTGCTTGTAAGCAACTGAACACGGCTGACGTCACAAACGTCACATGTATCCACATACAGAAGGAAGAATGTATAGCAAATACTAACACCACCACAAGCAACAACAACAACAACACAATAAATTAGAACAACAACAACAACAAAAAGAATCAGTGGCAACACAACGAATGAGACCATCATCACCACCAACAACAACAACAACAATAACAAAATTTCATTTGCAGCAACCGTTACTAAGCAACACGATTTTAAATATTACACCATGGACATTTCCTAAAAGTCCCAATATTTGGAAGAAGCTTCCAACTATGTGACGTTTGAGGGAGACACGCCACACATACACATACCCCCACAAGTAAGAGAAATGCCACAGAAAAAGAAGCTAATTTATAGAACAGTTGACATCACTACCAAAAAACCCATAACGCTCCCAACAAGCACTATTGAAGCTGCACTAAAAGTTATCAAGCCAGGCGTGGCATACCTCCAAAGAGGTAAATAGTATGGAAGTGTGTCAGTGCTCTTTAAGAGCGAAACTCTGGCACAAAAACACTCGGTTCACCCAATAAAAACGGATCAACACATCTTCTTCCCCACATACATGGGAAGAAGATCTTACAAAATAAAAATAACCAGGATCCCAGCAGAGGTCAATCCAGATGGTGGATCCTACACTGCATCCTGAAGAAGGATGATGACACCCTCCTATCTGTAGACAGGACAGACCAGAATAACTGGTTTGGAACATGCATTGAGGTTCTGGTACAAATGAGGCCAGAGAGAGTTGAGAAAATACCGGACAGGATCGTCCTCGAGGAAGATGTCATCTTCATTTTAGTGGAGGGGAAAAGACCACCTCAGTGCCATAAGTGTGGCAAAACACTTAAAGGACTTTTGCCTTCTCTTAAACAAACCGATGACAAACAGGGTGTTATTACTAACACCAAAATCCCAACATCAACACCCCAAACCAAACAAAACACAAAAACCTGCAACATCCACTCCCACACCCCCACAGACCAGAGACAACCACACACAAAATCCCACTGAAAACCCTCCATTGCCTCCTTCCTCCCTGTCAAATACTTCCACAAACACCTGCACAAACACTCCACCAGACAACATAACTCTCTCATCTACTCCTGATTCAGAAGTCTCAGATACGGGAACCTCTACATCTCCAAGTGAGAATGAAGAAGAACCCCAAAAATCCAAAAAACAAAAAAGACACAAAAAGACACAAAAACATCTACAGAAAATACTCACACACCCAACCCCACCATAAACACACCGCCACAAACGACAAACACACCAACAACACAATCACCACCAACACAACCAAACACTTCACCAACAAAACAAACACCCACACCACCACAATCACAAACCTCAACCACAAAAAGAAAACTACAAACAGAAACAGTACACATAAAAAACAAAACACATTACACATACATAAAAACAAGAAACAAAGAACTGGTGGAAACTGTCCGAAAGGATCCCGCAATACAAACAAAAGGGAAAAACTTCCCAACCAACGACCCACCACCAAACCTCAAACTTATCAGGGTAACAACCCTACAGTACGAAACTTTAAAAGAGAACTTCCCACATGATGTGCCCCCCCCCCCTTGCCAAAAGCCCCTTAACCGTGTCCTGCTGAAAGGATACCTTCCCTCCCCAAACACCACTAATCTGGACATGGAGATCGAACAACCCGACCTCCAGGAAACGAAAAGGTAAGTGTTCCTGCCTTTTCTCTCCTTAACTCTTCTTCACCAACATGGCGACTATACAAGCTGGAAGTTTGAATGTATGTGGCCTGGGCATGTCCTGGAAATAGGGCCAGCTTTTAAATGATCTCAGGTCACATTGTGTAGATGTGATAGCCATCACCGAGTCCAGGATTCACGACAAGCAGCAGCTAACCCCCATTTTCGATGATTTTCAAATCTACGCATCTCTCTGTCAGCCAGGATGTGGAGAGAGAGAGTTGCTGTTCTGTTTCGAAAAAACTTGGATCTCAAAATACAGACGATTCACTTGGACCTGGATGGCAGCCTGGTGGTCCTGGACGTGAATGGTAGTGAAGGTGGAGCTTTCAGACTGGTGGCCGTATATGCCCCGACTGGGACATCGCGACGAGAGTTCTTCAAGCGACTGGAGCCATTCCTGGGAACGTCTCGCTCCTTAGTGTTAGTGGGGGACTGAAATGGCATCTTAGATGCACGTGGGGACTATGTAGTAGCTTGTGATAATAGAGGGGGGTGTAATAACCTCAAAACTTTCATCAGCCAATTCCAACTGGCTGATAGATATCGACTAGATTTCCCAAGTGCACCACTGTGGACGTGGAGCAACCGCACTGGGTCTTCTAGATCGTATTTAGATAGATTTTTGATTAGACAGAATGATAAGGAAACATTAAGCTGTTCACAAATGCACATGGTTGCCTATTCAGACCACAAATTAGTCACCTGCGTAGTCAACCTTGATAGAACACATAGACAGGGACCCGGATACTGGAAGCTAAACATGTCACTCCCTACAGTAAACGGATTAGCACTTTAGTTAAGTGCCAGTTGACGGGGGCGATCGTCAACAACAGGTGGCGGAGCTCTCCCAAGAGAGCAATTAGAATACAATCGATAGCATTTAGCAAGAAAGTAGCTTTAGAAAAAAAAAAACTAAAAAGGAACTGGTAGCTAAAATAGAAGAGGCACTTAGGAATGGCAGTACAGCTGACGTGTTAGCAGCGAGAACCGCACTAGACCAGTTCTTCAACGTGAAACGCGAAGGTTGTATTGTCAAAAGTAGAACACGTGCTCTAAGAAATGTGGGAGCCAAAGCTGTTAGCTGGGCCCGAGTGGCAGAGGCGAAAAGTGGCAACAAATCTACAATTCGGTCTTTGCAAGACAAAAATGGACGCATTATACTTGAATCCAAGCAGATGTGCACGGCCTTCCAGCAGCATTTTGCACTGCTGTTCGGGCAAAGCGGTACATCGAGCGAGGTGATGGAATTCAGCTCCTACCTCGACGGCGTACCGCAACTCTCGAACACGGATGCAGAGAGCCTCGAAACGCCGATTACAGCGGGCGAAATAGAAGATGCCCTAGGCCGCTGCGGGAAACGCAAATCACCCGGTTTAGATGGTCTACCCTATGAGTTTTACATAGGCATACCAGACTTGTTCTCTGGCGTCCTCGAAGCGGTCTACTTCAACTGGCAGCAGGACGGGAGGTTTCCCAGTTCTGTAGGCGTAGTAACGCTGATCAGGAAAGATGAGAACAAGGGGGATGAGATAAGCAATTTCAGGCCCATAACTCTGCTCAACACAGAGTTAAAGATTTTGGCCAAGGTGTTAGCAGCGAGGTTGGCGCTTGTCGTCGACAACCTGGTAGGGGAAGCGCAAACGTGTGTAATCCCGACCAGGTCCATACACGTAAACCTCCACCTCATGCGATACATCATAGAGAGGGTAGGGTGTAAACCTGGCTTCGGTGGGGCTCTGATCAATTTAAATCAGTCTAAGGCATTTGATAGGATTGACCATCAATACTTGGAAGCAGTTCTCAAGGCGGCCGGCTTCGGTCTCGTCTTCAGAGGCTGGATCGCTGCCATGCAAACCAGCATCAGCTCGGCAGTCAAGGTGAATGGCTACCTACCAGAGCCATTTCAAATTATGCGTTCAATACGTCAGGGATGCCCTCTCTCCTCCATTCTGTATGTACTGACTCTCGAGCCGTTACTCCGGAAGTTGGAGCTGTTGCAGGGCATCCCGATTGAACCATGGCTGCGGGAAACAGCGTCGGTCTATGCCAACGACATAACCGTAATGATGTCGAAAACCTCGGAAATCGGAGTAATCGGCAACCTATTATAGGAATACGAAATGTTGACAGGAGCAAGACTAAACCCAAACAAGTCTGTCGGTTTGCAACTCGGCACATGGAGAGGCAAACCCATGCCTTCCGACAGTGTCGTTCGACGCTGGACAGAAGGACCGATGAAATTGTTCGGGGTCTGGTTTGGTCCAGACCTCCAGGTGGGCAAGAACTGGAACGAGGTCACGGCGAAGGTGTTTGCACTCACCCAGAAGTGGGCTGAGTGCAAACTCTCCTTGAAAGGTCGAGCGGAGGTGTCGATCACTTACATAGCGTCCGTTATCTACTACCGCTTGACAGTCGTGCCTCGCCCTGCGAATACCTTACCAAAATGGAACGCCTACTCTTCAAGTTCCTCTGGAAGAAACAGGATCCATTGGTGAGGAGATCCATCTGCTGTCAACACCCTTCTAAAAGAGGGCTGGGCATGCCGTGGTTGATGATGCGCAAACACGCGCTGAGGCTACGCCATCTCCAGGTATTCCTGACCGGTGAACCTGTGTGGCTGTCCTTTGTGAGACCAGCTCTTTAACAACTCGTCTCACTAACAGAGCTGCAGTCCTGGGTCAAGCGAAGACCGAAAATGGGTGCCTGGCACCTCGAGTGCCTACAGGCGCTCACAGCTCTCTACCAAGCGAAAACAGTAATCAGCGGAGACTCGACATTCTATAGGGGATTAGTGGAGGATAAGTGCGACGACGTTCTCGGGAAAACTCTAGGCATCGAGGAGGACGAACTGACCAGTCTGTTCGGGAGGACTTTCCATCCAGGGCCTATGGATAACTTCCAGAGGTCTCTGGCCTGAGTGGAGAGAGAGGTGCTACACCTCAGTAAATTCGCTAAAAGGCGAGTGAATGTGGCAAAAATGACCCGAGTGAATGGGCCTTCTCTGTATATAAACCTGTAGGCTGAGGAAGATAAACAGAGGGAAGACATGAACACCTACAAAATGTGTTCCTGGTGTTGAGGGTTGTTCTATCTACGGGGTGTAAAACAACCCTGCAATAACGTCCCCCCCCCTCTATTGGGGATTTCAATTGTTATTTTATTATATATAGTTTATTGTTATTTATTAATGTTAAAGTTATTTTTATGTAAACCCCCGCCGTCACGTCTTGTAATGTCCCATTTGTGTACGCCTCTCTCTGATTGCTGTTGACTCTCGGTTTTTCTGTTTGTCCGCCTGCCTGTCTAACTGATTTTATGACATCGTCAGATATTCGATTTGACATCCTCTCTGTCGGTTTGTTTGACTGTCGGACTGTTTGTCTGGCAGTTTATCTATATGACTTGCTTTGTCCGTATATATCTAATTTACGTACTTACTAGTTTTATATATACTATTTTTTTGTTGTCTATTTAGCAGTTATTTATAAGTACACATGCATGTAATAGTCTGAATCTTATGTACTAATATTTCATAGCTTATGGATAATAATTTGGTAGCATCGAATGATTCCAGAATAGCCCAGCCCTCTCACATTTTGATGACTAGAAACGATCTCTACTTAAATGCTAAATATTAAGATTTTCTCGCTTTTAGCAGAACGACCACAGTGGAGAAGTAGATAGATCTTTTACAGTATTAACGTCGTCCATTTTGTGTTCAAACTTTGCTGTGATCAGCATAACTTTTTATGCTCCTTCAAGATTTATAAAATAAATAACAGGCAATTATTATGGTTGACTATTTCTTGCCAATACATTTGTGGCCCTGTGCTAATATGAGAAATCAATATTTTGGCAACCTTCAGGGAGCTAGTTGGCAGAAGCTGGAAGTAAGCCATATTACATGCCCAAATGTATTTAGTTTCATCATCTAGTACAAAGTAATATAATGGGGTCACTTTAATAGATTCAATCTCCTCCTCAGCAAAAATTGGCTTTGTGCCTTATGGAAAGAGATCAATAATTTAGCATAATTTAGTGGCGATATCTATAGAGAACTGACTTGAATCTGTGATCTGGCTTTGATTCCCGTTTGAAACAATTTCGCTTTATTTACATAACATGTATTTTTTCTAAGAACTTTAATGGTAAAAGTAAAGAGAATGAGCCATATTATATTTGCTTGTAGTCTTATTCCTGAGTCAGAAACCAGTATTGTAATAACTCGTATTGCTGAGCATTGTAGAGCCCTAGAAAATCAAGATTATGATACAGTTTCAATCCCCATTTGAAGCTTTTACTTTCACCACAATCACCCTTGAGAAAATGTGAGCATCACAACTTCCCATTTGCCTGTCGAAAGGAAGCAAATATCTTAGCATATATGGATTAAAAACACATAAATTTAACAGGTATATATCGTTTTCCAACATATTTCAATGCTCCTATCTCTCGTTTTATTTCAAACAGTAAACACAAAACGTTGATCTATAACATTGCTACAGGTTTACAAATTTATAGAAGTGAGGTATAGTAGATTGAATCTATTCTGGTTTATAAATGCATAAAAGGCAAAAATCATTTTAAGTCGGGTTTGAGCTCAGAATGTAAATCGAAATGACTAAACATTTCAAAGTATTTAATCTGGTATTTTATAGTTTCTGCTAGAAAACCTTTACTAGAGTCAAAGCAAGGCTAAACTTACTATCATCAAGATTTTTCCAAAACAAGATAGCGTAGGTCTCGTTTTTTTTTTAATCAGAAATGTCTTACAGTATATATTCGAAAAAGGAAATGGGAAGTTGCAGATGCTATGTTTTTAAAATAGGCTGTATTCGCACAAGTATAAACCAAAATTAAAACGAGTTAAAATATCGGTAGATTCTTTAAAAATATATATCTTTTATAAGAAACTACAAGAGTTATGTGACAACAACCTTCAGATATGTGCTAGATTTGTTTGGTAAAAGGTAATTTGATATCTTTTCCCGACCCCTCTCTCTCACAAAAATGGTGATAACATGGTCACTAGTTACATGAGAAGCTTTCTATAGCTATTTATATATCTATCTATTTTCGGAAATAAATCAACACTTAACTATCTATCTATCTATCTATCTATCTATCTATCTATCTATCTATCTATCTATCTATCTATCTATCTATCTATTTCGCCCCATTCAGGGGCGGAATATCCATTTAAAAATTTTTTCTCCATCGAATCTTGGAAAAAATATTGTAAAATTTTGATTACGTTATGAACGCTGCGTCCAACGATAATGGTGGTGGAGAGGCGGTAAGACTACAAAGCTCGCAGTCAACAACGTCTTCTTCACTAGATACTATAGAGATGGAAAGACAAAATGAAAATAAAAAAACGAATTCACATCCAAACAACACAAATGACACCAAACAGCTCAATGACAACAAAAATAACAGCAAAACCAATAATGATGATAAAAGCAACAATGATAACAACAACAAAGAAAAAAATAAAGACAACGCCAATAACACCAGCATCAAAGACAACAACAACACCAAGGAAAATACGGATGATACCAACATCGGTGACAACAAGAATAACAACAAGAATAACAACAATAATGACAACACCACCAATACGGATTCCACAAAGAAACCAAAAATCTCCTTTGCGGAGAAAGTTCAAAAGAAAGAACAATTGATATATCTCGACATAACAAATGCTGAACACCTTTTAAAGGACGCTAAGAGATATGTCACCTTCGAAAAAAATGGTGCTTTCAGCATCAATTCTCCGGTAGAAATTCGCAAGGAAACTGCTCTCAAAACGATAGTTTTTAGGACAGTTTCCAATTCTACCCGAAAACCAGTCCAATTGTCACAGAAAGATATTGAACTGGTTTTCAAAGATTCAATGAATGATATTGCATTCATTCAAAGAAGCAAACTTTTTGGGAGTATTTCGGTACTGATGAAGGATCAATTGACGGCCCAAAATTACTCTGTGTCGCCAATTGTATCCAACCTGTACAACTTTTTCCCTACATACATGGGAAAAAGGACACAAAAGATCAGAATCACAAGTGTCACACCAAAGGTGAACATATGGTGGATACTGTGCGGCTTCATCAATTTTGATGAAGACAGAATACTGTCAGTAGGCAAGTCCCCCAGAGATGTATTCAATGGGACTAGCATTGAAGTTCTGGTGCAAATGAGCCCAGAGCGAATAGCTATGATCCCACAGCGTGTACTCCTGGACGGACTTACCTACATAAACCTTTCGGTTGAGGGTAGGCGGCCTTCATGTTACCATTGCTTTAGCAGGGGTCACCTGAGGGCTTCCTGTCCTAAACTAATGAACCAAAAAAAGGCTCTTCTGCCAACACCCATCAAAACAACACAACCACCAACACCACCACTACAACAACAACACCAACACACAAAAATAACCACAACAAACACAGTCCCACCCAACCCCACTCCACCTAAAACCACTGCAAAATCACATACAGACACAACAGCTCCCCAAGACATACCCCTCCCCAATCACACAGACGATACAACAGATGAGGCTATCTCGCCATCACCCAGTGAAGACGAGGGAGAACCCCATCGCTCGAAAAGAAAGAAAAGACATCACAAAAGCAAAAAACCAGCAAACACTACCACAAACATACAACCACCAACACAAACAACAAAAATATCACAAACAAAACCCCCACCTCCTGAAAACAAAATACCTACAACAAAACGAAAGCACACACAAGAACTACAGACAAAAACAAACACAACACAAGAAAATTACACTTACACTTACATAAACACTGAAAACAAAACACTAATGGAGACCATTACGAACGACCCTTCGGTTTTCACCGAAGGGAAAACTTTCGCCCACTCTATAAAAAATAGCAAAAAAATGAACCTAAAACTGATTAGGGTCCCTATACAAACTTATAGGTCCCTAAAAGAAACATTTGAGAAGGATGTGGGGAATTCCTGCGTGAAACCACTCAACCGCGTCCTTCTCAAATGCCTCCCTACCCCAGAGACCCCCATCCCACCAGACCCCACCCCACCAAACATCTGCGTCCCCACCCCGCCGGAAACCACCACCCATCCAGACAACCCCTCCAACACCCCCATGGAAATCGTGCGGCCTGGTCCCCAGGAGGCGAAGGGTGAGTGATCTCTTTTCCTCTTTTAACTTTTCAGCACCAACATGGCCAATATAAGAGTTGGATGTGTGAACGTACGCGGCCTGGGGATGCCCTGGAAACAGGGCAAACTCTTAAACGACCTCAGGTCGCACAGTTTGGATGTGGTAGCCATTTGCGAGTCCAGGATCCACGGCGAGCGACAGCTGGCCCCCATCTTCGATGACTTTGAGATCTACGCATCTCTCTGTCAACCGGGGGGTGGGGGCGGAGTTGCCGTTTTGCTGCGGAAACACCTGGGCCTCGTAACACAGACGGTACATCTGGACCCGGAGGGTCGACTGGTGGTCCTAGACGTTGACGGTAGTGAAGGTGGAGCGTTCAGGCTGGTGGCCGCATATGCCCCATCCGGGACACCGCGACCAGACTTCTTCAAACGTCTAGAGACTTTTCTGGGAACGTCCCGCTCCTTGCTTTTAGTGGGGGACTGGAATGGAATCCTAGATGCACGTTGGGACTATGTGGGAGCATGTCCCGATAAAGGGGGGTGTAACAGCCTCAAACAGTTAATCGACCGATTTGACCTGGCCGATAGATATCGACTAGATTTTCCGACTGCGCCACTGTGGACGTGGAGTAATCGTAGCGGAACATCTAGATCGTACCTAGATAGGGTTCTAGTTAGAAATAAGGATAGGGACATGTTAAGCTGTCCACAAATGTTCATGGTTGCCTATTCAGATCACAAACTAGTGACCTGCATGGCCAACCTTGATAGAACCCATAGACAAGGACCCGGCTACTGGAAGCTGAACTTGTCGTTACCGACAAGCAAAGCCTACAGTAGACGGATTAGCACTTTAGTTAAACAGCACTTGACAGGGGCCATTGTCAACAACAGATGGTGGTACTCTCTCAAGAGGGCAGTTAGATTAGACTCGATAGTTTTTAGTAAAGAATTAGCGTTAGATAGAAATAGAACCGAGAAGGAACTGGTAGATAAAGTAGAAGAGGCTATTAGAAGTGGCAACGTAGCCAGCGTGCTAGCAACGAGAACGGCCTTGGACCAGTTCTTCGACGCAAAGCACGAGGGCTGCGTTGTCAGAAGCAAAATACGTGCTCTGGGAAACGAGGGAGCCAAAGCTGTTAGCTGGGCCCGAGTGACGGAGGCAAAAAGTGGCAACAAGTCCACGATTCGGTCTTTGAAGGACCAAAACGGACGCGTGATACGTGAGCCGAAGCAGATGTGTGCGGCTTTTCAGCGGCACTTTGCTCGGCTGTTCGGGGGGCGCGGCGCGCCGGGAGAGGCTATGGATTTCGGTCCATACCTCGACGGCCTACCGCGACTCTCGGACAGCGGGGCGAAGTTCTGCGAAAAGCCGATTTCAGCCACTGAGATAGGGGACGCGCTGAGCCAATGCGGCAAACGCAAATCTCCAGGTCTCGACGGTCTACCCTACGAATTTTACGTAGCAATGCCGGACTTATTCTCCGGTCTCCTGGAAGCGGTCTACTGCAACTGGCAACAGAACGGGAGAATTCCCAGTTCTGTAACCGGGGGCGTGGTCACACTAATCAGGAAGGACGAGAATAAGGGGGATGACATAGGCAACTTCCGGCCCATAACTCTGCTAAACACAGAGTTACAGATTTTGGCCAAGGTGTTGGCAAAGAGGCTGGCGCTTGTCGTCGAGAACCTGGTGGGAGAAGCGCAGACATGCGCGATCCCGACCAGGTCCATACACGACAACCTCCACCTCATGCGATACATCATAGAGAGGGTAGGGTGTAAACCCGGCTTCGGTGGGGCTCTGATCAACTTGGATCAGTCTAAGGCTTTCGATAGGGTTGACCATCGTTACCTGGATGCGGTGCTCGAGGCGGCAGGCTTCGGACCCGTGTTCAGGGGCTGGATTGCTGCAATGCACAACAGCAACATCTGCTCAAGGGTCAAGGTGAAAGGTTACCTCTCGGAGCCGTTCCATATTACGCGATCCATTCGACAGGGATGCCCTCTCTCCTCCCTTCTGTACGTACTGACTCTCGAGCCACTACTGCGGAAGCTGGAGCTATTGCAGGGCATCCCTCTGGAACCGGGACTGCGGAAAGCGGCGTCGGCCTACGCCGACGACGTGACAGTTATGGTGTCGAGCGCCTCGCAAATCGAGAAAGTCGGCACCTTACTAAAGGAATACGAAAGTCTCACAGGAGCGAAGCTGAACCGGGACAAGTCCATCGGGTTGCAACTCGGATCGTGGAGAGGCAGACCGATGCCTTCCGATGGCGTCGTCGGACGCTGGACGGAAGGACCGGTAAAGCTGCTCGGGACTGGTTTGGTCCGGACCTCCAGGTGGAGAAGAACTGGAACGAAGTGACGGCCAAGGTGTTTGCACTCACCCAGAAGTGGGCCGAGTGCAAACTATCCTTGAAAGGTCGAGCGGAGGTGGCGAACACTTTTATAGCGTCCGCCATCTACTACCGCTTGACCGTCGTGCTTTGTCCAGCCAAAACGCTCGCCAAAATGGAGCGCGCCCTCTTCCGATTCCTTTGGAAGAGGCGGGCTCCTTTGGTAAGAAGATCCATCTGCTGCCAACACCCTTCTAACGGAGGGCTGGGGATGCCGTGGTTGACGATGCGCAAACACGCGCTCAGGCTGCGGCATCTCTACGTATTCCTCACCGGACAACCGGTGTGGGCCCCGTTCGTGAGGCGAGCCTTCCCACGACTCGTCTCACTGACCGAGCTGCAGTCCTGGGTCAAGCAGAGACCGAGGAAAATGGGCGACTGGCACATCGAATGTGCTCAGGCGCTCACAGCCCTCTGGCAGGCGGACCCGGCGATCAGTGGAGACTCCACTTCGTCATTCTATAGAGGGTTGGTCCGCAGCAAGTGCGACGACGCGCTCGGTGAAACTCTAGGCGTGGAGGAAGATGAACTGGCCAGTCTGTTCGGTAGGACCTTCCGCCCGGGACCGATGGACAACTTCCAAAAGTCCCTGGCCTGGCAGTGCTACCGAGGAGCTCTACCAGTTCGAGACAAGCTCTACAGACATGGGCGCCCGGGCAGGGACCCTGCAAAAAAGATCTGTCCGAGGTGCGTGCGAGACGAAGAAACCGTCGCGCACGCATTCATACGCTGCCCGGGCGTCACTGACCTGTGGGGATATGTAGAACGACTATTGTCGCGGGTGGGACCACCGAGTCCATTGTCATGATCAAACCGCCACCCTCCTTCAAAAACGAAGGAGAGGCGGTTTTCCTTTGTGTGATAGCTATGGCGAAAGAGGTTGTATGGTGGACAAGGTTGAAAGGGCTGAGGTCAGACACCTTTCTCTCCGGCCAACAACTGATTCTTTTTTTCAAATACCACTTTGGAAGAAGAATCAGGATGGAGAGAGAGGTGCTGTACCCCAGCAAGTTTTATGAAAGGTGGGTGAAAGTGGCGAGAATGGCCCGAGTGAATGGGCCTTCTCTCTATATCAGCCTGTAGATTGAGGAAAAGGAGGAGGAGAGGAAAGGAGTACAAGCTCTTCGTACTCCTGGAGATGAGGGTTGCACATTTTTTCGGGGGTATGTGTTACCCATATAAACTGTCTCCCTCTATTGGGGAAAATCGACTAACTTTTTAAATTCCATCTGTGATAACATTTTACACGTTTTTATTGTATGTAAACTTCCCCCTTTGTATTTGTCCCCTTCTTTTGTGCCCCTGTGGCTAATAAAGAAATATATCTATCTATCTATCTATTTCGCCCCATTCAGGGGCGGAATATCCATTTAAAAATTTTTTCTCCATCGAATCTTGGAAAAAATATTGTAAAATTTTGATTACGTTATGAACGCTGCGTCCAACGATAATGGTGGTGGAGAGGCGGTAAGACTAAGCTCGCAGTCAACAACGTCTTCTTCACTAGATACTATAGAGATGGAAAGACAAAATGAAAATAAAAAAACGAATTCATATCCAAACAACACAAATGACACCAAACAGCTCAATGACAACAAAAATAACAGCAAAACCAATAATGATGATAAAAGCAACAATGATAACAACAACAAAGAAAAAAATAAAGACAACGCCAATAACACCAGCATCAAAGACAACAACAACACCAAGGAAAATACGGATGATACCAACATCGGTGACAACAAGAATAACAACAAGAATAACAACAATAATGACAACACCACCAATACGGATTCCACAAAGAAACCAAAAATCTCCTTTGCAGAGAAAGTTCAAAAGAAAGAACAATTGATATATCTCGACATACCAAATGCTGAACACTTTTTAAAGGACGCTAAGAGATATGTCACCTTCGAAAAAAATGGTGCTTTCAGCATCAATTCTCCGGTAGAAATTCGCAAGGAAACTGCTCTCAAAACGATAGTTTTTAGGACAGTTTCCAATTCTACCCGAAAACCAGTCCAATTGTCACAGAAAGATATTGAACTGGTTTTCAAAGATTCAATGAATGATATTGCATTCATTCAAAGAAGCAAACTTTTTGGGAGTATTTCGGTACTCATGAAGGATCAATTGACGGCCCAAAATTACTCTGTGTCGCCAATTGTATCCAACATGTACACCTTTTTCCCTACATACATGGGAAAAAGGACACAAAAGATCAAAATCACAAGTGTCACACCAAAGGTGAACATATGGTGGATACTGTGCGGCTTCATCAATTTTGATGAAGACAGAATACTGTCAGTAGGCAAGTCCCCCAGAGATGTATTCAATGGGACTAGCATTGAAGTTCTGGTGCAAATGAGCCCAGAGCGAATAGCTATGATCCCACAGCGTGTACTCCTGGACGGACTCACCTACATAAACCTTTCGGTTGAGGGTAGGCGGCCTTCATGTTACCATTGCTTTAGCAGGGGTCACCTGAGGGCTTCCTGTCCTAAACTAATGAACCAAAAAATGGCTCTTCTGCCGACACCCATCAAAACAACACAACCACCAACACCACCACAACAACAACGACACCAACACACAAAAATAACCACAACAAACACAGTCCCACCCAACCCCACTCCACCTAAAACCACTGCAAAATCACATACAGACACAACAGCTCCCCAAGACATACCCCTCCCCAATCACACAGACGATACAACAGATGAGGCTATCTCGCCATCACCCAGTGAAGACGAGGGAGAACCCCATCGCTCGAAAAGAAAGAAAAGACATCACAAAAGCAAAAAACCAGCAAACACTACCACAAACATACAACCACCAACACAAACAACAAAAATATCACAAACAAAACCCCCACCTCCTGAAAACAAAATACCTACAACAAAACGAAAGCACACACAAGAACTACAGACAAAAACAAACACAACACAAGAAAATTACACTTACACTTACATAAACACTGAAAACAAAACACTAATGGAGACCATCACGAACGACCCTTCGGTGAAAACCGAAGGGAAAACTTTCGCCCACTCTATTAAAAATAGCAAAAAACTGAACCTAAAACTGATTAGGGTCCCTATACAAACTTATAGGTCCCTAAAAGAAACATTTGAGAAGGATGTGGGGAATTCCTGCGTGAAACCACTCAACCGCGTCCTTCTCAAATGCCTCCCCACCCCAGACACCCCCATCCCACCAGACCCCACCCCACCAAACATCCGCATCCCCACCCCACCGGAAACCACCACATATCCAGACAACCCCTCCAACACCCCCATGGAAATCGTGCGGCCTGGTCCCCAGGAGGCGAAGGGTGAGTGATCTCTTTTCCTCTTTTAACTTTTCAGCACCAACATGGCCAATATAAGAGTTGGATGTGTGAACGTACGCGGCCTGGGGATGCCCTGGAAACAGGGCAAACTCTTAAACGACCTCAGGTCGCACAGTATGGATGTGGTAGCCATTTGCGAGTCCAGGATCTACAGCGAGCGACAGCTGGCCCCCATCTTCGATGACTTTGAGATCTACGCATCTCTCTGTCAACCGGGGGGAGGGGGCGGAGTTGCCGTTTTGCTGCGGAAACACCTGGGCCTCGTAACACAGACAGTACATCTGGACCCGGAGGGTCGACTGGTGGTCCTAGACGTTGACGGTAGTGAAGGTGGAGCCTTCAGGCTGGTGGCCGCATATGCCCCATCCGGGACACCGCGGCCAGACTTCTTCAAACGTCTAGAGACTTTTCTGGGAACGTCCCGCTCCTTGCTTCTAGTGGGGGACTGGAATGGAATCCTAGATGCACGTTGGGACTATGTGGGAGCATGTCCCGATAAAGGGGGGTGTAACAGCCTCAAACAGTTAATCGACCGATTTGACCTGGCCGATAGATATCGACTAGATTTTCCGACTGCGCCAATGTGGACGTGGAGTAATCGTAGCGGAACATCTAGATCGTACCTAGATAGGGTTCTAGTTAGAAATAAGGATAGGGACATGTTAAGCTGTCCACAAATGTTCATGGTTGCCTATTCAGATCACAAACTAGTGACCTGCATGGCCAACCTTGATAGAACCCATAGACAAGGACCCGGCTACTGGAAGCTGAACTTGTCGTTACCGACAAGCAAAGCCTACAGTAGACGGATTAGCACTTTAGTTAAACAGCACTTGACAGGGGCCATTGTCAACAACAGATGGTGGTACTCTCTCAAGAGGGCAGTTAGATTAGACTCGATAGTTTTTAGTAAAGAATTAGCGTTAGATAGAAATAGAACCGAGAAGGAACTGGTAGATAAAGTAGAAGAGGCAATTAGAAGTGGCAACGTAGCCAGCGTGCTAGCAACGAGAACGGCCTTGGACCAGTTCTTCGACGCAAAGCACGAGGGCTGCGTTGTCAGAAGCAAAATACGTGCTCTGGGAAACGAGGGAGCCAAAGCTGTTAGCTGGGCCCGAGTGACGGAGGCAAAAAGTGGCAACAAGTCCACGATTCGGTCTTTGAAGGACCAAAACGGACGCGTGATACGTGAGCCGAAGCAGATGTGTGCGGCTTTTCAGCGGCACTTTGCTCGGCTGTTCGGGGGGAGCGGCGCGCCGGGAGAGGCTATGGATTTCGGTCCATACCTCGACGGCCTACCGCGACTCTCGGACAGCGAGGCAAAGTTCTGCGAAAAGCCGATTTCAGCCACTGAGATAGGGGACGCGCTGAGCCAATGCGGCAAACGCAAATCTCCAGGTCTCGACGGTCTACCCTACGAATTTTACGTAGCAATGTCGGACTTATTCTCCGGTCTCCTGGAAGCGGTCTACTGCAACTGGCAACAGAACGGAAGAATTCCCAGTTCTGTAACCGGGGGCGTGGTCACACTAATCAGGAAGGACGAGAATAAGGGGGATGACATAGGAAACTTCCGGCCCATAGCTCTGCTAAACACAGAGTTACAGATTTTGGCCAAGGTGTTGGCAAAGAGGCTGGCGCTTGTCGTCGAGAACCTGGTGGGAGAAGCGTAGACATGCGCAATCCCGACCAGGTCCATACACGACAACCTCCACCTCATGCGATACATCATAGAGAGGGTAGGGTGTAAACCCGGCTTCGGTGGGTCCCTGATCAACTCGGAACAGTCTAAGGCTTTCGCTAGGGATGACCATCGTTACCTGGATGCGGTGCTCGAGGCGGCAGGCTTCGGACCCGTGTTCAGGGGCTGGATTGCTGCAATGCACAACAGCAACATCTGCTCAAGGGTCAAGGTGAACGGTTACCTCTCGGAGCCGTTCCATATTACGCGATTCATTCGACAGGGATGCCCTCTCTCCTCACTTCTGTACGTACTGACTCTCGAGCCATTACTGCGGAAGCTGGAGCTATTGCAGGGCATCCCTCTGGTACCGGGACTGCGGAAAGCGGCGTCGGCCTACGCCGACGACGTGACAGTAATGGTGTCGAGCGCCTCGCAAATCGAGGAAGTCGGCACCTTACTAAAGGAATACGAAAGTCTCACAGGAGCGAAGCTGAACCGGGACAAGTCCATCGGTTTGCAACACGGATCGTGGAGAGGCAGACCGATGACTTCCGATGGCGTCGTCGGACGCTGGACGGAAGGACCGGTAAAGCTGCTCGGGGTCTGGTTTGGTCCGGACCTCCAGGTGGAGAAGAACTGGAACGAAGTGACGGCCAAGGTGTTTGCACTCACCCAGAAGTGGGCCGAGTGCAAACTATCCTTGAAAGGTCGAGCGGAGGTGGCGAACACTTTTATAGCGTCCGCCATCTACTACCGCTTGACCGTCGTGCCTTGTCCAGCCAAAACGCTCGCCAAAATGGAGCGCGCGCTCTTCCGATTCCTTTGGAAGAGGCGGGCTCCTTTGGTGAGAAGATCCATCTGCTGCCAACACCCTTCTAACGGAGGGCTGGGGATGCCGTGGTTGACGATGCGCAAACACGCGCTCAGGCTGCGGCATCTCTACGTATTCCTCACCGGACAACCGGTGTGGGCCCCGTTCGTGAGGCGAGCCTTCCCACGACTCGTCTCGCTGACCGAGCTGCAGTCCTGGGTCAAGCAAAGACCGAGGAAAATGGGCGACTGGCACATCGAATGTGCTCAGGTGCTCACAGCCCTCTGGCAGGCGGACCCGGCAATCAGTGGAGACTCCACTTCGTCATTCTATAGAGGGTTGGTCCGCAGCAAGTGCGACGACGCGCTCGGTGAAACTCTAGGCGTAGAGGAGGATGAACTGGCCAGTCTGTTCGGTAGGACCTTCCGCCCGGGACCGATGGACAACTTCCAAAAGTCCCTGGCCTGGCAGTGCTACCGAGGAGCTCTACCAGTTCGAGACAAGCTCTACAGACATGGGCGCCCGGGCAGGGACCCTGCAAAAAAGATCTGTCCGAGGTGCGTGCGAGACGAAGAAACCGTCGCGCACGCATTCATACACTGCCCGGGCGTCACTGACCTGTGGGGCTATGTAGAACGACTATTGTCGCGGGTGGGACCAATCCAGTTGACCACCGAGTCCATTGTCATGATCAAACCGCCACCCTCCTTCAAAAACGAAGGAGAGGCGGTTTTCCTTTGTGTGATAGCTATGGCGAAAGAGGTTGTATGGTGGACAAGGTTGAAAGGGCTGAGGTCAGACACCTTTCTCTCCGGCCAACAACTGATTCTTTTTTTCAAATACCACTTTGGAAGAAGAATCAGGATGGAGAGAGAGGTGCTGTACCCCAGCAAGTTTTATGAAAGGTGGGTGAAAGTGGCGAGAATGGCCCGAGTGAATGGGCCTTCTCTCTATATCAGCCTTTAGGTTGAGGAAAAGGAGGAGGAGAGGAAAGGAGTACAAGCTCTTCGTACTCCTGGAGATGAGGGTTGCACATTTTTTTTCGGGGGTATGTGTTACCCATATAAACTGTCTCCCTCTATTGGGGAAAATCGACTAACTTTTTAAATTCCATTTGTGATAACATTTTACACGTTTTTATTGTGTGTAAACTTCCCCCTTTGTATTTGTCCCCTTCTTTTGTGCCCCAGTGGCTAATAAAGAAATCTATCTATCTATCTATCTATCTATCTATCTATCTATCTATCTATCTATCTATCTATCTATCTATCTATCTATCTTTCTGTCTGACGCGTGAAACATCGCCTGTAAGATTTTTTCTAAATTTATATACGAATAACAGAACAAATTGTTTAAAAAAACATATTATTTTGTAGATTAACCCCGAAGCTGAATTGGCAGCCGGGTGGTAATCCCATTTTTGGCCCCTTTAGGGGCGAACATTTTATTTTAAAAATTGTTTTAAAATATCAGATTTTACAAACTAAATAACTTGAACAACACAAGAACGCTGGAGAAAACGTCAATAGAGAAAAGAGAGAGAAAGAGGCAGATATTAACGTTATATATGCTTCTGCTACTATGGACCTCGCCGTAGATACGACTGTCAACAAAGAGAAAAAAATGTTACCACTTGAAGATTTTAAAATTTCTACCGTCGAAGCGGAGAAAAATAACAATAACACAGAAAAACACAGGAATTAAACCTATTAACATACATACACATGAAAAAGATATCAACAACTCCACAGATACATCTACACATAATGTTTCACCTCGTCAAGGAACTGAGATTTCCAACACCGAGGCTAACAACGATAACAACAACAACAACAGCAACACCACACAGAAAAAGAAAATGTCTTTCGCTGAAACAGTGAACAAAAAACAAGATTTTATAAATCTTGATATCTCCAATGCAAGAGATATGCTCCAGCAAGGGAGAAAATTTGTAACTTACGAAGAAAAAGGTGGGTTTAGAATTAACTCAACCCTTGAAATAAAGGAAGACACAATTCGCAGATCAGTCACCTTTAGGACTGTGTCAAATTCCACAAGAAAGCCGACATTTGTTAGCCAAGCAGATATATAAGCTACATTCAAGGAAATTCTAGCAAATATCGATTTTCTCCAGCGAGAAAAACAGTACGGAAGTGTTTCCGTACTGTTTAAAAGCGAGGCACTCGCCCAAAAACATTCTGTGACACCAATGGTGTCAAAAGCATACACGTTTTTCCTTACATACATGGGAAAAAGGACACAAAGAAAAAAATATACCCCCAAACATTAACATCTGGTGGATCTTGGCTGGTTTTGTAGAGCCAGAAACTGATACGATTCTTTCGATACGAAAATCTATTCGACAAAGGTGGGCGGGTACTGATTTGGAGATTCCGTTGCAAATGAAACCGGAGAGAATCTCCAAAATACCCGAATGGTCACTAGTTATACGATGATAACATCGATAATAACAACGACGGATGAAGCTGCTTCTCCTTCTTTAAGTGAAGAAGAGGGAGAACCGCGGAAATCTAAAAAACAAAAAAAGAGACACCACAAACCCCCCAAAACTACAATCACCAACATCAACACACAACCACAGACACAAACAACAACACAAACAGCACCACATTCAAAAATCACCCTATCAGCAAAACCAACACCAACACCACCCCAAACACAAGCACCCACCATAAAAAGAAAACTCCCGGACGAACAACAAACTAAAACAACACAGCAAAAACAAAAACAACAATACGCATACATCAACACAAACAACAAGAATTTGATGCAGATCATCTCCCAAAACCCCAAGGTGGAGACGGAGGGCAAAACTTTCGTCAAGGCAGAATCGTCTCCACACCTTAAACTTATAAGGGTTTCCATGGAAACCTATAATGACCTAAAAAATAAATTTTCACAGGACGTGGGCAACCCCTGCCAGAAACCCATCAACCGCGTCCTGTTAAAATGTTTCCCCACCCCACCCAACACCCCATACAGCACCCAAATGGAGATTGAACAACCCAATCTCCAGGAAACGGAAAGGTAAGTGCACTACTCTTCTTCACCAACATGGCTAGTTTACGAGTTGAAAGCGTGAATGTGCGTGGCCAGGGGATGCCATGGAAACAGGGCCAACATTTAAACGATTTTAGGTCACACGGTATGGATGTGATAGCTATCACCGAGTCCAGGATCCACAACTAACCCCCATCTTCGACGACTTTGAGATCTACGCATCTCTCTGTCAGCCAGCAGGTGGGGGTGGACTGGTTGTCATGTTTCGGAAGAACCTGTACGTCGAAGTACATCAAGTACACTTGGACCCGGAGGGTAGACTGGTAATCCTAGACGTGAACAGTATTGGAGGTGGAGCCTTCAGACTGGTGGCCGTTTATGCCCCGACCGGGCAATCACAATCACGGCCAGATTTCTTTAAGCGTCTAGAGTCTTTTTTGGGAACATCTCGCTCCTTGCTTTTAGTGGGGGACTGGAATGGTATCCTAGATGCACGATGGAACTATGTGGGAGAATGTCCCAGTAGAGGTGGGGGGGGGGGGGGGGGGTGCAACAACCTCTAAACTTTAATCTGCCAAATCCAACTGGCCGATAGGTATCGACTGGATTTCCTGACTGCATCACAGTGTGGACGTGGACAAACCGCAGCGGGACATCTAGATCGTATTTAGATAGGTTCTTCATTAGAGAAAGGGACAAGGAGATGTTAAGCTCTCCACGATTGCACATGGTTGCCTATTCAGAACACAAATTAGTCGTCTGCTTAGTCAACCGTGGTAAAACACATAAACAAGGACCCGGATACTGAAAGTTGAACGTGTCGTTGCCGGCACGTAAAGCTTACAGTGAACGGATAAGTAGACTAGTCAAGCAACAGTTAACGGGAGCCATCGTCAACAATAGATGGTGGTACTCTCTCAAGAAAGCAATTAGAATAGAATCGATAGGGTTTAGCAGAGAGTTAGCCTTAGGGAAAAATAAAAAAGAAAGAGAACTAGTAGCCAAGGTAGAGGAGGCACTTAGTAGTGGCAACGCGGCTAGGGTGTTAGCGTCGAGAACGGCACTGGACCAGTTCTTCGATGCGAAACACGAAGGGTGCGTGGTCAGGAGCAAAACACGTGCTCTAGGAAACGAAGGAGCGAAAGCTGTCAGCTGGGCCCGAGTGGCGGATGCAAAAAGTGGCAACAAGTCCACGATTCGGTCTTTAAAAGACCAAAACGGACGCGTGCTACTTGACCCCAAGAAAATGTGCACGGCCTTCCAGTGCGCGACTGTTTGAGCAGAACGACGGTGAACCGAATGGGGCAATGGACTTTAGTTCATACCTCGACGGCTTGCCGCGTCTCTCGAACACGGACGCTGAGTTCTGCGAAAGACCGATCACGGGCACTGAGATACGGGACGCTCTGGGCCGCTGCTGGAAACGCAAGTCACCCGGTCTAGATGGTCTACCCTATGAGTTTTACATAGGCATGCCGGACTTGGTCTCTGGCGTCCTCGAAGCCGTCTACTGCAATTGGCAGCAGAACGGGAGAATTCCCAGTTCTGCAGGCAAGGGCGTAGTAACGCTGATCAGGAAAGACGAGAACAAGGGGGACGAAATTAACAACTTCAGGTCCATAACTCTGCTAAACACAGAGTTATAGATTTTGGCCAAGGTGCTAGCGACGAGGTTGGTGCTTGTCGTCGAGAACCTGATAGGGAAAGCGCAAACGTGTGCAATCCCGACCAGGTCAATACACGACAACCTCCACCTCATGCGATACATCATAGAGAGGGTGGATAGTAAACCCGGCTTCGGTGGGACTCTGATCAATTTGGATCTGTCTAAGGCATTCGATAGGGTCGACCATCCATACTTGGAAGCGGTTCTCAAGGGGACCGGTTTCGATCCCGTGTTCAGAGGCTGGATCGAGGCGATGCACACCAGCATCTACTCGAGGGTCAAGTTGAACGCTACCTATCGGGGCCGTTCGCAATCACGCGTTCCATTCGACAGGGATGCCCTCTCTCCTCCATTCAGTATGTATTGTCTCTAGAGCCACTACTGCGGGAATTGGAGCTGTTGCAGGGCATCCCTCTAGAACCGGGACTGCGCAAAGCGGCGTCGGCTTATGCCGACGACGTGATGGTAATGGTGTCGAGAAGCTCGGAAATCGGGGTGATCGGCAACTTACTGAAAGAATACGAAACGCTGACGGAAGCAAAACTAAACCCGGACAAGTCTGTCGGTTTGCAACTCGATACGTGGAGAGGCAAACCGATGACGTCCGACAGCGTCGTTGGACGCTGGACGGACGGACAGGTGAAATTGCTCGGGGTCTGGTTCGGTCCAGACCTCCAGGTGGAGAAAAGCTGGAACGAGGTCACAGCCAATGTGTTTGCGCTCAACCAGAAGTGGGCAGAGTGCAAACTGTCCTTGAAAGGTCGAGCGGAGGTGGCGAACACTTTCATAGCATCCGTCATCTACTACCGCTTGACTGTCCTGCCTTGTCCCCGTGAACACCTCTCCAAGATGGAACGCATGCTCTTCCAGTTTCTGTGGAAGAAGCAGGCTCCGCTGGTGAGGCGATCCGTCTGCTGTCAGCACCCTTCCAACGGAGCGCTGGGAATGCCGTGGCTGATGATGCGCAAACATGCGCTGAGGCTGCGGCAACTCCATGTATTCCTCACCGACCCCAAACCGGTGTGGGCATCATTTGAGAGACAGGCTTTCCCACAGCTCGTCTCGCTGACAGAGCTGCAGTCCTGGGTCAAGAAAAGACCGAAAACGATGGGCGCCTGGCACATTGAATGCGCTCAGGCGCTCACAGTCCTCTGGCAAGCGGGCGCAGCAATCAGTGAAGACTCCACTTCGACATTCTATAGAGGGATTGTACGTTACAAAGGCGACGACGTGCTCGGAGAGACTCTGGGCATCGAAGACGATGAGCTACCAGTCTGTTTGGTAGGACTTTCCGCCCGGGACCTATGGACAACTTCCAGAGGTCCCTGGCCAGGCAGTGCTACTGAGGAGCTCTACCGGTTCGAGACAAAATCTACAGGCACGGACGCCTCGGCAGGGATCCTTCCAAGAAGACGTGTCCAAGATGCGCGCAGGACATTGAAACAGTTCTGCACGCAATTGTACACTGCCCGGGTGTAACCGACCTGTGGAAGTATGCAGAACAACTGCTGTCGCTTATGGGACAAATCCAATTGACTGCCGAGTCCATAGTAAGGATCAAACCGCCAGCCTCTTTAAAAAACGAAAGAGAGGCGGTTTTCCTCTGTACGGTGGCTATGGTGAAAGAAGTTATATGGTGGACGAGATTGAGAGGACTGAGGACAGATGCCTTTCTCTCCGGACAACAATTGATTCCCTTCTTTAAGTATCACTTTAGAAGAAGAATCAGAGTGGAGAGAGAGGCACTGCACCCCAGTAAATTTACTGAAAGGTGGGTGAATGAAGCGAAAATGGCCCGAGTGATTGGGCCTTCTCTGTTTATAAGCCTGTAGGTTGAGGAAGAGAGCAAAAGGAAGAAGGGAGCACTTGCACAACATGCCCCTGTAGTTGAGGGTTGTTCTATCGACGGGGTATTAACCCATTTGTGGCGCATCCCTCTATTGGGGATTTCGATTGTTATAATTGTTTGTTTTATATTTTGTACACGATTGTATGTAAAATCCGTGACATGTCTTTGTTTCGTCCCCTTTTCTTGTGCGCCCTTATGGCTAATAAAGAAATCTATCTATCTACCTATCAGATATATCTACCGATCTATTTATCTATTTATACCTATCTCTGACGTCACAAACGTCACATGTATTCACACACAGAAGGAAGTATGTGTAGCAAACACTAACACCACCACAACCAACAACAACACAACAAAAGGAATCAGTGGCAACACAACGAATGAGACCATCATCACCACCAACAACAACAATAACAAAATTTCATTTGCAGCAACAGTTGCTAAGGAACAGGATTTTAAATACTACTCCATGGACATTTCCCAGAAGGCTCAATATTTGGAAGAACCTTCCAACTATGTGACGCTTGAGGGAGACACCCCACACATACACATACACCACAAGTAAGACAGATGACACAGAAAAAGAAGCTAATTTATAGAACAGTTGACATCACTACCAAAAAAACCCATAACGCTCCCAACAAGCACTATTGAAGCTGTACTAAAAGACATCAAGCCAGACGTGACATACCTCCAAAGAGGTAAACAGTATGGAAATGTGTCAGTGCTCTTTAAGAGCGAAACTCTGGCACAAAAACACTCGGTTCACCCAATAAAAACGGATCAACATATCTTCTTCCCCGCATACATGGGAAGAAGATCATATAAAAAAAAAAATAACCAGGATCCCAGCGGAGGTCAACATATGGTGGATCCTACGTTGCATCCTGAAGAAGGATGATGACACCCTCCTATCTGTAGACAGGACAGACCGGCATAACTGATTTGGAACCTGCATCGAGGTTCTGGTACAAATGAGGCCAGAGGGAGTTGAGAAAATACCGGACAGGATCGTTCTTGAGGAAGATGTCATCTCCATTTTAGTGGAGGGAAAAAGACCTCCAGTGCCATAAGTGTGGGAAAACCACACACTTAAAGGCCTTTTGCCCTCTCTTAAACAAACGGAGGACAAAGAAAGTATTATTACCAACACCAAAACCCCAACATCAACACTCCAAATCAAACACAACACAAACACCTGCAACATCCACTCCCATTCCCACACCACCACAGACCAGAGACAACCACACACACAAAATCCCACTGAAAAACCCTCATTGCCTCTTCCACCCCCCTGTCAAATACTTCCACAAACACTTGCACAAACGCTCCACCACATAACATACTCCTCCCATCTACCCCTGATTCAGAAGTCTCAGATACGGGAACCTCTACATCTCCAAGTGAGAATGAAGAAGAACCCCAAAAATCCAAAAAAAACAAAAAAGACACAAAAAAGACACAAAAACATCTACAGAAAACACGCACACACCCAGCCCCACCATAAACACACCGCCACAAACGAAAAACACACCAACAACACAATCACCACCAACACAACCAAACACCTCACCAACAAAACAAACACCCACACCACCACAATCACAAACCCCAACCACAAAAAGAAAACTATAAACAGAAACAGTACACATAAAAAACAAAACACATTACACATACATAAAAACAAGAAACAAAGAACTGGTGGAAACTGTCCGAAAGGACCCCGCAATGCAAACGGAAGGTAAAACCTACCCCACCAACGACCCACCCCAAACCTCAAACTTATCAGGGTAATAACCCTACAATATGAATCTTTAAAAGAGAACTTCCCACATGATGTAGGTCCCCCTTGCCAAAAGCCCCTTAACCGTGTCCTGCTAAAAGGATTCCCTCCCTCCCCAAACACCACTAATCTGGACATGGAGATCGAACAACCCGACCTCCAGGAAACGAAAAGGTAAGTGTTCCTGCCTTTTCTCTCCTTAACTCTTCTTCACCAACATGGCGACTATACAAGCTGGAAGTTTGAATGTATGTGGCCTGGGCATGTCCTGGAAACAGGGCCAGCTTTTAAATGATCTCAGGACACATTGTATAGATGTGATAGCCATCACCGAGTCCAGAATTCGATGATTTTGAGATCTACGCATCTCTCTGTCAGTCAGGAGGTGGAGGGGGAGTTGCTGTTCTGTTTCGAAAAAACTTGGATCTCAAAATACAGACGATTCACTTGGACCCGGAGGGCAGCCTGGTGGTCCTGGAGGTGAATGGTAGTGAAGGTGGAGCTTACAGACTGGTGGCCGTATATGCCCCGACTGGGACATCGCGACCAGAGTTCTTCAAGCGTCTGGAGCCATTCCTGGGAACGTCTCGCTCCTTAGTGTTAGCGGGGGACTGGAATGGCATCTTAGACGCACGTTGGGACTATGTAGGAGCTTGTGATAATAGAGGGGGGGGGGAGTGTAATAGCCTAAAAAATCTCATCAGCCAATTCCAACTGGCTGATAGATATCGACTAGACTTCCCAAGTGCACCACTGTGGACGTGGAGCAACTGCACTGGGTCTTCTAGATCGTATTTAGATAGATTTTTGATTTGACAGAATGATAAAGAAACATTAAGCTGTCCACAAATACACATGGTTGCCTATTCAGACCACAAATTTGTCACCTGCGTAGTCAACCTTGATAGAACACATAGACAGGGACCCGGATACTGGAAGCTAAACATGTCACTCCCTACAGTAAACGGATTAGCACTTTAGTTAAGTGCCAGTCGACGGGGGCGATCGTCAACAACAGGTGGCGGAGCTCTCTCAAGAGAGCAATTAGAATACAATCGATAGCATTTAGCAAGAAAGTAGCTTTAGAAAAAAAAAACTGAAAAGGAACTGGTAGCTAAAATAGAAGAGGCACTTAGGAATGGCAGTACAGCTGACGTGTTAGCAGCGAGAACGGCACTAGACCAGTTCTTCAACGTGAAACGCGAAAGTTGTATTGTCAGAAGTAGAACACGTGGTCTAAGAAACGTGGGAGCCAAAGCTGTTAGCTGGGCCCGAGTGGCAGAGGCGAAAAGTGGCAACAAATCCACAATTCGCTCTTTGCAAGACAAAGATGGACGCATTATACTTGAATCCAAGCAGATGTGCGCGGCCTTCCAGCAACATTTTGCACAACTGTTCGGGAAAAGCGGTACATCGAGCGAGGTGATGGAATTCAGCTCGGACTTCGACGGCGTACCACGACTCTCGAGCACGGATGCAGAGAGCTGCGAAAGGCCGATCACAGCGGGCGAAATAGAAGATGCCCTAGGCCGCTGCGGGGAACGCAAATCCCCCGGTTTAGATGGTCTACCCTATGAGCTTTACATAGGCATGCCAGACTTGTTCTCTGGCGTCCTCGAAGCCGTCCCCTGAAACTGGCAGCAGAACGGGAGGATTCCCAGTTCTGTAGGCAGAGGCGTAGTAACGCTGATCAGGAAAGATGAGAACAAGGGGATGAGATAAGCAATTTCAGGCCCATAACTCTGCTCAACACAGAGTTAAAGATTTTGGCCAAGGTGTTAGCAGCAAGGCTGGCGCTTGTGGTCGGGAACCTGGTAGGGGAAACCCGAAACGTGTGTAATCCCGACCAGGTCCATACACGACAACCTCCACCTCATGCGATGCATCATAGAGAGGGTAGGGTATAAACCTGGCTTTGGTGGGGCTCCTATCAATATAGATCAGTCTAAGGCGTTTGATAGGGTCGACCACCAATACTTAGAAGCAGTTCTCAAGGCGGCCGCCTCGGTCCCGTCTTCAGAGGCTGCATCGCTGCCATGCACACCAGCATCTGCTCGGCAGTCAAGGTGAATGTCTACCTATCAGAGCCATTCCGAATCATGCGTTCCATCCGTCAGGGATGCCCTCTCTCCTCCTTTCTGTATGTACTGACTCTCGAGCCGTTACTCCGGAAATTGGAGCTGTTGCAGTGCATCCCGAACGAACCAGGACTGCGGAAAGCAGCGTCAGCCTATGCCGACGACATAACCGTAATGGTGTCGAAAACCTCGGAATTCAGGGTAATCGGCGGCAACCTATTACAGGAATACGAAACGCTGATAGGAGCAAGACTAAACCCAAACCAGTCTGTCGGTTTGCAACTCGGCACATGGAGAGGCTAAACCATGCCTTCCGACAGTGTCGTTGGACGCTGGACGGAAGGACCAGTGAAATTGTTCGGGGTCTGGTTTGGTCTAGACCTCCAGGTGGACAAGAACTGGAACGAAGTCATGGCGAAGGTGTTTGCACTCACCCAGAAGTGGGCTGAGTGCAAACTCTCCTTGAAAGGTTGAGCGGAGGTGGCGAACACTTACATAACGTCCGTCATCTACTACCGCTTGATAGTCGAGCCTTGCTCCTGCGAATACCTTACCAAAATGGAACGCCTACTCTTCAGGTTCCTCTGGAAAAAACAGGCTCCATTGGTGAGGAGATCCATCTGCTGTCAACACCCTTCTAACGGAGGGCTGGGCATGCCGTGGTTGATGATGCGCAAATATGCGCTAAGGCTTCGCCATCTCCAGGTATTCCTGACCGGTGAACCGGTGTGGCTGTAGTTTGTGAGACAAGCTCTTACACAACTCGTCTCACTAACACAGCTGCAGTCCTGGGTCAAGCGAAGACCGAAAATAGGTGCCTGGCACTTTGAGTGCCTACAGGCGCTCACAGCCCTCTACCAAGCAGAAACGGCAATCAGCGGAGACATCACTTCGGCATTCTATAGGGGATTAGTGGAGGATAAGTGCGATGACGTTCTCAGGGAAACTCTAGGCATCGAGGAGGACGAGCTGACCAGTCTGTTCGGGAGGACTTTCTGTCCAGGGCCTATGGATAACTTCCAGAGGTCTGGCAGTACTACCGAGGAGCTCTACCAGTTCGAGACAAAAACTACAAGCGCGGACGCCCTGGCAGAGATCCTGCCAAAAGGACCTGTCCAAGATGCGAGCAGGACATCTAAACCGTTCTGCACGCAATTGTTCAGTGCCCAGGGGTGAACGACCTGTGGAATTATGTCGAACATCTGCTGTCACGTGTGGGACGCATCCAGTTGTCAGCCGAGTCCATCGTGTGGATCACTCCGCCGCCTTCATTTAAGAATGAAGGAGAGGCGGTTTTTCTGTCTGGTGGCTATGGCGAAAGAGGTAATATGGTGGACGAGGTTAAAAGGACTGAAGGCAAACACCTTTCTCTCCGGACAACAACTTATCCCCTTCCTTAAGTATCATTTCAGAAGGAAGGTGAGAGTGGAGAGAGAGAGGTGCTACACCCCAGTAAATTCGCTGAAAGGTGGGTGAATGTGGCAAAAATGACCCGAGTGAATGGGCCTTTTCTGTATATAAACCTGTAGGTTGAGGAAGATAAACAGAGGGAAGACAGGAACACCTACAAAATGTGTTCCTGGTGTTGAGGGTTGTTCTATCCACGGGGTGTAAAATAACCCTGCAGTAACGTTCCCCGCCTACTGGGGATTTCAATTGTTATTTTATTATATATAGTTTATTGTTATTTATTAATATTAAAGTTATTTTTATGTAAAACCCCCGCCGTCACGTCTTGTAATGTCCCATCTTTGTACGACTCTGTGGCAAATAAAGAAAGATATCTATCTATCTTCCTACCTGCCTCATCTTTCTGTTTGTTTTTCTACCTGTCTATCAGTTTGTCTAACTATCCATCTATAGCTATCTTATTTATGTATATTTACCAATAAATCTCTCTTTGGAAAAGAACAACAAAACACAAATCCCAATAGCAGCACGCTCGCAGATAGATAAATAGCAATTTAGCTATCTAGCTAAATTGATAGAACACAGGTAGAAAAATTTATCGTAATTCAGTGGATATATGTTTGATACGGATTAAAGAAAATATGAAAGAAAATTATTGGAATTGATTTAAATGAATGTAAAATGAAATTCAGTGATAGTGAGAGTGACAAGAAGATCAATGAAAATCCAGGATTCAATTATCTTTACATAGATTATTGTAATCAAGGAAATGTTAAATCAAATATTGTTAACTATAAACATTGCCATTTTGCTGTATACTATGCTAGTGTGTATATATCGATACACAAGATCCCATACCCTAGAGACGGGATAAAACTCATCAAATTGGACCAAGAAACAATGTTCCCATTGCTGATTGTATCTACCGGTCGCAACTCCTGACAGAAAGAGCAACGTGAAACAAAGTATTTTGCTCAAGGACATAACTCGTCGCCAGGTCCGGGAAAAGAACTCGTAACCTCACGATTGCGAATCCAATTCTCTAACCACTAAGTCACACGCCTTCATACATATGTATGTGTGTGTGTGTGTTTGAGTGTATGTGTATTTGAGTGTGTGTGTTTGAGTGTGTGTGTTTGGGTGTGTGTATATTTGAGTGTGTGTGTGTGTATTTGATTGTCTGTGTTTGAGTGTGTGTGTGTGTGTGTGTGTGAGTGTTTGTGTATGTGTGTGTGTTTGAGCGCGTGTGTGTGAGAGAGTGTGTAGTAAATGTTTCATACACTTGCTTTTCTAACTAATATTGACTCATATATTTAATACTGCTCTCATAATATTAATTATACGAGCTTCTTAGTAATTTCATAAATTCTTATTAAAAGAAAAAATGAAGGAAAAAGCAGCATCGATAGATTGTGAAATTCTGAATATTTTTTTTTTTTCACTATAAAATCTAATATTTAAATTTAGTATTAGGTTCCTCATAGTCTTGGAATTCCGGTAAAATTCTAAAATTTGTATCCACGTAGATTTTATTAGAATTAATTACCACTTTCTGTAGAAACTAATTAATAACCAATTGTAATCATTAAATCAGCAAGCTTTTAAAGCCATTTTTCTAACAGCGCGTTTAAGGTCAATGACAGCTGAACAACACGCCATTTATCGTTAGTAGTTGTGTGTTAGTGGCAATTATGAGCTGTCGAAGTCGAAAACGAGCTCTGTTCAATATACTGGATAAAAAAAGAGCTTTTTTAAAAAATTTGATATATTTGCATAGGTTCCGTCGGATTCTACATTTTTTCATGCCGACACTTTTATAGCCTGACTTGAACTTAGATAAATTACTTTATAAACCTGTCATGATATCCAGCAATTCCAGAGATTTGAGGGTTTGACATGACAAGTGTTAATAGCTTTTAAAGTATGTTTTACTGCCAGGGTGTGGTATATAAATATATACATATACACGAGGTCCGAACACAATGGAACCAAACTCCCACTGCCACTGCCACCATCTCTCTCACTCCCCATCTCTCACTATTATGATCAAATGGGGACCCACGCGCTGGCCGCTCCGTGGTCTCGACAGACAGACTAGAGATTAGTGAGGGAGACGCGTTGGAAGTCATTACAGCTCGCTGTTTAGTTATTATTGTAACTATATCATGATGAAATTGAAAATAAAATGGTTATGTAGATATTCTATCGTTGTCTCAGTTCAAATAGTTTTCTTTTTGTAATAATTGTTGAGAAAATATTACACAGGGTGGTGGTCGAAGTAATTGTGAAAACTGTTCGTTAATCTAATAAATCAGAATATCCAGAGTAGCTGTGAAAAGGATAATCACAAACTGAGCGTGTTTACCTCAAGTCAACACACGCCAGAGAAATTACTTTACATCATGGATATTATCAAAGCATTAATGAGTACATTCCGAATTCAGGGATGATTAGCAAAAACAATGAATCCATAAGATTACATCATACGATCCTCAAATATCTGTAATGGCTTTACATATTTGATTTAGTTCTCTTCAATTGTCTATTTTATTTTTCTTCATGTGTCTTCTAGGAAATGTTGTAATGAATGGATCGCTAATTTAATTTATTTGTTACGAAATAGTTTTGTGACGAAACTTTAACGCTTTCCAGGCACAATTTTTATTTACTATTCTTTTCTAATTTTAGCTAATTTCCAATCCACTATTTCATTGACTTGCTGTTATCCAAGAGCATTTCAATAGACATCACTTAATATTAACATTTCGTAACAGGAATTCTTTGTGTGTCTTTTTTTGTAAGTTTGTAAATATATTTTTTATTTCATCTATTCATTCTTTCTTTCATTTAATTATTCTTCACTATATTTCATTGTTGTTGTTCTAGTTGTAGTTCTTTTATAACTAGCCTTAAGGAGAAATGAAGGAATTTCAGAACGTGAAAACAATTATCATCAGGCATCAAAACCAAAAATTATCTGTAAAGAATGCTTTAATTAATAAAAGGATTGCTTTAAATGGAACTTTCTAATTAAATGTATTTGTACAAGTTTCAACAACTCGATTCAGTCCTGAATTTCTCACATTATACGCTGCAATATATTTTATATGGAGAATCATGTCTGCTAACAGGAAAAAAAAAAATTAACGATTCTTTTCTAACGAACCTATTGTATTTTTGTTTTGTAATAAATTAGGTAGCAATGCTTTCCCCAGTTTGGTGTAACACTAAGTAACGTTTACAAAGCAAAGAATAATTGATTTCTTGTAACTAAATATATTTAGGTGACGTTCATGTGTACACAAGAGTATTTAGAAGAGTAATTAAAGTGAAAATGCGTGTTATATATATATATAACACGCACGCACTCACACATGCATTTGTGCATGGCTACATGTATGTATATTATGTTCACACTTTGTGAATGACAATCTGCCTCGGGATTTAAGCGTCAGATTATGGTTCAGAATTTTCCTTAGTGCCTTCGATGAACAATATTAAAAGATGTGAAGTTGTTTTCCCAAGGACATAACAACAAGGAAATTGCAACGATCGGTTTCGAAACTAACCGATACAATCAGTTTATATCTAATATCCATTTATTGAAATATTGTTTTTTTTTTTAGACAAGACAAGACGTGCAATAAAGGTACGTAAGGGAATGAAAATGTGCGATGTTGATATTTTTCCTAATTGGTAAAAATGCAGTGAAACGTCTTCGCTATGACTAAACATCTACCAGGGGATTTATCTAGTATATTTACGATACTCGTCACACATTTCTTAAAATATTGGCTTCCTTTTAATTAGACTCAAAGGCTAAAACCATCTTTTATTATCTTTCGTCTAAGCTTCATTTAATTTTAAGCATTATGTCATATACAGCTCCATTCAACATTTTAAAATTTTATATGTTTTGCATTTAATTTCATACCGGCATTTAACTATTAAAACAACGTATATTACTTTATGCACTTTAAATCACTACCGTCCTCCCAAATGCAGACAGATACTATTTCTCACACACATCCTTACTCATCCATACTCTACATTTGGTTTTATCCTTTCCATTTTGTTCTCCATCAACCTTTTTATATCACCCGTCACCGTCTATTATTATCATCACTTCAAACTTCCATTCGATGTATATGTATTTATATATCTAATTCATAATTTTATATGCAAGCTGAAAAGCCAATTTCTGGTGTACATTCGAAGTAAATTTAGATAACAAATATTAGATTCTATAACTTGTATTAAGCTATTTTTTATGAAATCTATTCATCTGTGATCGGCTTCTGGTAATATTTGTTGTTATATTCTAGAATGTGTTGTCGAAATGGCAAGAGCTCAGCCGTCGGGCCCTGACTCTCTACTATATGTATGTATGTATGTATGTATGTATGTATGTATGTATGTATGTATGTATGTATGTATGTATGTATGTATGTATGTATGTATGTATGTATGTATGTATTCTCTACCAGACATTTTGTTTTAGTCTCATTCATTCTCAGCCTCTCACTCATCGACACAGTCTCAACTTCCTGCATCAAATCCTCTGCCTCCTTCACTGTATTTGTCACCAAAACTATGTCGTCGGCAAATTCAGCATCCGATATCTTTTTCGCCTTAACTCTCCTGTTTGAGATCGGTGTGGAAGTCGGACCTTCGCGAAGACCTGAAAATCCAC
The DNA here is from genome assembly GCA_964016885.1 of Eledone cirrhosa. NCBI lineage: Eukaryota > Metazoa > Mollusca > Cephalopoda > Octopoda > Eledonidae > Eledone > Eledone cirrhosa. The sequence goes on from OZ024745.1 coordinate 96,507,219, forward strand.
CTCTTCATTGCTGTAGTGGAGTCTGTGCTGCTGTACGGGTCTGAGACTTGGACACTGACCAAGAAACTCACTCAGATGGTGGATGGGTGCTACACGAGAATGCTGAGGATGGCTCTGAACATTAATCAGTACACACTGAGGAGGAAAAACTCAGAGGTATATGAGAGCCTCCCAAAAGTCAGCTCAAAAGTGACACAGAGGAGACTGAGGTTAGCTGGACATGCTCGCCGACATCCAGAGTTGACACTGGATTCAGTGCTCCTGTGGGAGCCCCTTCATGGGCACACTTGGAGACGAAGACCAAGGTTAACGTATGTTGATGCCCTAAGGACAGGCACTGGTCTGTTGGAGACGCAGGACATGGCAGCGATAATGAGGGACAGAGACCACTGGAGAGAACTCGTCCATGGATTTCGGTAATTTTACCCGCCCTATATATATATATATATATATATATATATATATATATATATATATAAATATATATATATATAGTTATGTAATAAACAACATAAGGTAATTATTTCATTTACCAGTGGTTTCATGAAAGCAAACAAATTTTGCTTTCAATCATCAGAATGAAAAAATCGTGGTGTATTTATTGACATTGGAGTTTAAAAACAAAAATATAATCTATATGAAAGTGAGGCTGTAAAAGGAAGAAGGAAAGGAAAAATAAACACACACGCACACACGCACACACACACACACACACACACACACACACACACACACACACACACACACATATATATATATATATACATACACACATACATACAGGTAGAAATGCACATACATATACATATACATACACACATATATATCCACATATCCATACATACACATACGCACAAATACATAAACACACACACACATGTATATATATATATATATATATATATATATATATATATATATATATATATACATCTATATATACACACATAATCATACATATATACACACGTACATACGCACACATACATACACACATATATACACGCATACATACGCACACACAAATATAGATAAATGTACACACACCTACATACGCACACACACACAAAATATAATGGACGACCATATAGGCCGTAACAAGAATAAAAATAAATGTAAAAATTATTATAAAGTTGACAGCGATACAGGAAACAAACAAATGAACAAACACACGTAGTAAGCAATACACACAATTACACATACACATACATACATATAAATAAATACATACACACACACACATATACACATATACACATACATATACATACACATATACATACACATACATATATATTTACATATATATATATATATATATATATATATATATATATATATATATATATACATATATATATACATACATATACACACACATATACATATAAATACATACACACACATGTATGTGTGTAAAACTCATTCTTAGATGTATTCATTGAACTTTGTTTAACTCTTAAATACATACATATATATACACACATATAAGTATATATAAAAATATATATATATACATATATATATATAAGAAAACACATAAATATTATATGTATATATATAAAAATAAAAAGGTGAAAGGGGTAAACAAATAGTTGGGAATATAGCAAATAATAAATAAATAAATAAATAGATAAGGATATAAATGTTTATAGCTGATTTAGAGCACTCAACAAGTTCATGGGGCAAATAATCAATGAAAATAAGCATTAAATCACTCTGTATGTAATTATGCATATACATACACATACATACATATACACACACACACACGCGCGCGCACTCACACAATCATACAAATACACACATATATACATACATATACATACATATACATATATATATATATATACATATAGGAAAAAGTATGACCTCCGACGGCAGAGCTCAAGCCGTTTCTGAGGCTATTATATATATACACACAAACATATATATATAAATAGACATATACGCACACACACGCATATCTACACAAGGTTACGTCACCACCTTAATAAAAATACACACACACATATAAGCACACACACACACATATATATATATATATATATACACACACACACAATTACAACAGATACATATAAAAAATACAATTATATACACACATACATATACATACAGATATATATAATTATATATACATATACATATACATATACATACATATATATATATATATATATATACATATATACACATATACACAACACACACACACACAGAAATAAATATCTAAAAATAAAAAGGTAGGTATGTAAAGGGTAAGGTAGAAAGTAGGGGGGAAATAAGGAAAATAAATAACAGGAACAAGTTTAAATATAAGGGGAGATAAGGGAGAAAAAGAATATAAGAGTACAGAAAGTGAGTTCAGAAAATAATAGAGATCGTAGTGGATGTAAGGCGCAGAGAGCAGAGAAGAAGTTCAATGTGGTTGAGTCGTAGGAATGTCAATCAAGTTACAGATCAGATATAATTTCAGGTGAGCACAACATCTGAAGATCTCGGTCTTGGAGTTCCGGCAAGATGAAGTGGCTTTCCCGTTTTGTAAAATCCTAAATTTTTCAGTGGTACACAAAGAACAATTGTTTGTGCCCCTTTGGTACTCCCTCGAATGGTCTAAAATAGACCAATCGATAGAGTACGGGATGTTTTTATCCTTGAATTCCCACACCTTATTTGCGAGAGCCGTTGCTGTTCTTTTATCGGAGTGTTTAAAAGAAGCGACATGTGCATAAAACCTGGTTTTAAACCTGTCCTGAGTCATGCCAACTTATCGTTCACTCCTGGCTGGCTGGTTGTTAATTAAAGGTGTCACTTTGGCCTCATATACAACGGATTTGGTGTTAAATTTGCCCTGTAATGGGCATTCATCCGGCTTCCTGCAACTTCATCCTGGATTTATTCTCGTACGATTAGAATTGGTGATTTTAGACTTCATTGATGGGCAGCAAGGGTAACTGATTTTAACTACATTTCTATTAAATATCTTATGGTATCTATGATTAGGAGGAAAATGTTTGTCTAAGAGGTCAAGGAATTTCCTTCCTACATTAGTTTTGACAGTTAGAGAGAAGGGGGGTGTAAACCAAATAATTTTCCTTTTCCTATTATTGTGGTTAGTTTTAGGGGGAGGAGTAGGTAAATAATTAATGTGTTCTATAAATCCGCTGTTATTAAGGGATTTATTATAATAAGGGGCGGCTTGTTTAAAAATGTCTAGAGACGAAGATAAGGTAGAAATACGACGGCTAATGTTGGGAATAAGATTTTTAAAAACTATAGGGGTATGGCAAGACTCTTTGGGTATATATCTAAGATTTTCGTTAGGTTTATGATTAGGTTTAAAAGAGGCAGTAAGTAGATCAAGATTAATGTAAAAGAAGTTAGCATTGGTAAGGTTCGTATCTATAGTAATTTTAAGGTTAAGATTAGTAAAAGTATTGATTAAATCTTTACGGAATTTATCAAGGTTATGGCCGTTGGTGGTAAGAGAAACTGCCAATCCGTCGTCACGGTATAAACCGATATTATGGGGAGGAAATTTCTCTTTAAGAGTGTGGAGAAGGAATAATCCTACTAAGTCACACACATCCGCATATGAACCCATTGCAACATCAAAAGAGTTTTCAGGGTTTGACTTTTTAACCCAAATACTTTCATTAGTAAAGAGTAGAGTTTTTCTAGCATGAAAGATAATGTCTTCTTCTAATTTAGAAATATTAATGAAGTGTCTTGCAAAATCTAAGGCTTTAGTTAATAAGTAAACAGTAATAGAGGGGTAAAAATCAACAATATCAAATTGGGTAAATCTACACTTATTTTTACCTTGTATATTATTAAACCAAGAAATAACAGAGGATGTATTTAACCATTGTGATAAGTCAGTCTTAGTTCTAATTTGGAGAATTATTTTTCTTAAGATTTTTTTACTTGCAAGGCCAACTTCGGATTTAGCCGGGTTAATCAGTCTACAACTAGGTCGATTAGTAAAGTCTAATTTATGGTCTTTGAGGGTAATATATTCTTTACGTTTAGCTAGGCTTTCAATCCGGTTGTCTATTTTTAAAGAACTAGCTAGTTCTTTAGCTTCTTTATTAATAGTATTGTAGGTGTTATTATTAGTTAATTGATATTTATTGGTGATACTATTAGTAAACAGTTGGTTATACAAAATACTATTAACTTCAAAGAGATTTTTAGTTTTATCGAAAAGAACAAAAGTGTTTGTAGAATTTTTAAAATTAGAAATATCGTTAGACAGTTTAGTTTGAAAATTATTATTGTACTTACGAAATTTCTTATCACTAATTAAATTAACAAGGTCTAATTCGAAGTTGACCATGTCTTTAATTCTAGGTGGGTATTTACGGGATTTTATGTCAAAACAATCATTAGTATCAGCACTGAATAGTCCATCGTAAACCATTGCCTTCCATCTCATTCTTTTAACGACTTTTTTGATTTTATCTATAAGCAGTTTGGTATAAGTTGTGTTGGAAGGAGTAGGTATATTTTTGATTGAATAATCCAATTCATAAAACTGTAGAGTGCTCAACTAGTCGGGCTGGAAAGTGCCAATAATATATGTAATATAGAATATGCTTCAATCAATCCCGATTGGAGCTGTATAAATGAAGTAATTCCGTCGGAAAGGTCCAGGAAAAAATAATTTAGGATTTTACAAAACTTGAAATCCACTTCAACTTGCCTGAACTCCAAGACCGAGATCTTCATATGTTGTCCTCACCTGAAATCACATCTGATTTGTAACTCTATTGACATTCCTATGATGACTTAACCACCTTGAACTTCTTCTCTGCTCTCTACGCCTTACATCCACTACGATTTTTATTATTTTCTGAACTCACTTTCTGTACTCTTATATTTTTTTTCTCCCTTATCTCCCCTTATATTTAAACTTTTTCCTATGTCATTTATTTTCCTTATTTCCCTCCTACTTTCTATCTTACCCTTTACATACCCACTTTTTTATTTTTAGATATTTATTTCTGTGTGTGTGTGTGTGTGTTGTGTATATGTGTATATAAGTATATATATGTATATGTATGTATATGTATATGTATATGTATATGTATATATAATTATATATATCTATATGTATATGTATGTGTATATATAATTGTATTTTTTATATGTATCTGTTGTAATTGTGTGTGTGTGTATATATATATATATATATATATATATATTTTCAATACCCGAATTACTTGATCGTTTTTTTGGCTATGCGAATGATTG
>OZ024745.1:96517477-96534977 GCA_964016885.1 Eledone cirrhosa
ATATATATATATATATATATATATATATATATATACACACACATATATATATATATACATATATATCTATATCTATATATATATATACATATATATATATATATAAATAACAGAAAAAAATGAATGGAATAACAACAACAACCATATCCAAACAAACAATACTGACTTAAGAGAAATATATATAAATAAATAAATAAATAAATAAATATATACGCAAGTACAATTACAACAAACATATAAACACACACTAATAAACAAAGATAGAATACAAAAACCAAAACACATACACCTAAACGCGAACACACACGCCAAATACTATACACACACGCAAACGCATGCGCAGAGACGGAGAAAAAAATAAATAGATAAAATAAAAATGGCGTAAACACGACACAATAGAAGGAAACATGATAATAGTACCACTGATGATGTTGCAGATGTGCAACGAAAGAACTTTGTTAGACTATATATATTTATATCTGTATTTTTGACCGTTGGTCAGTCAGTGATAAACATTGATGGCCAAATGAATTAACTATGGAGATATAAAAGATGCAGAAGCGAAAACCAATCAAACAGTGAGTGTGTTCTGTTATTATTTCTGGCAATATTATTACAACAATATGACCCTCCCCAAGTATAACAATATATATACATATATATGTATATATGTATATCTAGGTATATATATATATATATATATATATATATATATATATATATATATATATATATATATATATATATATATATATATATATATATAGGTATATATATAGGTATATATATATATATATATATATATATATATATATATATATATATATATATATATATATATATATATATATATACGTTATTCCGGGTTGAATCGGAGGTAACCACAGTAAGTAAGGTACTCAATACATAGCAGAGTATAACAGTTTTAATATAGATGAGATTCTACAGGACTAGAACTGTTTCATTCATTTGAAATCATCAGGAATCAGATTCCTGATGATTTCAAATGAATGAAACAGTTCTAGTCCTGTAGAATCTCATCTATATATATATATATATATATATATATATATATATATATAATAAATACAATATCGGAGAAAGCTTTTTAGCGATACTCCGGCCAAATTCAAACTCACTCAACAAACATTAGGAAATAAGTGATTATATTCCCAATTATGCGTTCGGGGTGCTAACTAAAAGTATTGCGTGGAAAATTGGTTGTATTATTTCATATGGGACATATTTAATATATCTCTTCCCAGACGGACGTCTCGTTTCATTATAGGATTCCTCCAATTTGCGTGAAATTATACCAATTTATGTAGGAGCTTGTATACCATCAATAGATATATATTCAAGTGGGCTCCTATAATTCATCAGTGGGTACCCCAATAATACTAATATTGATAATCTAACCAACATCAGTATTTAGCGATAATTATCATCCTCTGTGCCTGAGGTATCTGTCAGGTTGTCAGTCCAGCAGTTCTAAAGAAGTGCTCAAACTGATTAAAAAAATGAGGAAGTAAATTACCGATATATATATATATATATTTATATTGCGATTGGTGCTCTGAAATAGCGATGTATACATGTATGTATGTATAGTATATTTGGAAATATACCGTATGTTTAATTAAAAACATTTTGAAGACCTTGCGCTATCATTTTAAAGTAGTGACTATGTCACTTACTTCATTTTTCGGCAAAGTAGGAGAGAAGCTGACAGATTCTGTTTCACACTGTTGGTGTTCCTCAAACATACGGTATATTGCCAAATATACTATACATACATTCATGCATACATCGCTATTTCAGAGCACCAATCACAATTTTTTTATTTTTGCTGGACCGGCAATCGCTCTGTATAATCAGTTCCCGATTATTACTGGAATTCTATAAGAATCCAGCCTCTATAATTTTCGGCAAAGGCAGTAGGTTGCTCTGAGGAACACCAACAGTGTGAAACAGAATCTGTCAGCTTCTTTCCCACTTTGCCGTAAAATAAAGTAAGTGACATAGTCACTACTTTAAAATGATAGCGCAAGGTCTTCAAAATGTTTTTAATTAAACATACGGTATATTGCCAAATATACTATATATATATATATATATATATATATATATATATATATATATATTACATATATATATTACATATATATATATATTATATATATATATATGTGTGTGCGATGTTGATGTTTTTTTATATATAATATAATATACAAATGTGGAGACAGGAACGCCTATCGAGATTGTCACAATTTGAAATACTTTTAATTCACATATGATGTTAATTTAGTTAGGAAAGGCATGAAGGGCATAGCATCTCAATCTTAATTCCTCTGAAATAAAGTACATTTTTGACAAGATAAGATAATATTCAGTATGTGTAAAGTATGGTAATTGATCGGGAAAAGTGGCGATCCATATCAAATGCTGATTCCCTTCCCCCATACGGTGAAACTCAAATTATCTTACATGAATATGTTGAATAGAATTCAAATAACATGCCTGATTTCCCCTATCTTTATGTTTTCTATCTCTTAAAAAAAACCCCCAAAAGAACGAGAAATTTTTTTACATGTCCATTCCACTTGTCACTCTACTATGCTATTCTACATATCATATTACTTCCTCATATATTATTCAATCATCTCTACATGCCTATCCACATTTCTTAAAATTCTTTTGTTTTTGTATAAAATTACGCAGTTATACAGCTGCTTTATACTTATATTGATTTTTAAAAAAGATTTGCAACATTCAAATGTTGTTTTATTGACTAAACAAATGGATGATTATCCTTCTACCCATCTCTCATGACTGACTTTATTGCTGCAAATTATAACAATCATCCGTTTATCTTATTCCTTTTTAAAACTTGTCAAATACCTTATACCGATTACTTAATGCAACAAAAGCAATATATTTTAACCCCAATATTATCTAATGCATTAAGGAATTTTCGTCTATGATTATCCTCCGGTCAGTTGTTGAAATAAGAATAATTCGTACAGCGTAGTGTACTTTTAATGAAATATAGCCTAAAGCATTATTTAATCTCAGCTATTCATTCTGATCGATGTTATCATTACTTAATGTGTCCAAATATAGAATGATTTATTCAGCATTTAAATAAGTCTTACAATGATATAATTTTAATGTTTTTTAAGGTGGTGGAATGATAGAAACAGTGGTACATGTGACTAAATACTTCACACTATTCAATGTTAACTCTTCCATTCATAGTGCTATTTCATCCGAACCGATTCTTGGACAATACCAGTAATATAGAATGCAAACAGTCATAACTCTTATCTATAAATTATTGGAATTTCGTATTCCTAAAGAAATACGGTATGTTTATAGATAAACATTTAGAAAGCCGTAGCTATGCAAAACACTGGAGCTATCGTCCTCTGGTGGTATCCAACAGAAGTAAGGGCGACAATCGTCGATGCATTTGGAACCTAACTGGTTCTCATCAGGACGATCCCTCCCACATTTGCGACTGTTGGACTTGAAAACAGGCGAGAATATATGGTTTTCTCGTCTGTGTAAATGAGGTGATTAATCTCAATTGCATATGAAGCTGCATAAGTTGGCTCAACTTACAATAGAATAGAATTAGGATTTAGGTTCATGCATAACTGTATACAGATATGTATTGGAATTTCGTATTTCTAAAGAAATATGGTATGTTTATAAATAAAGATTTAGAAAGCCGTAGCTATGTATTTTGTGCCAATTGGATTGGCAGTATCAGTAGAGGGTCGGACGCCATGCTTTCCAGCATAGTAACGTCCCTTTACGATCTGAGTTCAAACCCCGCCGAGGTTAACTTTGCCTTTCATCCTTACAGGGTCGATAAAATAAAGTACCAGTAATGCACTGGCCTTGTGCCTAACGTAGAAACAATTATTAGTCAATATTCTCTAAAGATATGTGGTGAGTACCGAAAAGAAAGGTAAGAAGGATTGCATCACGATCCAGTTTTAATTCCCGGTTAAAACTATTTCATTTCCCTCATGGCCATGGTTCCAAGTTAAATCTATCTCACGTTTATTATACTGTTAGTACAGCCTAGAAAGGTATGAATGGCATGCTATTTCATCCCCCTTCCCCATAAATTGATCGTCTCGAACATGTGAAAAATCAATATTGAAAAAAAAAACGAAAAAAAGAAAAGAAATTATATCTCCGCGTCTGAATTCGTGATATGACTAAGCGGCAATGTCTATCTGAGTTTTTTTTTTTCATTTTCTTCTTCATGTGAACATGTCATGAACAATAGCTAAAGGTTCTATAGTAAAATACCCCGCTTCTATTCTATGTCTGCCACAGAATCTCATTAACGGAAAATCATACTCTCTTTAATCATTAAAAAATCGCCATTTCATTTTACAGTTTGGCTTTATTTGCATTAATGAATGACAATTAGGGACTTTTTCATGTCTCGTTAGGGGCTCTACAACTATATTAGACTTAATTACATCCTCTTTTTGTTCCCTGCTTATAAAAGTAATAAAATTAATTTGTTCAAGCAGTTTCAAAGCCATACTTTTGTTAATTATTTAATGAATTTTTAATTGATGCAACTATATTTGTACTGTTAAGGCACATGCCCTAGATCGATACAATAAGTGGAATAATCACGAATGTCTATGTACCGATTCACCTTGGCTGAAAATAAAACGGGTTGATTTTTATCAATTGTCAAGAGTGAGGAAAAGATCGAATAGCTATATGAAGTTTTTTTTTATCATGATGCACTTCTCTCAACAAACAGTAACAGGGCGTACATATATTGAATATCTTTCAACACTCTGATTGGATATAATATTAAAAGACAAACAATGAATAGATGTATAATATAGAAACCTCAAACGCACATCTAAAGGTTTCTGATAGTAATACTTTCATAAATATACTAATTGGTATTGATTCCTTTTGATTAAATTCACAGTTTCAGATTTATGACTGCGAAAATGGGATTGTATATTAGCAGCACAAATGAAATAAAATCGAAACTATGTCGTGGACTTGGTTCATCTATTATTTAACAGCAATTAGGACACACGCAATATATATGACTGACTGAATAAGTGCTTTTTCTCAAAAACGGTTTTGCCGTTCCTTCCTATTCTCTTTCTCTATCTTTCTATTTCATCTTTTATTTCTTATTCTATTTTCTGATGAAAGGCTAGTGTCCGAAACGTAAAGACTATTTTCCCACTATATCAAGCGTTAAACTAATATATTTGTTCATTGTACTCTATCATTTGCTTTGTTGTTTCCATTTATTTTTGCAGACACATACACGCACGCACGCACGCACACAACAAACACACACACATACAAACACACATACATACACACACCACACATACACACACACACACATATATATATATATATGTGTGTATGTGTGTGGTTGCTTGTGTCTGGGTCAGTGTGGTACGCATATATATATATATATACATATATATATATATATATATATATATATATATATATATATATATATATATATATATATATATATATATATATATATATATACAAATTAATATAAATTAATATATGATAAACACTAATACATTCATATAAGTGTTTGTATTGCAAATGACCAAGTTAACTAGATTTCAATCTAGCTAACTTGGTCATTTGCAATACAAACACTTATATAATTGTATTAGTGTTTATCATATATTAATTTATATTAATTTGTATTTCACGGCTCAGAAATATCTATTTCTTTGAGCTATTTAATTGTAAAAACTGTTTGAGTTTATAACTCTATATATAGTATATATATATATATATATATATATATATATATATATATATATATATATATATATATATATATATATATATATATACTCGTTCCATCTTAGGATACATTACTGGCTTGCATGTTACGCAACTTGGCGTGTAGTTTTCGTATTCCCAGAAACCAATCGATATTTATTTAATTGTTTCTACTTTTGGCACAAGGCCAGCAATCAGCCAGTACATTACAGGTACTTTATTTTATCGACCCCGTAAGGATGAAAGGCAAAGTTAACCTCGATGGGATTTGAACTCAGACCCTAATAGGACGGAACTATGCTAGAAAGCATGACGTCCAACCCTCTACCGATACTGCCAAATCGCCGCCATTTATATAATTGTTTCTACGTTAGGCACAAGGCCAGCAATTATCCAGTGCATTACTGGTACTTTATTTTATCGACCCTGTATATATAATATCTATCGATCAGGTCCAGGTTCGTCTTAAACCTGTTTATATTTTCGTTGTTGTAGTGGCTTTTAGTACAACATCTCTCCGATCGCAATTTTCACTGACACACCCCTAACGTATTGTTATTACTCTGAGTTATATTTTATCGATTTATCGATATCATCTCATTGAATGCTTCGTGTCAGCTTCAGAAGATTGATTTCGAAAAATGCTAATCGCCGCTGCAACTTCGATTTTACTCGTCCCTCTCTTTAGTGTTAGTGGGTGACAGGAACGGTATCTTAGATGCACGCTGGGATTATGTGGGGCTAGTAAATAAGGGAGGAGGATGTAAAAGCCTCACCAACCTGCTCAGACGTTTTCAACTGTCTGACAGGTATCGACTGGATTATCCGAATGTGCCAATGTGGACATGGACAAACCGCAACGGGTCATCCAGATCGTATCTAGATAGGGTATTGTGTAGGGAAACAGATTAGGCTAGCGTAGGTTATCCATAATTTAAAGTAATCGGCTACTCGGACCACCAATTTGTGATCTGCGAAGTCGACTTAGATAGACTTCATAGCCAAGGACCTGGTTATTGGAAGCTGAACGCGTCTTTCCCGGCGCGCAGAAGCTTACAGAGACCGGATAAGCGAATTAGTTAAGGTGCGATCGTCAACAACAGGTGGTGGTTTACCCTGAAAAGGGCAATTAGAGTAGAATCAATAAGGTTTAGCAAAGGAGTAAAGATAGAGGAAAATAAAATAGAAGGGAGCTAGTTAGAAATCTAGAAGTGGTGTTTAGGACAGGCATCGCAACCGAGGTGCTTGCGGCAAGATTGGCGCTCGACTAATTCTTCAATGCAAAGCACGAAGGCTGCGTTGTCAGAGCTAAAGCGTGTGCTCTGAGACAAGAGAGGACAAAAGCTGTCCAATGGGCCCGGGTGATGGAGGCGCGACGTGGCAACAAAGCCTCAATTCAATACTTGCCTGACCAAAACGGGCACATGTTACTTGAACCCGAGCAGATGTGTGAGGCTTTTCAGAAACAATTTGCTCAACTGTTCGGGAGCGGCGGCGGGCCAGATCGGAGTATGAAATTCAGTGCATACCTCGAGGGACTTTCGCAGCTCTCGACATCGGCAGTGCAGTATTGCGAAAAGCCGATAACAGCTGGTGAAATACGGGAAGCGATGTCTGACTGCACGAGGGGTAAATCGCCAGGTTTGGATGGTCTGCCGTACGAGCTTTATTCGTACATGCCAGACTTGTTCGGCGACCTCTTGGCAGACGTCTACTGCAACTGGCAGCAGAACGGGAACATTCCCAGTTTTGTGAGCCGGGGAGCAGTGGCGCAGTTGAGAAAAGACCCGAACAAAAGGGACGTTATAGACAACTTCAGGCTCATAACTCTGTTAAACACAGACTTCAAGATTTTGACCAAGGTGTTAGCAGCGAGATTGGCGCTTGTCGTCCGTAATCTGGTAGGAGAGGCGCAGATATGTGCCATTCCACACAGATCCATCCACGACAACCTCCACCTCATGCGATACATCATAGAGAGGGTGGTTAAGGAACCTGGCAGGGGTGGGGTCCTGATCAACTTAGATCAATCGAAGGCATTTGATAGGGTCGACCATCGGTACCTGGCGGCGGACCTCGACGCGGCTGGCTTCGGGCCCATTTTCAGGGGTTGGATCGCTGCGATGCACAGCGATATCTGCTCAGTTATGAAGGTGAACGGTCATCTGTCACAGCCGTTCAGCATCATGCGCTCGGTGCGTCAGGGTTGTCCCCTCTCGTCCATCTTGTACGTACTGGCCCTAGAGCCTTTACAACACAAATTGGAGACGATGAGGGGCGTTCCACGCGAACTGGGATGCGGGAGATCCCTGTCAGCTTACGCCGACGACGTCACCGTGGTGGTGTCGAGCACCAAACACGTCCAGATACTCAGCACCGCTCTCAAGGAATACAAAGCGGTGACAGGAGCAAAGATAAACCAGGCAAAGTCGGTAGACTTGCAACTCGGCACCTGGTGAGGTAAGTCCATGCCGTCCGACAGCGTCGTGGGGCGCTGGAGAGAAGGACCGGTTAAATTGCTCGGGGTCTGGTTCGGTCCTGACCTCCAGATGGAGAAAATGAGGAGCGAGGTGACGAGCAGGGTGGCCTCTCTCACCCAGAAATGGGCCGAGAGGAGGCTGTCTCTAAAAGATCGGGCGGAGGTGGCGAATGCGTACATTGCGTCCGTCATCTGCTACCGCCTGACCGTTGTACCTTGCCCCCACCCAATTCTGACGAAAATGGAGCGCCTTATCTTCCGCTTTTTGTGGAAGGGACGTGCTCCTATGGTCAGGCAATCCATTTGCTGTCAACACCCGTTGCGTGGAGGACTACGCATGTCGTGCTGATGATGCGCAAACATGCGCTGAGCCTGCGATATCTCTGGTGCTTCCTTGACGGTGAACAGGTGTGGTCGCCGTTTGCCAGACGCGCTTTTCCCCAGCTCGTCTCCTTGACGCATCTGCAGTCCTGGATCAGGAAAAGACCGAGCGATAGCGCTTGGAAGCTGGAATGTCTCCAAGCGCTCACCGCCCTCTACCAGTTGGACACTAGTATCGGTGGAACATCCACCTCGTCGTTCTATAGAGGGCTAGTGGAGGGAAAGAGCGGGGACGGTCTCGGGGAGACCCTGGGCGTAGAAGACGATCAGCTGTTCGTTCTCTTCAAGAGAACTTTCAGCCCGGGTCCTATGGACAACTTCCAGAAATCCCTGGCCTAGCAGTGCTACCGGGGAGCTTTGCCGGTTCGGGATAAGCTCTAGAGGCACGGAGGTGCTGTCAGCCGAGCCTGTCCGAGATGCGCGCAGGGCGTCGTAACTGTCCTGCACGCACTCGTTCAGTGCCCGAGGATTGCTAACTTGTGGAGCTATGTCGAACAGCTGCTGTCGCGTGTAGGACGGATCCGGTTATCGACTGAGTCCATTGTGCAGATAGCCCCGCCATCCTCCTTTAAAGTGGAGGAAGGGCTGGCAGTTTTCATCTGCCTGGTGGTAATGGCGAAAGAGATTGCGTGGTGGAAAAGATTGAAAGGGTTGAAGAGGGACACTTTCCTCTCCGGCCAATCCCTGATTAACTTTTTCAAGTTTCCTTTGAAGAGGAAAATTAGGGTGGAGAGGCACGTGCTGTCTTCTAGTAAGTTTGTTGAAAGGTGGGTGAAAGTGGCGAGTCTGGTCCGAGTGAACGGGCCCGTTCTGAGTATACGCCTGTAGACTGAGGAGTGGGAAAAGTGAGAGGGCGCTTTCCCTGGTGGTCTGGGTGGCCGTAGACTTTTGTGTGGTTTTCACCACGAGTGACCCTCGGAGGTTTCCCTCTTCTTGGGGAATTTTTGTTGTTTGAATTTTTTTCGATTTCTAGCCCTATTTTGTTATAACCTGTTTACACGACCAAAACCCACTCTGTATCGTCCTGTACTGTTCTGTGCCGTCTCTAATGTTTTTCTTCGTGTTAGCCCTCGTGGCCAATAAAGAAACCATTATTTAGCTAGGGAACCTGGCACGGGTGGGTCCTTGATCAATTTAGATCAGTCGAAAGCTTTCGATAGGCTCGACCATCGTTATCTGGCGGCAGTCCGGGGGGCGGCTGGCTTTGGGCCCGTCTTCAGAGGCTGTATCGCTGCCATGCACAGCGACATCTGCTCTGTGGTGAGAGTGAACAGTCACCTATCGGAACTGTTCAACATCATGCGCTCGGTCCGACAAGGATGTCCCCTCTCGTACCTCTTGTACGTATTGACTCTCGAGCCATTACTGCACAAACTGGAGACGTTGAGGGAGGTCCCGCGCAAACTAGGATGCGGAAGATCCGTGTCGGCATATGCGGACAATGTCACCGTAGTGGTGTCGGACGCCAAACACATCGAGGCGATCGGCACTACACTAATAGAATACGAAGCGGTGACAGGAGCAATGATCAACCAGGAAAAGTCGGTGGGCCTGCAGCTCGGCACCTGGAGAGGCAGGTCCATGCCGTCCAACAGCGTCGTTGGGCGCTGGACGGACGGACCGGTTAAATTGCTAGGGGTCTGGTTCGGTCCGGATCTCCAGTCGGACAAAATCTGGGACGAGGTGACGAGCAGGGTGGCTTCTGTCACCCAGAAATGGGCAGAGAGGAAGCTATCCCTGAAAGGTCGAGTGGAGGTGGCGAATGCGTACATCGCGTCCGTCATCTACTAACGCCTGACCGTCGTACCTTGTCCTAAGCCTCTCCTGACTGCACTGGAGCGTTTGCTCTTTCGCTTTTTGTGGAAAGGACATGCTTCGATGTTCAGGCGGTCAATCTGCTGTCAACACCCGCTATGCGGAGGGCTGGGCATACCGTGGCTGATGATGCGCAGACACGCGCTCAGGCTACGGCATCTCCACCTCTTCCTCGACGGTGATCAGGTGTGGTCGCCGTTTGCTAGACGCGTCTTTCCCCAGCTCGTCTCCTTTGACGGAGCTGTAGTCCTGGGTTAAGCGAAGACCGAGAGGGAGCGCTTGGAGACTGGAATATCTTCAGGCGCTCACAGCCCTCGACCAGTCGGGCAATGTGATCGGTGGAAACTCCATCTTGGCGTTCTATAGAGGATTAGTGTAGAGGAAGAGCGACGACGTACTTGGAGAAACTCTAGGCGTCGACGAAAATCAACTAGCCAATCTCTTCGGAAGAAATTTCGGGTCGGGGCCTATGGACAATTTCCAGAGATCCCTGGCCTGCAGTGCTACCGAGGACCTTTGCCAGTTCGGGATAAACTCTACAGGCACAGAAGTGCCGTCAGCCGGGCCTGTCCGAGATGCGCGCAGGGCGACGAAACCGTCCTGCATGCACTCGTCCAGTGTCCGGGCATTGTTGACTTGTGGGTTTCTGTCGAACGCCTGCTGTCGCGTGTAGAACGGATCCGGCTATCAGATGAGTCCATCGTGAGGATTGCCCCGCTCTCTTCTTTTAGCCGGGAAGGGCAGGCAGTTTTTATCTGTCTGGTGGCCATGGCCTAAGAGATATCATGGTGGACGCGTCTGAAAGGGCTGAAGACGAGCACTTACCTCTTCGGTGATGCCCTGATTAACTTTTTCAGATTTCATTTGAAAAGGAGAATCAGGGTAGAGAGGGAGGTGCTCTCTTCCCAACATTTTGTTGAAAGATGGGTGAGAGGCAAGAATTGTTTTTTTTTACACGCAGAAATTCCCATTTGTACCGTCCTGTATTGTCCTGTACTGTCCTTAATGTCTATTTTGTGTAAACCCTTGTAGTTAATAAAGAAAGCATTATTATTATTATTGTTCTTTGAGTCTCAGTCATTGATATTAGTTAATTGGAAAGTTTGTTGAAATGAATATCAAGCCACTACCTGCAGCCTCAGATATTCAGGACGTATCGGAAGGTTCTTGCTGTTTCCAGCAAACATGCCTTTTGAAGTGTTCCAAAAATCGGGGCGGGGCCAATTTTCTTTAACCATCCCTGGAAATTCTTTGAGATAGTACCTAGTGCGCCTATGATAATCGGGACCACTTTGACTTCATGGCAGTTCCAAATCCTTTTTACCTCCCACTTTAAGTCCTGGTATCGGTTAATTTTCTCCGTCTCCTTCCCTTGCACTCTCGTGTCGAATGGGCAGGCCACATCCACAATCAGGCACGCTATTTTTTCCTTGTCCAAAACCACCAGGTCAGGCCTATTGTGTTCCAGTTTCTTATCCGTCTGTATCCTAAAATCCCATAGCACCTTCACCTGATCGTTCTCCATCACCGACTCTGGCTTATGCTCATACCACTTCTCAGAATGTGGTAAATGGTTTACTTTGCATAGGTGCCAGTGGATCACCCTGCTCATCACATCATGTCTCCAGCCTTTATAGTGAGTCTGGGCTAGGTGTTTACACTCGGATACAATGTGAACCACAGTCTCCTTTCTCTCGCCACAGATCCTGCACAGTGGGCTAGCCTCCTCCCTGTAAATATGGTGTTTCAGCCACTTCGTCTTGAGGGCCTGCTCTTGCGCAGCCATTAGCATTCCTTCTGTAGCCTTTTTAAGGTCTCCTCTTTTCAACCAGTTCCATGTCTGTGGATCTCTGAATTCAGTTTTCTCAAAGAAGGTACTATGAAGGGATCTTTCATGAAGGCTGCTCTTTCTTCTTGTTGTTATTTCCTCCTTGGACATCCCCTGGTCTATTGTCTTCTCCTTCAGTACAATTCTGATATTATTATTATTATTATTATTTATATATATATATAGTAGTTAATGAACACACACACACACACACATACACACACACCATATATATATATATAATATATATATATATATATATATATATATATATATATATATATATATATATATATATATATATATATATATACATATATATATATATGTGTGTGTGTGTGTGTGTGTGTGTGTGTGTGTGTGTGTGTGTGTGTGTGTGTGTGTGTGTGTGTGTGTGTATAAAGAAAAAAAGATGAAATCGAAAATGCAACTGGAGTATTATTTAAAAAAAATATATATATATTTATTTGGTTCCTTTACCGGTTTCGCAGTTCTTCTGCTTTTCAAAAGTAGAGTTGAGATGGAGGGTCTGTGGTTTTTCTCACATGTGAGAAAAACCACACATGTGAGAAAAACCACAGACCCTCCATCTCAACTCTACTTTTGAAAAGCAGAAGAACTGCTAAACCGCTAAAGGAACCAAATAAATATATATATTTAAAAAAAAATAAAAATAAGACTCCAGTTGCATTTTCGATTTCATCTTTTTTTCTTTATACTTTCACTCGTATAGGACCCCTCGGTTATTTTTCATTTTGTAAAAAAAAACTCACTTTCTAATATATATATAGAAAAGATGAATATAAAATGAAAGTGCTTTTTTTAAAAAGGAATTTATTAGGTATTGACATATGTTTCTGTAACAGACGGAATACCTATGTATCGCTGCTTGCGTAATCATATAATGTTAGCAAGTATTCGATAGCAAATGTATAATCAGTTGTCACTTCTTCAGAGATTTTGGATAAATTGGATAAAATCAGAAAAATTGAAGTATTTATATTAGTAATAGAGGAAGAAGAGAGGGGATAGTATATGACAGATGGTAATTCAATTTACTGCTAAACAAGTATATAAAGGGTTTCTAATGAGAATACCATGAGTAAATGGTTTATTTTATCTAAATAAGAATTTTTGGGAGTGCCAATTTTAATCTATACTTGACCAATTGGACAGTGGACAGGGCTGGTCATTTGGTGTAGTAGTATTAATTATAAAGTGTCAATTGGGGAAGGGGGAGATTTCGATTGTTACTGAATAACATCAATGCTAGTAGCCAGCTGGTATATGCATTAGGGAATTGAATTAAGAAATCAGAAATCTCATTTTATCTAGAGCAGTTTATATTAAATGGTAAATAATAGAAGAGTTGATAGAATTAAGACTAATAGAGAATGTTAATATCTATTTTGACAATCAAACGGAGATAGAGACAGGCGTTCAATCCTGGTAGTATTTATAATATGAAAATGTAGATTTTAAGTGATGGTTACAGTATAACGATCGCTCTATTTACTTGTAAATTATGTAATATGGAATTATTTTGTATTATGAAATCCAAAAACATTTTATTAAATAACAGAATAGAGCGATCGTTATACTGTAACCATCGCTTAAAATCTACATTTTCATATTATAAATACTACCAGGATTGAACGCCTGTCTCTATCTCCGTTTGATTGTCAAAATAGATATTAACATTCTCTATTAGTCTTAATTCTATCAACTCTTCTGTTATTTACCATTTAATATAAACTGCTATAGATAAAATGAGATTTCTGATTTCTTAATTCAATTCCCTAATGCATATACCAGCTGGCTACTAGCATTGATGTTATTCAGTAACAATCGAAATCTCCCCCTTCCCCAATTGACACTTTATAATTAATACTACTACACCAAATGACCAGCCCTGTCCACTGTCCAATTGGTCAAGTATAGATTAAAATTGGCACTCCCAAACATTCTTATTTAGATAAAATAAACCATTTACTCATGGTATTCTCATTAGAAACCCTTTATATACTTGTTTAGCAGTAAATTGAATTACCATCTGTCATATACTATCCCCTCTCTTCTTCCTCTATTACAAATATAAATACTTCAATTTTTCTGATTTTATCCAATTTATCCAAAATCTCTGAAGAAGTGACAACTGATTATACATTTGCTATCGAATACTTGCTAACATTATATGATTACGCAAGCAGCGAATCATAGGTATTCCGTCTGTTACAGAAACATATGTCAATACCTAATAAATTCCTTTTTAAAAAAAGCACTTTCATTTTATATTCATCTTTTCTACATTTTCTCCGGAATATAATTTATACTCGTTGAGCAAACCTACACGTACGCTGTTCATCTCTAACGTAACGATATATTATCACTACATTATTGATAACCTGAAATTTTATTTATATATATATATATATATAGGAACAAGTAAGACCCCGACGGCTGAGCTCAAGCCGTTTCGACGGCTAATTCTGGACCCGTCCAGAATTAGCCGTCGAAACGGCTTGAGCTCAGCCTACGGGGTCTTACTTGTTCCTATTACCCACTCTACTACCTTAAGTATTGAGTACTTTGGTGCGTTATGGTCCACCTGGTTCCTTACCACATTTCCTTCGTTATATATATATATATATTGTTATACTTTGGGAGGGTCATGTTGCCAATTAGAAACACACGCACCAGTTGCTTTCACTTCAATTTATTATAATAAATTTATAAATTTAGGAATTTATAAATTTCCGGTTGGTTGGTTGGTTCCACAACCAGATGGTTGTTTATATATTGTCAAAGTTCTTTCGTCACACATTCTGTGACCTCTTCAGTGACTGGGGATTCTTTTCTTTGTTTTTGTGCCTCTCCTTTGTTCTGTCCTACGCCATCTTGTTTCTCCACATCGGTTTCAACACACGTTTTCAGATAAAGAATCTTGCTAAACAAATTCAGAAACGAAATATATATATATATATATATATATATATATATAGTTATGGAGGTGCTGTTTTAAATTTATTAACGTTTGATTATAATGTTTTTCTCGTACCTTTCACAGTTTATGTCTTTTACTCTGGTGGTAAAAATACCCTGTAAGGAAAAAGCATGTTCTTTTCCTGTATTGTCTCCTATATATTTTGAAGATCCCGGAAAAATTCCCTTGAGCTCATTATATTACAGGGAACAATGCGACTTCTTTACATCGTTGCTTTATTTGATATATATATATATATATATATATATATATATATATATGGGGTGGGTGTGTATGTATGTTCTTTAAATATTCAAATTTTGCCGTTCATTTCTTCGATGTAAAATACTAAGTTAATGCTGGAGTTAGTTCTCTCTCTCTCTCTCTCTCTCTTTCTCTCTCTCTCTCTCTCTCTCTCTCTCTCTCTCTCTCTCTCTCTCTCTCTCTCTCTCTCTCTCTCCCTCTCTCTCCCTCTCTCTCTCTCTCTCTCTCTCTCTCTCACTCTCTCTCTCTCCTTCTCTCTCTCCTGTCTCTCTCTCTCTCTCTCTCTCTCTCTCTCTCTGTCTCACACACACACACGCGCGCGCGCACGACCACACATACACACATATATATATACACTCACACTCTCTCACTAAATGGAAAAATCGTCTAAGTTTTAAGGTGTAGGGATGGCTTTAACCTGGTTTGAAATGCCCAAAACATGCTGTGCCAGGACAAGGACCCTACAACACAATTAAGAGCTAAGTGTCCCCAAATTTCTTTTTTACGCTTATAGCAACACCAAAGATGTTGAAAATAACTTTTTTTTTTCCTGCTATAAGCTGAGCAGGTGCGATGCGATAAGGTTAATCCAATATGCCAGTCAATTTATATTATTTCGATATAAGCTAATCACCAACAGGATTCCACGTTGAAATATTTATAAAATATAAATAAGCTGTCTATAAATCGCAGATATTACAATTCTAGAATTGTGGGGCTTTTTTAATAGTAACAGTCAAGAAATAAAGCAATAGTCGTTGTGGCACAAATATATTTATATATTCATACTAGAGAAATTATTAAATAGATATGAATGATAGCCACTTAGATCACACACACATACACACACACACACACACACATACAGACACACATACACACACATACACACACACACACACACACACACACACACACACATACAGACACACATGCACACACACACACACACATGCACACATATACACACAACCGAACGGGGCGAAGACTTCAAGAACATCATCTTTGTCAGTTCCCTTGTCGTTTTAAATTGGATTGCCTCGAGAACGGAACCTTATTATGTAAGAAGCTGTTTGATGAGATCATGCTACTGGTCAGGCGGTATCGCGTAGCTACTGTCGTCATTGAAATATGTATTACAGCCTTATCAATAAAGGACTTCAACATCTGAAACTACTTGGCATTTTCTTATTATAAATTCCAACCATTTGGGATGTTAATATGGACTTTAGAAATCTGACAATGAGAAATGAACTGAGATAGACTGTGATATTATCTTAAATCAGGCATGCCGTGAGAATACAACCGGGATATAAAAATTACCGCTTATGTATGAGTATATCATAAATAGAAATTTCAGAATATTGGGGAAAATATATATAGCATTAGAATATAGTCTATAATACTGTGTTTATGAAGTTTGCTTGGTACTGTATGATATTTTCCGTGTCATTTACCATAGCCACGGGTTGACCCATACCTTGTGAGTGATATTGAGTTGATGGAAACTGTGTGGCAGCTCGTCGGGTCACCCTTGACACACAGTATCACGCTAATCTCCCTCCCTGAGAATTACATTAAGGGTACACAAGTCGTGGGAATGTTTAATTTCATGAACAAGTTGTTTTGCTGAACTAACAACTGGAATGTTCATCGCCGAAACGGACGGAGATTCATTCTACGATAATGTACTGATAATGTACTGTCTACGGTAATTTAGTTAATATCTAAATAAATGAAAAATACTCAACGTTTGTGAACTTGAGAAAAAGAATTAAAGAGAACAAGTCGTAAATAAGAATTTGTAAAAATTTTAAGATTCGTAGACAAAAATTCTCTAGTGCCGATCTTGCAATAACTTACGACAAGAAAATGGGAAATAAAAAAAGACAGTGGAAACGTAGAAATAAATATAAAAATAAGAAAG
>OZ024745.1:96539977-96602477 GCA_964016885.1 Eledone cirrhosa
CTTAAACTTTAATCTGTTATTTTAATATATATATATATATATATATATATATATATATATATATATATATATATATATATATATATATATATTATATATACATATATATATATATATATATATATATATATATAATATATATATATATATATATAATATATATATATATATATATATATATATATATATATATATATATATATATGTGTGTGTGTGTGTGTAAATAGGGAGAAAATGACTATTATTAGGAAGAAAAATATTTTTTTTCCCTTTATTTTTTTCTCTTTTTTTTTCTGGGTTAGAAAATGTTTAAAACAAAATATTTTACTTTGTGTGAAGTATTAAAAATATTTTACTTTGTGTGAAGTTCATTTATTTATTAATTAACAATGGCATTTATTTATTTATTTATATATTCAATAATTGTCTATTACCGGTTTCAGCATTTTATGCATTATCAAAGGGAGGACTTGGTATAAAATTGGTATAAAATGTTGGAGAGAAGATAAGGTGATATTGAACATGTTAAGGAAATGGGAAAGAAAGAATAATATTATTTACAAACAAGGTTTGTCTTTTCTCTCTCCTCAAAATTCGCCCGTTCTTATATTCTTTACGTTGCTTCACACTTCGGGTCTGTTTACATGTTAGTATCTCCCCCCCCCCCTTTCTTTTATCCCAATAACTTATTTTAGTTATTGTTTCGCCCTAGGCTGAGGTATATTGTCTCTAACGCGAAGAAATATCTATGATTCCTAGTAGACAACTGATGACGGATACTCCTCCCTTTCGCCCGTAACTTTTATTTTTCATTATATATATATATATATATAGTGAAAAATGGAACGGGAACAAAACAGAGAGGTAGTACAAACAAAGGTTTATTAGTTTCACGCTCTTGAGAGTGGGGGTGGCGTTGGGGAACGACGTTTCGGGCATAAGCTCTTCTTCAGGAGAAAAGTGGGTGGGAAGAGAGTTCCGAGGGTGTGTGGGGCAGTGGTGGAGAGACATTTAGAAAAGGGGGGAGGGAAGGGAGGAAAAACGGTGGAAGGGGTACAAATAAAAATTAAAATAAACATGAAGATAAACAAGTGGTGGAAGGGTGTGGGGTGTGTAAGGGTGGTGACGGGTGGAGTGGGGAGAGGGAGGCAGGGTGTCCGAGCGGGGAGGGCTGAAGGTGGTGTATGTGTGTAGGTGTACCTGTGTGTGTGTGTGTATGTGAATGTGAGAGTTGGGGGTAGAACGAGGTTCGATGTTCAGGAAAAGGTGTGTTGTGGGGTGGAGTGTAAGACGGTGTGTGCGTGCGTGTGGATCGGGAGGGGTCATAGGGGGGAGGGAGAGGTGGGGGAAGACGATTCCGGAGGCTGAGTGTGTATATATTTGGGAGTACGCACGTGTGTGTTGGTGTTTATACGTTTTGTGGATGTAGGTGGCGTGGTTCGAAAAGAAATTGTGAGTGTATGTCCGTGGGTAAGTTCTTAAGGTAGTTCCGTAGAGGGTGTGAAGAATTGCCGGGTATTTTCCATGTTATGGAGTGGATAGTGGGAACGATGGGTAATGGTGTGTAATCCGTGGTTGTGGTAGTCGGAAGAAGGGAGATGTGGTGTGCGCGCGCAACAGGAAGTAGTCAGAGGGTCAAGGCAGGATGAGGGTAGAGGAGAATGACAGGTGGAGACGACTGTGTGTCTGTGTGTGCGGAGATGTGGTCAGAGGGTCAAGGCAGAAGGCATAGCAGCAGTAGAGGAGAATGGCAGGTGCAGAAAGTCAGTGTGTCAGTGTGTGCGGAGGTGCGGTGGACAGGGAAGATGATGGGTAGGTGTGAAAGGTGGAGTGAGGAGGGGGTCATGCGGGGGATGGGGTGTGTATTAGTAGAGGTGTTAGTGGGAAGTGTGTGTGTGTGAAGGGGTGTGGGTGGAGCGGGGAGAGGGAGAGAAAAGGTGTGGTGGACGGTTGAGGGTGTGAAGTGTACTGGTGTGTGTGTGCGTGTTTGGATGAGTGTTTGTGTGGTGAAGAGGTGTTAGTGGGTGTTAATATACTGGTGGTGGGGAATGGGTTGAATGCGGGTGTGTTAGTGGGGGTCAGTGGTGGTAGGGTGTGTAGAGTGGGTGGTGTAAGTGGGTGTGGGTGGGTGGGTGTGTTCGTGTGCGTGGGGTCGGGGGATGTTAGTGGTATTAGTTGTGAGTGGTTGGAGTGGATGTGTGGGTGAGGGTAGGTGGTGGTAGTAGGGTGTGTGGATAGTGTGAGTGCGTATATTATGTACAGGTGGGTGTGTGCGTGATAGGGGGAGGGGTGAGGATGTTAGTATTGTTAGTTGGGGGAGGGTGGTCGGGGTGGGGTTGGGGTGTTAGTATTGTTAGTTGTGGGGTGGGCCAAGGGCGTGGGTGGTGAAAAGGAGGAGTGTGTTAGTGGTGTTAGTGGGGGATATGTGTGTGTGTGTGGGGGGGGGGGGACAAGGGCGGTCGAAGGCTAAAGGAATAGGGGTGCGGAGACCAGGCCGCGGGGAGTGTGGGTCTGTAGGGTGAAGATGGTGCGTTGTTCGACCCTGAGGCGGGTGGCGGGTGTTCCGTGGCATTGGAGTAGGCCACAGACTGTGAGGTGGTGCGCGAAATGTCCAGGGGAGCCAAGGTGGCGGGCGATGGGGAACTCCCGCCGAGACGAATATCCCGGAGGTGTTCGGTCAAACGGTCCGCCAGGCGCCGTCCAGTCTGTCCGACGTAGGTTGCGCTGCACTCCGTGCAGCGAAGTCCATAGACTAGGTTGGAGGTGGTGCCGGTCAGAGAGAGAGTGGCCGTTGGGACCCTGGAAGGTGGTGGTGTTGGTGATGTGTGGACAGGTGTTGCAACGAGGCCTGGAACAGGGAAGGGAACCGGGGGGGGAGTTGGGGGGAGGTTGGAGCTGCGGACGAGGAGGGTGCAGAGAATGCGTGCGCGTTTTAAAGGAGGGGAGTGGTGGGGATGGGAAGATGTGGGAGGTGGAGGGGTCGGACTGGAGGCGTCGGAAGAGGCGGAGGGATGGGTAGGGTGGAGGGGTGGTAGGTGATGGGGAAGGGGAGACGGTGGGTGGGTGTGCGGTGGCGTGGGGTGAGGGTGGTGGAGCTCTGGACAGCACGGGCGCGAGTGAGGGCGGTGTGGCGAGGAGGGGTAACCTCGCCGGATGAAATGTGTGACTAGGGAAAGGCCTGCGACTCAAAGTCAGCATCTCGGCTGCAGAGGCGGCGGATCCTGAAGAGTTGGGAGTAGGGAATAGAGTGTTTAGTGTGTGTAGGGTGGGAGGAGGTGAAGTCGAGGTAGGAGTGGGAGTCGGTTGTTTTTGAAGAAGGAGGAGGTGATGAGGGAGTGGTGGTAGGGGTCGCTGGCGATGGAGATGTCTAAGACGTGGACGTAGGTGGTGGAGATATAGGTGGTGAAGTGGAGGGAGGGGTGGAAGGAGCAGAAGAAGGAGAGAAAGGAGTCGAGCTGTTCTCGGGTGAGGGTCGTGGCTCCGATACAGTCGTCGATGTAACGACCGTACAGTTCGGGCGTGGGGCTGGTGTACTGGGCAAAGATTTGGGTCTCAACATGGCCAACGAAAAGGTTGGCATAGTTTGGGCCCATTCTTTTGCCTATGGCTACCCCCGTGACCTGTTGGTAAAACTCACCCGTGAAGGAGAAGCAGTTGAGGGTGAGGACCAGCTCGGCGAAGCGAAGGAGGGTACATAAATTCGCATACCTTTTGATGTTTATAGATATACACGTGCCGACACGCACACATACACATACGCACACATGTATTGCACATTGATGGGTGCATTCATATTTGTACACAAGTATCCCATACAGTAGAGCCTAATGGATTCCCCTTGCAGTACGTACAATCTGGACTCACACACGCCTTGTTGTTATGACAATACTATACATCATTTCACCTCTTCTATTGTTGATGTTATTGATGTTCTTTTGAGACAATCGTTTTTGCAAATGACTGAAAATATCGAATAATGTACGCCATTTTTACCAGTACCACAAAAATACTGGTCCATCCATCCACACACACACACACATGCACACGCGAACACTAACATACACACACACACACACACACACACACACACACACACACACACACACACACACTTCTCCGTATAAGACAAGAGCTGAAAAATATGTTTCAACATCTTAAAATAAAGCCCCCCCCCCCCACACACACACACGTACACACACATTCCTACTGACCGATTCATTTTCATTATCACAACAATGAACCACTTTGCTACACACACACACACTCACACACACAGATACACAGACACAAACACATATTTGTCTTAATAGGCACCTGAACTGTTGACCTCTCAACATGACTGCAACTCAATCAAGCGGAAAAGGACACTCTTCGACAAACCTACATTTGGCACGAAACCAGTTCGCGCTAAAATCAATTTAAACATTCACGTGACTTCTACCGACCAATCAAAATTGTTTTGACTACAAGAATTTTTGCAACACGAATTGGCGCGAAATTTATAGTGCTTATTCACGTGACATTCAACAACCAACCAAATCTTAATACCCCCCCCCCCTCCCCCCGCAAGCCACTTTTTTCACATAAAACAGCAAGAATTTCCAAAACTGATCAGATTAGAGCAAAAATCACGAGCACTCTATCTCAAAATTACTTTTGAAAAGCATAAGAATTGCGCAACCGGTAAAAACTTAAAACTAAAACTGAATACTAACTAATACTTATTACTAATTTATACTTATTCCTAATTAAACTATTTTTCACTGGGAAAAATTTGTCAGCATTTTCTTTTCCTTTTTACTAATATATCACAACTCGTGTGTCACACCTCTATTAAAAAAAAAAAAAAAAAAAAAATATATATATATATATATATAAATGTAATTTGATTTTTTCGAATATTTATAATATTATTTCATTCGTTTGCATTTATGCAAACAGCCTCTTTAAGTTATGTCAGTTGAATGACCCCGCATTCTTCCTCTTGTGTTGGCATATAAGCAGAACGGCAGACACTAATGTTTCTGGTTGATTACACTTCATCAGTACCTTATACTGCTTACCTGCCAACTGTCAGAGCTAATGAAAATATATGCAGTGTACGGTACTGGTGAAGTGTAATCACCCAGAAACATTAGTGTCTGTCGTTCTGTTTATATGCCAACACAAGAGGAAGAATCACGGAGTCATTCAACTGACATAACTTAAAGAGGCTGTTTGCATAAATGCAAACGAATCAAATATTATTAATATTCGAAAAACTCATATTACACACACACATATATATATATATATATATATATAGAGAGAGAGAGCTAGTTTCAAAACGAATAAGGTACCACATACCAACAGCCTACTTGAACCATTTGAGGAAGACCTCTTTAAAATGATGACCTCCACCCATCCCAATCACCACCCTCTCCTACCACCAGAAAAGATATAAATACCACCATATTACTTGGACAGTCGGCTTCCTGATGATTTCTCTCGAATGAAACAGTTCTAGTCCTGTAGAAGCCATTTCTATATTAAATATATAAATATATATATATATTTGTGCGTGTGTGTGTGTGGACATACACCCACATATGTGTATGTGTGTACACACACACACACACTTGAGCGTGTGTGGCATGCAATAGCTAAAATATTTAAATGAATAAGAGGAATCCTGGAGAGTTATTCATTCATACATTCATAAGTTCATTCTTCTTTTATCCAATTATCCGTTCATTCAGCCATTGTTTTCATTCTTCTACAGTCTGCCACACACACAGAAAAAAAGGAAAAGAAAATAGATATGATGTGAACACACTATTTATGTACCTTTTAAGATGGGGGAACTTTTGTAATTGTGTTTAATCTCTTATTACAAGAAGAATTAGCTATAATTGATGCGGCAGAATTTACTATCCCCCCCCCCCATCTCTCTCTATTTTTCTCGCTAGCTCTCTCACTCTCACACACACCATCTCTCTCGCTCTCTCTCACTCACTCACTAGCTCTCTCCCTCTCTCTCTCTCTCTCTCTCTATATATATATATATATATATTTCACTCTCTTAGCTCTTTATCTTTCTCTCTCTCTCTCTCTCTCTCTCCCACTCACTCATTAGCTCTCTCAATATATATATATATATTTCTCTCACTCTCTTACCACCTCTTTATCTATCTCTCTCTCTACATATATATAGCTCTCAGTCCCTATCACTAGCTACCTCCCTCTCTCTCTTTTAACTGTCACTCCCTCTCTCTCTATATATATGTGCCCCTCTTTCACACAAACACGTATATGCACCATCTTTTTGTCTCTCCCCACTCTAGCTCTATCTTTCTGACACACATTGGCTCTCTAAGAGTGCAATCGACCTTACGTTTCGCTTCTCTAATTAACAGTGAATCAGACCTGTTCTGAAATACTTTGACACTCACATTTCGTTCCTGTTGAAAAGCCGGGTTTGGCCTCGGTCTTTGCTGATTGAACAGTTGCAACAGCAGCAGCAGCAGCAGCAGCAGCAAAAACAACAACAACAATAATAGCAGCATGAGAAGCAGCAACAATTTTAGAAATATCATGTTACTTTTCGTGATAATTGTTTAAAGTTAGTTAATATTTACCTTACTTAATGTCAATAAATTTATAATTTCTATAGTTTATCTTAGCAATCGCCGCTGAGAGTTTGCTGCGGTGCTATACACAGATATTTGTTCGAATTTATTGTGCTTCTTTTTACAGTTATAGTTTATATATGGATGTAGCATGTTGCCGAATTTATATATGGATGTAGCATGTTGCCGAGTTTATATATGGATGTAGCATGGTGCCGAATTTATAAATGGATGTAGCATGTTGCCGAGTTTATATATGGATGTAGCATGTTGCCAAATTTATAAACGGATGTAACTTGTTGCCGAGTTTATATATGGATGTAGCATGTTGCCAAGTTTAAATATGGATGGAACATGGCGCCGTATTTATATATGGATGCAGCGTGGTGCCAAGTTTATATATGGATGCAATATGGCGTCTAATTTATATATGGATGCAGCAAGCTACCAAGTTTATATGTGGATGCAATATGACGTCGAGGACGTCGAGTTTATATAAGGACACAATATGGCGTCGAGTTTATATATGGACACAATGTGGCGTCGAATTTATATATGGTTGGAGCATGGCGTCAAGTTTATATATAGACGTAGCATGTTGCCGAGTTTATATATGGATGTAGCATGAGATCGAGTTTATATATGGATGTAGCATGTTGCCAAGTTTATATATGGATACAATATGGCGCCGAGCTTATATGTAGACACAGTAGGGTATCGATGGCAAGTGACATTTATGATACAATAATCTCGGGTTGACACACGCCTTGTCAGTAAAAGAGAATAAATAGAAAATGTTTGGAAGCCTGTTTGGTGGACGGTGCTTGTGATTCAAACTACCCCGTTTTGGCACATATTGTGTTATGTTGAATCTTCCTGCGAATTACGATAGGGTACACGTGTTTGTGCAAAGCCCAGTCCCTTACAAGCCAATTCATGAGCAGCCTGTCCTGTTAATCGATCCTCTGGAAAATTCACCGTCGAATCCGACAGAAATCCATTCATCATCATAGTTTATATATTTTATATTTAGCTTTAAACTTTTTTCGTGAATTTCCTCGTTTGAGGAATTCCTTGATAATATTTTCGCTATCTCCGTCTCCGTCTCTGTAGACATTCTTTCTCTCCCTGATACATTACTCACCCCCCCCCCCCACACACGCACACATACATATGTGTTTGTGGGTACATACATAGATATGTATCTATAAATACACTCATATACATTATATATACATACATACATATTCCAGGGGGATATTCCAGCACCGAGCCTGTTTGCCATATACTTTGCGATGGTTTTCTATATTGCATTCAGGAATTGCGAGCATGGTGTTTACATCCGATATCGAACCTCAGACAGCATATTTAACATAAGGCGCTTTGCTACAAAAACAAAAGTATTTACATCAATCATAACAGACCTCTTGTATGCAGATGATTGCGATCTTGTAGTGCACACAGGGAGTGATATGCAGCACATTTTGAATGCATTTTCTGATGCTTGCACTGCTGGATTGACTGTCAGTCTCAAGAAAACCGTCGTCATGTACCAACCTGCCACTGGTAAGCAGTACAGTGAACCAAATATCTATGTGTATGGTAAACGACTTGGAGTGGTTGATCAGTTTGTCTACCTGGGAAGCACTGTCAATCGATACAGCAACCTTGATAATGAAATACCACTCAGGATTAGGAAAGCATGTGATGCTTTCGGAAAGCTAGAAAGGCGAATCTGGGGTCGGCGAGACATATGCAAGAACACAAAGGTAAAAGTGTACAAGACATGTGTGCTCTCTTATCTTCTTTATGCCTGCGAGACCTGGGTCACATATCAACACCACCTTAAGCAATTGGAGCGTTTCCGTCGGATGTGTCTCAGACGGATCCATGGCGTTCACTGGAGGGACCACATCAGTGATGTCGATATTTTGGAAAGCTTTCTGTGTGACAGTATAGAAGCTCTTGTGCTTAAACAAAGACTCGTTGGAGTGGTCACCTTGCCAGGATGAAGGATTCTAGAATACCAAAACAACTCTTTTATGGAGAGTTAGTTAAAGGAAAACGACCTCCACATAAACCCCCAAAAGAGGTATAAGGATTCCTTGAAAGCCTCTTTGAAAGACGCTAACATCTCTGCTGATACATGGGAAAATGTTGCTGCTGATCGTAATCAGTTGTTTCAAATTGCCATTTACGGAAAATGTTTGTTGTTAAGTGTTTATAAGATCACATATATTGCTTTCGGAAAAGGACACTCAAAAAGATTGGGGCCTTGAGGCCAAAATTTAAATTTTTATAATTATCAAACAAAAGATTTCTTTGAAAAAATCATGGACGACTCACAGTTACACCAAGCTGACAGCCTCCCTCACAAACTAACACCTCACACCAACACCACCATTGTAAATATTACTACGTTGCCAACACTAAAAATACAAGCAGTAGCAATAATTTAAATTTGTCTCATGTAAACATTCATTTCCCGCCATTACCAAAAACTGCAAGTGTTAAAGCCGCCACCCCCACCACCACCACAGCGACAACAGAAAAAAAAATTATTATCTCGTGACATCGAAATGGATTCACCCAGAATCGACTCTTCCACACCGAACACCACTGACGCCACCACCACCACAATTGGAACTAAAAATAACAATAACAAAAATAACAATAACAACAACAACAACAACAACGACAACAATGAGAATAACAACAAAAACATCAACACCACCATGTCATTTGCCAAAGCAGCCAAAAAATCCGAAACAATCCAGGTAACTCAGGAGGAATTAGATGAAGCCAAGGGAATGGTAAAGAAAGATGGGTACAGAGTCAGCCCCCCACCCCCACCTAATAAAATGGACCATCGGCGCCTATGCACCATGTCTTATCGGACGATTAACATAAAATCGCGCCGAGTGGAACGGGCATCTGAGTCTCAAAACCAAAAAGCTTTGGGACATGTGTGGGCACAAAAACCCCACATCAGACGTGGGCAGAAATATGGAACCATGGACGTGTTCTTTGGAACACCACAGGAGGTTAGAGAGCACTCCTTGGCCCCATTAAGAAGCGACGACTTCACACTCGTCCAAAGCTATTGTGGCCAGAGACTCGTAAAGATCAGGGTGACCCATGTTCCACCGGCCATCGAAATTCCCTGGCTAATGGCTGCCGTCCTCGCCGGCATCGAGGCCAACACCAAAATAATCGAAATAGCAAGAGAAAAGCAGGAGAACCGGTCCGGATCTGGGATGGAGCTCATGATCCAAGCGAACCAAAACACATTGAGGAGATCCCAGAGGTAATAGACCTCACTGACGGCAGCCACCTCACCGTAATCGTCGAGGGTAGAAGGCCTAGGTGTGTCGTTTGTGGTGAAGGAACCCACTTAAGGGATTTTTGCCCTCAGGCTAAAAAGTTGAGGCCACCTCTCCTACCCACCCCAGTGACTCAACCATCAACACCACCAGCAGCTGAAATGGCAGCAACAACTGTAGCAGCAACAACAGAAGCAACTCTAGCAGCAACAACCCCAGCAACAGTAGCAAAACCAACACCACCACCACCCGACGCGCCAGAACTAGCACCAGCGCCTACACCATCCACCACGCCACAACCAAAAACCAACGCCTGTGGAGGATTTTCCACTCCCCGACCTATCGCAACTGGAGAGAAATTGTGACGACGAGGAGTGGGAAACGGTATCAGGAAAAAAGAAAAAAAGAAACCAAAAAGAAAAAATTCTCTTCCCTCCCCCTCTAAAAACAAAATACAGAGGGAAACAAATAAACTATCAAACAAAAAAGTTAGAACAGATATGCCACCATCCACACCAGCATCACCAACCCCCATCACCACAAACACCAACACCATCACCATCATTAACCCCAACACCACCATCACCAACACCACAAAAGTCACCAAAAAGCGAAACAGAAACAAACCCACAACAAACGCAAACAAAACAAAACAACCAAATCGATACACACTACACAGCATTAAATTTGAACAACCAATTATTACACTACATCCAACACCAGCATCACAGAAAAAGACTACACAATACCTAAAAAGTTTACACCATCTCCACACATACAAATCACTCGCATCACACAGAAAACGTACACGACACTAAAACAAAAATTCCCCAAAGACATCGGAGACTTCCGACAAGCACTCTCCAGGAGGATTTATAAGGACATCCTTCCGGAGGAGGCCACAAGCAGTGAAAAGGATGGAGAAACCATCCTTCCTATACGAGAAGTAAGGTAAGTGGTCTTTCCCATCTTTTCCACTCCATTTAAACATGACCTCACTCAGAATAGGCAGCATAAATGCGCGTGCCTTGGGGTCGTCATGGAAGCAGGGCCACCTGCTCAACGATCTCAGGTCACTAAACATAGATGTAGTGGCCATCAGCGAGAGAAGAATCTCCGAAGCACGGGCCTTCTCACCGACTTTCGGTGGCTACGATGTGTACGCATCTCCCAGCCGCCCTGGATCGGGGGGAGGAGTTGCTGTGCTTTTTCGGAGAGGCTTGGACCTCGCCATACGGGACATCTTCCTGGACCCAGAGGTAAGTTGGTGTTGCTGGAGGTGACCAGCGGAGACGGGCAAGCTTTCAGGCTAGTGGCCGTCTATTCCCCGACAGGAGCAGGGCAGCCTGATTTCTTCCGGTGTCTGGAGACCTTTCTTGGAACGTTTTCTTTTTAGAGTTAGTGGGCGACTGGAATGGGATCTTAGATGCACGTTGGGACTGTGTGGGATTAGCGGATAGGGGAGGGGGGTGCAAGAGCCTCACCAACCTGCTCAGGCGTTTTGAACTGTCTGACAGGTACCGATTGTATTTCCCGAATGTGCCAATGTGGACTTGGACAAACCGTATCGGGTCATCCAGATCATATCTAGATAGAGTATTTTGTAGGGAAATAGATAGGTCTAGCATAGGCTGTCCACAATTCAAGATAATCAGCTACACGGACCACAAATTCGTGATCTGTGTGATTGACTTAGATAGGCTTCATAGACGAGGAACCGGCTACAGAGACCGGATTAGCGAACTAGTTAAGCGGGCGTTGACGGGGGCCATCGTCAACAACAAATGGTGGTTTGCTCTGAAAAGAGCGATTAAAATAGAGTCCATTAGGTTTAGTAAGGCTTTAGCTATAGAGAAAAATAGACCAGAGGGAGAACTAGTTAGAAAATTAGACGAGGCGCTTAACAAAGGCATCGCAACCGACGTACTTGCGGCGAAATTGGCCCTTGACCAATTCTTCAATGCAAAGCACGAAGGCAGCGTTGTCAGAGCTAGGGTGTGTGCTCTCAGACACGAGGGGACTAAAGCCGTTCAATGGGCCCGAGTGGCGGAGGCGCGTCGTGGCAACAAAGCCACGATCCGGTCTTTGGTGGACCACGACGGGCGCATGCTACTCGATCCCGGGCAAATGTGTGAAGCTTTTCAGCGACACTTCGCCCAGCTGTTCGGGGGCAGCGGCGAGACGAATGGAGGGATGGACTTTAGTGTCTACCTCGACGGACTGCCGCGGCTCTCGGC
The DNA here is from genome assembly GCA_964016885.1 of Eledone cirrhosa. NCBI lineage: Eukaryota > Metazoa > Mollusca > Cephalopoda > Octopoda > Eledonidae > Eledone > Eledone cirrhosa. The sequence continues at coordinate 96,552,146 of OZ024745.1, forward strand.
CACTGAGGCGGAGTGTTGCGAAAAGCCGATAACAGCCGCTGAAGTACGGGAGGCAATGACTGGCTGCACAAGGGTTAAATCGCCTGGTTTGGATGGTCTGCCCTATGAACTTTACGCACAGATGCCAGACTTGTTCGGAGGCCTCTTGGCGGACGTCTACTGCAACTGGCAACAGAACGGGCGAATTCCCAGTTCTGTGAGCCGAGGAGCGGTGGCGCTGCTGAGAAAGGATCCGAACAAGGGGGATAACATAGATAATTTCAGGCCCATAACTCTGCTAAACACAGAGTTCAAGATTTTGGCCAAGGTGCTAGCAAAGAGGTTGGCGCTTGTCGTTGGTGGGAGAGGCGCAGACATGCGCCATTCCCGACAGATCCATCCACGACAACCTCAATCTAATGCGATACATCGTGGAGAGGGTAGCTAGGGAACCTGGCACGGGTGGGTCCTTGATAAATTTAGATCAGTCGAAAGCTTTCGATAGGATCGAGCATCGTTACCTAGCGGCAGTCCTGAGGGCGGCTGGCTTTGGGCCCGTCTTCAGAGGCTGGATCGCTGCCATGCACAGCGACATCTACTCTGTGGTGAGAGTGAACGGTCACCTTTCGGAACCGTTCAACATCATGCGCTCGGTCCGCCAAGGATGTCCCCTCTCGTCCCTCTTGCACGTATTGACTCTCGAGCCATTACTGCACAAACTGGAGACGTTGAAGGGGATCCCGCGCGAACTAGGATGCGGAAGATCCGAGTCAGCCTATGCGGACGATGTCACCGTAGTGGTGTCGAACGCCAAACACATCGAGGCGATCGGCACTACACTAAGAGAATACGAAGCGGTGACAGGAGCAATGATCAACCAGGAAAAGTCAGTGGGCCTGCAGCTCGGCACCTGGAGAGGCAGGTCCATGCCGTCCAACAGCGTCGTCGGGCGCTGGACGGACGGACCGGTTAAATTGCTAGGGGTCTGGATCGATCCGGACCTCCAGACGGACAAAAACTGGGATGAGGTGACGAGCAGGGTGTCTTCTCTCACCCAGAAATGGGCGGAGAGGAAACTATCCCTGAAAAGTCGAGCGGAGGTGGCTAATGCGTACATCGCATCCGTCATCTACTACCGCCTGACCGTCGTACCTTGTCCTAAGCCCCGCCTGAATGCGCTGGAGCGTTTGCTCTTTCGCTTGTTGTGGAAGGGACGCGCTCCGATGGTCAGGCGGTCCATCTGCTGTCAACACCCGCTACGTGGAGGGCTGGGCATGCCGTGGCTGATGATGCGCAGACACGCGCTCAGGCTACGACATCTCCATCTCTTCCTCGACGGGGATCAGGTGTGGTCGCCGTTTGCTAGACGCGTCTTTCCCCAGCTCGTCTCCTTGACGGAGCTGCAGAGGGAGCGCCTGGAGACTGGAATGTCTTCAGGCGCTCACAGCCCTCGACCAATCGGGCAATGTGATCGGTGGAAACTCCACCTTGGCGTTCTATAGAGGATTAGTGGAGGGGATGAGCGACGACGTATTTGGGGAAACTCTAGGCGTCGACGAAAATCAACTAGCCAATCTCTTCGGAAGAACTTTCGGGCCGGGGCCTATGGACAACTTCCAGAAATCCCTGGCCTGGCAGTGCTACCGAGGGGCTTTGCCAGTTCGGGATAAACTCTACAGGTATGGAGGTGCCGTCAGCCGGGCATGTCCGAATGCGCGCAGGGAGACGAAACCGTCCTGCATGCACTCGTCCAGTGTCCGAGCATTGCTGACTTGTGGGTTTAAGTCGAACACCTGCTGCCGCGTGTAGGACGGATCCAGCTATCAGCTGAGTTCATCGTGAGGATTGCCCCGCCCTCTTCCTTTAGCCGGGAAGGGCAGGCAGTTTTTATCTGTCTGGTGGCAATGGCGAAAGTGATAGTATGGGGGACACGTTTGAAAGGGCTGAAAACGAGCACTTACCTCTTCGGTGATGCTCTGATTAACTTTTTCAAATTTCATTTGAAAAGGAAAATCAGGGTAGAGAGGAAGTGCTCTCTTCCCAGCATTTTGTTGAAAGATGGGTGAGAGAAGCATGTATGGCCCGAGTGAATGGGCCTACTCTGAGTATGTGTCTGTAAATTAAAGGTGGAAAACTGAGAGAGGCCACTTGCTCTGGTGGTCAGGGTCACTGTGCCTTTTTAATGGGCTTTCTCCACGAATGTCCCTCGGAAATCTCCCCCGTTTGCGGAATTTTTCATTGTTATTTTTTTGTTACATACTCTGTTTTTGTTTTTTACACGCAGAAATGCCCATCTGTACCGTCCTGTATTGTCCTGTACTGTCCTTAATGTCTACTTTATGTAAACCCTTGTGGTTAATAAAGAAATCATTATTATTATTATTATGTTTTTTTTTTCTCGTGCAATGGCAATACTCGATAACGAGGAGGCAGCCATCATACGTATACATACATATATATATTTGTGTGTGTGTATGGGATATTTATAAAAAGTCTAATGCAAATTTAATTCATATATATTTTTTCAGATAGCTTACCTCTTCTATATTAAAACTATCATAAATACAAGCAAAGCAATAACAATCTAGATATAGTGAACATTTCGATAAACTACGTATATTTCTGACTAATACATCTAATAGGAAATAACATTAAAAACTACAAAGACCGGTGAATATTATTGTGTACTCATATTTCGTTGCACATGTCTATGTGAAGCTTGTTTGTATGTGTGTACGTAACAATAACACAAATGAGTAAGCTTGTTTTCATTTTCACATCTTACCAGTATCAAACATCACAGGAACGGTATATATATATATATATATATATATATATATATATATATATATATATATATATATATATATACATATATATATATATATTTACACAAACATATATATATATATATATATATATATATATATATATGTATATATATATATATATATATATATATATATATATATATATATATATATATATGGGGGGGGGGGTATGTATTATATGTGTGTGTATGTGTGTGTACATATATATGCACATCTATTTAGCAATATAAATATACATATATGTTTGTATAAAGATACGAGGTCACACTTTCACTTTTTCGCCCTCACTCTCTCTCTCTCTCTCTTCCTCTCTTTCTCTTTCACACATCACACAAACACACGCACATAAATACCCCGCCATATATATATATATATATATATATATATATATATATATATATATATACATATACATACGTGTATTTAATATAATGTATATACTATATATTGGGTACGTTGATATTAACATATCTGTACGTGTACTTGCATATATATATATATATATATATATATATATATATATATATATATATATATACATATATATATATATATTTACACAAACATATATATATATATATATATATATATATATATATATGTATATATATATATATATATATATATATATATATATATATATATATATATATATGGGGGGGGGGGTATGTATTATATGTGTGTGTATGTGTGTGTACATATATATGCACATCTATTTAGCAATATAAATATACATATATGTTTGTATAAAGATACGAGGTCACACTTTCACTTTTTCGCCCTCACTCTCTCTCTCTCTCTCTTCCTCTCTTTCTCTTTCACACATCACACAAACACACGCACATAAATACCCCGCCATATATATATATATATATATATATATATATATATATATATATATATACATATACATACGTGTATTTAATATAATGTATATACTATATATTGGGTACGTTGATATTAACATATCTGTACGTGTACTTGCATATATATATATATATATATATATATATATATATATATATATATTGACATGACTAAAGTGATTTGAGTTTTGATTATAGGTAGAAAGAAATCAATATTCCTTCACTGTTTGACACAACAGATCAAATGGTGACCTCTCAATAGACTCATAAAATGTAATCTTTTTGAAGTTTTCTTGTCGTCAATATTGCTGACTAATGAATACCAGCCATCATTAAAGAGCTACCGTAAGTAGCATATGTTTGATATGGCCCGACATATTTGTGCACCAGGAAGTTCTCTACGAATATTAATGACTCACTCTTTTCGCACGTTCTTATGATGGAGGAACAATGAAAGAACTTCTCACTAACTGTTCATTTTTTTACCTTTACATTTCGACGTCATTGTGCAGTACCTTTATATATATATACACACACACATATGCATATATACATACATCGCATATATATATATGTATATATATATATATATATATATATATATATATATATATATATATATATATATATATATATATATATATATATATATATAGTAGTAATCCACTAAGTTTGAATCTATATAAGTACATATATATATATATATATATATATATATATATATATATATATATTTATACAGTATTTACGTATCGAGAAAGAGAAAAAAAGGGGAGGATAGGTGATACATACAGTTATTTGCCAAGTAGCGTATGCCAAAGGTGTTCGATACTAGTGCCGGCAGTATTAAATATTAGAAGTGTTAATAGTTAGTGGGCTAGAGAGTTATTCCCACGTATATATATATATATATATATATATATATAACTAAGGAAATGTGGTAAGGAACCAGATGGACCATAACGCACCAAAGTACTCAATACTTAGGGTAGTAGAGTGGGTAATAGGAACAAGTATGACCCCCTCCCCTTCTTCAGTACATTTTTCTCGACCTTCTATACACTATCCTTAGAATCTGGTGTATATATTTCACTTTCAACGCTTGACTGGGTTTCCCCCACTCCCTCTTTGTTCTACCGGCAAGTTCAGCCACCCCTACCTCCCACCAAATGCCATGATAGAATCATCTGTCTTTACAACAAATTTTTGACCAATCCTTTTGACAATTACTAATTTCCCATATAAGGAATTACCCTCTGAGAAGTTCGGCTATTTATTTACCAGGCTAAAAATTCTTATTTAGTCCAGAATTAGCCGTCGAAACGGCTTGAGCTCTGCAGTCGGGGTCATACTTGTTCCTACACACACACACACACACACACACACACACACACATATATATATATATATATATATATATATATATATATATATATATATATATATATATATATATATATATATAGTAGTAATCCACTAAGTTGAGTGTATATAAGTACATATATATATATATATAGCAAAATAGTGAAGAATAACGTGGTCGGCTGAACAAGTGGGTTTATTTAAAGTATTAACAATTATTTCATTAGTCCGGTGTATCTAAAAACCGGTGATCGTTAGAAATCACGTCACTCGATTTTAATTACAGTCGATACCCGACCAAATCATCAGAATACTGAACTGTGTACATGATACAGTGCACTAGTATTTAGGGATTACCTTAAACGATATCTTATTATATATATATAGAGATATATATAAGCACAGAGATAGATAGATAGATAGATAGATATGTTTCTTTATTAGCCACAGGGGCACAAAAGAAGGGGACAAATACAAAGGGGGAAGTTTACATACAATAAAAACGTGTAAAATGTTATCACAAATGGAATTTAAAAAGTTAGTCGATTTTCCCCAATAGGGGAGACAGTTTATATGGGTAACACATACCCCCGAAAAAATGTGCAACCCTCGTCTCCAGGAGTACGAAGAGTTTGTACTCCTTTCCTCCCCTCCTCCTTTTCCTCAACCTACAGGCTGATATAGAGAGAAGGCCCATTCACTCGGGCCATTCTCGCCACTTTCACCCACCTTTCATAAAACTTGCTGGGGTACAGCACCTCTCTCTCCATCCTGATTCTTCTTCTAAAGTGGTATTTGAAAAAAAGAATCAGTTGTTGGCCGGAGAGAAAGGTGTCTGATCTCAGCCCTTTCAACCTTGTCCACCATACAACCTCTTTCGCCATAGCTATCACACAAAGGAAAACCGCCTCTCCTTCGTTTTTGAAGGAGGGTGGCGGTTTGATCATGACAATGGACTCGGTGGTCAACCGGATTGGTCCCACCCGCGACAATAGTCGTTCTACATAGCCCCACAGGTGAGTGACGCCCGGGCACTGTATGAATGCGTGCGCGACGGTTTCTTCGTCTCGCACGCACCTCGGACAGATCTTTTTTGCAGGGTCCCTGCCCGGGCGCCCATGTCTGTAGGGCTTGTCTCGAACTGGTAGAGCTCCTCGGTAGCACTGCCAGGCCAGGGACTTTTGGAAGTTGTCCATCGGTCCCGGGCGGAAGGTCCTACCGAATAGACTGGCCAGTTCATCTTCCTCTACGCCTAGAGTTTCACCGAGCGCGTCATCGTACTTGCTGCGGACCAACCCTCTATAGAATGACGAAGTGGAGTCTCCACTGATCGCCGGGTCCGCCTGCCAGAGGGCTGCGAGCGCCTGAGCACATTCGATGTGCCAGTCGCCCATTTTCCTCGGTCTTTGCTTGACCCAGGACTGCTTCTCGGTCAGCGAGACAAGTCGTGGGAAGGCTCGCCTCATGAACGGGGCCCACACCGGTTGTCCGATGAGGAATACGTAGAGATGCCGCAGCCTGAGCGCGTGTTTGCGCATCGTCAACCACGGTATCCCCAGCCCCAGTTAGAAGGTTGTTGGCAGCAGATGGATCTTCTCACCAAAGGAGCCCGCCTCTTCCAAAGGAATTGGAAGAGCGCGCGCTCCATTTTGGCGAGCGTTTTGGCTGGACAAGGCACGACGGTCAAGCGGTAGTAGATGGCGGACGCTAGAAAAGTGTTCGCCACCTCCGCTCGACCTTTCAAGGATAGTTCGCACTCGGCCCACTTCTGGGTGAGTGCAAACACCTTGGCCGTCACTTCGTTCCAGTTCTTCTCCACCTGGAAGTCTGGGCCAAACCAGACCCCGAGCAGCTTTACCGGTCCTTCCGTCCAGCGTCCGACGACGACATCGGAAGGCATCGGTTTGCCTCTCCACGATCTGAGTTGCAAACCGATGAACTTGTCCCGGTTCAGCTTCGCTCCTGTGAGACTTTCGTATTCCTTCAGTAAGGTGGCGACTTCCTCGATTTGCGAGGCGCTCGACACCATTACTGTCACGTCGTCAACGTAGGCCGACGCCACTTTCCGCAGTCCCGGTTCCAGAGGGATGCCCTGCAATAGCTCCAGCTTCCGTAGTAGTGGCTCGAGAGTCAGTACGTACAGAAGGGAGGAGAGAGGGCATCCCTGTCGAATGGATCGCGTAATATGGAACGGCTCCGAGAGGTAGCCGTTCACCTTGACCCTTGAGCAGATATTGCTGTTGTGCATTGCAGCAATCCAGCCCCTGAACACGGGTCCGAAGCCTGCCGCCTCGAGCACCGCATCCAGGTAACGATGGTCAACCCTATCGAAAGCCTTAGACTGATCCAAGTTGATCAGGGCCCCACCGAAGCCGGGTTTACACCCTACCCTCTCTATGATGTATCGCATGAGGTGGAGGTTGTCGTGTATGGACCTGGTCGGGATTGCGCATGTCTGCGCTTCTCCCACCAGGTTCTCGACGACAAGCGCCAGCCTCTTTGCCAACACCTTGGCCAAAATCTGTAACTCTGTGTTTAGCAGAGTTATGGGCCGGAAGTTGCCTATGTCATCCCCCTTATTCTTGTCCTTCCTGATTAGTGTAACCACGCCCCCGGTTACACAACTGGGAATTCTCCCGTTCTATTCCAGGAGACCGGAGAATAAGTCCGGCATTGCTACGTAAAATTCGTAGGGTAGACCGTCGAGACCTGGAGATTTGCGTTTGCCGCATTGGCTCAGCGCGTCCCCTATCTCAGTGGCTGAAATCGGCTTTTCGCAGAACTTTGCCTCGCTGTCCAAGAGTTGCGGTAGGCCGTAGAGGTATGGACCGAAATTCATAGCCTCCCCCCCCCACGAACAGTTGAGCAAAGTGCCGCTGAAAAGCCGCACACATCTGCTTCGGCTCACGTATTACGCGTCCGTTTTGGTCCTTCAAAGACCGAATCGTGGACTTGTTGCCACTTTTTGCCTCCGTCACTCGGGCCCAGCTAACAGCTTTGGCTCCCTCGTTTCCCAAAAGCACGTGTTTTGCTTCTGACAACGCAGCCCTCGTGCTTTGCGTCGAAGAACTGGCCCAAGGCCGTTCTCGTTGCTAGCACGCTGGCTACGTTGCCACTTCTAATTACCTCTTCTACTTTATCTACCAGTTCCTTCTCGGTTCTATTTCTATCTAACGCTAATTCTTTACTAAAGACTATCGAGTCTAATCTAACTGCCCTCTTGAGAGAGTACCACCATCTATTGTTGACAATGGCCCCTGTCAAGTGCTGTTTAACTAAAGTGCTAATCCGTCTACTGTAGGCTTTGCTTGTCGGTAACGACAAGTTCAGCTTCCAGTAGCCGGGTCCTTGTCTATGGGTTCTATCAAGGTTGGCCATGCAGGTCACTAGTTTGTGATCTGAATAGGCAACCATGAACATTTGTGGGCAGCTTAACATGTCCCTATCCTTATTTCTAACTAGAACCCTATCTACGTACGATCTAGATGTTCCGCTACGATTACTCCACGTCCACAGTGGCGCAGTCGGAAAATCTAGTCGATATCTATCGGCCAAGTCAAATCGGTCGATTAACTGTTTGAGGCTGTTACACCCCTCTTTATCGGGACATGCTCCCACATAGTCCCAACGTGCATCTAGGATTCCATTCCAGTCCCACGTACGTTCACACATCCAACTCTTATATTGGCCATGTTGGTGCTGAAAAGTTAAAAGAGGAAAAGAGATCACTCACCTCTTCGTCTCCTGGGGACCAGGCCGCACGATTTCCATGGGGGTGTTGGAGGGGTTGTCTGGATGGGTGGTGGTTTCCGGCGGGGTGGGGACGGAGATGTTTGGTGGGGTGGGGTCTGGTGAGATGGGGGTGTCTGGGGTGGGGAGACATTTGAGAAGGACGCGGTTGAGTGGTTTCACGCAGGAATTCCCCACATCCTTCTCAAATGTTTCTTTTAGGGACCTATAAGTTTGTATAGGGACCCTAATCAGTTTTAGGTTCAGTTTTTTGCTATTTTTAATAGAGTGGGCGAAAGTTTTCCCTTCGGTTTTCACCGAAGGGTCGTTCGTGATGGTCTCCATTAGTGTTTTGTTTTCAGTGTTTATGTAAGTGTAAGTGTAATTTTCTTGTGTTGTGTTTGTTTTTGTCTGTAGTTCTTGTGTGTGCTTTCGTTTTGTTGTAGGTATTTTGTTTTCAGGAGGTGGGGGTTTTGTTTGTGATGTTTTTGTTGTTTGTGTTGGTGGTTGTATGTTTGTGGTAGTGTTTGCTTGTTTTTTGCTTTTGTGATGTCTTTTCTTTCTTTTCGAGCGATGGGGTTCTCCCTCGTCTTCACTGGGTGATGGCGAGATAGCCTCATCCTTTGTATCGTCTGTGTGATTGGGGAGGGGTATGTCTTGGGGAGCTGTTGTGTCTGTATGTGATTTTGCAGTGGTTTTAGGTGGAATGGGGTTGGGTGAGACTGTGTTTGTTGTGGTTACTTTTGTGTGTTGGTGTTGTTGTTGTTGTGGTGGTGTTGGTGGTTGTGTTGTTTTGATGGGTGTCGGCAGAAGAGCCTTTTTTTATTCATTAATTTAGGACAGGAAGCCCTCAGGTGACCCCTGCTAAAGCAATGGTAACATGAAGGCCGCCTACCCTCAACCGAAAAGTTTATGTAGGTGAGTTCGTCCAGGAGTACACGTTGTGGGATCATAGCTATTCGCTCTGGGCTCATTTGCACCAGAACTTCAATGCTAGTCCCATTGAATACATCTCTGGAGGACTTTCCTACTGACAGTATTCTATCTTCATCAAAATTGATGAAGCCGCACAGTATCCACCATATGTTCACCTTTGGTGTGACACTCGTGATTCTGATCTTTTGTGTCCTTTTTCCCATGTATGTAGGGAAAAAGGTGTACAGGTTGGATACAATTGGCGACACAGAGTAATTTTGGGCCGTCAATTGATCCTTCATGAGTACCGAAATGCTCCCAAAAAGTTTGCTTCTTTGAATGAATGCAATATCATTCATTGAATTTTTGAAAACCAGTTCAATTTCTTTCTGTGACAATTGGACTGGTTTTCGGGTAGAATTGGAAACTGTCCTAAAAACTATCGTTTTGCGAATTTCTACCGGAGAATTGATGCTGAAAGCACCATTTTTTTCGAAAGTGACATATCTCCTAGCGTCCTTTAAAAGTTGTTCAGCATTTGTTATGTCGAGATATATCAATTCCTCCTTCTTTTGAACTTTCTCTGCAAAGGAGATTTTTGGTTTCTTTGTGGAATACGTTTTGTTGGTGTTGTCATTATTGTTGTTATTGTTGATGTTATTCTTGTTGTCACCGATGTTGATATTATTTTCCTTGGTGTTGTTGTTATCTTTGGTGCTGGTGTTATTGGTGTTGTCTTTATTTTTTTCTTTGTTGTTGTTATCATTGTTGCTTTTATCATCATTATTGGTGTTGCTGTTATTTTTGTTGTCATTGAACTGTTTGGTGTCATTTGTGTTGTTTGGATATGAATTCGTTTTTACATTTTCATTTCGTCTTTCCATCTCTATAGTATCTAGTGAAGAAGACGTTGTTGACTGCGAGCTTTGTAGTCTTACCCCCTCTCCACCACCATTATCGTTGTTCGCAGCGTTCATAACGTAATCAAAATTTTACAATATTTTTTCCAAGATTCGATTGAGAAAAATTTTTTAAATGGATATTCCGCCCCTGTAGGGGCGAAAATGAGTTGACCCACCACCTGAATGTCCAGACGGGGTCAAGTTACACAATGATATAAAATTTAACTAAAAACTCACGTTTTTTTCTTACATAAATTAACGGAAACTTCTCCGCGAAGTTACACACGTCTGATAGAGAGATAGATAGATAGATAGATAGATAGATAGATAGATAGATTTCTTTATTTACCATAAAGGCATAAAAAGAAGGGACAAATACAAAGGGGGAGTTTACATATAATCGAGTAAAAAGGGTGTAACATGAAAATAATCGAAAATAACCTCAAAAGGGAGGGGACGTGATGGGGGTTGCACACACCCCCGAAAAAGTGTGCAATCCTTTGCCCGGGGAGCACATGGAGAAGGTGCTCCCCTCTCCTTTACTTCTTTACCTACAGGATGGTATACAGAGAAGGCCCATTTACACGAGCCATTCTCGCCACTATCACCCACCTTTCATAAAACTGCCTGTGGCCAAGCACCTCTCTCTCCATTCTTATCCTTCTTCCGAAGTGATATCGGAAGAAGTAGACCAGACTATGGCCAGAGAGGAAGTTGCCTGACCTCAGACCTTTCAATCGTGTCCACCAAACAACCTCTTTCAACATGGCTATTACGCACAGAAAAACCGCCTTTGCTTCCTTTGTGAAGAGGGGAGGCGGTTTGATTGTCATCACGGACTCGGCTGTCAATTTAATCGGCGCCACCCGCGACAGCAGTTGTTCGGCGTAGCCCCACAGATCAGCCACGCCCGGACATTGCACCAATGCGTGCGCCACGGTTTCTTCGTGACGCACGCATCTAGGGCAAATCTTTTTTGAGGGATCCCTGCCCGGGCGCCCGTGTCTGTAGAGCCTCTCTCGAACGGGTAGAGCCCCTCGGTAGCACTGCCAGGCCAGTGACTTCTGGAAGTTGTCCATTGGTCCTGGGCCGAAAGTCCTACCGAACAGGCTGGCCAGTTCGTCTTCTTCCATGTCCAGCGACTCTCCAAGGGTGTCATCGCCCCTGCTAGCCACCAGCCCTCTATAGAATGATGAGGTGGATTCTCCACCGATGGCCCGGCCCGCTTGCCAGAGAGCCCTGAGCGCCTGAGCACACTCAGTGTGCCAGTCTCCCAGTTTTCCGGATCTTTGCTTGACCCAGGACTGTAGCTCGGTGAGTGAGACGAGTCTCGGAAAGGCTCGTTTCACGAACGGAGCCCACACCGGTTGACCAGTGAGGAATACCTGTAGGTGCCGTAGCCTTAATGCGTGCCTACGCATCATCAACCACGGCATCCCCAGCCCTCCTTTCGAAGGTTGTTGGCAGCAGATGGATCTTCTCACCATAGGAGGACGCTTCTTCCAAAGAAATTGGAAGAGCATGCGTTCCATGGTGGTGAGTGTTTCCTTAGGGCAAGGCACGACAGTCAGGCGGTAGTAAGTGACGGACGCTATGTAAATGTTCGCCACCTCCGCCCGGCCTTTTAGGGACAGCTTACACTTGGCCCATTTCTGGGTTAGTGCAAACACCTTGTTCGTAACCTCGTTCCAGTTCTTTTCCACCTGGAGGTCCGGTCCAAACCAGACCCCAAGCAACTTTACCGGGCCCTCCGTCCAGTGTCCGACGACACCATCGGGAGGCATCGGTCTGCCTCTCCACGTTCCGAGTTGCAGCCCGATGGATTTTTCCCGGTTCAGTTTCGCTCCTGACAACCTTTCGTACTCCTCCAGTAAGGTACCGATCGCCTCGATCTCCGAGTCGGTTGATACCATTACTGTTACGTCATCGGCGTAGGCCGACACCGCTTTGCTCAATCCTGGTTCCAGGGGGATACCCTGCAACAACTCCAACTTCCTCAGTAAAGGCTCGAGAGTCAATACGTACAGAAGGGAGGAGAGAGGGCACCCCTGTCGAATGGATCGTGTGATTTCGAACGGCTTCGAAAGGTAGCCGTTCACCTTGATCCTAGAACAGATGTGGTTGCTATGTAGGGCAGTGATCCAGCCTCTGAAAACAGGACCGAACCCAGCCGCCGCTAGCACCGCATCCAGGTAACCATGGTCGACCCTATCGAAGGCCTTAGACTGATCCAAGTTGATCAGGGCCCCACCGAAGCCGGGTTTGTTGCCAACCCTCTCTATGATGTATCGCATGAGGTGGAGGTTATCGTGAATGGACCTGGATGGGATAGCACATGTCTGCGCATCTCCCACCAGGCCACCCACGACAAGCGCCAACCTCTTTGCTAACACCTTGGCCAAAATCTTTAACTCTGTGTTTAGCAGGGTTATGGGCCGAAAATTATTTATACTATCCCCCTTGTTCTCGTCCTTCCTCACCAGCGTGACTACGCCCTTGGCTACAGAACAAGGAATTCTCCCGTTCTGCTGCCAATTGCAGTAGACCGCTTCGAGGAGTTCGGAGAAGAAGACCGGCATTGCTAAATAAAGTTCGTAAGGTATACCATCGAGACCTGGAGATTTGCGTCTGCTGCATTGGCTCAGCGCATCTCCGATCTCATCAGCCGAGATTGGTCCCTCGCAGGACTCCGCCTCTTTGTTCGAGAGACGCGGCAGGCCGTCGAGGTATGGACCGAAATCCACGCCCCGGCCCGGACCCTCGCCTCCCCCGAACAATCGGGCAAAGTGCTTTTGAAAGGCCTCGCACATCTGCTTAGGCTCCCGGATCACTCGTCCATCTTCGTCTTGCAACGACCGGATGGTGGATCGATTTCCACTTTTAGCTTCTGTCACGCGGGCCCATCCAACGGCTTTGGCCCCCTCATTACCTAGAGCACGTATTTTACTTCGAATGACGCAGCCTTCATGCTTTGCATCGAAAAACTGGTTCAAGGCCGTCCTCGATGCCAGCACTCTGGCCACATCTTCGCTCTTGATTGCCTCTTCTAATTTACCTGTTAATTCTTTCTCGTTTCTATTCCTATTGGCAGCTAACATCTTGCTATAACTTATTGATTCTGTTCTAATCTCTCTTTTGAGAGATGCCCACCATCGGTTGTTGACGATTGCACCCGTCAACCTCTCCTTAACTAATCTGCTAATCCGGTTTCTGTAAGTCTCTTTTGCCGGTAAAGACAAATTAAGTTTCCAGTAACCGGGACCCTGTCTATGTGTTTTCTCGAGATTGACCACGCAGGTCACTAATTTGTGATCCGTGTAGCCAACCGTGCGCATTTCTGGACAGCTTAATATGTCCCTATCCTTACTTCTAACTAAGAAGATAGATAGATAGATAGATAGATAGATAGATAGATAGATAGATAGATAAATTTCTATTTATTTGCCACGAGGGCACAAAAGAAGGGGACATTTACACAGTGGGGGAGTTTACATAAATCGAGTAAAGAAAAAAGGAATAACAATAATAATATAACAATAAAAAGTCCTCAAAAGGGAGGGGGCGTGTTGGGGATTGCACATACCCCCGAAAAGTGTGCAACTCTTTTCGCGGGGGAAGCCCAGAGAGGAGGCGCTCCCCCCTTCCTCTTCACTTCTTCACCTACAGAACAATGTAGAGAGAAGGCCCATTTACACGGGCCATTCTCGCTTCTTTCACCCACCTTTCATAAAACTGTCTGGGACCAAGCACTTCTCTCTCCATCCTGATTCTTCTTCCGAAGTGGTATCGGAAGAAGTAAACCAGGTGGTGGCCGGAGAGAAAGTCACCCGACCTCAGACCTTTCAGGCGCGTCCACCACACAACCTCTTTCATCATGGCTATTACGCACAGAAAGACCGCCTCTGCTTCATTTCTGAAGGGAGGAGGCGGCTTGATGTTCACCACAGACTCGGCGGTTAATCGAATCGGCGCCACACGCGACAGCAGTCGTTCGACGTAGCCCCACAGATCGGCAACGCCTGGGCAGTGTACCAGTGCATGCGCAACGGTTTCCTCGTCGCGCACGCATCTGGGACAGATCTTTTTCGCGGGATCCCTGCCCGGGCGCCCGTGTCTGTAGAGCTTTTCTCGAACGGGCAGAGCCCCCCGGTAACACTGCCAGGCTAGGGACCTCTGGAAGTTGTCCATGGGTCCCGGGCCGAAAGTTCTACCGAACAGGCTGGCCAGTTCGTCCTCCTCCATGCCTAGCGACTCTCCAAGGGTGTCGTCGCCCCTGCTAGCCACCAACCCTCTATAGAATGTCGAGGTGGATTCTCCACTGACAGTCGGGTCCGCTTGCCAGATAGCCGTGAGCGCCTGGGCACACTCGGTGTGCCAGTTGCCCAGTTTTCTCGGTCTTTGCTTCACCCAGGATTGCAGTTCGGTGAGCGAGACGAGCTGTGGGAAGGCTCGCCTCACAAACGGGGCCCACACCAGCTGACCGTTGAGGAATACCTGTAGATGCCGTAGCCTCAATGCGTACCTACGCATCAACAGCCACGGCATACCCAGCCCTCCTTTCGAAGGGTGCTGGCAGCAGATGGATCTCCTCACCATGGGAGGCCGCTTCTTCCAGAGGAACTGGAAGAGCATGCGTTCCATGATGGTGAGCTTTTCCTTGGGGCAAGGCACGACGGTCAGGCGGTAGTAGATGACGGACGCTATGTAAGCGTTCGTCACCTCCGCCCGACCTTTCAGTGATAGTTTGCACTTGGCCCACTTCTGGGTCAGCGCAAACACCCTGCTCGTCACCTCGCCCCAATTCTTCTCCACCTGGAGGTCCGGTCCGAACCAGACCCCGAGCAGCTTCACCGGGCCCTCCGTCCACCGCCCGACGACACCGTCTAACGGCATCGGTTTGCCCCTCCACGTTCCGAGTTGCAAACCGACTGACTTGTCCTGGTTCAGCTTAGCCCCCGTCAGCCTTTCGTATTCCTCCAGTAGGGTGGCGATCGCCCCGATTTCCGAGGCGTCCGCCACCATTACTGTTACGTCGTCGGCATAGGCCGAGACCGCTTTGTGCAATCCCGGTTCCAGGGGTATGCCCCGCAGCAACTCCAACTTCCGCAGCAGTGGCTCGAGAGTCAATACGTACAGAAGGGAGGAGAGGGGGCACCCCTGTCTGATGGATCGGGTGATTTGAAACGGCTCCGAGAGGTAGCCGTTTACTTTAATCCTAGAGTAGATGTTGCCACTGTGCATGGCAGAAATCCAGCCCCTGAAAACGAGTCCGAAGCCCGCCGCCGCTAGCACCGCATCCAGGTAACCATGGTCGACCCTATCGAACGCCTTAGATTGATCCAAGTTGATCAGGGCCCCACCAAAGCCGGGTTCGTAGCCAACCCTCTCTATGATGTATCGCATGAGGTGGAGGTTGTCGTGAATGGACCTGGACGGGATATCGCATGTCTGCGCGTCTCCCACCAAACCACCCACCACAAGCGCCAACCTCTTCGCCAACACCTTGGCCAAAATCTGTAACTCTGCATTCAGCAGAGTTATGGGCCTAAAGTTACTTAAGTCGTCCCCCTTGCTCTCGTCCTTCCTCACTAGCGTGACCACGCCCTTGGTCACAGAACAGGGAATTCTCCCGTTCTGTTGCCAGTTGCAATAGACAGCCTCGAGGAGTTCGGAGAACAAGACCGGCATAGCTAAATAAAGTTCGTATGGTAGACCATCGAGACCCGGGGATTTGCGTCTGCTGCATTGGCTGAGCGCTTCCCCGATTTCAGTGGCTGTGATTGGCCTTTCGCAGCACTCCGCTTCGCCGCTCGAAAGACGCGGTAGACCGTCGAGGTATGGACCGAAGTCCACATCCCCGTCTGGCCCCCCGCCACCTCCGAACAGTCGAGCAAAGTGCCTTTGAAAGGTCTCGCACATTCGCTCAGGTTCAAGGATCACCCGTCCATCCTGGTCTCGCAAAGACCGAATGGTGGATTTAATCCCACTCTTGGCTTCTGTCACGCGGGCCCAGTTAACAGCTTTGGTCCCCTCGTTTCCTAAAGCATGTATTTTACTTCGGACAACGCAGCCTTCGTGCTTCGCGTCAAAGAACTGGCTCAATGCCGTTCTCGTCGCTAACACTCTGGCTACGTCTCCGCTCCTAATCGCCTCTTCTAGTTTATCTGTTAACTCCCTTTCCTTCCTATTTCTATTCGCCGCTAGTTCCTTACTGTAACCTATCGAACTTACTCTAATCTCTCTCTTTAGAGATACCCACCACCTACTGTTGACGATCGCTCCCGTCAACCGCATCTTAACTAAGCTACTAATCCGGTTTCTGTAATCTTTCTTTGTCGGTAAGGACAAGTTCATCTTCCAGTAACCGGGACCCTGTCTATGCGTTCTATCAAGGTTGACCACGCAGGTCACTAATTTGTGATCTGAATAGCCAACCATGATCAGTTCTG
Organism: Eledone cirrhosa; assembly: GCA_964016885.1. Taxonomy (NCBI): domain Eukaryota; kingdom Metazoa; phylum Mollusca; class Cephalopoda; order Octopoda; family Eledonidae; genus Eledone; species Eledone cirrhosa. Next base: position 96,569,179 of record OZ024745.1, read on the forward strand.
GACAACTAAATACGTCCCTATCCTTACTCCTAACCAAAAACCTATCTAGGTACGATCTAGATTGTCCACTGCGGTTTGCCCAGGTCCAGGTTGGCGCAGTTGGACAATCTAGTCGAAATCTATCGACCAGGTCGAATCGATCGAGTAACCCCTTGAGGCTGCTACACCCCCCTCTATCGGGACATGCCCCTGCATAGTCCCAACGCGCATCTAGGATTCCATTCCAGTCCCCCACTAAAAGCAGGGAACGCGACGTTCCTAGAAAAGTCTCCAGACGCTGGAAGAAGTCGGCTCTTTCCGCCCCGAAGGGAGCATAAAGACCGACCAGTCTGAAAGCCCCGCCTTCACCGCCTCCGACGTCCAGCACCAGTAATCGACCCCCCGGGTCCGAGTGAACAATCTGTACGTCGAGAGTCAGACGTTTATCCAGCAGTACGGCAACTCCCCCCCCCCACCTCCGGGTTGACAGAGAGATGCGTGCATCTCAAAGTCATCGAAGGCGGGCGCCAGCTGTCTCACGCTGCTGATCCGACTCTCGCAAACAACCATCACATCTATACTTTGTGACCTGAGGTCACTTAGAAGCTTTGCTTGCTTCCAAGCTGAGCCCAGGCCACGCGCGTTCAAACAGCCAACTCTCAATTGATCTATTTTGGTGTTGAAAGTGAAGAAAGAAAAGCACTTACCTCTCCGGGTTGCGTAATTTCCATGGCATCAGGTGTGTTGGGTGGAGGGATGTTTTGTGGTGGTGTGGGGGTACACGTGTGTGGTGGGGTTGGGGTATTTGGAGTTGTGTCAGGGAGAGGAGCGGTTATGGGGAAATCTTTCAAGAGGACGCGATTCAACGGTTTTAAACAGGGGGGGGGGCTCACGTCCCGTCTAAATTGTTCTTTTAAGGAACGATAAAGGTCCAGAGGGACCTTTATCATTTTTAAATGGGTGAAGTTCTCTGTTGAGATAAAGTTTGGCCCTTCGGTCTGCACCATAGGGTTATTGTTTATTAATTTAACCAGTTTTTTGTTTTCTTTATTTATATATGTGTATTGCAACGTTTTTTTTTGTGATGCTGTCAATGTTTCGGAGAGGGGAGGCGCAGATTTATTTTTGTTTGTTGAGGGTGGGGTGTTTTTGATTGGAGTTGGTGTTTGTGTGTGGGTTATTTGTGGTGTGCTGGGTGTGTGTTTTCTTTTTTTTCTTTTAACTTGTCTGAAGGCTTCTCCTCCTTCTTCTTCAGAAGTTGGGGGAAACTCTTCAGCGCTAGGTGGGAGGGACGTGTTGTGTGGTTGTTTTTTTTTGCGGGAGGGGTAGATTTGTTACTGTTTTTTTTATTATTTGTTTGGAATGGGTTTTGTGGTGGTGGTGGTAATGTTTGTGTCGTGCTTGTGGTTGGTGATGGTGGTGGTGATGTTTGTGTTGTGGTTGGTGGTGGTGATTTTTGTGTCGTGCTTGTGTTTGGTGCTGGTGGTGGTGATGTTTGTGTTGTGTTTGTGGTTGGTGGTGTCTGTATTTTGTTTGCTGTGTGTGGTATTAGTGTATTTTTGGAGGTGGGTGGTGTTGGTGTACTGTTTGTGGTGGGTGTGGGCAATAGTCCTTTTTGGGGGATACGTTTCGGGCAGTTAGCCTTAACGTGTCCCCTTTCCATGCATAAATAGCATGCTGGTCTTCTCCCCTCTACAATTATGTCTATTGGGGTAAGGTCATCCAACCAGATGCGATCCGGGATTTGTGCTATTCTTTCGGGCCTCATTTGGACTAGTATGTCGAGGCCCATTCCCAGGAACGCATCTCCAGTTGCCTTCCCCATTGACAGCATTGTGTCTTCGCCCATATCAATGAAGCCAGCAATAGCCCACCAGAAGTCCATTGTGGGCAGCATTGTTTTTACTTTTACTCTCTGTGTTCTTCTACCCATGTAGGAGGGATAGAAGCTATATGTTGTCGATGAGAGTGGGCTTAGGGGAAGCTTCTCCGCCGTTTCTTTGTCTCTTGTTAGGACCGAAATGCTGCCATAGAGTCGGTCCTTTCGTATGAAGAGAATATTCTTCATATAGTCTTTTAGGACTAACTCTATTTCCATTTGGCTGGGCTGTGCTGGCTTTCTTGTCTGGTTCAGTATAGTTCTGTAGAGAACTGTGTTTTCTGCTCTGGCTTTCTTGAATTCTGGGGGGGGGGGGGAGTTAATGGAAAACATTCCGTTCTCCCCCAAAACAATGTGTTTCTTTGCTTCAGCCAGTTTTTCTCTGGCGGCAGTTAGGTCAATTGGTGTGTATGTAATGGATTGTTTTGTTTTCTGGGCGAAAGTTGCCCTGTCGTTATTTGTATTATTTTCTGTTTGTTTGTTTTCTGTTTGCTCATTTTCCTTAACATTTGTTTTTTCCTTTTCTTTGTTTGTTTCAATGTCTAATTTTGTTGTAATTATTTTTTGTTCTTCAGACTTGGGGGGCGTGGCAGAGCTAATGGCAGACATGTCTGCCATCTTTTCCGCCATGCTGCCAAGAAAGAAATTTTTCGGCAAAAATAGATATTTATTTTACCCCCTAAAAAGGGGGTAAATGCAAAAATGTTTCCCTAAATAACAGGGGTTAGTGTTCCAAATGTGTTGCACTAAAAAATTTATCCGGTACTTACAATAGTAAGGGTAAATCCCGATGGAATAGCGGAGCCGATGCGAAGCGTGTCTTACTCTATCAAGATAGATAGATAGATAGATAAGTCCAGTAAATCATGTCCACAGGGATGATAGTATGAACGAACATTATAGTGAATTTACGATCAATCAGACGTTTAGTGTAAATGTTCTACAATATTTTAATCCTCTAGACGGTTTTAAACGATTTGCTATGCGATAAAGAAATAAATGAATAATTAAATAAATAAAATAAAATAAATAACATAAATAGAGAAATAATTGTTTCTATATTTGGCACAAGGCCAGCAATTACCCAGTACATTACTGGTACTTTATTTTATCGACCCCCGTAAGGATGAAAGGCAAAGTTAACCTTGGCGGGATTTGAACTCAGATCATAAAGGGACGTAACTCTATGCTTCAAAGCATGGTGTCCGACTCTCTACCGATACTGCCAATCCACCTAAATAATGGTTTCATTTATTGGCCACAAGGGCCGAGATATAGGGGACAATACAAAAGAGAGGGACAGTGGGGGTTTACATATACAACGTGTAAACAATATGAATAACAATAACAAAATAACAATAAAAATACAAGGAAAATTCCCCAATAGGGGGGATAACCACCCAGGGTTCACTCAGGTACCCCACCAATCCTGAACCATCCGACGCTTCGAGAGCACCCGGGAAGGGCACCCCCTCTCCTCCTCAAATTCACCCACCTACAGGCACATGGTCAGAGTAGGCCCACTCACACGGGCCATTCTCGCCACATCCATCCACATTTTAGCAAATGGGGGGGGGGGGGGAGGCATCACTTCTCTCTCCACCCTCACCTTCCTTTCCAGGAAAAATTTGAAGAAGTTGATGAAGGATTGGCCGAAGAGAAAAGTGTCTGCCTTCAGTCCTTTCAACCCGGTCCACCATACAACCTCTTTCGTTACAGCCACCAGACAGAGGAAAATTGCTTACTCTTCCTGGCCAAAAGAAGGCGGCGGGTCGATCTTCACTATGGACTCGGCCGATAGCCGGATCCGTTCTAAACACTACAACAGCTGTTCGACATAACTCCACAAGTCAGTAATGCACGGACATTGGACGAGTGCGTGCAGAACGGTTTCGTCGCTTTGCGCGCATCCCGGCCAGGTCTGTCTGACAGCCCTTCCGTTTCTGTTTAGTTTATCTCGAACCGGCAGTGTCCCCCCGCCCCGATAGCACTGCCAAGCGAGGGATTTCTGGAAGTTATTCATCGTCCCCGACTCGAAAGTCCTCCTGAACAGACTGGTCAGTTCGACCTCGTCGACGCCCAGAGCCTCCCCGAGTGCGTCGTCGCACTTGCCCGCCACTAATTCTCTATAGAACTCGAGAGTGGAAGTTCCACTGACCGCATTGCCCGCCTGGTAGAGGGCGATGAGTGCCTGGCAACATTCCAAATGCCAGTCACCTAGTCTTGGTCTCTTCTTAACCCAGGACTGGAGCACAGTCAAAGAGACGAGCTGCAGAAAGACCCGTCTGATAAACGGCGACCACACCTGTTCACCGTTTAGACAGAATATCTGGAGATGCCGCAGCCTCAGCGCATGTCTGCGCATCATTAGCCACAGCATTCCAGCCCTCCGTGTAGAGGGTGCTGGCAGTAGATGGACCGCCTCACCAACAGGACCCGTCCCCTCCACTGGAATTTGAAGAGGATCCGCATTCGCTACCTCCGCCCAACCTTTCAGTGATAGCTTCCTCGCAGCCCATTTATGAGTGAGACTGGCAACCTTGCTCGTTACCTCGTCCAAATTCTTATCCACCTAGAGGTCTGTTTCGAACCAAACCTCGAGCAACTTTACTGGTGCGTCAGTCCATCGCCCAACGACGCTGTTGGACGGCATGGACTTGCCTATCCAGTAATAGTAATAATAAAGCCGGAAAGATATGGCAGTTCCTTGTTCAGGTTGTATGACGTATTGTCTAAAAGAAAAGTTTTTTTATGCAAAGTTTTGTGTTTAGATATCTATCTCGCCATTCCGGAATTCTAGACATTTTAATCCAAGAAATATTGAAATATATAAAAGTCCTTATTATATGGCAGTGATGTTCAACGTGGGGTGCACGCCCCACATGGGTGCAATTTGAATATTCAAGGGAGGCAATTTGAAAATGATGTTAATCAAAGCAAACTTCAGGTTTTACCTTATTACTTTTACACCAAGACAACTTTGGAACAAATTGCTGTCGGACTCTCCTGTCTCACCTCCTCCACACATGTTATTGCGCATCTAGCATCACCCATACGCCAATTTATTTACACATTGTAGTTGATCATCACTGCTTTTATATCAAAGTGGGGCATATAAATGTTTGCGATGTTGAGGTGGGGCATGGAACACAAAAGGTTGAGAACCACTGATATATGGTTCAGTAAAAAACAAAAAAAAAACAAACACGTTTTGATTTGCTTCGAATGTTTATTTTTATGAGCAACTATATAATTTTCATAACATAGGCAACATATTACTACATGTACGAAGCCAATATTTTAATCAATTACTCCCTATATCAGGCGTGACAAACATGCGGCCGCGGGCTGCATGCGGCCCTTTACAAGCACACCTGCGGCCCGCACAAAGGTTTTTATAGCGCGAGCATGTTTTATCTTCGTAATATACAATAAAAAAAGTTGTAATGTGTGCAATTAGTTGTCGTGTGTGGCCCTCAGACAACACATATGTGACCCATGTGGCCCTCGGGGCAGGTTCAGTTTGATATGCCTGATCTAGACTATATTTTAACCTGTAATCCATGTTTCATTTCTGTCGCACCTCATTTCTCCCCGCTCCCTCTCTCTCTTTTTCTCTGTGATATTTGAATCAACTATGATTAATTAGAGGAATCATAGACGGTGGCGATCCTGGTATGAAGTTTGATCCTGGTCGGGAGTAGGGTTTCGGGTAAACCTTTTCAGTTTTTTTCTGTATGATGTAAATAAAAACTGAAAAATAATTACATGTACCTTTTGACTAGGATTGAACCCAAGCTCAGGATCTCCACCGTCTATAGTACGAAACACTAGGCCACTGAGGCAGCTACGAACATCTATTCAAAATTCATACTGATAAACCTACTTTCAAAATTTTCAGTACAAAATGATGTGGTGTTGTTAATGCCTTTCTTAATGTTATTGCCCTACTTAAGGTCGATATCTAAATCATTTGGATGTTCCATAAACTACAGCCTTGTTTTGTTTCTCATCTATCTAGACTATATTTTAACCTGTAATCCATGTTTCATTTCTGTGACACCTCATTTCTCCCCCCCCCACTCTCTCTCTCTCTCTCTCTCTCTTTCTCTCTGTGATATTTGAATCTACTATGATTTGGGCTTAACCTACTCATATATATATATGTTTTTGCATGTTTGTTATATTCAAACTTACAATGATTGGCATATATAATATTTGTTAAAATAATTAGATTAAATTAATTCAACAGTTAAACACACATAGGAATAATAAGGTTGTTACCAATGAGCCAGAATATTGACTACTCAGCCCTAAGTATGACTAATAGCGTGAGGAAAGCCATGAGTGACACCACATCTGTTTAACTTTGATTTTGAAAGTAGGTTTATAATTATTAATTTTCTTTATACTTTTAGTAGATGTCTCGACGGTCTAGTTGGAGGAATCATACACGTTGGTGATCCTGGTCAAAATTTTCAATACAAAATGATGTGGTGTCGTTCATCATTCATGTCTTTCTTAATGTTATTGTATACATACAATACAATATAATATAATATAATATAATTATATATATATATATATATATATATATATATATATATATGTAGGAGGTGAGTTTTATTGTAGTACAATAAAGCAATGCAGATATCGGATAAGAAGCACTCTACAGTTTGTAGGACTGGAGTATACATAATATATAAGAACATGGAACTCTTTTAACCATCTTTTGTTCTTATATATTATATATATATATATATATATATATATATATATATATATATATATATATATATATATATATATATATATATATATATATATTAATAAGAGGAATTCCAACTTTGTCTGATTTACTCGTTTTACAAAGTTGGAATTCCTCTTATTAATATAATCTTCTATACACAATCATACACACCTGTGTATATTTACCTATCTATATCTATATCTATCTATATATATATATATATATATATATATATATATATATATAGTAATAATAATAAATTTGAAGACTAAAATCCAAAGAGGGCTCGATAAGGATAAATATATATCAAATATATAAGAACCGTAGAGAAAATATTTATTAAAATAACAGATAAAAGTTAAAGCAAAGAATCGCTGCTTTCACCCTTAACGGGATCTTCTGAAACTAAAAAAAATCAATCTGTGAACGCAGAAGTAAATATTTCGAAAACCATTGCAACCGAAGGAAGACAGGAAGACGATACTTTGGTTCGTGGAAACGTTCCCTGGCAAAGAACGAAAAAAAAAACGAAGATAATACGTCATTATTTGGAGCAGTGAAATCCCGCCGAGGTTAACTTTGCCTTTCATCCTTCCGGGATCGATAAAATAAAGTACCAGTAATGCACTGGGTATTTGCTGGCCTTGTGCCAAAAGTAAAAACAATTATTTGGAGCAGTGAAAACAATTACACGCATAAACAAAACCACGTTTATGGTATAAATAAAGTCGTAGACTAATATTCTATTAGATGGTTCGTGGAGACGTTTTCTGGCAATGAACGGCAAAAACGAAGATAATACGTCATTACCCATGGCGGGTGTTTTCGCGTATGCATGTGTATGTACGTTTATGGATGCGTGCATGTATATATTTAATTTTTGTTGATTTCAATTACCTCTGTAATTTCTTTACATTATTCTTAACTCTTTGCAGCAAAGAGTTACCTCCCTTTACGGACTGAGTTCAAATACTGCCGAGGTTAACTTAGCCTTTCATCCTTACGGGTTCGATAAAATAAAGTACCAGTAATACACTGGGATAATTGCTGACCTTGTGCCAAAAAGTAGAAACAATTATTCTTAACTCTGAAGCCGAGTATCATTCGGTTTCCTAAATAGAATTTTAAATTACGACTTCAGTTATACCATAAACGTGGTTTTGTCTTTGCGTGTAATTGTTCTCAATGATTCACATAATGACGTATTATCTTCGTTTTTTTCCGTTCATTGCAAGAGAACGTCTATAGGAACGACCTAAAAGAATATTAGTCTACGACTTCATTTATACCATAAACGTGGTTTTGTCTTTGCATGTAATTGTTTTCACCGGTCCAAATAATGACGTATTATCTTCATTTTTTTCCCCGTTCTTTGCCAGGGAACGTTTCTACGAACCAAAGTAACGTCTTCCTATCTTCCTTCGGTTGCAACGTTTTTCGAAATATTTACTTCTGCGTTCACAGATTGATTTTTTTAGTTTCAGAAGATCCCGTTAAGCGTGAAAGCAGCGATTCTTTGCTTAAACTTTAATCTGTTATTTTAATAAATAAATATATATATATATATAATAAAAAGGTCGATTATTATTATTATTGTTTTTATTTTCTTTCATTATTGTTTCTGAGATATATGCCGAGTGTCTTCCTGACACCTAGGGCAAATAAATTCACAGTGTGCATTGGTAAGCCAGTTAATACAGCACATTGATTATAATAAAAAAAAAAAAAAATAAAATACAGCCATGTATACTCATGTGCATATGCATATGTAAATACAAGGAGGGAATATCAATCTTACAGAGATAGTGCTCTTCTCAAAACGTGTGCAGTACCAGTCAAAACAATTTTTTGTACCTCGTCCAGAGAGGGTAAATCAGGAATCATTAGCATATTTTTTGCTCTCCTTCAAGATAGAATGAAGCTTCTTACTTCTCTCATGCTTTTCAACAAGTTTCAGCATATAGTCGTTAGTTGTTTCAAGGTATTTGGCCAGTCCAATGATGGTGGTCTTGTAAGCAAGTTCAAATTGGATCAAGCCACGGCCTCCTTGAGTTCTAAGAAGGTAAAGACGATCCACATCTGCTTTTGGGTGGTGCATCCTATTACAGGTCAGTAGCTTACGGACTTTGGTGTCGATTCTTTTGATTTCACTCATATTCCAGTTCAACACACCGAAGTTATAAGTGACAACTGGGACTGCCAAGGAATTTATGGCTAGCACCTTCTTAGGAGTGTTTAGTTCTGATCTCAGAACTGCACGTACTCTCCTGTAACATTCTTTCCGTATCCTCTCTTTTATACTTGCATGCTGTATGCCAGAGCCCTCATTAATTCCTAAGTATTTATAGGTTTGTTCCTGCTCAAGTTCCTTTATGATTGTTTTAGTATCCAATTCAACTGAGTCTGAGTTGACAAGCTTCCCCTTCTTGAAAGTGGCTTTTGCACACTTGTCAAGTCCAAACTCCATCCTGATGTCATCGCTAATTGCAATATAGCTTCAAATCATCCATATAAAACAGGTGGCTTATTTTTTGTTCTCAATTCTATAACCATACCCTGTTCTATTAAGCTCGGATGTAAGGGGTATTAAAGCTATGCAGAAAAGCAAGGGTGAAAGTGAGTCAACCTGGAATATACCACAATTGATGTTTATATTCCTAGAGCACAGTACCCCAGTGGAGTGAGACAATTGGAGATTTGTGTTCCATAATGACATATTGTGCTTCAGGAAGTTTGAGATCATAGGTGAGATTTTGAAGATGTCCAGTGATTTCAAAATCCATGAGTGTGGTATGCTGTCAAAGGCTTTTTTTATAATCGATCCATGCAAAACTGAGATTTCTGTGTTTATTATGACAGCTCTCAAGGATCATACGATTAATCAAAAGTTGATCTTTGCAATCATATGAACCTCGTCAGCACCCTTTTTGTTCAATGGGGAAAAGATTGTTCTCCAAAAACACGTATACTTTTTCCATAGTTTATAAGTAGTGGACAAGCAGGTTATGGGCCGATAGTTTTTTGGGATCTTTGGTTTCGTTGTTCTTTGGTAGAAGGTAGGTAATGCCCCTTTCTATCCAATCAGGTGTATTTTTTGGATCTTTCATAATTCCATTAAACAGCTTGACCAATATATTGTGAGTGCACGAGAGTGAGGAAAGCCAGAAATTTGGCACCCTGTCTCTACCAGGAGATTTCCATTTATGAGATTTATTGAGTGCTGTCCTTAAGTCCGCTATAGAGATGTCTTCCCATGCCTGTTCTTCTAAATTTGTGTAGGATTTTTCAAGGCGACTAATCCAATCTACATTAGTATTATATGTCTTCTCATCACTCCAAATCTTACTCCAGAAGTTTTCAACTTCTTCTATGGACGGGGGAGGGGTCATCAATAATTATTTTTTCCTTCCCTACTTCTCTATAAAATGACTTGGCATTGGATGAAAACAACTTATTTTGCCTGTAGAAGTTGTTTCGCTTCTCGAATCTATGAATTCGTTGGGCTTTTACTTGGACTTTTTGTTTCAGAGATTCTTTTGTTGAAACTATTGCTTCTCTAGAAGACAGTCTATATTTCCTCTTTAGCTTTCTTACCTTCTTGGATCTTATATCATTTCCAGCGGTTAACTGCCCCAATAAAGATATTTCTCCTCTCATTACGTCAATCTCCTTTTCGATTCTACTCCACCAAATTGGTTTACCTCGAAGGTTCGACTTTTTTTGTTTCTTTGGTGGTAAACAACTTGTTTCAATTACTCTAGCAGCTGCATAAATGATTTCATTTAACTCAGTAAGATCAGGTTCTAGTTCTTCTATGATTTCTTTTGTCACAGAATTACCAATCATTATTTGTTTTCTATTTTGGATTGTATTTGGAGTTTTTGAAGTGGTTCTCTATCATTTATATTAGAGTGTATTGCTACTGCAAGCTCATTCAGTATTTTTTGCTTTAAGTCCTTCATAGTCTCCCTGTGTTCTTCAGCAGATGTTTGGTTTTCAATTACTGTTTCTAAGTCCCTCTCCTGGCTATTTTCAGCGGGTTCAATAGGGCTTCTCATTTCTACAAACCTATTTGTGATTTGGTCAGATGGAGGTCTTTCAGTAAAGACTTGTGACTGGTTACTATCTCCAGGAGATTCTTCAGTTCTTTCATGATTTATATTTATGTCATTCTCCACAGCCTGCTTCATCGCAGTTAGTTCAGTGTATGTGAGTCTATTATTTCTGAAGATATACCTCCTTACATTTGCCAACTTATTTCCATCCATATCACGTCTGCTAGCTTGATTCCGAGTTTTCCAGATTTTGTAGGAGTTTAAAGTGTGTCTGTCTTGTGATGGCTTACCTAATGCATAGTAATATGCATATATTACTTCTTTATAATCTTCTTGGGTCCATTTCATCCTTTTAGGTTTTTCTTTTTGAGGTGGTTTGGGTGGTGGATCTGGAGGGCCCGAGTTGGGGCATCCCCGATCAAGTGACCATCCAGGTCCATAATTGGAGAAGAGTTTGTGCCAGAGGAGGACTTTTCGATCTCAGGTTGGCATCTTCCTGAGGGACGCGATTCCTGATTAACCATAGGAAAAGCGATTTGGTATTGTGTATTAATTTTTATTTGTTCATCTCGCAGTACATGTTTGCGTTACGCATGGTATTGGACGTACATAGGAAGTTGCCCGGCTCTTTGGGTAGTGCATTTGCTGGCTGGCACTGAGATCATTATTACTATTACAACAGTATAGTTATGGTGGCTAAATTATTATTATTATTATTATTGTTGTTCTTTGAGTCTCAGTCATTGATGTTATTTAACTGGAAAGTTTGTTGAAATAAATATCAAGCCACTACCTGCAGCCTCAGATATTCAGGACGTATCGGAAGGTACTTGCTGTTCCCAACAAGCATGCCTTTTGAAGTGTTCCAAAAATCGGGGCGGGGCCAATTTTCTTTAACCATCCCTGGAAACTCATTGAGATATTACCTAGTGCGCCTATGACAATCGGGACCACTTTGACTTCATGGCAGTTCCAAATCCTTTTTACCTCCCACTTTAAGTCCTGGTATCGGTTAATTTTCTCCCTCTCCTCTTGCACTCTTGTGTCGAATGGGCAGGCTACATCCACAATCAGGCACGATCTTTTTTCCTTGTCCAAAACCACCAGGTCAGGTCTATTGTGTTCCAGTTTCTTGTCCGTCTGTATCCTAAAATCCCACAGCACCTTCACCTGATCGTTTTCTATCACCGACTCTGGCTTATGCTCATACCACTTCTCAGAATGTGGTAAATTGTTTACTTTGCATAGGTGCCAGTGGATCACCCTGCCCATTACATCATGTCTCCAGCCTTTATAGTGAGTCTGGGCTAGGTGTTTACACTCGGATAAAATGTGAGCCACAGTCTCCTCTCTCTCTTCACAGATCCTGCACAGTGGGCTAGCCTCCTCCTTGTAAATATGGTGTTTCAACCACTTCGTTTTGAGGGCATGCTCTTGCGCAGCCATTAACATTTCCCGCATCCTAGTTCGCGTGGGACGCCCCTCATCGCCCCCAGTTTGTGCAGTAACGGCTCGAGAGCCAATACGTACAAGAGGGACGAGAGGGGACAACCCTGGCGGACTGAGTGCATGATGCTGAACGTCTGTGACAGGTGACCGTTCACCCTCACAACTGAGCAGATGTTGCTATACATTGCTGCGATCCAACCCCTGAAAAAGGGCCCGAAATCGGCTGCCTCGAGGACCGCCGCCAGGTACCGATGGTCGACCCTATCGAATGCTATGGATTGATCCAAGTTGATCAGGGCCTCACCCGTGCCAGATTCCTTAACCACCCTTTCTATGATGTATCGCATGAGGTGGAGGTTGTCGTGTATGGATCTGTCCGGAATGGCGCATGTCTGCGCCTCTCCCACCAGACCCTTGACGATAAGCGCCAACCTCGTTGCTAACACCTTGGCCAAAATCTTGAACTCTGCGTTTAGCAGGGTTATGGGCCTGAAATTATCGATGACATCCCCCTTGTTCGGGTCTTTTCTCAGCAGCGCCACTGGTCCCCGGCTCACAAAACTGGGAATTATCCTGTTCTGCTTCAAGTTGCAGTAGACCTCTGCCAAGAGGTCACCGAACAAGTCTGGCATAAATGCATAAAGTTCGTAGGGCAGACCATCCAAACCTGGCGATTTACCCCTTGTGCAGGTAGCCATCGCTTCCCGTATTACACCGGCTGTTATTGGCTTTTCGCAACGCTGTGCTGCGGTCGTCGAGAGCCGAGGCAGTCCGTCGAGGTATGCACTGAAGTCCATGCCCCGATCCGGACCGCCGCCGCTCCCGAACAGTTCAGCAAAGTGCTGCTGAAAAGCTTCACACATCCGCTCGGGTTCGAGCATCACGCACCCGTTTTGATCAGACAAAGACCGAATTGTGGCTTTGTTGCCACGTCGCGCCTTTGCCACCCGGGCCCATTGGATGGCTTTTGTCCCCTCGTGTTTCAGAGCACGCACTCTAGCTCTGACAACGCAGCCTTCGTGTTTTGCGTTGAAGAATTGGTCGAGTGCCAATCTCGCCGCAAGCACGTCGGTTGCGATGCCTGTCCTAAACGCCTCTTCTAGCTTTCTGACTAGCTCTCCCTCTACTCTAATTTCCTCTATCACTACTCCTTTGCTAAACCTAATCGACTCTACTTTAATTGCCCTTTTCAGGGCGAACCACCACCTGTTGTTGACGATCGCTCCCGTCAACGCCCGCTTAACTAATACGCTAATCCGGTCTCTGTAGGCTTTGCGCGACGGGAAAGACGCGTTCTCCAGTAACCGGGCCCTTGTCTATGAAGTCTGTCTATGTCGATCTCACAGATCACAAACTTGTGGTCTGTGTAGTCGACTATTTTAAATTGTGGACAACTTATACTAGCCTTATCTAGTTCTCTGCAGAATACCCTATCGAGATACGATCTGGATGAACCGATGCGGTTTGTCCATGTCCGCATTGGCACATTCGGGTGATCCAGTCGATATCTGTCAGACAGTTCAAAACGTCTGAGCAGGTTGGTGAGGCTCTTGCACCCTCCTCCCCTATCCACTATCCCCACACGATCCCAGCGTGCAACCAAGATACCGTTCCAGTTGATCACTAACACTAAAGAGCGGGATGTTCCAAGAAAGGTCTCTAGACGTCTGAAGAAATCTGGCCGACCTGCCCCTGATGGGGCGTAGACGGCTACTAGCCTGAAAGCATTGCCTTCGCTGCCGGTCACGTCCAGCACCACCGACTTACCTTCTGGGTCTAGGAAGATGGCCCGTATCGCGAGATCCAAGCCTCTCCGAAAAAGGACGGCAACCCCTCCCCCCGAAGATCGGTGCGAAGGCTTGTGCTTCGGAGATTCTGGTTTCACTGATGGCCACCACATCTATGTTTAGTGACCTGAAGTTGTTGAGCAGGTGACCCTGCTTCCAAGATGACCCCAGGCCACGTGCATTTATACTGCCTATTTTGAGTACGGCCATGTTGGATGAGAAATGGGGCAAGTGAGAAAGGGTCACTTACCTTGATCGTGTGGTGAAGGGACAGTAGAACCGTCCCTTTCGCTGGTCATGGGTGTTTCCAAGAGGATGTCAGTGTATATCCTCTTGGTAACCGACCCCCTGAAATCTCCAGCTGCGTTGGGGAATTTTTGTTTTAAAGGTTTGTACTGTTCTATTGAGATTTCGATGATGCTTATGTTTGTCGGGAGAGTTCTTGGTGTTGGTGGAGTGTAGTAGTTTTTTTCTGTGATGTCTGTGTGCTGCTTTATATATTGTATCAGTTCTTTTTTTGCCATGTTTATGGCTGTGTACTTTTTGGGGGGAGGGGGGATTTTGTTGCTGTTTTCTTCTTGTTGCTGTTTGGTGTGTGTGTTTTGTTGTTTGCGTTGTTGGTGTTTTTGATGATGCTGGTGGTGGTGTTGTTGCAAGTTTCCTTGCTGCCTTTACCCCTCTTTGTATGCCTTCGCTTTTGGAGGGTGAATCTAAGGGTTTTTTGTTTTTTGTTTTTTGTTTTTTGTGGCAGACCGTTTGCCACTTCACTCCCGCCTCAAACTCCATGTCGGATTATGTGGTGTCTGGGAGGGCTATGTGCTCCACGGCTGTTGGTGGTGGTAGTGGAGCCCTCTTCGGCAATTTTGTTGCTGGTGTAGCTACTTCAAATGTAGCTATTGGTGTTGCCGCCACTGATGATGCTGCGTTAGTTGTCCGTGGCCTTGGTACGGGTGCTACGGACGTTGCCCTCCTACTCACCGTGGAAGGGGCTTCTGCGTTTGTTTCCTGTCTATGATATCGGGGATAGCGTCGATACATTCATGGTCAGTTTGTATAAGCATTTGCATGCCTATACATGACCAGTTCTCTCTCCCTATTTTTTCTACTTGTAGCATGGTCGTCCTGTTCTCGATTCCAGCAAGGACAGACGCGGCCAGCCAAGGTATGGGCACGTCGGGTGGGACCTGGGTCACTTTGACCCTCACAATTTTCTGCCCGCAGTAGGAGGGCACCAAGACTATCTCCTCACTCTTTAGGGTTTCCAAAGAGTGAGACTTTGCTCCTGGGGGTGGCTAAAAGTACGTCTACTGTGGCGTACTTTCTGCCTCGGGTGATGTGGGTTTTGCGTGCCCAGACGCACCCCAAGGCCTTTTGGATTTGAGCCTCCGTGGCTCTCTCCACCCGATGTGAGATTTTGCTTACGGTGCGGTAAGTCACCGTCCGTAGCTGCTGGTCCTTGAAAAAATCGGGTGGAGGTTTCAGGGAGACTCTATTTGCGCTTCTTGTCACCATGCCCCTTGCGACTGCCATCTCCTCCTCTGTGACTAACACTGTCTCGATATTTCGGGCGACACCTGCAAAAGAAGTGGTCCCTTTTTCAGCAGCACTACTATTGCTGCCGCTACTGGTCTTACAGGTATCGGTGTCATTGTTGTTGTTTTCGTTGGTACAGTTGTTGGTGTTGTTGTTTTTGTTTTCGTTGATACTGTTGCTGTTGTTACTGTTATTGTGGCTGTTGTTATTATTGTTGTTTTTGTTGATACTGTTCCTACTATTATTGTTGTTGTGGCTGATGTTATTGTCATTGTTATTGTCGTTCTCGACCTTACCTCTGTTATTTTTGTTGTTGCTGTTGTTATTGATGGTGTTGTTGTTGTTGTTGGTGTTATTGTTGGTGTTGTTTGTGTTAGAACTATTTGTAAATTTTAAATCTGTAACAATCTTCTTTTCCTTTGTAATATTTTCGTTTATATTTACCTGCGCTGGAACGCTGTCTTGTTGACATGCTGATAAAGTCTCCCTTTCTCTGTGTTGTCTGACAGCGCTCTCTCTCTTTCTTGTGTTATCCATGTTGTAAATTCCCTTAAGAAATACAAGGGAATTTACAATCTAGCCATCTGCTCTGAAGAATTGGTAGGATGAAGAGCATTTGAAAATTGAGTATCTGTAAATAAATAACTACCAATTTGCATATAGCATGACTAGGCTGTGTAACTACTAAAGAAACATTTGTCAACACTCGGAATAAAATACCTTTTTATGATGTCTACCTGTTTTATTAATCATTCTTTATCTACATTCCGGAATACAGAAGAATCGGAAACCAAGTTACTTTAACTGTTCTTTCATAACTCGTTGAGTAACCCCTCACCGTACGTCGACTCTATCTAGTGTAGTAATTAACCATTACTGCATTTAGAATAATCCTAAGCATTTCTTGCATAACCTAATATAAATATATATATATATATATATATAAATACACAAACACAATTTGATATGTACTTACATATTTAATAACCTCTTTAAATATTTCGACTGAAACATATAATTTAAATAATTCTCAACGAAACAATACAGTATACACAAACACAATTTGATATGTATACTGTATTGTTTCGTTGAGAATTATTTAAGTTATATGTTTCAGTCGAAATATTTACAGCGGTTATTAAATAGGTAAGTACGATTTTAATGTGTGCATATATGTGGCTGTATGTAACGAGGTACAAACACGTGGATTGGCAGTATCGGTAGAGGGTCGGGCGCCATGCTTTCCAGCAGAGTTACGTCCCTTTACGATCTGAGTTCAAATCCCGCCGAGGTTGACTTTGCCTCTCATCCTTACGGGGTCGATAAAATAAAGTACCAGTAATGCACTGGTTATTGCTGGCCTTGTGCCAAAAGTAGAAACAATTATTTTAGTATATGTGTGTAGTTTTGTTCCTGGTGGCGTCTACGTTTTTGTGTGTGTTCATGTGTGTGGGTTCATGTGTGTGTGTTTATGTGTGTGGGTATATGTGTGTGGGTTTATGTGTGTGTGTTTATATGTGTGTGAATTATCAGTATGTGTTTGTGTGTGTGTAGTTCACTATTGTATATATAGCCAATGAGATTATCTGTGTGTTTCTATGTATGTGTGTTCGTATGGATGTGTTTGTTTACCAAGCGGTACGTGTATGAGTTAAAATGTTTATCTGCTCCACGTGTTTGTGAATGTATGTGTATATATGTATGTGTTTTAGTAGTGTGTGTTTTATGTGTGTGTTTTGTTGTGCAGAGCCGGGTTGTGGGTATATATGTACGACTGTGTATGAGAGAGGTTGTGTATTTGTGCATGCTTGTGTGCATGTGTGTATGAGCAAGTGTCCGTATGTGTGCATTTTTACGTATATCCGCGTGTATACATGCATATACATACATGCATACATTCATACATATATACAGACATTTATACTTACATGCATATATACATTCGTACATACATACATGCATACATGATGGCTGCCCCCTCGTTATCGAGTATGGCCATTGCACGATATAGCATTATTAATAATTATTAATTAATTCTATCGTGCAATGCCTGTGCGTGAAGATATTTTTTAAAGTGAGGAAAGACTGTGCACTGAGCCAATCCCACTCTCTGAGCGACAGTAGCTATAACCCGAAAAGAAGAAAAGATCAACATCATCGGTAACTTCTGAGCCGCAGGTTTTATATCGGAGTTATCCCAGTTTCCTAAGTTGCCTTCTCCCTGAAGAATGCCCTGACAAAGGCTAGGGTTCCTTCACTCCCAGTGGTTTAACCGCGCGATCAGGTGTCCAGCCCGACTTTTTCTATGTCCCCGCGCATATACATACACATGCACCCATGTATATACACACATACATATACATACATATGTACATGTGTATATACATATTTTCACACTTTTGGATGGCCGTTGACTCTTATGAGTTCTTCCGCCCTGTCAGGTTTTGTTTTTTGTCCTGCAGGGTGTCCAAAATCACCCTCCTCACCAAGTAAACTTGGTGGGGTTGCCGGTTTAGTCGCCGACGACCCGACCATGCGACAGGTTGTACTGGGTTACATGTTACCAGTAGCACCCAAGAGTGACCCGACATGCATACATACATGCATACATACATGCATACATGCATACATTCATAAATACATACACATATGCACACACACATACATACGTACGTACATACGTACGTACATACATACGTACACAGATACATACATACACGCATGCATAAACATATATATGTACTTATCAATGTGTGTGAGTGTGTGTGTGCGTGTGCATGTATGTATGTGTGTGTGTGAGCATGTGTGTGAGTATGTGTGTGTGTATTTGTGAGTGTGTGTGCGTGTGTGAGAGAGTGTGTGTGTGTGAGTGTGTGTGTGAGAAAGATAGATAGATAGATAGAGATAGAGAGAGGGGGGAAAAAGTGTGTGTATGTGTGTAAGAGAGAGATAGATAGATAGAGATAGAGAGAGAGGGGAGAGAGAGTGCCTGTGTGTGAGTGTGTGTGTGAGAGGGAGATAGATAGATAGATATGTTTCTTTTATTTGCCACAAGGGCATCAAAAGTGGGACAAGTACAATGGGGGGAGTTTACAAAACAAGGCGTCCTCAATAGGGAGGAGGCAATAACAATATATAAAAATAAAATAAAATATAACAAAAAATAGAATTATAACAAAATCCTCAATAGAGGATTTTGTTATAAAATATAACAAAAAATAAAATTTATAACAAAATCCTCAATAGAGAGGAGGCGCCTTGGAGGGTCGCACACACCCCCGAAAAAAGTGTGCAACCCTTTTCCTCAGGAGCACAGAGAGGGGGTGCTCCCTCGTTCCTTCCTCTTTTCCACCTACAGGCTTATGTAAAGAGAAGGCCCATTCACACGGGCCATTCTCGCCACTTTCACCCACCTTTCATAAAAACGACTGGGGTGCAGCACCTCTCTCTCCATCCTGATCCTTCTTCCGAAATGATATCGGAAGAAACGGACCAGTTGTTGGCCAGAGAGAAAGGTGCCTGACCTCAGTCCTTTCAGACGCGTCCACCATACAACCTCTTTCGCCATGGCTATTACGCACAGAAACACCGCCTCTGCTTCATCGTTGAAGAGGGGAGGCGGCTTGATCATTACAATAGACTCGGTGGTCAACCGGATCGGTCCCACCCTTGACAGCAGTTGTTCGACATAACCCCACAGATCGGCTACGCCCGAGCAGTGTACCAATGCGTGTGCAACGGTTTCCTCGTCGCACACGCATCTGGGACAGATCTTTTTGGCGGGGTCCCTACCCGGGCGCCCGTGTCTGTAGAGCCTTTCTCGAACGGGTAAAGCTCCTCGGTAGCACTGCCAGGCCAGGGACTTCTGGAAGTTGTCCATAGGTCCCTGGCTGAATGTCCTACCGAACAGGCTGGCCAGTTCGTCCTCCTCCATGTCTAGGGCTTCTCCGAGGGCGTCGTCGCACCTGCTGCGTACCAGCCCTCTATAGAATGTTGCGGTGGAGTCTCCACTGATAACCGGATCCGCCTGCCAGAGGGCGGTGAGCGCCTGGGCACACTCAGTGTGCCAGGCGCCCAGTTTTCTCGGTCTTTGCTTGACCCAGGATTGCAGCTCGGTGAGTGAAACGAGTCTGGGAAAGGTTCGTCTCACAAACGAGGCCCACACCGGTTGTCCGGTGAGGAATACGTAGAGGTGCCGTAGCCTTAATGCGTGTTTACGCATCATTAGCCACGGCATCCCCAGCCCTCCTTTCGAAGGGTGATAGATAGATAGATAGATAGATAGATAGATAGATAGATAGAGATAGAGAGAAGGGGAGAGAGAGTGTTGTGTGAGAGTGTGTGTGTGTGTGTGAGAGATATATAGATAGAGATAGAGAGGGGGGTGTGAGTATGTGTGCATGTATGTATATGTGTGTGAGCATATGTGTGTGAATGTGTGTGTGTGTGTGTGTGTGTAAGAGATAGGGATAGATAGATAGAGATAGAGAGAGAGGGGGAGTGTGTGTGTGTGAGAGAGAGTGTGTGTGAGAGTGTGTGTGTGTGTGTGAGAGAGGGAGATAGATAGATAGATAGAGATAGAGAGAGGGGGAGAGAGAGAGTGTGTGTGAGAGAGTGTGTGTGTGAGAGATAGATAGATAGATAGAGATAGAGAGAGAGGGGAGAGAGAGTGTGTGTGTGTGTGTTTGAGCATATGTGTGTGAGTGTGTGTGTGAGAGTGTGTGTGTGTATATGTGACTATAATATATTCACATCAGTTTAAATATCAAATATAAGATCATGTATGTTTTATCTATTATGTTTCGCAGTTGTAAGTAGTTGCTATTATATTTCGTGGGAGAAAATATGGCTACTTTTAATGATTATAATTGCAGCTGAGAAGGTGTGCTAGACACGACCTAAATATCTTTGTTTATATTTTACAGTATTATTAGGTTCATTATTTATCCAATATATATCCAGTAACTAATCGATGTTGGCTAGTTAAATGGTATCTTTATAAGTGATATAGATCAATATCTAATGAAACTCACTAAATATAACCGAAGCTCAACAGAAGCGTAAAAAATAGAATCGATGAATATTTTTTAGGACTTGTTCTTCCTTTTAAAAATTACTGTGCAATGATGATAGTTATTCATTACAATGATAAATATCTTCTTTTTGTAACCAATTTATCATCATTTTCAATGAAACTGTTCTTTAACGAACACTCAGTAAATATACAGTAAAAGCATCGTCTGCCAGAGTGAACTCTCGCCTAAAAATGATTAATTTTAGAAAAAATCAATATCAATAAGTAGCTATATAGATATTTCATTGTTTACTACAACAGATCCTTTATTTAATATTCTGACACTCAACTTCTTTATTGGAGTTCAAACTATTTTAAGCAGAGTGTTTTAGTCTGTTCTACACAGTTCAAGAATAAAATACTTATCAATATGGAAATAGACAGCTGTTACAAATATGATACCTACCAACTATTTCAGTAATATTAATCATTCTTGATTTCTTTCATTCGGAACAAAACCTCACAGGAAAACCTATTGGGACTATGTACAGTCCGTGTCTTTTCTATAACCATAAGGAGTATCAATAAAATGAAATGCTTTCAGCTTCAGTTCGAAATTGCGTTTTGTTCTATTTCATCGGACAAAGTCTTTTGTTGCACTGTGTTCGCCATGATCTGATATATTAAAACTGTTTAGAGTGGATTGGCAGAGTGGTTAGAGTGTTAGATAGGTCAATTTTGCTTTTCCTCCTTCAAGAGTCGATAAAATAAAATGCCCGTCAAGTACTGGGGTTAATATAATGAACTTTCACTTATCCTCAAAATTCTGGCCTCGTACCAAAATTAGAAACCATCATATTAAAGCTGTTGTATATGTCGTGTGAAACGTCTGTCAAATGGGATGGTATGAGTGAGTATGTGAGAGAGATAGATAAATAGAGAAAGAGAGTGTATGCGTGTGCCAACCTGTGAGTGAGAGAGAGAGGGTGTGTGTGTATGTGTATGTGTGTGTGTATATATATATGTGTGTGTGTGCGTGTGTGTGTGAGGGAGAGGGAGAGAGAGAGAGAGAGATTGGTAAATTGTGGTAAAGGGGGCATTATGAATGTGTGAGTTCGAATTTTTTTTATTATTTTTGTGTGTGTGTATATATATAATATATATATATATATATATATATATATATATATATATATATATATATATACATACATACATATATATATATATATATATATATATATATATATATATATATATATATATATATATATATATATATATATATACATATATATACATATATACATATATATATACATATATATATATATACATATATATATTTACACACACACACACACACACACACACAAACACACACACACACACATATATATATAATATTGAATATAATTGTTTCTACTTTTGGCACAAAGACAGCAATTACCCAGGGCATTACTGGGGCTTTATTTTATTTATCGACCCCCGTAAGGGTGAAAGGCAAAGTTAACTTCGGTGGGATTTAAAATTTCAGACCGTAAAGGGTCGTAATTGTATGCTGCAAAGTATGGCGTCCGGCTCTCTACCGATACTGTCTATCCACCGAATACGAATGATCCGATAATGAATCGATTAAGAAAGAATCTATCAGAAATATTTAAATACATAGACATCCACTTAAACATTACTAGACGTAACACTAGACTTAAAATAATGACAATGATTCCCCTACAGATAAATGAAAGAAGACACCATTTATATCTATAATATATCAAATAACTACCCATCCAACATAATATTGGCAGCTGCAGTTCGAATATGTAGGAGAATCTGTAAGCTATCATCCAATAGGGTTATATCAAATAATGCATCCCTCTATTGTATTAATGCACAAGCTATGGGTACACATGTTTAACAAGATGGAAGGGTCGATAGTGTAAAAATACACACGCATGTACACCAGGTCCGAAGACAAAGGAGCCGAACTCCCACTGTCATCACCTCCGTCTCTCTCGCCTTCATCATCTCTCACTATTATGAGTAAATGGGGTCCCACGCGCTGTCCGCCCCACAGCCACCTTGAGTACTTAATACATATGAAAAAAAAAAAAAACTCCCGATCATTCTACAGCAGAATATAACCAAAAAGAGGAAAGTAATCTGACTTAATCTTCCACACAGCCTAGAACTCACCACGAATATTGCCATGATGATGATGATGATGATTTCTAAGCTCTACTAAAACATTATTTCTCATTCATGTACAAATGCTATAAACTCTTCAAATCACAAAACGTTATGACTAGTTATACCTAAATGGACAACATCATTTCCTATATCTTATACTATAACGGCAAACAGCTACGGGTCGAGCCCATAGCAGTGGAAACTTCTGGTGTCCTTAGCCCTAGTGCCACCTCCCTACTCATCACTATCGGCAGTGGCTGGCTATCCCCAGGTGTGAGTCTTGCGAGCTGGAATGGCTCTTCCAGCGCGTCTCCCTCACCATTCCTCGGAGAAACGCCTTCTCTATTGTCCACCGGGGCCACGGGGTGGCCAGTGTGTTGGACCCATTTTCTCATAAGAATGAGAGATGTGGAAAGCGAGAGATACGGAGGCAGTGACAGCGGGAGCTTGGTTCCATTGTGTTTGGACCTGGTGTATATGTATATATTCATTTACCACACCACATTTCCTGTAAACATCACTAGTTTATATATCTTCATATATATTCATTATAATTATCTTCACAGTTTTTAAGTGTGTGCTGTCATCATATTACCCAACTTGTAACTATCGAAATCCATCCACCAGTCCTCCGAAGAGATCCTACATTTCTACAAAAGTATACCGAGGAACCATAGCACACATAGGCGACATTAAAGGAAATTATACTGGTCTAACTGTTAATACTGTGAAGAATGATTTCTTTCAACAACTTCAGTTAAGATCAAGGAAAAGAGAAATAACATATCTCTGTCACAATTTATTTGGAAACTCACGACCTAAAGACTGTCATGTCTCTCCGCTACCGACAATGAGTTTTACTACTGTAACTCGTACTGCTTGTCTTTCGATTTCTCTCATACTATTTGTATCTCAGTACATTTGGCGGCAACAGCTGCGGCTATAAATGTTTTGCAAAATATTTTATATAGTACATGAAAAAGAACTTTTCAAGAGAAATCCAATAGTGTTCTATTAAATCGAATATGTCTTCATTAAGAAAGATTCTGGTACGCTTGTAGCTACTTTACAACCTGTGCGTGTATGCGTTTGCGTGTTTGTGTGTGTGCATGTGTGTGTATGTGTGTGTATGTATGTGTGTGTGTATATGTGCGCGTGGGTATGTATCCATTCGGTGTGAATCGGTATAAAGTCGTTGGCATCTCTTTAAGGGGCGTAGCTTTGACTAATTTAGTGATTTGATAGAGATCGATAAAATGAGCACCTGATAAACTAATGTTGTTAATATGATTAACAACATCCCTTATAGTTGGTGCTACGGCAAAACTGCAAACCAATGGATAAAACCAGTGAAAGAATAAAAGAAAATATCCCTTCGAAGTACCTGATGTATATATTTCCAGCATTACGATCTCTTTCTTTCCTCGTGCGAGTTAACAAATATAAGATGCTATACTTCAGTTTTCAATTGAGATTATGATATTCTAGCACAAAGTTTCATATATTACATTAGCTACAATTGAATAATCACGCTCTATATTTTTCTTCCTGCGGTTCGATTTATAGAAAAATTATTTCCTTGTAGCACTTAAAATCAGATTTCTTTTATCACTAATGTCTAAATATGTGAGGAAAAACAAATAAAAGAGTACCAAATATATGTGAAGTGCTCCTGGCTTGGGAAAATTTTACATCTATAACACCTTTGATCAGTGATCTGTTCAGCCAAGGATGATATAGGAGAGAAAAACACTATAGCAACATATGCTCTGTAACTGTAAATATCACTGAACTTACTTATATGATCACAGTTTTACTGTACTAAACTAATCCTTCGGTAATTTAATAGACTGTAAGTTTATAGACTATATAGATTGTCTCATCTCTTTGGTGTTTAACACTCAGAATGAAAATGGTTGTACTGCTAGTTAAAGCCTTTCATTAGTTAATAAATATTGTTTCATTGGGTTTTTGACAGACTATATAATTAGTAATTCACTTGAGAGTAGCTTGGAGAACTGTAATTAATTGCTAATGTTTGTTGTAAGACAAATTCATCAGTCACACAAAAGTTAATAGTGTAACAGTTTTGTTGCTGGTTTCATAATTGTTAGGAAGATAGCTTTATTAGTTGTTAAAGAGTACCACGTGAGTGTATTTTATTATTTACTGAAAGGAGGGTGGTAGATTGGCAGTACCGGTAGAGCGTCGGACAACATGCATTGCGACATATAGTGAAATTTGACTTTCATCGTTAAGGGGTCGATAAATAAAGTACCAGTAATGCACGAGTGTCAATTTAATCATCTTTCCCCTTCCACAACTTGTGCCTAAATCAGAAACCATTATTTAGCGGTGCAAGTCGGTGGATTGGCAAAATCGGTAGATCGTCGGACAACATGCTTTGCGGCATAGAGTTGCGGCCCATTATATTCTGAGTTCAAATCCCACCGAGGTTATCTGTGCCATTCATCCTTGTGGGGTTGATAAAATAAAGTACCAGTAACGGAGTGGGGGTCGATTTATCCGACTTTCTCCTTCTCTTTCAAATGCTGGCCTTGGGCCAAAAGTAGAGACAATTATATATTTAAGATTTGTTTGTGCTGCTGGAGATATAGTTTTAGCTTTTGAGAAGGTGTTTCAATAGCTAAACTTTATTTGAAGAATGTTCATTTTCAAATAATTTCTAACTTAGGGCAACACTAAATAAATGAAAACAGAAATGCGATCAAATGACGGAGCTTCTATGCAGTCACTTGATGTGCTAGAAGCAGCGGTCTAATATTCCTCAAACCACACCTAACCATCACATAAATGAGGTCATACATAACTCAAAATAGATATAAATTGGCATGGCTGCGATGAACTAGCCTTGATTACATGACTTCTTGATCAGAGTAGATTTGGGGCTAAACAACAACAACTGGAACAAAACATTAATGTTTTCAGTAAACATTTCAATTCATATTGTCGTCACTAATTCCATTATTCTTCTTAAAAGCACTAAAATGGCTTTCATTCTATATTTGAATCACTCTAAAAATACAACTAGTAAAGTTAATGATTTCTTTCGACTAGACAATGTCACTTAATGTGTTCATACATAAATATTTTGACGTCCAAGCCTTTTTCGGTTGTGATAGGATTACTAAGTTGTCTAGATATTGACAAAATCACACGCACATCATATTTACGAACAGCAGATATATAAAATCTTTATATTCTTTTCACATGGTAAGCTTTAGAATATTTAAATAATCTCCTGTTTTAATTCCATCTGCGACACTCCATATGCATTAGTCGTATTACAAAGGTTACATTTTCCTCACAGTGTTATAAACTACATTAGCTGCTTAGCTTTTATGAAAAGCGAAATTTGTCCTATATTATCCATATATGTTACACTCCTGATTAAAACTAGTTTCATTTACTAACATCTGTTTGTATACGTATACGATGGGATCTTACATCCCATCCATAACCAGAAAAAAAAAACTGTTCTTGATATAAGCAACCAACGGCATAATAATAACTTTCTCATCATCTAAATGTGTTCCACTTTTACCAATGATACTGGCTTTAACACAATTTCTGTTACTTTGAGCCAAGCAATAAAAGTGTCTATATGTTCTTTAGACTCACTGGAAATAACAGCCAAACTCTTTTGAATTACACATTAGATACCCAACGCAAGATATCAAAAGACAAAATGCTGAGAATATATTTGATCGTATGTCTTCTCGATCAAAGGAGACGCGTGACCATCACCACCAATACCTACACCCTCCACCAACAACACCTTCATCCCCACCACAATCACCTACACCACCACCAATAACAAGTACAATAACCTCTGTAACTTTGAAATCGTTAACTCAGTTTTATCTCATCTAGTTTACACTTATGAAAAATACAATTTTCCCAAGTCTGATTTATTACATATAATATCTCACAGGCTTACTAATTATTAAATGAATTACACGATATTTAATTTCTAGAACTTCAAATGTATGGCATTAATATCTAGTTCAGATTTTATACCCAGACGGTAACAAGTAATAGAATATTAATATAATATTTATAGACCCAACCTTCTTCTATCACCGTTCTTATACACTATTAAACGTCTATGAGCACTGCCTATCTTCTAAAACTGAATAAATAATAAATAGACTACTACAACACATTATTTCACAATAGAATAAATATATATATATATATATATATATATATATATATATATACTAGCATCAGTACCCAGCGTTGCCTGGGTAGGTAAAATAATATCTGCTTTGATGAAAAGGTGTTGATCTTAGCGACTGCTTCTCGATGAATCATCTATGGCCACACACAGGCCATGTGGTGGAGGGTGGTGATGACCTCTATCACTGATAAAACGCGGGTGACTGACGAAGGGACATGCTGGGGGAGGGCGTTTCGAATTTGAACGAAATCGGTTGAAAAATGTGGGAGCTACAGCCGAAAAGACAGAATTTTGAGCGAAAAGGTGGTATTTTCGAATATTCAAGCGGCTGCCACGGTGTTCCTGAACAAAAGATCCAAAATGTAAAGCCATTTTAAGACGTAATATAATCAGATCTAGCATAGTGTAAAATTTGAACAAAGTACGTTGATTAATGTGGGAGCTAGAGCCGAAAAAGTGGAAATTTGAGTGTAAAAGTGGTATTTTTGAATATTTAAGCGGCTGCCACACCGTCCCTGAACAACAAATGCAAAATATAAATCCATTACAGGATGTGCAATGATAAATTGTATTTTGCTTTAAAATTTGAACAAAATCTGTGGCAAAATGTGGGAGCTAGAGTAAAAAATCTTATTTTTCGATACCTAAATAAATAAACGATACGCTGATATATAAAAAAAAACACTCCCCGATGACTAATCTATGAGCCTGTAGAGTCTCATGAAAATCGGTCGTAAGATGTAGGCCCATATAGGTAATACACAGACACACACACACACATACTTAATTTTATATATATACAGATATATATACACACACACACACACACACACACACACACATATATATATATATATATATATATATATATATATATATATATATATATAAGAACAAGTAAGACCCCGACGGCTGAGTTCAAGCCGTTTCGACGACTAATTCGAAACTCCCCCCCCCCCCCCAGCATGTCTCTTCGTCAGTCACCCGCGTTTTATCAGTGATAGAGGTCATCACCACCCTCCCCCACATGGCCTGTGTGTGGCCATAGATGATTCATCGAGAAGCAGTCGCTAAGGTCAACACCTTTTCATCAAAGCAGATATTATTACCCACTCTACTACCCTAAGTATTGAGTACTTTGGTGCGTTATGGTCCACCTGGTTCCTTACCACATTTCCTTCGTTATATATATATATATATATATATATATATATATATATATATATATATATATATATATATATATATAT
The DNA here is from genome assembly GCA_964016885.1 of Eledone cirrhosa. Classification (NCBI taxonomy): domain Eukaryota; kingdom Metazoa; phylum Mollusca; class Cephalopoda; order Octopoda; family Eledonidae; genus Eledone; species Eledone cirrhosa. The sequence continues at coordinate 96,597,269 of OZ024745.1, forward strand.
ATATATATATATATATATATATATATATATATATGTATATATATGTATGGATATATATGCATCTCTATACATACATGCAAAAATACTCATACACGCACACACCTACTCTCTCTCTCTCTCTATCTCTCATTCTCTCTCTCTCTCACACACACTTACAACTTATATATATACATATATATATATATATTGGTTTAGATCGATATCCAGAGACTTCGATCTTATTTACAATTTGCTGTGGAGCAGACGCAATGGAGTAATTGTAATACATCACAGCCAGAAGCCTAAAGCTATGAAAACAATGTAATTATTGTATCGACGGTGTAACATATAAAAACGTTAAAGTACTCACAATTTCATCAATTGAAACAGCCAGTATCCTCCTAGTTTAGCACACAAAAATACGCCGGACTACAAAAATCCATATCTAAGCTGGTACATTATACTGTTTCAAATTCCGTGGAGAATCCGCTGGTTATAAATTGATAATAAATCCATAACCAACAAGTTACAGACTAAGGAATTGTCATCAACCAGCAATCCTATGAAGGATTTCCGAACATCAACCTTATTACTAAATTTTCAGGTCGGTGTTGGTATACCACGTATAGCAGTAACAAATGACTTATATATATGCAGAAGTTAAATTTAATTTGTTGGGATTCAACAAGCTTAAAAGTTTTATAACTGATATAAAGCACTCAACAGAAACTGGAGTAAATATTCAATATATTAATAAATGGAAACTATATTTATAAAGCATATTTATAAAACATATTTTATCTGATGAAAGCGCACCAAAATTCCATTGGTTGCCCTTGAAATATATATAATAAAATAATTATGGTTTTATAAATATAGTTTCCATTTATTAATATATTGTGTGTATATATATATATATATATATATATATATATAATTGTGTACATAAATATACACATACCTACCAACCGACACACATACATACAAACAAAATCCAAACATATTTAACTGTAGTTATTTTATATCATTAACTGCGATATCAGTATAAGAGTACGGTGTTTTCATTTTTTAAATATTATAATATAAATTTTCTTGGCTGCAGCAATTTATCTAATATAAAAATTATATATTTACACACACACACCACACCTACACAGACCACACACACACACACACATACACACACACACACACACACATATATATATATATATATATATATATATATATATATATATATATATATATATAATATATATATACAAAATACATTTTTTTTTTCTTTTCTGAAAGATGTATTTTATTAAATAGATCACAGCAACAAAAGAGCTAAAATAATAATAGAAAACACTTCAAAACCGAATAGAAACAAAGAAATGAATGATATTTTTTATAATCGACACAAAACCCGAAAATGAAAATAAACGTCCATCAAGGTAGATAATGAAGCAGAAATTTGAAGTGAGGCGAAGACGTATTTCTAAACGTTTTATCTAAATAAAGAAATATTGAATTGAAAGAAAAGCGAGATAAACGGCGGGAAAAAATCTGCGAATGACATCTTTTATTTATCTCATTTTGTTAAGTTGATGTCTTTTCTTAGAAATGGTAAATAAACAGCAGCAAATATAAACATGTATAAGTACAGAATGTGTGTATGTATGTATATATGTATGTATTTATGTATGTATGTGTGTGTGTGTATATGTGCATGTATTCATGTATGTATGGATATATATATATATGTTTGTATGTAAATTCGTATCTATGTGTATGTTTTATGCATACATGTATGTATGTATGTATATTTTGGTTATATTATTTTATAAAATTTTGTAAATAAAAAGAGAGCCAGTTTCTATCATAGAAACAAAATTCTTTTATTGGAATTTTCACATCAACTAGATAAATACATATACACGTCTATGGTTATGTTTATCTGCACTTATGGGTGTTATTGCTTGTGGGGAGGTGTAGGTTTGGGGTATATGTGCACACGTGCATATGTGTTTTTCTCTATACATGTGTATAAACATTTATTATATGTTAAATTTCTGAGATGTTTTACTTAATTTTACAGTTCCATGAATGGACTGTACTTGCAATTTACTAACCGGCCATGTTATTTCCGGCTCTGTGAAGCCCAACTTCTTGAGATTTGTACTGAAGCAGTTAATAACATATCCAAGAGCCCTAATGATCACAGGTACAAATCTAAAAGTATTGTCAGAATGGAGATGGAGTGTCTGCAGATGCAGATTCCTAATTATTTCGGCATAAATATCCTCCTTTTTACCAGTCTTTAACACTATGTATATTAAGATCTGCTAGAGAGCAGATTTGCATTACGATTACACACACACACACACACACACACACACACACACACACACACACACACACACACACACACACACACACACATATATATATATATATATATATATATATATAATATAAGATCAAAAGATGGTTAAAAGAGTTCCAAGTATTTTATTATGTGCATTTCAAAAACAAATATCATCATGGGATGATATCTGCGTTTTCATCAGATAAAATAGGGATACATGATATGAAGCTTAAAAAACACTTGTGAATAGTGAAGTTTTAAATCAACATATGAAAAATAATTTATGTATAATATATATAGTGAAAGAGTGAAGAATAACATGGTCAACAGTACAAGAAGGTTTTTATTTACAGTATTAACAATTGTTTCATTAAGTTGTCTTAAAATTGTTAATCACTTGAAGTTGTGTCACTAAATTTTAAATACGATGTATGCTTAACCAAATCATCAGAAAACTGAATAAAATTATACATAGCGTTTACAAATTTAAATTACAACATCAGTAATAAAGAAAGAAAAAGAAAGGAAGAAAAAAGAAAAAGGTAGAGAGAAAGAAAGAAAGAAAGAAAGAAAGAAAGAAAGAAAGAAAGAAAGAAAGAAAGAAATAAAGAAAGAAAAAGAAAAAGAAAAAGAAAAAGAAAAAGAAAAAGAAAAAGAAAAAGAAAGATAGAGAGAAAAAATAAAAGTAATGATAATAAATGAGTAATAATAAATAAGTTATAGCGAAGATGATAAAAAATAAATAAAACAATTTATGTGTGCGAAGAAAATGAATATAATATGGTTGTTGAAAATAGTTGTGGTGTTGGTGGTTAAAATATAAAGATATGATGGTATAAACATGAAAGTATTAAATATATTCATATGTATTATTTAAATTAATAAATTAATAAATTGGAAGTTATATTAGATGTGAAGATAATACGATAGGTTATAATGTAAGAGATGAAATATATTTAGGGAAAGAAATTGAAAGATAGAAAATGAAAGAGAGAAAATATAATAGGTTATGATGTTGATTCATTGACAGTTAATAACAATAATAATAACAATTATGATAATGGGTTATTATAATAGACTCAGGTGGTATAATTTGAATTATGATAATGGGTTATTATAATAGACTCAGGTGGTATAATTTGAATTATGGAATTGTTGGGTCGAATCAAGTTGGTTTGAAATTATCGAACTTATTCGCTGCTTTATGTCTACAGAAAATTGACCGTTCAATTTTGCTGTTAAGCACATTTTGTCATATTTTAAAATATGGAATAATTCCATATTGCAAAGTCTACAGTGGGACATACCAATTTTGTAGGCCATTGCCCCTGACTATTTAGAGCAGCTAATCCTGTATTCTTGGTTTGTATCTTTAAGCTGCCAGATTTTATTGGCGAGCGTTGTTGTATTCATTAGTTTACGGTTCTTTATAGAGTGTTGGTGGATGTACCATCTCTTTTTTAACTCCCCCGCCGTAGAACCTATGTAGTGCCATGCTAAGTTGCCTCAATTTATAGTTCATAGGTACACTATATTTGATTCAATGCATCTATTTTGTAGTGGCCATTTATCTGGTAAGTGACAGTTACTTTTTGAGGCCCTCCTATGTGCCGGTTCAACGATGCGGTTTTGTATGTTGTCATGTATGGGCTGAGATTTGGGTTTGTTGATGTACTGTAGTGATGTGTTCTGACGTGTGTGTGGTTGTGATGCTGTTATGTGTATGTGTTTTGTATTTGGTGTTATGGTGCTTGTTTTCTTGTTTGCAGGCTATTTGTATTAGAGATTCTTTTATAGTTAAGTTTATATATGTGTGATTCTATGTTGGTTGCAGTAGAGTAAGATAGTTTGATAGTATTTCTATTAAAGATTGTATGGTATTTGTGAAGTTTAGGGAAGTGCTTGTCAATTAATTTAAAGAATATAGAAGGTAGTTTGGTTTTTATAGAGGAGTTAAATATTGGATTGAACCATAAGTATTTTCTATCTCTGGATCTTCTATAGTTCCTAGGGGTCCTTATATTAATATTCGGTTCAATTATTTTTGGTATTTGTTGCCTATTTCTATGTTTAGTCCTATATTTGTTATTTCTATAGATGTGGGTGGTGTTATTGCTGTTAAGTGTGTTGTTGTTGTTTGTATCTGGTATGTATTTGAGCCTCTCTTTGTGGCCTGCCTTAAGTAAAGCTATGTTGTAGTAGTTAGCGTGTTCATTAAAAATCTCTAGGTTAGAAGATAAGCGTGAAATTCTAAGGGATATACTATCTGCTATGAGTTAATTATGGAGCGAGTGTGGTTTGAGTTATAACTAATGTAAGCTAGATTTTCGTTATTTTTATGGAAGGGCTCTCTCTCTCTCTCTCTCTCTCTCTCTCTCTCTCTCTCTCTCTCTCTCTCTCTCTCTCTCTCTCTCTCTCTCTCTCTCCTCTCTCTCTCTCTCTCTCTCTCTCTCTCTCTATATATATATATATATATATATATATATATAGTAATATCTGTTATTTTAATATATATATATATATATATATATATATATATATATATATATATATATATATATATATATATATATATGTATGTATGTGTGTATGTATGTATGTATGTATGTATGTATGTATGTATGTATGTATGCGTATATATATATGTATGTATGTATGCGTATATATATGTATGTATGTATATATGTATACACACACACACATATATATATATATAGAGAGAGATATTAAAACAATGAAATTAAACCAAAAACGGTTAATTCATAGTAACACTCATTATTTTACAATCGTTTCTGGGGGGGGGGGAGTTCCCCTTATGTCCATTCTATTATTGATCTATGTAAAATATATTACAAAATATCATAGTAAGAAAATATACAT
>OZ024745.1:96607477-96622477 GCA_964016885.1 Eledone cirrhosa
CTTCTTCTTCTTCTTCTTCTTCTTCTTCTTCTTCTTCTTCTTCTTCTTCCTGGGAGAGTCGTCAAGTATGTCATCTAGCGTGTCCTGTCAGAAGCATCCATCTCCAACTGATTCGGCTGGATCACCCCAAACCAGACCAGATGAGCTCATGGATGTTATTCAACCATCTTGTTCGTGGTCTACCCCTGGGTCTCACGCTTTTACCCGTAAAATCTCCCCAGTGATTCTTTCCTAAGACATTCTAACCACATGACCATAATATCAGAGCTGTTATCTCTCCATTCGGAGAAATAGTGGCTCTACCTGGAGCGACTCTCTGATCTCCGATCTAAACACTCTATCGAGTAATGTTACTTCAAAGACCCTTAGGAAAAAAACCTTTTCGGCCGCTTGTATTCGCTTAAAGTGATGGTCCAATTTATTTTCTTATCATTTCTTTTGTCTCCTCTGAGTATTTAAATATAGAAGTATTTATTTGGAGAAGAAATTTATTTGTTCAAACCAGGAAAAGTGTTGACGAAAGAAACCAAATCCTAGCGATAATTGTTCGCTTTTATATTCACATAATTCATCCTAAAAGTGAAGGTAATGAAAGGAAGAAAAAAGCAAAACTTCCATAAATCTTTCGCAACTGAATCCTTCTACCTGTATATATATATATATATATATATATATATATATATATATATATATATATATATATATATATATTCAGACCAACTGAGTCCCGTAGAAATTTCATAGTTTAATTTGAAACAACAACCAAATATTAAAGATTAATATGGTATTTTAAATGGTTTATGCATGTTATATACATACATATATATATATATATATATATATATATATATATATATATATATATATACATACCTATACATACATTAATTGAGATATATAATACAGCAAAATAAAATAAATTGTCTGCGTGTGTGTGTGTGTGAGAAAAAGGAGTATGTGTATGTGTGAGTATTTGTGCGTGTATTTACACATGCCTGTAGCGTTCGTTTACCTAACCCCCCTCTCCTCTCTCCCTCTCTCAACCCTTCCTCGCGGCGTCATTTACGTTTTAAAACGTTATTCCTCTCTCTCGGTCCTTCTCTCTACCGCACAACCTCTTTTAGCTTCCCATTTTCAACACTGGAAACATGTAGCAGCTAAGTTCCATATCATGGCCCCTTATGTCTTGAAAAATTCGTAGGGGCGTCTTCCTAACACACGGAGTGTCTTGTCCATTGAAGCGTACACTTTGGATGGGAACAACCTATTTCTCCTAGGGAGAGGGAGTAAGCATTATTCAATATCAGTACTAGACAACTACTATTTATCCACATCGATAGGATAGAGAGAGAGTGAGTGAGTGAGTGAGTGAGAGAGAGAAAGATAGAGAGGGGGGGGGGGTGAGAGAGAGAAAGAGAGAGAATGAGAGAGAGAGAGAGAGAGACAGAGAGAAAGAGAGAGAGAGAGAGTGAGAGAGTGAGAGAGAGAGAGAGCATTATTCGATCTCAGTACTACACTAGTACTGAGATCGAATGGCTGAAAGGTAAAGTTGACTTAAACGGGATTTGAACTGAACTCAGGGTGTAGAGAGATGAAATGATTACCGCAAATCATTTTATTCGCTGCTCTAACGACTCGGCTAATCCCCACGTCACTAGGTAAGTTACATTTAATTAAACTGCTAACCTCCACCAATCAGAATGCTGAGATTATTTATTACAATATGCCTGCAATGATTCCTTCTATTCATATTCTCCAAATTCCAGAACATTTGTGAACTTATGACTCACCTTTGTACTGAATAAAGTTTTCATGTGATCTTAGTCATATCGGTGATACTTCTTAAGGCGTTGAACTGATAGTGTCGATAGAGCGTTGGATGGAATGCGTTGCTAAGTTTGTCGCGGCTTTCTGCGCTCTGATTTGAGGTCAATTTTGTCTTTCTTCTTTCCTGGTCATGGTACAGCTCTTTGTTTTTCCAGCTGGAATATCTTGGCTATTTCCCAGAGCCAAATGTGGGGACGTTATATGGATATATGTCTCTATCAACTCACAACAAAAAGGCACCTAAAATTATACTTAGCTGACAAGATAAATATTCATCAAATTAGAAAGTAGTATTTCAAAAGTGTTGGGATAAATAAAATCTGATACTAAGTAAGTTTTCTCTTCTTTGTATACTCATTACCAAAATGATGTTTACATCAACTTTGAAATCCACCTAAGGCTTCTTACCCGTGCTATCTGCCAGCAAAAAAAAAAATCGATCTTGCATCTCATAACAATTTCCCCTCGACTGGTCTTGATTTCTTTAATATCGTACCAAAATACAGAAAAAAGAAATTCTACAAAAATCAAACGGTCCCTCGACACATTTCTCCACAAATTCTTGATAAACCGCCTACACGTGGATATGTATCCGGAAGCAATAATTTTTACTTGACTGACGTAAGTATTATGATCTGAAAGACTTCTCTAGGTGGTGATATTAAGTTATACATGGTTTGGGCCAATACAGACCGAGACCTATCAAACTATCAAAGTTATACACGCACACAAATATATATATATGTGTGTGTGTCTTTGTGTGCTTATATATAATTATTATATATATATGTGTGTGTATGCGCGTGCGCGTGTGTATAGGTGTGTAAGTACGTATGTATGTACGTATGTATATAGTTTATATATGTATTCATTTATGTATGTGTTTGATAACACACACATAGACATAATTTTTTAATGTTTTTTTTCTCTATCAATTTTACATGGAAATAAACTTAATGTTACATTACTTTTCTGTTGAATGATTCTTTGATCGTAGTTAGATATTTCTAACTTAATGCATGTTTGAGACTCCATGTTGCCAGAGAAACACATTTTTATCGCTTGTGAACTCTTCGTTTTAATCTGATCATATATTTGCCGAACATGTATCTATGTATTGATTAACCCTAAGAGTGGGTTGCAGGTTTTATTATGTAAATTATGTTTTAAAAAACTGTATATCATTATATATATTATTTACGGCTATTTATACTTCCGATGGCTGTACTTTACATTCTGTTGTGAAACTTAGTCCCCCCCCCCCCGCCCCACATATATATATATATGTGTGTGAGTGTGTGTCTCTGATGGTAGCTAAGATGCTTCCATAGACGGTATGCCGGTTGAGCACTCTATGCTCTTCCAGAGCAGAGTATGATAGAATATATATTCTCTATACATATATATATATATATTCTCTATATATATATATGTATATATTATTCTATATATATATATATAAATATGTATTTATATATATGTATATATATATGTATATACATACACATGCATATATAAAGATATATATATATATATATGTGTGTGTGTGTGTGTGTGTGTGTGTGTGTGTGTGTGTGTGTGTGTGTGTGTGTGTGTGCGTGTGTGTGTCTGTATATATAGTGATGTACGGGGCTTAATTAAGTGCAAACATTGCAGGAGTTGGTGCAGTAATGCATCAACTTTAGAATTTGGTCATCAGAATAACGGGGTAGGTGTAAAATGCAAACTCACGATCTTCAATTCAGTATTGGATAATGACTGAAGGTATAGGATCGCGAATACAAGCGGTGGAAATGGAGTTCCTCCGAAGGGTCTCTGGAACAACGTTACACAATACAGTGCCTAGCTTGGAGATCAGAGAGTCGTTCCAGGTAGAGCTGCTACTTCTCCGAATCGAAATATTTTAGCACCAATATTACGGACATGTGCTTAGAATGTCTCAGGAAAAAATTGCTGAAGAGATTTTGTGGGCAAAACCAGCCGGCAGGGGACCGTGAGTTAGACCCAGTAGGAAGGTTGTTTGATAACCGCCTTGTCTTGTTTGGGGATTCAGCCGGATCAAGTGTATATGGTTATTTTGAAGGGATCCGCTGTAAAAAGTGTTTCATGACTCTGCCCGACCACCCTACAAATAATAAGTTGACGATGACGACGACGGCGACGACGGCGACGAAGAAGAAGAAGAAGAAGAAGAAGAAGAAGAAGAAGAAGAAGAAGAAGAAGAAGAAGAAGAAGAAGAAGAAGAAGAAGAAGAAGAAGACTATATATATATATATATATGTGTGTGTATGCATGCATACATATGGAGAGCTTGTAATACGTACAAAAAATCTTGATCACCAATTTTAACCTGACAATAAATGTTTTTCAATTTTTTGTGACGAACGATTAATTTTAATGGCTGTTTCTTCAATGGAAGCGAAATGATAAGGTTAATAATACTATACAAGCGTTTGTGGCATCTCAGCTGATGCATGATTCATTCTAATACTGCGATGAAATGTAGAATGTATGAATTCTTATGAAATTCGATCAAGTATTGATATTGTATGGATTTATTTTCTCGTATACATTTAATCTGGTAAAATTCAGGTCGTCTGTCATTTAATCCTAGTTCATGCAACTCAGGACTATGAGTTGTATTAAGTCGGTTACTTGTCAAGAACACAACATGTGCAGGAAGTTTATACATTTATTTTGATATATTTATTTCCCGAACATTTTTTTTATAGATTTGTTTGCGTAATATAAAACTCTAAACATAAATTTATAGAGAACCCTAGTTGACTCTTACCTCGGAAGGGATTATTTGATATATTTTCTGAATTGCTGAAACAGTAACAAAGCGTCGAACTGAAATATGCCGGTGGTATTTCATCATGGAAGCGGCGAATTGGCTGAGCCTTTAGAACGTCGGGTAGAATGTTTTATAGTATACTTACCGACCCTCTACGCTCTGTGTTCAAATTCCACCGAGATCGATTTTGCCTCTCAGACTATCGAGGTTGATAAAGTTCCAATCCACTACTGGGGTCGATACTTCTTTTTTACCTTACTCTCTATTAATCTCCTTCCCTGGATATGTTTAGACCTGGGGGAATATAGATTTCGTTGGGCTTAACATTCCCAAGAAATTCCGTATGTCATTACGGTGCTCCTACGATACCACTAGTTGTTACGGGTCAATACATAATATATACATTTGGTCCCATTCTTTTGAATTCTGGACACGTCCCTTTACAACTGGGAAAGACAAAAAATAAGCTAAACCAGAATCCAAAGAACCTTATGTTGGTCTGAGAAACCTAGTCAAGTTTTTCTTTTGCACAGACAAGGTCGATAGAATAGTACCAGATAAAGCACTGTGTTTGATATAATTGACTAAAACCATTAAAAACGATACAAGAGCGTCGCAAAAGCCCAATGACTGAAATCGGTAAAAGAAAACAGTAACAAAGTAAAAGGATAAACAAAGATCCTATGTGAATAATTTCTGTTTCAATTCTTTTGAAAATTATTCTTTTCTGGTATCAGCATATTTAATGGAGCGGCTGGGAGGTTATTGACAAAATTATGCGACTGTAAAAAGAGAATAAGAAATAAAAATAAAAAAAGAAAGCGTATCTGCACGAGAAATTTTTACATTTAAAAAGCCAACAGAATTTTCTTTAAATCCCATTCTGTGAGCTATATAATTATTTTAAATAGCAGCATTAATATTCCATTCTTGTACATGTTTTGTGAGGAGTGTTATAGGTTACATAAAACCGTGTGCTTAAAAAGATAATGTTGAATTCTTAAAGATATTGGACATTCATTACAGACAGGCATTATTAGTATTCACTAATTTAATTGTTATTTTTTATGTCATTCTTATGAATGTTTTTTTTCCCTCGTACGCCTACCAGCTGTGTGAACAAGTATGGCTGATTATTTAAGAAGTTTGCTTCACAGTCGTGACGTTCGGGTTTCGACATCCACAGCTTAGCATCTTGAACATGTGTCTTCTATAGATGGAACTCGGTAGACGGAATCTATGTGGAAGCCTGATAGTAATTCAAAGGCCTAGTTTTGTTACATACCGCGCTCTGCTGTTCTGCCTGGGTATTACGTTAAAGGTACACATGTCTGTCGGTTACTCAGCTATTTATTCGTTGTTAAAATGTATAGACCGTTCAATTAATCGAATTACTGACATACTTATCATCGAACACAACGCAAGGTCCAACTGGCGTTTAGTTTATTTTACCAACTGGTAACTGATCTTTCACTATTTGGTCGCTCAATCCATTTCACTCTATTTTGTCACTGATAATACCTCCGTCTACATTTCGTCCAGTATAATTCATCTCATTATATTTCGCATCGTCTAATTCATCTAATGTATTTGTGACTGACAACACAGCCAGTGTATTTGGTCTCGTATGACAATCCAGCAAGACTATTTGGTCATTGGTAATCCAGCCAATGTATTTACTCGTTGATAACTCAGCCTGTATATTAAAAATTAACGGTAATTTATTGATATTTGGTCTAGACATATCGAGATATATTATCAATGAATAGACCATGGGTGTAAGTGGTTTAATTAATATGTAATACAAGTTATAAGGGTACAAAACATGAAAACAAAGTCAGACATTTCTTATTAAGTAACCGATTAAACGGACCCTGTAAGTTAACTGGTCTTAATCTTGATCGGCCCAAGGAGGATGAAAGGTGACGATGATCTCGACGAGATTGGACTTAAAACTTCGACGTAATTAACAATAAAATGCTATAAAAAGGTTTTCTGATGTTGGTGGGCGGCCAGTAATTTTAGAGGAAGGAAAAGTTAATTATATTGACTTCAGTGGATGACTTTATTTTATCGACCTCAGAAGGATGAAAGGTAAAGTTGGTGTCAATGGGATTTGAACTCAGAACATAAAAAGGTGTAACTGAATGCTGCAAGTAACTGAATGTAACTGAATGTAACTGAATGCTGCAAGTAATTTGTTCGACACTCTGATGATTTTGCCAATCCATCATAATAAAATGACACAAAGAAACCTGTCCGGTTTAACTAACTCGCTATTCTGTTTAGATTAACACGCTAACAGTGTTTTTATGGCGTTAGTCAAGCGGAAATTAATTCTACACAAACTTTCAAACATTATTCAGATTGGTGCAGTTGATGTTTATTTAGGATACCTGTAAATCGATGGCTTAATATACAGAAAGAATAACAGGAGTGATAGGAGCAAGCCCTAGAGCATATCAGAAATGATGGACAGCAGTTCGAAGAACTCCATCAGTGCACCCTGAGATGGTGCGATCTTTCATGAAAGTACAAACCCTAGAGACGAGTGTCTGATGAAGCCCATGGGAAGGAAAGTTTGTCAGGAGATTTTTCGGGACATACACTATCAAATACCTTCTTCGTATCAAATACGACCAGAATGCTTTCACCGTATTTCTTAAAGTCGGGAAATCATTAATAGGTGACATATGAGAGTAAGTCTCCAGTAGATGTGATTGTGCACAACATAATGGAAGGTGTATTGGGAATGACACGTGGGAAAATACATTAGAAATCTGTTTGTTTATAGGTTGTATCTGCTCCATATTAAAGTGGATCCCCATCTGTTACATGTTGTCAGACATAATCCCCATCTCCTCCATGTCCTTAAAGATGATCACCATCTGCTCCATGTTGTTAAAGATGATCATCATCTGCTCCATGTTGTTAAAGAGGATCAAAATCTCCTCCATATTGTTAAAGAGGATCACCATCTGTTCCATGTTGTTAAATATGATCCCCATCTGCTCCATGTTGTTAAAGAGGATCATCATTTGCTACATGTTGCTCAAGAAACTCACCATCTGTTACATGTTGTCAAAGATGCTCACCAACTGCTCCATGTTGTTAAAGAGGATAGGTCATCATCTGCTCCATGTTATCAGAAATCATCACTATTTCCTCCATGTTATTAAAGATGAACACCGTCTGCTCCAGTTAATTAAAGATAAGCAGTGTTTACATCATGTTTTCAGTGATGGGCCTCATCTACAGAATGTCCTCAGACTTCATCAATATCTGCATCATATTCTCAGCAGCATCTGCACCACCAATTTGAGCTCTGATCAGTTGATCTGGGATATTGGCCTTTAGTTAGGAATTTCACCATGCCCCTCCAAGATCATAAAATAAACATTACTTATTTCAAGTGACAGATTAATCTAGTGAAATCTTGGTTACTCCCCGTCACATACAGTATGTTAGTAATAAGTACTTGTCGAAGTAGTACATATTTGGCTATTTGTTTTACTCTTCACTGAGGAATAGAGTCTCCATTCTCCCATATCGTTTCACCTTGTGTTGCAGCATCTGAGGGTGGTGGATTGGCAGAATCGGTAGAGCGTCGCACACTATGCTTTGCAACATAGAGTTACATCCCTTTACGTTCTGAGTTCAAATCCCGCCGAGGTTAGCTTTGTCTTTCATCCTTACAGGGTCGATAAAATAAAGTACCAGTAATGAACTGGGTTCGATTTAATAGACTTTCCCCTCCCCAAAATTACTGGCCTTGTGCCTATACTAGAAATCATTGTTGCAACATCTGGAACTTCACACATCCTTCATACAATCTTTAGTTTACGAATTTCAATCCCGGAATCTCTTGTTTATGCCTGGCAGAATTGGAATATCTGGTCGTAATATAAAGTATTTGTGCTTTTGTAAGCGGGAACTCCCTTCATTACTTTTTTTATTGGGCAACAATTAGAAATCATTAGAGTCGGAAGATATTAACGAGAACCTGGTAAAACTGTAGAATCTTGGAACACTAACGAGAATCTGGGCACACTAACGAGAATCTGGTAAAACTGTAGAATTTGGGGACACTAACGAGAATCTGGTAAAGCTGTGGAATTGGGGACATTAACGAGAATCTGGTGAAACTGTGGAATTGGGGACACTAACGAGAATCTGGTAAAACTGTAGAATTTGGGGACACTAACGAGAATCTGGTAACACTGTGGAATTGGGGACACTAAAGAGAATCTGGTGAAACTGTAGAATTTGAGGATACTAACGAGAATCTGGGGACACAAACGAAAATTTGGACACACTAACGAGAATCTGGGGACACTAACGAGAATTTGGGCACACTAACGAGCATCTGGGAACACTAACGAGAATCAGGGGACACTAACGGGAATCTAGGCACACTAACGAGAATCTGGGGACACTAACGAGAATCTGGTAAAAATAAAACTTTGAAGACATTAACGAAATACCGGTAAAACAGTAAAGTCTGGTGATATTAGTGGTGATATGTGTTGACAGCAACTACAAACATCTATATATATAAAGTTGTAGTTCCTGTCTGTTTGTTTGTTTGTTCACGAACTTCTATGGTTTTGGCGATAGATCCCTATAATCACATATATTCTGAAATACATTGCCCAGGGTACTTGGATAAGTATATTTCATTTTAATCAAAGCACAAACTCCCGCTGAAAATTTTTTCCCTTCGATTTATATGAAATTTAAACCATAGGTAAATGACAAGATATGATGCCTATTCACCAAATTTCAACAAATTTCAATAATATTAAGATACCCTAATGGGGGTTAAACCCCCTATAGTGAACATTTTGGAAGCCCATAACTTGAGATTTGGAACCTCTATTATCACGGGGTTTTTCTATTAATTAAACGTAAACCAACAAAAAAGGCACCTCTCTTTTATGGTAAAATTTGGCTAATTTAGACATTTCATCTATGGAAAACCATCATTAGAATTATAACAACAAAAATTATCAACAAAAATAATCCTTTTCTTACAAAAAAAATGTGTGAAACGCAGCAAGACGCGGGTAATTCGGCTAGTTATTAATAAAGAAGATCAGTCACATTTTCCCCACGAAAAATAATTTATATGACTTTGCGAGATAATATCACGGGTATATAATTTATCGATTCCGGAAAAATGAAGGAAATGCAATGTCGACCACAGACAGATTTGATCTAAAGTTGTAAAATTACGTAACTAAGTACTGCGAGATATTGTGTATACCACTCCACCGATTTTCCCACTCCGACACCTTAATACTAAGGATATGGGTTTCTAACATAGACACAATAATAATAGTAATAATATTCAAATGAAATAATATAATATGCATCAACATTTTAATAGCCAAATCGAATGTGCATTAGCAGTTTATAAGTAATATAGTCTGGAAGTAATGGATTCTTATTTTATTAGAAAATATAATATGAATTCCCATTTAAATGAATTGCAAATATTTTTGCAAAGATTTCAAAAATAATAAAATATTTTAATGCAGCCAAACAAATAAAGGATTTACTGATTTTTTTGATTTTTTATTTCTTTTAGGCACTTTTGATTTGGGGAAATAGACTATAAGGTGTTTGAAAAAGAGAAATAAATATAAGATAAAAACAAAATAAAATAATACAAAAACGATCAAGTATTATAAACAAGAACAAAGCATTAAATATAAAATGTTTTACACGATATTTATAAAAAAAAAACGTAAACATCAACCATAACATTGTTGAAAAATATTATTATAGCTATGTAATATTTTAAAAAAAGTTGTATTTATTGCATTGAGAAAAATATTATGTCTGTATAAATAGATATACACGTCTTGCATATACACTCTCAGCAACGGATTCATAAACACAATCACACATGCATATATACATATATATACATAGGAAAATATTTAACCCTGACGGCAGAGCTCAAGCCATTTCGATGGCTATTTCTGGACTTGGGTCCAGACGGCTATTTCTGGACCAGGGTCCAGAAATAGCCGTCGAAACGGCTTGAGCTCTGCCGTTGGGGTTAAACATTTTCCTATTACCCACTCTACTACCCTAAGTATTGAGTACTCTGGTGCGTTAAGGTCCACCTGGTTCCTTACCACACTTCCTTCGTTATATATATATATATATATATATATATATATATATATATATATATCAACTAGAAATTGATTGACATATATATATATAAAATAAACATATGAAACAATCACAGGGAATAATTTGTAAAGTGTGTAAGCACACACAGTTAGGTAGGTAACTAATTAATCTTTAACTAGATCTTCAAATATAGAGACCTTTTAAAATGATCAATCTCCTTTGTATATATTTCATTAAATAAAGAAAAAAATTCACCATCAATCGGTAAATCACAGTAGTCGAAACGGATTTTCAGCAAAGGAGAAGATTTAACTATCTGTGTTTACACAGCAAATGCAAATCTATGAGTGACTCGAAGCACTTGCTGCATTTTTTTTTAAATACACACATCGTACCAGCGTCATCACGGTGGCGTGAATAAGATTATCGACATCTAGAAATAGCAGCCGAGTCCTTTCAACTGAGTTAGCTCTACAATTAAGGGGCCGTATATATATCCAAAATTAACTTAAGGGTGTCATGTCTGAGAGACATGCATCATATCCACTGTAGAATATGCTCAAAGATTCCAATGAATAGATCCGAGCATTTATATCAACTAGAAATTGATTGACATATATATATATAAAATAAACATATGAAACAATCACAGGGAATAATTCGTAAAGTGTGTAAGCACACACAGCTAGGTAGGTAACTAATTAAAGTTTAACTAGAACTTCAAATATAGATACCTTTTAAAATGATTAATCTCTTTTGTATATATTTCATTAAATAAAGAAATATATTTCACCATCAATCGGTAAATCACAGTAGTCAAATAATTTTAATTAATTGTAGAGCTAACTCAGTTGAAAGGACTCGGCTGCTATTTCTAGCTGTCGATAATCCTATTCACGCCATTGGGATGACGCTGGTACGATGTGTGTATTTAAAAAAAAATGCAACACGTGCTTCGAGTCATTCACAGATTTGCATTTGCAGTGTAAACACAGATAGTTAAATCTACTCTTTTGCTGAAACTCCGGGATTTGACTACTGTGATTTACCGATTGATGGTGAAATATATTTCTTTATTTAATGAAATATACACAAAGGAGATTATTCATTTTAAAAGGTATCTATATTTGAAGTTCTGGTTAAACTTTAATTAGTTGTCTACCTAGCTATGTGTGCTTACACACTTTACAAATTATTCCCTGTGATTGTTTCATATGTTTATTTTATATATATATATCAATCAATTTCTAGTTGATATAAATGCTCGGATCTATTCACTGGAATCTTTGAGCATATTCTACAGTGGATATGGCGCATGTCTCTCTCAGACATGACTCCTTACTTTAATTTTGGATATATATATATATGTATATATGTATGTATATATATATATATATATATATATATATATATATATATATATATATATATATATATATATATATATATATATATATATATATATATATGGATTAAAAAAATCTAATAGTACCCCATTCGACATGAGGTTTGGGCGCCAGGATTCTGCGGAGGTTACTGATCTTATCGGCCTTTTCCTTCTTTTCTCTATCAAAGAAGAATTCCCCAACGTGGGCAGTGGCTTATACCGTGATGACGGTCTTTTGACCATGACTAAGTGTGGTCCACTTGCTTGCGACAGGTTCAGAAAAGAACTCACAGCCTTCTTTAAAGGCTTCAATCTCTCCATACAGGTTGAGGCCAACCTCTCGGTCGTTAATTACCTCGACGTTACCCTCAATTTGTCGAATGGCTTGCACTACCCGTATAGAAAACCGAATGATACGCTTAATTACATAAGTAAGCATTCTAACCATCCTGCCAGTATAACCAAGAACCTGGTAAGAAACTTTTCTTTGAGGCTTTCCCGTCTATCTACAAACGAGCATATTTTCACCGACCATTCCACATATTACAATGAAGCTCTTGCTCGTAGTGGATTTGTCGATAAGGTAGCATATACAGAGTATGAGAATAGACCTAGGAAAATAGATCCCGACGCATTATATGGTATAACCCACCATATAATATGGAGGTGGCCACACCTTTAGCCAAGATATTTCTCTCCCTTATTATGAAGCATTTCTCCCAAGTACATAAATATAGTAACATTTTTAATAGAAATACCATTAAAATTTCTTACTCTACGACTCCTAACCTAACATCACAGCTTCAAATTTAGCTAAATTACCTAGCCGCAGGAACACGTGCAACCCTGTAGCTAGTACTAACTGTAATTGTAGGAATTGGGTTGACAGCCACCTATCCGGGATATGCCTCTCTAGTAACATTGTTTACAAATGTAAGGTTGAAACACCCACGTCCCGTAGGGCCTACATAGGGTTAACCGACAATAGATACAAGCAGCGTCTTTACATGCATACCCATTCTTTTCTTAACCCTTTAAGAAGGAATATGACGTCACTTTCAGCTTATATCTGGAGTCTAAAAGACAACCACACCCAATATAAGTTACACTGGGAGATCCTAGCTGGGGCTAGATCGTATAACGGAAATAAAAGACCATGTAACCTCTGCGCCGCTGAAGCCCTGGTAATACTCTACGCCAAAGACCACATCTTAAACAAAAAATCTGAGGCAATTTCGGCTTGTAAACATAAATTGCACAAACATTTCCTGTATTACAGCCCCACATTATACCATAACGGATAGTACGAACTATACGCGGATATTTTACGTCTTGATGTGATAGCTAAGTATATGTTATGTTTATACCATTACTTATTTTTATAGGTAAGTATATATTTACCTGTATGTTTTGTGAAGGTACGTATACTCTCCCGTACGTATATTTGCTTCTATATGTTATAGGCGTATATATTATATTATATATACTGGTACATGTGCATATGGTTATGTGTATACGTGTGTTTTGCGTCTGTGTGAGCATGCGGCTTCGTACGTATGTAGGGTGTGTGTATATGTGTACTTTGTGTTTTGGTTGACGTTCGTTTAACGAACATATGTGTATTTACATGTAGGTATGTGTGTGCGCGCATTATATACGTATTTATGTGTGTATATTTATATACGTTTATATAATTATATGTATACACACACAAACACACACACACACACACACATATATATATATTTTTTTTTTATATATATTTTTATGTGTATTTGGTGTATACGTTCGTATGTGTGCGGGTACAGGCGTTGCGTAGGTTCTGTTTGTGCGTGCGTATTTTTTTTTGTTTCGTTTTGTGTACGTGTTTGATTTTGCATACCTATGGCGGGTGTTTTCGCGTTTGCATGTGTATGTACGTATATGAATGCGTGCATGTATATATTTTATTTTTGTTGATTTCAATTACCCCTGTAATTTATTTACATTATTCTTAACTCTGAAGCCGAGAATCATTCGGTTTCCTAAATTGAATTTTAGCCTACGACTTCAGTTATACCATAAACGTGGTTTTGTGTTTGCGTGTAATTGTTCTCAACGCTCCACATAATGACGTATTATCTTTGCTTTTTCCGTCCATTGCCAGAGAACGTTTCCACGAACCACCTAATAGAATATTAGTCTACGACTTCATTTATACCATAAACGTGGTTTTGTCTTTGCGTGTAATTGTTTTCACCGCTCCAAATAATGACGTATTACTTCGTTTTTTTTTCCGTTCTTTGCCAGGGAACCTTTCCACGAACCAAAGTATCGTCTCCCTGTTTTTCTCCGGTTGCAACGTTTTTCGAAATATTTACTTCTGCGTTCACAGATTGATTTTTTTTTAGTTTCAGAAGATCCCGTTAAGGGTGAAAGCAGCGATTCTTTGCTTAAACTTTAATCTGTTATTTTAATAAATATTTGCTCTACGGTTCTTAGATATTTGATATATATTTATCCTTATCGAGCCCTCTTTGGATTTTAGTCTTCAAATTTATTATTACTATATATATATATATATAACAAAGGAATTGTGGTAAGGAACCAGATGGACCAAAACGCACCAAAGTACTCAATAATTAGGGTAGTAGAGTGGGAAATAGGAAAAAGTATGACCCCGACGGCAGAGCTCAAGCCGTTTCGACGGCTATTTCTGGACTCAGAGTCCAGAAATAGCCGTCGAAACGGCTTGAGCTTTGCCGTCGGGGTCATACTTTTTCATATATATATATATATATATATTGCAGCACTATGTGTCAATAATTGTCACAAGTGTAGTGTTTGTACCAGAGTTTTCAAG
>OZ024745.1:96629977-96642477 GCA_964016885.1 Eledone cirrhosa
TGGGTTTTGAAATTTAAATTTGTCTGCGGAACAGGTTTGGGTTTTGAAATTTAAATTTGTCCAGGTATCACGGCTATTGCCAATATGGGTTTGTTTTTATTGATTTATTATTTTAAATCGAGACAGACAAACTGTATTAACTTAATTAGTATTTTTCAATCTAGATAACTTGGTCATTTGCAATACAAACACTTATATAATTGTATTAGTGTTTATCATATATTAATTTATATTAATTTGTAATTTGTATTTCACGGATCAGAAATACCTCTTTCTTTGAGCTATTTAATTGTAAAAGACTGTTTGAGTTCATAACTCTATATATACTATAAATATATATATATATGTATGTAAAAAGTAAACAGAAATAACAGCACAATCGGTACAGTATATGGAAGGAATATATTAGGTTAACGCTTGATATAGCAGGAAGAGAGCCTTAACGTTTCGGACGATAGTCCTAAATCAGAAGAAAGAATGACAAATAAAAAGGGACGGGCGGGTTGGAATTGGAAAAAATGTCTTTAGATAAAAATAACAGGTCCATTCATGTTGACATCTCTTGGAAAACTGTTGGTGCTGGCGTTTTGTTCATTTATTTAGAAAAGCGGAAGATGGAGCGCATCTACCTGAAATTGAAAAAAATAAACGTTTTGTAAACGGAGCTATACTTGTGCACGTGCGTAAGCATGTGTTTGTGTGTGTGTGTGTTTGTGTGTGTGTCTGTGTTGTACGTCCCTACGAATCTAAGAAGAAATGTGTGTGTATATGTAAGTAAAAGAGTGTGTGTGCATGTAAGTACGAAGCTATCAGCAAAAGTATGTTAATATAAGGGCGTGTATGTGTGTATACAGAGCAGTGAAGGGAAAAGTGGATTGTGCATAATTTGTCAGTCTGTATTAGTTGTAAGAAAATATATTTATGATCATGAGAGAGCGATAGGAATCTAGGAGTGAATATGCAAACGCGTGTGATAATGGATGGGATATTAAAGAAATTAGGTAGGTGAGTTGAGTCCAAGAGGGGAATAGGACCAAAGGCGGTGAATCAGACTCTGTTCAGTCCTGGTGCGCGAGGCCTGTGATATATGATGTAAAAGGACACCCAGGACTGAGACATGTAGGGAAGAATGACCAGGAGAATAGAAATGACGGGCGACAAGAGTATCCAAACCGAGTCGTATGGCCCTCAAATGCTCAGCAAAACGGTTCGCCATACAGCATCCCGTTTGTATATATACATATATACATACACACACACACACACACACACACACACACACACACACACACACACACACACACACACACACACACACATATATATATATATATATATATATATATATATATATATATATCCAGTGGGATGGCGTTATCCTATGGCTAAAACAGCACGACGTGCTGTGACCAGCGGCGCCGATTGACGCCCGATAGACTGGTCGGTCAAGGTGATCAAGGTGATATACATATATACATATGTTACCCTACCTCATTAACATAAAATATTATGTTAATGAGGTAGGACAACATTATGTTAATGAGGTTGGACAATATTATGTTAATGAGGTAGGACAAAATTATGTTAATGATGTAGGACAATGCTATGTTAATGAAGTAGGACAATGTTATGTAAATGAGTTTGGACAATGTCATGTTAATGAGGTTGGACAATATTATGTTAATGAAGTAGGACAGTATTATATTAATTATTGCCCTGCCTCATTAACATAATATTGTCCTACAACATTAACGTAACATTGTCTCTACTTCATTAACATAATATTGTCCAACTTCATTAATATAATTGTTTCTACTTTTAGCACAATTACCCAGTGTATTACTAGTACTTCATTTTATCGACTCCGTAAGGATGAAAGGCAAAGTTAATCCCGCCGAGGTTAACTTTGCCTTTCATCCTTACGGGGTCGATAAAATAAAGTACCAGTAATACACTGGAAATTGCTGGCCTTGTGCCAAAAGTAGAAACAATTATATTAATGAAGTTGGACAATATTATGTTAATGAGGTAGGGACAATATTACGTTAATGTGGTAGGACAATATTATGTTAGTGAAGCAGGACAATATTATGTTAATAAGGTAATATAATTTTATGTTAATGAGGTAAAATAATTTTATGTTAATGAGGTAGGATAATTTTATGTTAATGAGGTAGAACAATGTTATGTTAATGAGGTCTCAAGATACGACAATGTTATGTTAATGAGAATTTCAACTTTTTTTTTTGTACCTTAGTTTGTGGAGAAAAAGCGATGTTCATCAGCTTTCGTCATTGCCTAATATTGTTGGGCGGAAAAGAAAAAAGTGACATCAAACCGGAGACCTGATCTGGATATTGGAATCAGACTGAACTCCGTTAAATGGACTTAAGGTGCAGATGGTGTTAACCTGGGTGATGAATTTAGTTTACAGCACAAAACATCATCGGTCTCTCTAATTGATTTGAACAGTGTTTCCGTCTACTAAATTTCGCCTACAACTATATTATAAGACATTTGCCCAAGGTGTCGCCTATTTGGATCGAATCCCAAAACTCGTTATTGGGAAGAAAACTTTCTAACCACATAGCTATGCCATAAATATTATTCTAGCACATACTTCTTTATTTAGAGCAGAGCCCAAGAAACAAAAGTGAAAGAATGTATGTCGTTTTAAGTCTGAATGGGGTCCCCTTGAGGTTAAAATATCGATTAAAGAGAGATATGAAACTAAGCCTTGTGTCACGATTTTAATGAAATATCTCATGCTACACATACAACAATAGTGGACACCGTGTGTTTCATCTTTCTGGTGCTGAAATCTCGTTCTATTCAAAAATCAATGTCTACTAGCTTTTGATCACGAAACCTGTGTCTGCTATATTTTAAATT
Organism: Eledone cirrhosa; assembly: GCA_964016885.1. Lineage (NCBI taxonomy): Eukaryota > Metazoa > Mollusca > Cephalopoda > Octopoda > Eledonidae > Eledone > Eledone cirrhosa. The sequence continues at coordinate 96,632,870 of OZ024745.1, forward strand.
ATTTAACACTTTTCGTAGAACATTATTCAGTGCAAATCATGATACATTCTCTTCCCAGTTATACATTAATTTAAAATCAGTTCCGAACAAATAAAATGTTCTAGAAAGTGTTTCTTTCGCTTTCTTGATTCTGTCATTGATTGAAATCTGCTGAACTAAAAGGTAACTCAGTGATTTCAGTAAATTATCTGATTGTGCAATTCTCTTCAAAATCTTGTTTATGTATAAATATATTGGTTAATGCACTACAAGCTATCAATATTTCAAATAGATTTATTTATATACATATATGTGTGTGTGTGGGGGGGGGGGGCATATATATGTGTGTGTGTGTGCGTGTGTGCGTGCGTGTGCGTGTGTTTCGGTGTTGTAAGGTTTCACATCAAATATTACATACAATAAAATGTCTGTTCTTTGTATGTGCTTCAGTGAAACTAAACTCTAAACTTTCCGCGCTTCATACCATGCAGATCCATAGCATTCTCCTCTTTCTCCTCCTCCTCCTTATTACCATCATCACCATCATCACCATCATCATCATCATCATCATCATTACCACCACCACCACCATTATCATCATCATCATTTTCTTCTTCTTCTTCTTCTTCTTCTTCTTCTTCTTCTTCTTCTTCTTCTTCTTCTTCTTCTTCTTCTTCTTCTTCTTCTTCTTCTTCTTCTTCTTCTTCTTCAAGGAATATGAGTAACGTGATCTTTCCCATGGGACATAACAAAACAAAACTACAATAGCACAAAAACATTATTTTATTTAACAAAGTAAAGAGTGTAGAGATTGAGTCACCGAGTCTTACTGAATATCCAATGAAATCACGGAATGGAGTTTATAAATTTATATACTAAATCTGTAAACCCATTAATTATTTCCTGACGGTTCGAAACTTTAATTTTTAAAACTATTAATTATTTGCTGAAATTGAGAAACTGTCATGCTTCTTGGTCATTTCGTCCAATATATAATAGAAGTGAGGAACTATTTCATATAAAAATTTTTGAAGTGCATCAGTGCTATTCAATTCTGTAGTTTCCACGGATATTAACCGAGAGAAACCATCTAAAATCTTTTGAAATGTTGATGTACCACCCTAATTGAATTCTGAGATAACCTGTACTTTTAAAACTTTACTTCAGTGATTCTACGACCTGCAGAGTACTTTTCGATTTCCATCAACATTTAATATGCTGCATCCGTAAAGTTTATGTACGACACAAGACTGTTACATTAGTGATGTATTCTTGCCAGTCTAAGAATCTCACCCTTTATGTATAATAAATATTCGAATATTGATTTTTTTTTCTTCCAGGCAAAATGTCTAAAGATTTATTTTGGTATACAGGAGGATTTTTCAAAGAAAGTTATAGTCTTAGATGAATAGTTCTGCAACAATAATGAAGTATATTTATAAGCTGTAAAATTTAAATTCTCAACGAGCCAACTTGGTGACTCCGTTTCAATTGTCAGTTGAAGTCATTCATTTACACTGTTCACTTTCTACAGAAAGGTATAAACCTCATATAATCTCATTTCTACTCAATAATCTTAAGAATTTGTGCCTAAGAATCCAATATATTTTCCCCATAAACTATCATATGTTTCAAAATGTATCTAGCATTTAACCCCCCTATCTCCGTTGATTTTCTTTTTTTGTTGTTTTGTTTGTTTTACTTTTATTAAAAGAAAACTTTCTATCACATTTTTATGTGATGAAAATATATTTGAAAATGTTCCCACTGGTAAACGCATATCTATGCCTTTTTAAAGTGATTTAATTAAATAATTGTTTCTACTTTTGGCACAAGGCCAGCAATTATCCCAGTGCATTACTGGTACTTTATTTTACCGACCCCGTGAGGATGAAAGGCAAAGTTAACCTCGGCGGGATTTGAACTCAGACTGTAAAGCGACGTAACTCTATGCTGAAAAAGCATGGTGGCAGGCTCTCTATCGAGTCTGCCAATCCACCACCCTCTGGAGAAAGAAAGCAGACACTGACTAGAATAAAAGAGTGAAGAAAGGGAATTATATGTAAGAGAATGAGAGAAGAGAGAAAGGCGGAAAGATAAAATGGAATTTGCAGACCGTTTTAATAGCATTATACGTGTACAGAGGATCAATATTAAAAGTGACCTAACTAAATATGCTAGGGCCATTTTGGCTTTATTCCGAATTGCAGAACGTACAATTCAAGCGATTTTGACGAAGCCAAAATCTCAAGGGATAGTAAGGGAATAGCTGGAATAGCTGAATGAGAAACTATTTTCAATTTCTGAAGCAATAACAACAAACTAAGACAATGTAACCTAGTAAACCCTTTAGTGTAGAACCTTCTCTACTACTACCACTTTTATATAATTTCATCGCCGTCCAACTGGCATATATTGATCTTGAACATTCTTTATTAATGAACTGTTGGAATGAATATATTTAGTGAGGTGGGAAATAAATCAAGACCCCATTGAAAGTTGATTCAAGAAGCAAAAAGCAGTTCCCCTAAAACCTTGCGAGACAACTAATTTATAGCTGATTAATTTGTTGTCGTCGTTGGTGAACCTTCAACACGTGGTGAATAAATAGATCTCCGCTATCCCATTTGACAGATTACTAACTTTGACATCACTTGCTAATCTGGGAAAGGGAAAGGTGGATAACGTTTGGAGAGTTATTCCTGATAGAATAATAATTTCTATTGATTAGTAAGATAAACTGTTTGTTCTAATTGAATTTCTGAATACTCAGAAGCAAATTAGAGGATTATAAAGAAAGTAATTAAAGACAAGTAAATAGAAAGTAAATATTAGACATAGATAAAGAAGATAGCTCCGCAGAAATACCTGCGATAATTTGTTACGCCATTTTCCGTTCTGAGTTCAAATCTCGCAGGGAATGACTTTGCTTTTTAAGCTTCTAGGGTCGATAAATTATGTACTGGTCAAGTGCAGGTCCTTGGAAATACTTATAAGGGAAATGGGTTAGTATAACAGTGGAATAATCGAACTAGATATCTTTTGTTATTTCATTATATTCCTGTTCCTTCTGAGTTTAAAGCGCACCAGAGTCGACTTGGTGTCTCTTGAAAGTTCATATGTGATCCATGCATATACTAAGATGGATTTGAGTGACTGTTCTTTTACTGAAAATGTATGACCTTCTGTCATCTTAAAAATTAATATTATTGTTAGTCTCAAAAACCGCAACGACGGTGATAATGAAAGCAAATCTAACCAGTGTGGGCGCCTTTCATGCGACATGTATTTCTGCAGCTCGTCTCTTTGAGCAAAATAGAGTCCTGGGTAAGTGCAGAACAAGGTTGGGCGTCTGGCATCTAGAATGTTGCCAGGTGTTCACGCCACTATACCACCCGAACAACGAGACAGGTGGTCAGAAAACAACACATACATTCCATATTATATATATATATATATATATATATATATATATATATATATATATATATATAATATGGAATGCATGTGTTGTTATATGTATATATATACAGAGAGAGAGAGAGAAAAATGGCTTCTACAGAACTATAACTGTTTCATTCGAAGGAAATCATCAGGAAAGGCTATTATTAAAATTTGTTGTATACACTCTACTAATGTATTGAGTACCTTACCTTACTTACTGTTGTTACCCTGCTTGGACCTGACACACACACACACACACATATATATATATATATTTATATTTACATTTATATATATGGGATAATATTTTGAAGAGCACTGTTCCCTTTTTAAGACGGTGGGTGACTATTCGGGGAAAATATGGCTGTTATTTCTAGCAGATAGAATAATTTTGTTGGCTCACAAAAGTAAAATTAAGTTGTTTCAAGCAAGAACTGCATCATTTTCTACAAAGAATCGTTAAATTGTCGGACAAAATGTTATGCAGTGTTTGTTCTGGCCTTTTGTGTTCTGAGTACAAATCTCGTTGAGTTCAGCTTTGCCTTTCATCCTTCCAGAGTTGATAAAGTAAAGTGCTAGTCAAGTACAGCAGTCGATATAATAAAATTTCTCCTGCCCCCAAATTATAGGCTTTGTGCCTAAATGCGAAATGGTTATATTCCATAGCGCTTGTCATAAACTAAACTAATATTGATTTCTTAATCAGATACAAAGTCAATTAAATCTATTTCACTATATTTCATATATATTTTATCGGCTCTAATAGGATGCAAGTAGATCACAGCAGGGTTTCAGCTCTAAAATGAGAAGCCGGAACTTCATTACAATAAATCATATAGTTCGGTGCTTGACTGTTTACATCAGTCCACCATTCATAGTTCGAAACTAAACTTTTATTGATTATTTTATGACAATTAGAGATCAATCTATTCTTGAAGTGATAATGATTGCTTTTTAAATGATGTTCACTGATGTTTAGTCTCTCAACTGTTCATATTGGACGAAATGGAATTTTATCTAAATTAAACTAAATCATTCTTTCAGCAATCTTTTAAACGGTTTCCGAAGCCAGCCTCTCAAATATCTGTTGAGATGTCAAAAACATTCTCTCGGGCGATTTTCCGATTTATTTTTTAACATATTAATTTTTAGTTTTAAAATTCGCAAAGAAATGTGCTAAAAATAATGTACAAAGACAAATTCAGTTTATTGTCATTGGTTCATTGTTAACAGCTAAAAGTACTTTTCATACTTTACACTTTATTTTACCAAAACATTTGTTGCTTTTCTCAGTTTGCCAGCTATATTTCCAAATTATATACAATACATTGTAAATCTAAATATAGTAATTATATAATCGATATATTCTAGAACTAGAAAATAGATAAAATATCTAAATTAAATTAATAAAATCTAAACAAATCTGATTATAATAACAATGTAATATATATATGTATATAATATTTTATATATATATATATATATATATATATATATATATATATATATATATATATATATATATATATATATATTCATTTCATAGGAGCAATTAAATATTTCTAAACTAACATATATAACATATAATTTGTAAATGTGAGAAGAAAAAAATATATATGTATATATGTATATATATATATATATATATATATATATATATATATATATATATATATATATATATATATATATGAGTGTGTGGGGAGATGTAGAAAGACTATAAATTCAAGCCGAATATTAAACATAAAAACATAATAACTTAGGCATTGAAATGTTAGTTTAGAAAATTTAATTGCTCCTATGAAATTAATATATATATATATTTATTTATTTATATATATATATATATATATATATATATATATATTTATATATATATATATATATATATATATATATATATATATATATATATATATATATGTATACATATATATATATATATCTGCGTGTCTGGGCATATTGATATATTTGTCAACGAAACTATATATATATACATACATATATAGTTTCGTTGACACATATATCAATATGCCCAGACATGCAGATATATATATATATATGTATACACACACACAGATATATATATATATTTTTCTTCACTCATTTACAATATATGAATATATATATTTATATATATATATATATATATATATAAACGTTTGTATTTGTAAAGCCAAAACAATGTAGGTATGGACATAGAATATAAATGCAAATGCAAAAGATATTGTTGACAATTAGTCTTTTACCTTAAATTTATTTATATGTCCTTAATTTTCGAGATAATATCTCTTCTTCGGAAGACTTGGCAAGCTATTTAGAACACTGGTTTAACCGCTTTACTTCCCTTCGAAGAAGAGATATTATCTCGAAAACTAAGGTCATTTAAATAAATTTAAGGTAAAAGACTAATTTTCAACAATATCTTTTGCATTTGTATTTATATTCTATGTCCATACCTGCATTGTTTTGGCTTTACAAATACAAACGTTTATAGCTCATTACATAATGCTTCAAGTGAACTATAACTTCCTCCTCATATATATATATATATATATATATATATATATATATATATATATATATATATATATATATATATATGAGTGTGTGGGGAGATGTAGAAACGTTTTTTTATATAGAAGACTATAAATTCAAGCCGAGTATTAAACATAAAAACATAATAACTAAGGCATTGAAATGTTAGTTTAGAAATATTTAATTGCTCCTATGAAATGAATATATATATATATATATATATATATATATATATATATATATATATATATATATATAGTAATAATAATAATAATAATAATAATAATAGTAATAATAATAAAATTGAAGACTAAAATCCAAAGAGGGCTCGATAAGGAAAATATATATCAAATATATAAGAACCGAAGAGCAAATATTTATTAAAATAACAGATTAAAGTTTAAGCAAAGAATCGCTGCTTTCACCCTTAACGGGATCTTCTGAAACTAACAAAGTCAATCTGTAAACGCAGAACTGCAACATTTTTTGAAATATCCACTTCTGCGTTTACAGATTGACTTTGTTAGTTTCAGAAGATCCCGTTAAGGGTGAAAGCAGCGATTCTTTGCTTAAACTTTAATCTGTTATTTTAATAAATATATATATATATATATATATATATATATATATATATATATATATATATATATATATATATATATATATATATATATATATATATATATATATATATATATATATATATATATATATATCTTCTTCATCCACTTATTCCTGAGAGGGCCGTGGGGGGCAGAGTCCTCAAACACTCCTTCCAGCTGGACCTCACAGAAACAACCGTCTCCTACTGATGTTGCTGGATCCCTAAGCGTGACCAACCAAGCTCAGGGATGTTATCCAACCATCTTGCTCGGGGTCTACCCCCGGATCCCCCGCCAGTGTGGTTTTGCCCGTAAAATCTGCCCAGTCATCCTTTTCTGAGACATTCTAACCCCATGCCCATAGTGTCGGAGCTGTGATCTCTCAATTCGGACAGGTAGCGGCTCTAATACTTCGTTTTTGTATTTGATTTCTTATCTGAAAACGTGTGTTGCAATAGATATTGTTATATTTTGGAAGGGTTATGCTGCCAATAAAAACATACCCACCTATTGGTTTCCAGTTGGTTTAATAACCATATAGTCGATTATTTATTGTCACATTCTATGGCCTTCTTAGTGATTAATCTGTTATTTTGTGTCTCTACTTTGTTCTATCCTACCAACTAGATCGTGTAAAATAATCAAAAGTATTAAAATAATCAATTAATCACAGTTATCTATCAAATATAAATGTGACGAAAGAATAGTAAAAAAATATACATTTTTTCTCCAAAGTCCCGACTGGTGTGCAGCAATCGTGTACCAGAATTATATATATTCACACAATAAGTAAGAGAGGCGGTTTTATTCGTACATCCCTATTGTATTCGTTATACGTATTTCGAAGGTGCAAGGTAGTTATATAATAACTGGCTTACGCGTTCTCAAACATACAAACAAGATATAAATCCCATTGATATGTTACCAGGCGGACGCGTTATTCACCTCGCCGACCAATATATATTGTCTTGTATGTTTGTCTGAAGAGAGCGCATAAAGCAGTTATTATATAACTAAATTACATCTTCGAAATACGTATAACGAATAAACCTGTCTCTCTTATTCATTGTAATAAAACTCGGAATGAATAAAATCGTGGAGTGCTTCACATCTGTTAAAGAGTTAGTCGGCAGATTTTTAATCAACCAACTCTCTTCAATCGAATTAGTAAATATATATATATATATATATATATATATATATATATATATATATATACGTTATTCCGGGTTGAATCGGAGGTAACCACAGTAAGTAAGGTACTCAATACATAGCAGAGTATAAAAGTTTTTATATAGATGAGATTCTACAGGACTAGAACTGTTTCATTCATTAGAAATCATCAGGAATCTCATCAGGAGATTCCTGATGATTTCTAATGAATGAAACAGTTCTAGTCCTGTAGAATCTCATCTATATTAAAACCTATATATATATATATATATATATATATAGTACATAGCTATCTAATTACATAATAAACAACACAATATAATTATTCCATTACCCAATGTTTCATCTATATTTCTATATGATGAAGACTTCAGACGCCTCTGATAGAATCGTCTGACTTCGTGAAACCTTGGGTAATGGAATAATTATATTGTGTTGTTTATTACATAATATATATATATATATAAATATAGACATAGAATATTCGAAAATATTCTGTATGTTTATAATAAACATTTTGAAGACCTAATCGCTATAGAATAGAATACGTCACGTATTACAATTAGATTCTCGATAAAAGCAAGGGAAGTAATCTACGCGTTTCATTCTCGTTAGAATTCATCAGGACTACATATCCAGTGCTTTTATCGAGAATGACACAGCTAGAGACTTATAGAATACTTAGCTGTGTACAGGAACTGGTTTGAAAGAGCGGTTGCCGGTCCGGCAGAAATTAGAAATTGGAATAAATGCTCTGAAATAGCGATATATATGTGAATATAGACATAGAATATTCGAAAATATTCTGTATGTTTATAATAAACATTTTGAAGACCTAATCGCTATAGAATAGAATACGTCACGTATTACAATTAGATTCTCGATAAAAGCAAGGGAAGTAATCTACGCGTTTCATTCTCGTTAGAATTCATCAGGACTACATATCCAGTGCTTTTATCGAGAATGACACAGCTAGAGACTTATAGAATACTTAGCTGTGTACAGGAACTGGTTTGAAAGAGCGGTTGCCGGTCCGGCAGAAATTAGAAATTGGAATAAATGCTCTGAAATAGCGATATATATGTGAATATAGACATAGAATATTCGAAAATATTCTGTATGTTTATAATAAACATTTTGAAGACCTAATCGCTATAGAATAGAATACGTCACGTATTACAATTAGATTCTCGATAAAAGCAAGGGAAGTAATCTACGCGTTTCATTCTCGTTAGAATTCATCAGGACTACATATCCAGTGCTTTTATCGAGAATGACACAGCTAGAGACTTATAGAATACTTAGCTGTGTACAGGAACTGGTTTGAAAGAGCGGTTGCCGGTCCGGCAGAAATTAGAAATTGGAATAAATGCTCTGAAATAGCGATATATATGTGAATATAGACATAGAATATTCGAAAATATTCTGTATGTTTATAATAAACATTTTGAAGACCTAATCGCTATAGAATAGAATACGTCACGTATTACAATTAGATTCTCGATAAAAGCAAGGGAAGTAATCTACGCGTTTCATTCTCGTTAGAATTCATCAGGACTACATATCCAGTGCTTTTATCGAGAATGACACAGCTAGAGACTTATAGAATACTTAGCTGTGTACAGGAACTGGTTTGAAAGAGCGGTTGCCGGTCCGGCAGAAATTAGAAATTGGAATAAATGCTCTGAAATAGCGATATATATGTGAATATAGACATAGAATATTCGAAAATATTCTGTATGTTTATAATAAACATTTTGAAGACCTAATCGCTATAGAATAGAATACGTCACGTATTACAATTAGATTCTCGATAAAAGCAAGGGAAGTAATCTACGCGTTTCATTCTCGTTAGAATTCATCAGGACTACA
>OZ024745.1:96649977-96669977 GCA_964016885.1 Eledone cirrhosa
TATAATAGTCAGTTGTGTTAATGTGCGCGGCCTGGGGATGCCCTGGAAACAGGGAAACTCTTAAACGACCTCAGGTCGCACAGTATGGTTGTAATTACCATCTGCGAGTCCAGGATCCACAGCGAGCGACAGCTGGCTCCCATCTTCGATGACTATGCGATCTACGCATCTCTATGTCAGCCGGGAGGTGGGGCGGGGTTGCCGTTTTGCTGAGGAAACACCTGGGCCTCGTAACACAGACGGTACATGTGGACCCGGAGGGTCGACCGGTGGTCCTAGACGTTGACGGTAGTGAAGGTGGAGCCCTCAGGTTGGTGGCCGCATATGCCCCATCCAGGACTCCACGGCCAGACTTCTTCAAACGTCTAGAGACTTTTCTGGGAACGTCCCGCTCCTAGCTTTTAGTGGGGGACTGGAATGGAATCCTAGATGCACGTTGGGACTATGTGGGAGCTTGTCCCGATAAAGGGGAGTGTAGCAGCCTCAAACAGTTAATCGGCCGATTTGACCTGGCCGATAGATATTGACTAGATTTTCCGACTGTGCCACTGTGGACGTGGACTAATCTTGGCGGAACATCTAGATCGTACCTAGATAGGGTTCTAATTAGAAATAAGGATAGAGACATGTTAAGCTGTCCACAAATGTCCATGGTTGCCTATTCAGATCACAAATTAGTGACCTGCATGGTCAACCTTGATAGAACTCATAGACAGCGACCCGGCTACTGGGAGCTGAACTTGTCGTTACCGACATGCAAAGACTACAGTAGACGGATTAGCACTTTAGTTAAACAACACTTGACAGGGGCCATTGTCAACAACAAATGGTGGTACTCTCTCAAGAGGGCAGTTAGATTAGACTCGTTAGTTTTTAGTAAAGAATTAGCGTTAGATAGAAATAGGACCGAGAAGGAACTGGTAGATAAAGTAGAAGAGGCAATTAGAAGTGGCAACGTAGCCAGCGTGCTAGCAACGCGAACGGCCTTGGACCAGTTCTTCGACGCAAAGCACGATGCTGCGTTGTCAGAAGCAAAATACGTGCTCTGGGTAACGAGGGAGCCAAATCTGTTAGCTGGGCCCGAGTGACGGAGGCGAAAAGTGACAGCAAGTCCACGATTCGGTCTTTGAAGGACCAAGACGGACGCGTGATACGTGAGCCGAAGCAGATGTGCACGGCCTTTCAGCGGCACTTTGCTCAACTATTCGGGCAGGGCAGCACGCCGGGAGGGGCTATGGATTTTGGTCCATACCTCGACGGTCTGCCGCGACTTTCGGACAGCGAGGCGAATTTCTGCGAAAGGCCGATTTCAGCCGCTGAGATAGGGGACGCGCTGAGCCAATGCCGCAAACGCAAATCTCCAGGTCTCGACGGTCTACTCTACGGATTTTACGTAGCAATGCCGGACTTGTTCTCCGGTCTCCTGGAAGCGGTCTACTGCAACTGGCAGCAGAACGGGAGAATTCCCAGTTCTGTGACCAAGGGCGTAGTCACGCTAGTCAGGAAGGACGGGAATAAGGGGGATGACATAGGAAACTTCCGGCCCATAACTCTGCTAAACACAGAGTTACAGATTTTGGCCAAGGTGTTGGCAAAGAGGCTGGCGCTTGTCGTAAAAATCCTGGTGGGAGAAGCGCAGACATGCACGACAACCTCCACCTCATGCGATACATCGTAGAGATGGTTGGGTGAAAACCCGGGTTCGGTGGGGCCCTGATGAACTTGGATCAGTCTAAGGCTTTCGATAGGGTTGACCATCGTTACCTTGATGCCGTACTCGAGGCGGCAGGATTTGGACCTGTGTTCAGGGGCTGGATTGCTGCAATGCACAGCAGCAACATCTGCTCAAGGGTCAAGGTGATCGGATACATCTCGGAGCCGTTCCATATCACGCGATCCATCAGACAGGGATGTCCTCTCTCCTCCCTTCTGTACGTACTGACTCTCGAGCCACTACTGCGGAAGTTGGAGCTATTGCAGGGCATCCCTTTGGAACCGGGACTGCGAAAAGCGGCGTCGGCCAACGCCAACGACGGGACAGTAATGGTGTCGAGCACCTAGCAAATCGGGGAGATCGGCACCTTACTGGAGGAATACGAAAGGTTCACAGGAACGAAGCTGAACCGGGACAAATCCTCCAGTTTGCAACTCGAAACGTGGAGAGGCAAACCGATGCCTGCCGATGGCGTCGTCGGACGCTGGACGGAAGGACCGGTAAAGCTGCTCGGGTTCTGGTTTGGTTCGGACATCCAGGTGGAGAAGAACTGGAACGAGGTAACGGCCAATGTGTTTGCACTCACCCAGAACTGGCCCGAGTGCAAACTATCCTTGAAAGGTCGAGCGGAGGTGGCGAACACTTTTATAGCGTCTGTCATCTACTACCGCTTGACCGTCGTGCCTTGTCCAGCCAAAACGCTCACCAAAATGGAGCGCGCGCACTTCCAATTCCTTTGGAAGAAACGGGCTCCTTTGGTGAGAAGATCCATCGACTGCCAACACCCTTCAAACGGAGGGCTGGGGATGCCGTGGCTGACGATGCGCAAACACGCGCTCAGGCTGCGGCACCTCCACGCATTCCTCACCAGACAACCGGTGTGGGCCCCGTTCGTGAGGCGAGCCTTCCCACGACTCGTCTCGCTGACCGAGCTGTAGTCCTGGGTCAAGCAAAGACCGAGGAAAATGGGTGACTGGCACATCGAATGTGCTCAGGCGCTCACAGTCCTCAGGCAAACGGACCCGGCGATCAGTGGAGACTCCACTTCGACATTCTATAGAGGGTTGGTCCGCAGCAAGTGCGACGACAAGCTCGGAGAAACTCTAGGCGTAGAGGAGGACGAACTGGCCAGTCTGTTCGGTAGGACCTTCCGCCCGGGACCAATGGAAACTTCTAAAAGTCCCTGGCCTGGCAGTGCTACCGAGGAGCTCTACCAGTTCGAGACAAGGTCTACAGACACGGGCGCCCGGGTAGGGACCCTTCGAAAAAGATCTGTCCGAGATGCGGGCGCGACGAGGAAACCGTCGCGCACGCATTTGTACACTGCCCGGGCGTTACCCACCTGTGGGGCTATGTAGAACGACTATTGTCGCGGGTAAGACCAATCCGGTTGACCACCGACACCATTGTCATGATCAAACCGCCACCCTCCTTCAAAAATGAGGGAGAGGCGGTTTTCCTTTGTGTTATGGCTATGGTGAAAGAGGTTATATGGTGGACGAGGTTAAAAGGGCTGAGGTCAGACACCTTTCTCTCCGGCGAGCAACTGATTCGTTTTTTCAAATATCATTTTGGAAGAAGAATCAGGATGGAGAGAGAGGTGCTGTACCCCAGCAAATTTTATAAAAGGTGGGTGAATGTGGCAAAGATGGCCCGAGTGGTTGGGGCTTCTCTCTATATAAGCCTGTAGATTGCGGAAAAATAGGAAGAGTGGAAGGGAGTACTCACTCTTGGTGCTCCTGGAGTTGAGGGTTGTACATTTTTTCGGGGTGTGTACAACCCCTGTGTAACGCCTCCCCCCTATTGGGGATATCAATTGTTATTTGTTATTTTATTAATAGTTTTATTTTCATATACCTGTATGTAAACTCCCCATTTGTATTTGTCCCCTTCTTTTGTGCCCTTGTGGCTAATAAAGAAATTTATCTATCTATCTATCGTAATATATGTGCCCTATCTATGGTAATATATACGCTCTTGTGGCAAAGAAAGATATCTATCGAAATATATGTGTAGTAGTTCTATATTTTCGTATGCTGTATATAATTGTGAATCACGGGATTTTGGTGATGCACCTATCTATGTATTTTTTTGTTATCATTCTCAGAGCTTCTATTATTATAATTATTGTTTCTGTTTTCATCATCGACATTGGGATTATTTCTATCTCTAGATATTTATATTTGGATATTTCCTTCATTTCCGTGGTAGATATATCATCATCTGTTGGGATTTATACACCAATTAGAAGATTTTTTTTTCTTTGTAGTCTTTGACTATAATATCCGGTCGGTTGGCTTTGATCTTCAAGACTGTTTGTTTTCTTTCCTTGTTTCCGTTTTGTGTTGGTTTATTGTTGTTTTAGTCGTTAGTATTCAGAACTTGTAAACTCTACGTGTTGTGCTGTGGTTGTTTTTCAACTAGTTGCAGTTTTTACAAATGGCTCCAGTGTTAACAAATAAATTAATATAATAAGGGTGGTGCCCCAGCATGGTCTCAGCCGGGTGGCTGAAATATTAACACCACTAACAAGAAAATAAACAACGACAACACCAACAGCAACAATACAAATTGAACCGAAAACAACAACAACGGTGGCACCAAAAACACAACCAACTACAACAGTGATAACAGCAACAACACCAGCAACACCGTTTGTAGCAGTAGCAACAGCAACAGCAGCAACAAGACCAGTAGCAGCAGTAGCGGCAGCAATAATGGTGCCGCTGAAAAAGGGGCCGCTTCTTTCGCAGGTGTGGCCCGAAATATAGAGACAGTGCTAGTCACAGAGGAGGAGATGGCAGTCGCAAGTGCCATGGTGTCGAGAAACGACAATAGAGTTTCCCTGAAACCTCCACCCGATTTCTTCAAAGACCAACAGCTGCGCACGGTGACTTACTGCACCGTAAGCAAAATGTCACATCGATGGAGAGAGCCATGGAGGCTCAAATCCAAAAGGCCTTGAGGTGCGTCTGGGCGCGCAAAACCCACATCACCCGAGGCAAAAAGTACGCCATAGTAGACGTACTTTTCGCCACGCTCCAAGAGGCGAAGTCAACAACAGGTGGTGGTTTACCCTGAAAAGGGCTATTAGAATAGAATTGGTAAGGTTTAACAAAGGAGTAGTGATAGAGGAAAATAGAGTAGAGGGAGAGTTAGTTGGAAAACTAGAAGAGGCGTTTAGGACAGGCATCGCAACCGACGGGCTTACGGCGAGATTGGCACTCGACCAATTCTTCAACGCAAAGCATGTAGGCTGCGTTGTCAGAGTGACAGCGCGTGCTCTAAGATACAAGGGACGAAAGACGTTCAAAAGGCCCGGGTGGTGGAGGCGCGCCGTGGCACCAACCACAATTCGGTCTTTGCCTGATCAAAACGGGCGCATGCTGCTCGAACCCGAACAAATGTGTGAGGCTTTTTGCTCAATCGTTCGGGAGCAGCGGCGGCCCGCATCGGAGTATGGACTTTGGTGCATAACTTGACGGACTGCCACAGTTCTCTACGACCGCAGCGCAGTGCTGCGAAATGCCGATAACAGCAGCTGAAATACGGGAAGCGATGTGCGACTGCACGAGGGGTATATCGCCAGGTTTGGATGGTCTTCCTACGAGCTTTATGTGTATATGCCAGACTTGTTCGGTGATCTCTTGACAGATGTCTACTGCAACTGGCAGCAGAACGGGAGCATTCCCAGTTTTGTGAGCAGGGGAGCGGTGGCGCTGCTGAAAAAAGACCCGAACAAGGGGGACGTTATAGACAACTTCAGGCCCATAACTCTGCTATACGCAGAGTTTAAGATTTTGGCCAAGGTGTTAGCAAATAGATTGGTGCTTGTCGTCGGTTATCTGGTGGGAGAGGCGCAGACATGCGCCATTCCGGACAGATCCATCCACGACAACCTCCATCTCATGCGATACATCATAGAGATGGTGGTTAAGGAACCTGGCATGGGTGGGACCCTGATCAACTTGGATCAATCTAAAGCATTTGATAGGATTGACCATCAGTACCTGGCTGCGGCCCTCGAGGCGGCCGGCTTCGGGCCCGTTTTTAGGGGCTGGATCGCTGCGATGCACAGCGACATCTGCTCGATTGTGAGGGTGAAGGGTCACCTGTCGCAGCCTTTCAGCATAATGTGCTCAGTCCGCCAGGGTTGCTCCCTCTGGTCACTCTTGTACGTACTGGCCCTCGAGCCGTTACTGCAAAAATTGTAGACGATGAGGGGGGGGGGGGGGGGCTCCCACGCGAACTGGGATGTGGGAGACCCTGTCAGCTTACGCCGACGACGTCACCGTGGTGGTGTCGAGCACCAAACACGTCCAGATGCTCGGCACGCTCTCAAGGAATACGAAGCGGTGACGTCCGACAGCGTCGTTTGGCACTGGACGGAAGGACCGGTTAAATTGCTCGGGGTCTGGTTCAGTCCGGACTTCCAGATGGAGAAAAACTGGAGTGAGGTGACGAGAAGGGTGGCCTATCTCACCCAGAAATGGGCCGAGAGGAGGCTGTCTCTCAAAGGTCGGGCGGAGGTGTCGAATGCGTACATAGCGTCCGTCATCTGCTACCGCCTGACCGTCGTACCGTGCCCCCACCCAACTCTGACCAAAATGGGGCGCCTTCTCTTCCGCTTTTTGTGGAAGGGACGTGCTCCCATGGTCAGACGATCCCATTTGCTGTCAACACCCGTTGCGTGGAGGACTAGGCATGCTGAGGCTGATGATGCGCATACATGCGCTGAGGCTGCGACATCTCTGGTGCTTCCTTGATGGTGAACAGGTGTGGTCGCCGTTCGCCAGGCACGTTTTCCCACAGCTCGTCTCCTTGACGGAGCTGCAGTCCCGGGTCAGAAAAAGACCGAGGGATAGCGCTTGGAAACTGGAATGTCTCCAGGCGCTCACTGACCTCTGCCAGCTGGGCACCAGTATCGGTGGAACATCCACCTCGGCGTTCTATAGAGGACTAGTGGAGGGGAAGTGCGACGACATTGTCGGTGAGATCCTGGGCGTCGAAGAAGATCAGCTGTTTGCTCTATTCCGGAGAACTTTCATCCCGGGGCCTATGGATAACTTCCAAAAATCCCTGGTCAGGCAGTGCTACCGGGGAGCGCTGCCGGTCCGAGATAAGCTCTACAGGCACGGAAGTGCCGTCAGCCGAGCCTGTCCGAGATGCGCGCAGAGCGACGAAACCGTCGTGCACGCACTCGTTCAGTGCCCGAGCATTGCTGACTTGTGGAGCTATGTCGAACAGTTGCTATCGCGTGTGGGACTGATCCGGTTGTCAACTGAGTCCATTGTGCAGATGGTCTCGCCGTCTTCCTTCGAGGAGGAAGGGAAGGCGGTTTTCATCTACCTGGTGGCCATGGCGAAAGAGATTGTGTGGTGGACAAGGTTAAAAGGGTTAAAGACAGACACTTTCCTCTTCGGCGAATCCCTAATTAACTTTTTCAAGTTTCACTTGAAGAGGAAAATCAGGGTGGGGAGGCAATTGCTGCCTTCTAGCAAGTTTGTTGAAAGGTGGGTGAATGTAGCGAGAATGGTCCGAGTGAACGGGACCACTCTGAATATACGTCTGTAGTTTGAGAGATGGAAAAATTGAGAGAGGGCGCTTGCCCTGGTGGTCAGG
This sequence comes from Eledone cirrhosa, assembly GCA_964016885.1. Lineage (NCBI taxonomy): Eukaryota > Metazoa > Mollusca > Cephalopoda > Octopoda > Eledonidae > Eledone > Eledone cirrhosa. The sequence goes on from OZ024745.1 coordinate 96,657,314, forward strand.
GTGGCCGTGGTCTTTTGTGTGGTTTTCGCCACGAGTAACCCTCGGAGGTTTCCCCCTATTGGGGAATTTTTCATTGTTTCAATTTTCATTTTTATTGTTTATATATATATATATGTTTCTATGTCCTTTTTTTTTTCTTTTCTTATATAAATAATTGTTTCTACTTTTGGCACAAGGCCAGAAATTAATCCAGTGTATTACTGGTACTTTATTCATAAATAATAAAAATATTTATACGCACAAAACCCACATCGTACCGTCCTGTACCGTCCTGTGCCGTCTGTAATGTTTTTCTTGATGTCAGCCCTTGTGGCCAATAAAGAAATCATCAATATTATTATTATTATTATTATTATTGTTCTTTGAGTCTCAGTCATTGATGTTAGTTAACTGGAAAGTTTGTTGAAATGAATATCAAGCCACTACCTGCATCTTCAGATATTCAGGACGTATCGGAGGGTTCTTGCTGTTCCCAGCAAGCATGCCTTTTGAAGTGTTCCAAAAAGCGGGGCGGAGCCAATTTTCTTTAACCATCCTTGGAAACTCTTTGAGATAGTACCTAGTGCGCCTATGACAATCGGGACCACTTTGACTTCACGGCAGTTCCAAATCCTTTTTACCTCCCACTTTAAGTCCTGGTATCGGTTAATTTTCTCCCTCTCCTTCTCTTGCACTCTCGTGTCGAATGGGCAGGCCACATCCACAATCAGGCACGATCTTTTTTCCTTGTCCAAAACCACCAGGTGAGGTCTATTGTGTTCCTGTTTCTTGTCCGTCTGTATCCTAAAATCCCACAGAATCTTCACCTGATCGTTTTCTATCACCGACTCTGGCTTATGCTCATACCACTTCTCAGAATGTGGTAAATTGTTTACTTTGCATAGGTGCCAGTGGATCACCCTGCCCAGAGCATCATGTCTCCAGCATTTATAGTGAGTCTGGGCTAGGTGTTTACACTCGGATACAATGTGGGCCACAGTCTCCTCTATCTCTCCACAGATCCTACACAGTGGGCTAGCCTCCTCCTTGTAAATATGGTGTTTCAGCCACTTCGTTTTGAGGGCCTGCTCTTGCGCAGCCATTAGCATTCCTTCTGTAGCCTTTTTAAGGTCTCCTCTTTTCAACCAGTTCCATGTCTGTGGATCTCTGAATTCAGTTTTCTCAAAGAAGGTACTATGAAGGGATTTTTCATGAAGGCTGCTCTTTCTCCTTGTTGTTATTTCCTCCTTGGACATCCCCTGGTCTATTGTCCTCTCCTTCAGTACAATTCTGAGAATTGGCTCCCTACTATCAGTCACGTATTTGTGTAGGTTGTTTTTCTCCATCTGAACACAGTCCTCTATGCTGATAAGGCCTTCCACCTTCAGATCTCCTTAAGTAGAGTCTATCGACATCAATCCTCTTGTGGAACATGTTGTAGATAGTTAATAGCTTCATAGTCTTCCTATCCATTTCCTTTTGTTCAGCAACATTCCATCTCAGAATTCCCGCACTGTACCTAATAATAGACAGAGCTCGGGAATTTACTGCACTTATGGCATTCCTACTGTTCAGATGTGATTTTAATACGCTCCTTACTCTCCGAATGTATTCAGATCTTATCAATTCCTTCATTTTTTTTTGTTCTTGATGTCATCAGCCTCCAGAACATCTAAATATGTGTATCCTTCTTCATTGTCAACTTCCTTTATCATCTCACCTGTTGGTACCTGGATTCTGTTGCTTCTGCTCAATTTACCCCTCTTCATCACAAGGACTCCAGACTTACTAATACCAAATTGCATACATATATAATTGCTGAAAATACGGAGTGTCAACAAGCACATCCAACTCCTTCTCACTCTTCCCAAAGAGCTTAAGATCGTCCATGAAGAGGAGGTGATTGATGGTAAGCTCTCCCTTTCCCAACTTGTATCCTGCTCTCACTTTTCGCAGTATAATGGTCAGGGGCATCAGGGCAAGGACAAACAACAGAGGGGACAGACTATCTCCCTGGAAGATACCTCTCTTGATCTTCACGCCTCCCAAGGATTCTCCAGCCGATGATAACTCTGTTTTCCAGGACTTCATACTTTTGCTCAACAACTGTCTGATGTTATCTGCCACCTTGAAGATCTCTAGGCTTTTGGTGATCCAAGAATGAGGCACCATGTCAAATGCCTTTTTGTAGTCTATCCATCCCATGGCAAGACCAGTGTGTCTCCTCTTGCAATTCCTCATTACCATCTTATCAATAAGTAACTGGTCCTTTGTCCCACGGGACTTCTTTCGGCATCCTTTCTGTTCGTCCGGTAACAAGTTGTTTATGTGGAGGTGATGGTAGATTTCCTCAGACACAATGCTTGTTAACAGTTTCCACATTACGGACAGACATGTGATAGGTCTATAGTTGGTAACATCATTAGCCTTGATTCAGTCTTTCATTACCAGAACTGTGGTACCTTTTGTCAACCACTCTGGTACCTCACCTGACATCAAGCAATCATTGAACATGGTTGTCAGTTCGGGTGGAGGGATGTTATATTTTTAATCCAATACCCCTGCACACCATCTGGGCCTGGTGATTTTCAGTTGGTTAGATTTTTGGCCTCCCCCTTAAGTGTTTCAACTGTGATACTCAAATCAGTTTGTTGGTGTGCCTGTTCACTAATCTCCTTTTGTACTGCCTCAATCCACACTGCCTGATCATTATGTTTAACATCCTGCTCCCATATTCCTCTCCAGAATGTTTTAGTTTGTTCCGCCTCAGGGATCAAGTCGTTGCCTCTTTCTTTTCCTTCAAGCTGTCCAAACAACATCTTCTGGTTGTTGTCAAACATGCGGTTCTGTCTATACTGACTGACTCTGCTCTCGTATCGCCTAATTTTTGCACTCTTTGCTACAATGCGTTGCTTCAGTTCCTCTATGATAATATTTAGCTTTTTCCTCCTAGTTTTGTACTTTATTTCCAGTCTATTTTTAGTGTCTATGTTTTTTAGCGTCCCATTCAGTAGGGATTCAAGCTTTCCAATGTCATTTCTCATTTCCTTGATTTGACTATTCAGTCGTTTCTTCCACCAAGGTTCTGATCTTTCTTGTTTGTTGTTTCCTCTCGCTTTTATGCCAAGTAATTTCCTCACCGCATTTGCTGTTGCTTTGAAGATATTGTTGCACTGGTGAAGGCTCCTCACCTCAAGGTATGGGATGACTTTGTTTACGTTAGCTGTTGTTTCTTTTAACTTTTTCCTGTCTAAAAATCTTAGGTTCATAGGTTTTCCACTATCATTGTTCATTTCATCTACCACTAAGTTTAGGATATGAACCAAATCTTGTCCTAGCCCGTCAGCATTTATTTCCTCAATGGCCGTATCTTTATTCCAGGTATTATTCATTTCAGCATTCAGATCATTGTCAGATCATCCGTTCTCTCAACCTCTTCACCTTCATTTCCTACTGGCTCGTTTGCCTGGCATACTCCACTCTCCATTTCCAACCTAATCTCTCTGCTCAGTTCCTCCAGTTCCAGCTCGCTTATCCACCCATTAGTTCTTATTACCCGAGCCTGCCCGGCCAATTTTTTTTCATCTAATTTAAATAGACCAATCTCGTTCCAGATGTTATGCATCCGTTTCCTATAGCCTTTTTCCTTGGGGTTACTCTTCAGGTAACATTGCATAACAGCTCTATTCAATTCTTTCGTCCAGTTGGTTCTGGTCCCTTTCCTTCTTCCTCTTCCTCCAACACCAGCAGTATTTGGATGACAGCCAGGTCCCTGCTGCTGGGCCAAGGAGCACCTGCTGGGTGAGAGTCTGTCACATGACATTCCAGTCTTCACTTCACCGTTATTCGAACTGTTTAACACATTTAAGTACTCATATCGAGGATTGGTGAATGTATGGTTACATAACTACCAGTGATTTCATGACTCCCGGTGATTTTAGCGTGGCACCATCACGCTGTAGACGAACATAAATAAACAAACAAACAAATAGATAAAAACACCAAAAAACAAAAACAACAAAAACAAACACAAGTTTCATTGTAATGTTTGAATGTCTGACTTAGTTTTTCTTTCCCTTTTCTCCCCTCTTTGTTTGTTTTTCTCCTTTGCGTTTTTCGTTTTACAAGGCCAGTAACATCGGTTACTAGTGTTGTTGTTGCTGCTGCTGCTAAGGGAAGTAGGGGTTATTGTGTTCAAAACTTTTGAAACCCGTGTCCGTTGTTGCGTTTGCTTCTGTCTGTGTTCTGTTCTATAATTTTTCGACTATAATTTTTTCTATAATTTTTTTCCCTTTCATCCCTACGTGGCCGACACCACAAATCACCTGCAACACACCGGGACAATTGCTGGCCCCGTGCCAAAAGCGGAAGCACTTATTATTATGATATTATAGTTTAGATTATTATTATATTATAGTTTAGATTTGACATCGTTTAAACTAAACATTTTGAGAGAGTTTAGAGATATAACAACATAATTATTTTGGTGTTGTTGTTGTTGTTGTTGTTAGCTGTTTGACCGAGTCACTAACCCAGTCTATTTATATCTTTTGATACCTTCATCGCTTCTTTTCGTGTGTAGCGGCACCACCACCCCTCTCTTAAGTAGTGAGGGAATAGTGGCGGTAGCGATGATGCAGTGGCGACGGTGGCGATGCGGCAGCAGTACTATAGGGATGGTGCCGGTCTGTATTTGGCTAGATTTTTTTTGGTAGTGGTGATGGCGATGACGAAAATCAACTAGCCAATCTCTTTGGAAGAACTTTCGGGCCGGGGCCTATGGATAACTTCCAGAAATCCCTGGCCTGGCAGTGCTACCGAGGAGCTTTGCCAGTTCGGGATAAACTCTACAGGTATCGAGGTGCCGTCAGCCGGGCATGTCCGAGATGCGCACAGGGCGACGAAACCGTCCTGCATGCACTCGTCCAGTGTCCGAGCATTGCTGACTTATGGGTTTATGTCGAACACCTGCTGTCGCGTGTAGAACGGATCCGACTATCAGCTGAGTCCATCGTGAGGATTGCCCCGCCCTCTTCCTTTAGCCCGGAAGGGCAGGCAGTTTTTATCTGTCTGGTCGCCATGGCGAAAGAGATAGTATGGTGGACACGTTTGAAAGGGCTGAAGACGAGCACTTACCTCTTCGGTGATGCCCTGATTAACTTTTTCAAATTTCATTTGAAAAGGAAAATCAGAGTAGAGAGGAGGTGTTCTCTTCCCAGCTTTTTGTTGAAAGATGGGTGAGAGAAGCAAGAATGGCCCGAGTGAATGGGCCCTACTCTGAGTATGTGTCTGTAAATTAAAGGTGGAAAACTGAGAGAGGGCACTTGCCCTGGTGGTCAGGGTCACTGTGGCCTTTTAATGGGCTTTCTCCACAAATGTCCCTCCGAAGTCTCCCCCCTATTGTGGAATTTTTCATTGTTATTTTTATTACATCCTCTGTTTTTGTTTTTTTACACGCAGAAATGCCCATTTGTACCGTCCTGTATTGTCTTGTACTGTCCTTAATGTCTACTTCATGTAAACCCTTGTGGTTAATAAAGAAAGTATTATTATTATTATTTAATTTTTTTTGTTACATCCTCTGTTTTTGTTTTTTACACGCAGAAATGCCCATTTGTACCGTCCTGTATTGTCCTGTACTGTCCTTAATGTCTACTTTATGTAAACCCTTGTGGTTAATAAAGAAATCATTATTATTATTATTATTATTATTATTATTATTATTATTATTATTATTATTATTATTATTATTATTATCCCCTTGATAATGGATGGAAATCCAAAAATATTTCGGATCATTAAAAATTAGTAAGGTAACTTTCATCGTTCTCACTCTTTTATTTTACTTCATTGTTCTTTTGATTCTTTTACTTTCTTATTACTTTGGCATTTTTACCAAACACGCATTGTCGGGCTTCCAAATAAACAAACTAATTCTGGCAGAATCGGTATCGTCGGACAACAAGCTTTGCGGCATAGAGGTACTGCCTTTTACGTTCTGAGTTCATTAGTTCATTAGGTTAGCTTTGTCTTTCATTCTTACCGGGTCAATGAAATAAAGAACCAGTAATGCACTGGGGGTCGTTCAATAGACTTTCCCTCCCCACCAAAATTGCAGACCTTGTGCCTATATAAGAAATCATTATTATTATTGTACAAGAGGGCAGTGATTTGGCAGTATCGGTAGAGGGTCGGACAACAGGCTTTGCAGCACAGAGTTACGCCCCTTTCTGATCTGAGTTCAAATCCTGCCGAGGTTAACTTTGCCTTTCATCCTTACAGGGTCGATAAAATAAAGTACCAGTAATGCTCTGGGATAATTGCTGGCCTTGTGTCAAATGTAGAAACAATTATTATTATTGTACAATGGCGGTGGATTGGCAGTATCGGTAGATGGTCGGACGCCATGCTCTGACGTATAGAGTTACGGCCCTTGCCATTCTGAGTTCAAATCCCGCCTTTCATCCTTTCGGGGTCGATAAAATAAAGTACCAGTCACGTACTGTAGTCGATTCAATCGACTTTCCCCTCACCCAAAATTGCTGGCCTTGTGCCTATATAAGAAACCATTATCGTACATGTAGGTGGTAATGGTATATTATTATATTGCTTAGTCCTCTTTCTGTGTCGGTGGTGCTGTAGTTGATTTTATTCATAAAATAAATTGTGGAACATATATATGCTTGGGGTGAAAGCGCGCGGCTTAATGTGTATGGTGTTCAGTTCCCGATCGTAAAGTCATGAGTTCGAATCCCGGCAACACTTTGTGATCTTGAGTAAGACACTTTAATCGGTGTTGTTCCATTCAACTTAGTTGGTTAAAATAAGTTGTACCTGTAATTCAAAAGGCCAGCCTTATTAGATATTGTGTCACGCCGAATCCTCATGAGAACTTCGTTAAGTATACACGTGCTTGTGGAATTCTCAGCCGCTTGCATGTTAATTTTACCAATAGGCTGTTCCAATAATGCAACAACTAGGACACTGGTTGTCGAAGCCGTTGGAAGTCCAACAACCTGAATGTATGCATGTAAGTATGTATGTATATTTGTATGTTTGTATGTATGTATGTATGTTTGTATGTTTGTATGCATGTAAGTATGTATGTATATTTGTATGTTTGTATGTATGTATGTTTGTGTGTTTGTATGTATGTATGTATGGGAGAGATGACCCCTTAGCCTTTGTCAAGGCAGAATTCTAGGAGAAGGAAAACTCTGATATAACACCTGCAACTCTGATGGTATCCAATGATGTTGACTTATTCTTCTTTTTGGTAAATATCATCTTGGTTAAGAGAGTGGGACTGGCTTTGTGCAGTGCCTTTGTTCACTATAAAAGCTTCACGGCACAGACATTGCTTTATATCTGGAGATCTCTCTGCACTTGTCGTCACATGGTACCATGGACCCAGCACTATATGTCAATAATTGTCACAAGTGTAGTGTTTGTACCAGAGTTTTCAAGTCGCTGGCTGGACTAAAAAGTCACACTCGTTCAGCGCATCAGTAGCGGTTCTCCTACATGGATATAAAATAGTGGCCGTACTCGAAAACGAGTTGGCAGCCACCTTGTATGTATGTATGTATGTATGTATGTATGTATGTATGTATGTATGTTTGTATATTTGTATGTATGGGTGGATGGATGGATGGATGTTTGTATGTATGTATGTATGTATATATGTATGTATATTTGTATGTCGTATGTATGTATGTATGTATGTTTGTATGTTTGTTTGTTTGTATGTACGGGTGGATGGATGGATGGATGCTTGCTTCCCAATTGCAATTAATTGAAAAATATATGTAAATAACACGAAGGAAATTTATCAATCATCTTTGTAATGTTGTAAATGCTGTTGATGTTGTTCAATGTCCCACTGAAAGTAATACTGATTTTAAGGTATTTAGTATTTATGAAAATGTGCTGAACCGGAAGTTATTAAAAGTAAGACGAGAAGTATAAGTGCGCATAGCCGAGCGGAAATAGTTGCAGTTTACTTTACTAATTATATACCTCTTTTTTCACAGCCTCTCTTCCCCCCCCCCCCTCTCTCTCGCTGTCCCCCCTCTCTCTCTTAGCCACACACACACACACACACATATATATATATATATAGTGAAAAGATAACAAGGACGATTGGCTACTCGTTCATTACATTTATTCGTTTGTGACGCGCGTATCGCCACTGATCAGCTCAAGGTTCGATCTGTATCGATGTTACCCGACTCTATAATCCGCGGCTCGTCGGACCCCTTGTAATGTCAGGTAAGATCGATACAGATCGAACATTGAGCTGGTCAGAGGCGAAACGCGTGTCACCAACCAATAAATGTAATGAAGGAGTAACCAATTGTCCTTGTTATCTTTTCACTATAATAAACTCTGTATAGCTCTACACCTTGACACTGAAGTGAACCTAAAGATCGAGTGCTCAGCCGGGTAAACCTACAGTAACTCCAAGTTACACTCCCTGGATATATATATGTATATATATATATATATATATATATATATATATATATATTGTTATGCTTTGGGAGGGTCATGTTGTCAATAAGAAACACACGCACCAGTCGCTTTCACTTCAATTTATTATAAATTAAATTTATAAATTTAAGAATTTATAAATTTCCGGTTGGTTGGTTGGTTCCACAACCAGACGATTGTTCATATAATGTCAAAGTTCTTTCGTCACACATTCTTTGACCTCTTCAGTGACTGGGGATTCTTTTCTTTGTTTTTGTGCCTCCTGTCTTTTGTTCTGTCCTACGCCATCTTGTTTTTTCAAATTCAGAAACGAAATATATATATATATATATATATATATATATATATGTTTTTGTGGGTGTGTGTAAAGAAAGTGGTTAACTTGAGAAGCATTGGGAAAATTAGAATTATGTCCACCTCTAAGCAAATGACCATAGAAATAGTCGATCACTATAAATAATAGTTGAGATAATCGTGAAGGAGGAAAAATGTGAACATAGACGCCTACGAGGAACCGAACTCATCATTGTCAAAATAGATGACCAGCTTTCTTACATACTGTGCCACACTGAATCTCCCTGAAAATTACGTAAAGATTACATTGGTCTTCGTAAGGATCATCCAATTACACGTAGACTTCGTGAGCAATCCATTCCCTTGATCGAACAACTGGAATACTCGTCGAAACCGATGGAGGTCCGTCAATTTTTGGTCATATCTGACAAAAGCTAGATCGTCATACCTGGAGCATTTTTTATCAGAAGTCTGCTGAGTCTAGACTGATATGGTTGATACTAAACAACTCATGTTCCTATGTCACATAAAGCTGAAAACTGGAAAACAAATATTAATCAATGTATTCTCCACCCTGTCAGCCGGAACCCAGAGGCAGAGGGTAAGTTAGTTGTAAGTGGAGGATACTCGTTTGTACGTCACTTCCTCTCTATTTCTTTAAAACTATAATGTGGTCGTGTAGGTAACACGGTAAAAAGCTCCCAGTCCACACTGTAAATGTGGTTGGTGTTAGAAAGGGCATCCAGCCGTAGAAACCTGCCAGATAGTCCTATACGAGCGAGACATGGTCACCCGACCATTCTTGCCTTAAGTGGGACAATTCCCGTCTAACCGATGCTAGCATGGAAGATAGACGTTAAACGATGATGATGATGATGATTTATACAAGCTCCCTGGACACCTTCACTTTGAACGACCTCAAGGGGGCCTTCCAGAAGTGGTTGGAGCGCTACAATAAGTACATTGACATCGAAAGATCCTACTTTGAGGGAAATTTGAGGTTTATGTTGATCTGAGTGAAATAAATGTCTCTGATAAAATTCTCAAAACCTCTTGAGTGTACCTCGTATATACTTTCCAATCACACACTCGCAGTGTGTGGTAATTTTAATCACTTAGTTTATAAAATTTGATTTTTTTTTTTGTTGCTGAAACATTTGTATTCACTGTAATTATATATAATTTAGAATATGTTGATCAATTAACTAAATGAATTTTGTTCTTTAAAAATATCCATTATATATTATTGTTGATGTTCCCAAATGAGACATGTGTGTAGATATGTGTGTATTAGTCTATGTTTTTGTATGAACACAGAAACACGCATTTATAGATATAGATATATACCTATATATATAGATATATACATATATACATATATATATATATGTATATAACTTTCTTTATATATATATATACATATAGGCACACAGGCATACACATACGCTCACAAATACACACATATATATATATATATATATGTGTGCGTGTGTGTGTGTGTGTGTGTGTGTGTGTGTGTGTGTGTGTGTGTGGGTGTGTATGCATATAGTCATGGGAGTTTGCAAACCATCTAGATATAAATGGATGGATATCATATGACAGTGGGTCTATGGGCGTGCGGAGTGTATATACATTGTTACTGTAGGGCTTGATAATTGCACATCATTATCAAGAGTGAAAGAGAAACAGTGAGAGGAGGAAAAGAAAAGAGAGCCATAAGGAGAGGCTAAGAGAGAGAGAGAGAGAGAGAGAGAGAGAGAGGGGGGAAAAGTGAAAGAGAGAGAGGGGGGAAAAGTGAAAGAGAGAGAGAGAGAGAGAGACAGAGCGTGTGTATATATGACTAAATTGAAACATGAATTGTATTTCGAAATGAGTGGGTAGTTGGTGTTATATAGACATACATTGCAACGTATATAGATAGGTAGATCGATATTTATTCTTATTTTCACTTTTATCCTCCTTTATATTTTACCTTATTCTTACTTTTATACCTTATTATAGTGTAATCTTCCCCATGCCTTATTATACATTACTAATTATAGATTATTATTATTACTCTTTTTCCATTTCTAATTACCTCATGTACTTTCTCCTCCGTTATATATATATTGTATACCCTTTGTGTGTGTGTAGCCTCTGCACACCCTCTGCACCATACTATCGACGCCACCCCATCTATGGTTCAGCTAACCACTCGACTCCCGGGAATGAATATGACCGCAGCTAGTAAACAAGGACCCACACCCCACCCTCCCGCACCAAAATTAAACTTATCGTCCCCTACTTTTGCTCTTTACTCTCTTTACTCTTTGTTCTTGAATGTTCGGTTGGTAGAGTCCATAACACCAATCAAACCCCTTTTATAGCTCTGACGAATCCTACGGTTACGTAAGGAAGAAACATTGTAAGCCAATAAAAATCTTTTGATGTTGTAGACGTTCTTGTGTTCTTTATCATATATATATATATATATATATATGTTGGTAGGTAGATAGGAAGGTAGCTAAGTGGCTAGGTAAGTAGCTAGCTAGCTAGATAAATTTCTTTATTAGCCACAAGGGCACAAAAGAAAGGGACAAATACAAATGGGGAGTTTACATACAGGTATATGAAAATAAAACTATTAATAAAATAACAAATAACAGTTGAAATCCCCAATAGGGGGGAGGCATTACACAGGGGTTGTACACACCTCGAAAAAATGTACAACCCTCGTCTCCAGGAGCACCAAGAGAGAGTACTCCCTCCCACTCTTCCTCTTTTTCCTCAACCTACAGGCTTATATAGAGAGAAGGGCCATCTTTGCCACATTCACCCACCTTTTATAAAATTTGCTGGGGTACAGCACCTCTCTCTCCATCCTGATTCTTCTTCCAAAATGATATTTGAAAAAACGAATCAGTTGCTCGCCGGAGAGAAAGGTGTCTGACCTCAGCCCTTTTAACCTCGTCTACCATATAACCTCTTTCACCATAGCCATAACACATAGGAAAACCGCCTCTCCCTCGTTTTTGAAAGAGGGTGGCGGTTTGATCATGACAGTGGACTCGGTGGTCAACCGGATTGGTCTCACCCGCGACAATAGTCGTTCTACATAGCCCCACAGGTCGGTAACGCCCGGGCAGTGTAAAAATGCGTGCGCGACTTTTTCCTCGTCGCGCACGTATCTCGGACAGATCTTTTTCGAAGGGTCTTTGCCCGGGCGCCCGTGTCTGTAGAGCTTGTCTCGAACTGGTAGAGCTCCTCGGTAGCACTGCCAGGCCAGGGACCTTTGGAAGTTGTCCATTGGTCCCAGGCGGAAGGTCCTACCGAATAGACTGGCCAGTTCGTCCTCCTCTACGCCCAGAGTTTCCCCAAGAACGTCGTCGCACTTGCTGCGGACCAACCCTCTATACAATGTCGAAGTGGAGTCTCCACTGATCGCCGGGTCCGTTTGCCTGAGGACTGTGAGCGCCTGAGCACATTCGATGTGCCAGTCGCCCATTTTCCTCGGTCTTTGCTTGACCCAGGACTGCAGCTCGGTCAGCGAGACGAGTCGTGGGAAGGCTCGCCTCACGAATGGGGCCCACACCGTTTGTCCGGTGAGGAATACGTGGAGGTGCCGCAGCCTGAGCGCTTGTTTGCGCATCGTCAGCCACGGCATCCCCAGCCCTCCATTTGAAGGGTGTTGGCAGCAGATGGATTTTCTCAACAAAGGAGCCCGTTTCTTCCAAAGGAATTGGAAGAACACGCGCTCCATTTTGGTGAGAGTTTTGGCTGGACAAGGTACGGCGGTCAAGCGGTAGTAGATGACGGACGCTATAAAAGTGTTGGCTACCTCCGCTCGACCTTTCAAGGATAGTTTGCACTCGGCCCACTTCTGGGTGAGCGCAAACACCTTGGCCGTCACCTCATTCCA
>OZ024745.1:96674977-96677477 GCA_964016885.1 Eledone cirrhosa
CTTTTTTTAAACCACCTGGGTAACGAATTGACAGAGTCGTTTGAACGAGAGATAAAATGCTTTGCACTTTAATTTCAAATCCAGTTGAGATTAACTTTGTTTGTCATTCCTTCGGTGTCCATAAATGAAGTACTAGTCTAGGTCGATTGAATGATAGAATTGTTAGCGCGTCTAACGAGATGATTTCAGGTATTTCAGCTCTTTGAATCTGAGTTCAAATCTTGTGTAGGCTACTTGAGTGAGATTCTTGATCCATCGCCAGGTTTGACATCACCCCCTAACCCTTGGATGCCTCATTAGAGTCAAGCCTCCAGTTTGAAGTTGCCTCTATCCTCTCAACAGTCATGGCGACTCTGCAAAGCGTCACATGAACTGCTCCTTTTGATTAAACAGTAAAGAGAAACAAATTAATTGTACTCAGCTCCTCTCAATTCCATTGAACTTTCTCTCTCTTTTTTTTCTTTCCTTTGTCTAAATATCTACCACGTGCAGTTTATCTGGGTCACATGAGAACCCTATCATAGTGGCTGCGACCTATCTTAAGGATACTACCATGAACATATAAATGGTGAAAATTATAGAATATTGGAGTAAATATCAAATAATATTTAGGAATGTAGCAACTATGATTCATGACCTGCCCTGACTGACTTTGTATTTCCTTCCCATGGGAGCGATAAAACACAACTACCAATCATGTATTGGAATACATGTATTCTAGAATATACAGTCCCCTACCACTTGTGAATAATCAATATTTCTCTAAACTGTCGTGAAAATGGGACACATTAGATAACGTAATTTGGAATAGACTAGGCACGATGGATTGGTTATGATTAGAATCCCTTTGATCGTAGATTTTGTTTCGATCAGAGCTGACCTGGGCTAAATAACACCAAAACCAAAACAAATATTCCAATATTACTATATCCTTTAGATGTATTTATGGATCTAATTATTTATGTATATGTGCATGTATATGTGCATGCATAATTATACATACATATTTATGCATATATGTATGTATAAATATAATATACATTATATATATAATAACTTCGGTGACAGTTAAATATGCTGTTTATATTGTTATTCATCTTTTATTATGCTAATATCGTGCTGGGGATGTAAATTTAGGATCTTTTCGCCCTCTTTATTCAGAGTAAACCCTCCCATATGACTATACAAGCACAACAGAACATTTATATATGCGTCTAGCTTGTAGATTAAAGCATGCATGCATTCATGATTTTATATCCTTACATACATAATTTCATTCACATATACAACATGCGTTCATAAATCCTTACATTCATGTATCCATACTTATATATCTAGACATATATAAGTATATAGATATATATAGACATACATGCACATATACTAATATATGCATAGATATATATACATACATGTTAGCTGTCCACTGTTGTCCATGAAAGACCAGACTGACTATTAAAAACAATAGTATCTTCAATAGTTCTTTAAGTCCGCCAGACTTTTACATGTTTTTTTTTAGCAGATCTTATAAAAGAAATTGCATATGTTCACGACAGTATGCAGGAACTTCGTGTCACGCATTCTGTTATCGCGAATTTACTGTAGCCAACGTTTTTCTGACCTTATGAATTCACTGGTGCCTAATTAGGTCAGGTCAACCCTGAAAAAGTATATACGACCACAAATACCACAGACTAAGTTAACCTGTCAAATTCCCAAACTGTGCGTTTTCGTGCAGCTCAGTTAAATTCTGTATGAGAGATGCGTACTTTTTCAAAACATATCTCTACCATAGATTATTTATTTTCTATTGGGGACAATGAAAATCATTTCTCTCTCAGTTGGCCACTTTTATTATAAATACTTTCAAAGAAGTGTTTACATAGTTCTTAAACTACACCGTGGTCTTTGTCAGGAGCGTTGTCCGCATACAATATATCATCTGTTTTAGGACCGTATGATTATTTAATCGGATAAGGTGTCCGGCCTAACGTCACTATCCACTGAGGTCAGTGAGAACTAGTTGATATTCAGTTGTATTAAACATCGCTGATGAACATGCTCAATAACCTTTACATCATCCTTGTAAAGAAACTGCATGTTTCACACGAGTAAAGAATATAGTAATTGTTGTTTTCTTTGTGATCTAATGTTCGGATCAAATACGAGACTCAAGATACTTAAAGGAGTCAGTTGCTTTATAAAACCTTACATATATTTGATCTCCTAAGGAGCAGGAATAGCTGAGTGTACTGCCCAGGTAAAAAAATGTGTACTGCCCTGGTAGACACACGTGCAGTGTCCAGGTAGACAAACTTGTCTACTGTCCAGGTAGACATACGTGTACTGTCCAGGTAAACACACTTGTACTGTCCAGATAGACACACGTGTACTGTCCAGGTAGACACACGTGTACTGTCCAGGTAGACACACGTGTACAGTCCAGGTAGACACACGTGTACTGTCCAGGTAGTCACAGGTGTAGTGTCCAGGTAAACAC
>OZ024745.1:96679977-96694977 GCA_964016885.1 Eledone cirrhosa
TATATGTATATACATATACATACACATACATATACATATATATATATATATATATATATATATATATATATATATATATATATATATATATATATATATATATTCATATATGTGTGTGCGTACGCATGTGTGTGCGTACGCATGTGTATGTATGAGGTAAAGATGCAATTGTTTGTCTTTTGTAACTGTTTTCTTGTATAAATATATATAGAAGTATACAGAGATTGAGAGGGAGAGGAAGAGAGGTGGGAGAGATAGAGATAGGGAGGGAAAGTGAGAGGAGGCATATATGAAGATATTCATTGAATATGATTCAGTATCCATTAAACTACACTGTGGGATTTGCTTTTGTTATTTATTTGTTTTATAAGTGAGAAATGGATGTTAAGTCCCCAAGATAGCGTTGATATACTCACTATAACGTAGATGGTGTGTATAGTAATAAGAATACTGTTACTACCAGCACTACCACCAATACTACACCAACACTACTACCAGCACTACCACTAACACTACTACCAGCACTACCACCAGCACTACCACTAACACTACCACTAACACTACCACCAACACTACTACCAACACTGCTACCAGCACTACCACCAACAATACCACTAACACTACCACCAGCACTACCACCAACACTACCACCAACGCTACTACCAGCAATACCACTAACACTACCACCAACACTACCACCAACAACAGCAAGAACAACATTAACAATACCACCACCGCAACCACCATCACCTCAAC
Organism: Eledone cirrhosa; assembly: GCA_964016885.1. NCBI lineage: Eukaryota > Metazoa > Mollusca > Cephalopoda > Octopoda > Eledonidae > Eledone > Eledone cirrhosa. The sequence continues at coordinate 96,680,734 of OZ024745.1, forward strand.
CAACAACAACACCACCGCAACTACCAACAACAACAACAACACCAGCAACACCACCGCAACTACCAACAACAACAACAACAACACCAGCAACACCACCACCACTACCAACAACAACAACAACACCACCTCAACTACCAACAACAACAACAACACCACCACCACCACTACAAACACCACCACAACTACCACAACAACAACAACACCACCTCCACAAACACCACCACAACTACCAACAACAACAACACCACCTCCACAAACACCACCACAACTACCAACAACAACAACAACACCACCTCTACAAACACCACCACAACTACCAACAACAACAACACCACCTCCACAAACACCACCACAACTACCAACAACAACAACACCACCTCCACAAACACCACCACAACTACCAACAACAACAACACCACCTCCACAAACACCACCACAACTACCAACAACAACAACAACACCACCTCTACAAACACCACCACAACTACCAACAACAACAACACCACCTCCACAAACACCACCACAACTACCAACAACAACAACACCACCTCCACAAACACCACTACAACTACCAACAACAACAACACCACCTCCACAAACACCACCACAACTACCAACAACAACAACACCACCTCCACAAACACCACTACAACTACCAACAACAACACCACCACGTCCACAAACACCACCACAACTACCAACAACAACAACAACACCACCTCCACAAACACCACCACAACTACCAACAACAACAACACCACCTCCACAAACACCACTACAACTACCAACAACAACACCACCACCTCCACAAACACCACCACAACTACCAACAACAACAACACCACCTCCACAAACACCACCACAACTACCAATAACAACAACACCACCACACAAACACCACTACAACTACCAACAACAACACCACCAACAACACTACCACCAACAACAACACCACCACCACAAACACCACCACAACTACCAACACCAACAACACCACAACTGCCAACAACAACAACAACAACACCACCACCAACACTACAAACACCACCACAACTACCACCAACAACAACACCACCACACAAACACCACCACAACTACCAACAACAACACCACCAACAACACCACCACCAAAAACAACACTACCACCACAAACACCACCATAACTACCACCAACAACAACAACACCAACACCTCAACACCACTACAACTACCAACAACAACAACAACAACACCACCAACAACAACACCACCCCCACAAACACCACCCCAACTACCAGCAACACCACCACCAACAACACCACCACCAACAACAACACCACCACCAAAAACAACACCACCACCAACAACACCACCAACAACACGACCAGCAATAACAACACCACCACCACAACTACCAACAACAACGACAACACAAACACCACCACAACCACCACCACCACCACGACCAACAACAACAACAACAACAACAACAACCACACCACCAACAACACCACTACCAACAACAACACCACCACCAACAACAACAACACCACCAACATCACCACAACTACCAACAACAGCAACACCACCACAACTACCAACAACAACAACAACAACAACAACAACAACACAAACACCTCCACAACTACCAACAGCAACAACACCACCACAAACACCACCACCACTACCACCACCACCAACAACAACAACAACAACACCAACAACAACACCACCACCACCAACAACACCACCACCAACAACAACAACACCACGACCAACAACAACAACAACAACAACACCACTTACAACAACACCACCACCACCAACACCACCACCACCAACAACACTACCAACAACAACAACAACACCACCACCACCAACAACAACACCACCAACAACAACAACACCACCACCAACAACAACAACACCACCACCACCAACAACAACAACACCACCACCAAGACCACCACCACCACCAACAACAACAACACCACCAACAACAACACCACCAACACCACCAACAACAACACCACCTCCACCAACAACAACAACACCACCAACATCACCACAACTACCAACAACAACAACACCACCACCAACATCACCACAACTACCAACAACAACACCACCACCACAAACAGCACCACAACTACCAACAACACCACCACCACCACCACAAACGCCACCACAACAACACCAACAACAATAATAACTACAATTGCTGGTTGAATAATAATCAAGGAATCTATTCAGCGATGCAGTGTCTTCTTCTAATGTCAAATTCTGGTTATTTTATTGGTCTCGATTTCCATTACGTTAATGTGAAAATATTGGAAAATAAAACAAAATTGATTTTTTAAATATAAATAATATAGCATACTAACAACTGATTATAGTTCCTGTTTTTACTCACTGAGCATATTTACAACATTATACGTACACGCCAGCACACAAAATAACACACACGCACACACACACACACACATACACACACATACACACATACATACACACATACATACACACAGGCATACACATGCACATACACCAACACACAAAATAACACACACACACATACACACACATACATACACACATATACGTACACAGGCATACACATACACACACAATAACATACACACACACACACACCAGCACACACATCCACACACCAACACTCACACACACCAACACACATCAACACACACACACATACACATACACAAATATACGCACACACACACTCAGCCACACACAACACACACACAAACACACACACAAACACACACCAACACAGACGCAAACAGCAACACACACATCGACACTTACACACACTAACACACACACACCAACACACAAACACTCACCAACACACAAACACTCACCAACACACAAACACTCACCAACACACAACCACACACCAACACACACAAACGCACACCAACACACCCACACGAACACACGAACACACAAACACACAACAAAACAAACACACACACACCAACACACACAAACGAACGCCAACACACACACACCAAATCACGGACACACACGGACACACACAAACACACATAACCATCAACACACACACACAAACGCACCCCAACACACGAACACACACAAACGCACCCCAACACACAAACACACACAAACACACCCCAACACACGAACACACACAAACGCACCCCAACACACAAACACACACAAACACACCCCAACACACGAACACAAACAAACGCACCCCAACACACGAACACACACAAACGCACCCCAACACACGAACACACACAAACGCACCCCAACACACAAACACACACAAACACACCCCAACACACGAACACAAACAAACGCACCCCAACACACGAACACACACAAACACACCCCAACACACGAACACACACAACCATCAACACACACAAACATCAACACACACAAACGCACACCAATACACACACCAACACACACAACCATCAACACACACACACACACACATACATACAAGCACATCTATAATCTTCTACACGAGACAAATCACAGCACAATGCACCATATATCAGGTAGACGTCAACAGTAATTCCTTCATAAGATTTAGTACCTTATCGAAAAACCTCTCCTGTTTTCACTCACCCACACACATTTACACACACACACACACACACACACACAAACACACACACACACGCTCATATATATAGAGAGTGAGAGAGATAAACGGTATATATAAATATTCACTTCTGCGTTCACAGATTGACTTTGTTAGTTTCAGAAGATGCCGTTAAGGGTGAAAGCAACGATTCTTTGCTTAAACTTTATTCTGTTATGTTAATAAATATATATATATATATACGATTATCGTATATCTACTCCAAAACTTGTTGAGTGCTTTATATCAGTTATAAAATATTTACTTGTTGTAACGCAACAATTTTAAATAAAACTTTTGCATATATAGATATATATATATTTAATACATTAACAGAGAAAGCTTTAAGCAATACACCGACCGGCTTCCGTCTCACTCAACAAACATTAGGATATACCTTAGTATAATCCCAATTATACGTTTGGGTGTTAACTATACGTATTTTGCGGATAGCCAGTTGTATTATTTTATATGAGACATAATTAAAATACATCTCTCTTTCCAAACGATCGTTTCATTATAAGTTTTCTACAAATTGGGAAAATAATGTCCAGGTTCATATATATATATCTAAGGCGGGTAAAATTCCCGAGATCCATGGACCATATATATGTATACAGACGTACAGTAGTATGTATATATATACATACATGCACACACATATATATATGCACGTATCGGTTTACCGAACATTTATTATAATGCTCAGTTTCTTTGTTTGTAAACAAACAAACAGCCCGAATTACGCCGTACAGTGTTTAGGCAACCACGTCACCCTTTTGCTCAACACTGACACAGGAACGATGTACTAGTTTCAAGCTTATTAGCTATCGTCAGCATCGTATACCTTCCTGCCAGATGGTTGAACGTCTGAAAGTATATACTTTCCTTATGCATATTAACGGCTGAGCAGCCTAATTTGCATATCGATGGGACGAGTTCAGTCGAGTTGAAGATCCACAAGGTGAAACATGTGTCCTCGTAAATGGTTGGGGTCCAGAACCCAACGAGACTTAAGTACTTGTTTCGGTCATTGTTGTAACGATATATAAATATAAATATATATATATATATATATATATATATATATATATATATATATATATATATATATATATATATACGGGGTATATATTAAGATAAGCAGAACAAGTAAAATTCAACCAATTTTTCAAATTAATACCATCGAACAACCTTGAATCATAGACAACCTATGTATTTCTAGGGGTACTTAGTATCTTTGGACATATTAACTTCATTCATATATATATATATATATATATATATATATATATATATCTAAGGCGGGTAAAATTCCCGAGATCCATGGACCAGTTCTCTCCAGCGGTCTCTGTCCCTCATTATCGCTGCCATGTTCTGCGTCTCCAACAGACCAGTGTCTGTCCTTAGGGCATCAACATACGTTAACCTTGGTCTTCCTCTTCTAGTGTGTCCATGTAGGGGCTCCCATATATGATGTGAAGGCGCATGGCTTAGTGGTTAGAGCATTGGTCTTGCAATCGAAAGGTTGTGAGCTCAATTCTCGGACCGGGTGATGTGTTGTTTCCTTAAGCAAGACACCTTATTTCACGTTGCTCCAGTTTACTCAGCTGTAGAAAAGAGTACCGGCCTGCTCGCCCAGCCAGTGGGATGGCGTTATCTTATGGCTAAAACAGCAGGACGTGCTGTGACCAGCGGCGCCGATTGGCGCCTGACAGACTGGTCGGTTAAGGTGATATGTGTGTGTGTGTGTGTGTGTGTGTGTGTGTGTGTGTTTAGAGAGTTGGATTTTAAATAGTGAGATTGATTTCGATTCCCATACTGGGCGATGCGATATGTCCTTGAGCAAGACACTTTATTTCACGTTGCTTCTTCTGCTTGGAGTTGAGACCGACAGATAGTTTTAGCAATAGGAAATGCCAATGGAAACATTGTTTCCTCAGTCCGATTTGACGAGCTCCACCCCACTCGTAAAGCGAATTAGGTCTGAGATCTTGTCAATCGATTGTCGATATATGTATAAACAGATTGTCGATATATGTATCTAGACACGCATACACACACATACGTATGTACACACACATACGTATATACACACACATATGTATATACACACACGTTTACTAATGATTTCTTATAGAGGCACATGGCCAGTAATTTTGGGGGAGGGGAAAGTCAATTAAATCGACCCCAGTACGTTACTGGTACTTTATTTTATCAATCCCCGTAAGGATGAAAGGCAAAGTTAACCTCGGCGAGATTTGAACTCAGACCGTAAAGGGCCGTAACTCTATGCTGCAAAGCATGGCGTCCGACCCTCTACCGATACTGCCAATCCATCGCCCTAAACACACGTTTACTAATAGAAGGTAATTCACAGTTGGACTTGTGCTGTTATTACATGATGATGATGGAGGTGGTGGTGGTGGGATGATGTTGGTGGTGATGGAGGTGGTGGTGATGGTAGTGATGGTGATAATGGTGGTGGTGATGGTAGTGGTGGTGGTGGTGATAATGGTGGTGGTGATGGTAGTGGTTATGGAGAATTCCTGAACTTAAGATATTAACACTCGGACAATTTTACGACTTACGTTGGTTTGACAACGAATCTTCCAATAGTTCGAATAACAGAACAGCCTGCCACAGGGATTAACGTGCAGTCTTAATGTAATTCTCAGGGAGATCCAGTGTGTGACAAAGCTGGCCTTTTGAATTACTAGAATTTTTTTATCAACATGCTGACGAGTGTATGAGTATATTGGTATAGACGCGCAAACATTGGGCTTGCAATCGAAAGGTTGTGAGTTCAATTCTCGGACCGGGTGATGTGTTGCTTCCTTGAGCAAGACACTTTATTTCATGTTGCTCCAGTTTACTCAGCTGTAGAAATGAGATGATAGGGACTGGGGTCCCTATCATTAAATTACCCAAGACACCTCCAACGAGATATACCTTGGAGGAGGCCAGCTAAACCTGCATAGGTGTGAGCTGACAAACAGACACACTTACAAAAATACACATTCACAGACATACAATCACACAAATATACTCGCACACACACACACACACACATACATTCATACACAGACACACAGACACACACATTCAGATACATAAACACAAACACACACAAACACACATACATTCACATACACACACACACACACACAAACACACATACATTCACACAAAGACACACACACGCGCGCACACACACACACTCAAATACACATGCACACACACGCATGCACACACACATACACACACACAAGGACACACACACATGCACAGACACATACACACACACTCACACAAACACATACATTCATCCAAAGACACACACACATGCACACACACGCACACACACACACACATTCACACACACACACGCGCGCATTGTGTAACGGACGGAAGTTGCTCACATTTATATAAAGATAACTACAGTCCTTTCGGTGAGTTTCTAAATAGTTTCCATTTCTTCCGAGATCGTCCTATACTTAACAATGATTGTGACGAGAACTTGTTAACCATTCGGCCATGTTGCTTCAACACTCTTAATCCAAATTCTATCGTTAGATTGCTATCGATCACGGGCAATTTCCTTCCATGTCAACCACTTTCTCTCTAGAGGCGCTGAATTGCTAGAATCATTCAAACATCAGACAGAATGCCTTGCGGTATTCATTCCGGCTTTCTCTCTTTTAAGTCCAAATCCTGCTGAGGCTCACAATGCCTTCTGACGACTATTTCTTTCTTTCTTTCTTTCTTTCTTTCTTTCTTTCTTTCTTTATTTCTTTCTTTCTTTCTTTCTTTTATTCTCTCTACTCTTCCCTCAATTTATATCTCTCCTCTAACCCCCCTCATTCATTCTCTATCTATGTTTATCACTCTTCTACCTCTCTCTCTCTCTCTCTCTCTCTCTCTCTCCTCTATTCCACTCTCTCTCCCCCCACACTCTCTCCCCACTCTCTTCCCCCCTCTCTCCAACTCTCTCCCCATTTCTCCCACCCTATCCCCACCCATTCTCCCCCACCCTCTCTCCCCCCTCCACACACTCTCTCACCCCCTCTCCCTCCTCTACTCGCCGTCTTTCTCTCATCTCTACCTCTCTCAACCTTGTGAAGTACAATCAATTTTTGTAAATCACTTTTGGTCATTTTTAGCTAGGACTTTATTGGCGCTCCTTTGTATACTTTCCATTGTGGCGACCGGAGATTGCAGGAAAACCTGGAATGATCCATTTCATGCGGTCGCTTCTTCTTTCCTTCCACGTCTTTCTGTCTGTCGGTCTATATATATATATATATATGTATATATATAAGATCAAAAGATGGTTAAAAGAGTTCCATGTATTTTATTATGCGCATTTCAAAAACAAATATCATCATGCGATAACATTTGCGTTTTCGTCAGATAAAATAGGGAGACATGATATGAAGGTTAAAAAACACTTGTGAATAGTGCAGTTTTAAATCAACATTTAAAACTGAACTATTCACAAGTGTTTTTTAACCTTCATATCATGTCTCCCTATTTTATCTGACGAAAACGCAAATGTTATCGCATGATGATATTTGTTTTTGAAATGCGCATAATAAAATACATGGAACTCTTTTAACCATCTTTTAATCTTATATATATTATGTATACTCCAGTCCTACAAACTGTAGAGTGCTACTTATCCGATATCTGCATTGCTTTATTGTACTACAATAAAACTCACCTCCTACATACATATATATATATATATATATATATATATATATATATATATATATACACATATACATACACACACACACACACACACACAGACATATATATATATATATATATATATACACATATATATATATATATGTATCCGTGTATGTGTGTGTGTGTGTGTGTGTTAGTCTGTCTGTCTCTCTATATATATCTTTGTATCTATTTATCTCTCTCTCTCCCTCTTTATCTCTAAATCAGCTATTTTGAAGGGACCAAGAAAAAAGCGTTTACCTCGCATCCTTACTAATCCTTTCACCATGAATCTGAAGAATCGCTAGAAAGGAAATACATCGCCATAACAGCGCAACAGAATTTTCTGAAAGAATTCATGAAATTGTCAGATAGTTAAAGCTACTTTATTATTTGATCTTCATGCTAACGGTTAGCTTGCATAAAAAAACTTCCCTCACACATTCATACATTCACACACTCACACGCAGCACCACCGACAACAACAGCAACAGCAACAGCAAAAAAGAACGTTTGTTCTCGTAGAAATAGCAACGACATCTCCCATGTATTAAATGTTACCATCATAAAGAGAGAATAAAATTATCTGGTCTGGTCTGGTCTAGTCTGGTGTGGTCTGTTCTGGTCTGGTCTGGTGTGGTCTAGTCTGGTCTGGTCTGGTCTGGTCTGGTCTGGTCTGGTCTGGTCTGGTCTGGTCTGGTCTGGTCTGGTCTGGTCTGGTCTGGTCTGGTCTAGTCTGGTCTGGTCTGGTCTGGTCTTGTCTGGTCTGGTCTGGTCTGGTCTAGTCTAGTCTGGTCTGGTGTGGTCTGGTCTGGTCTGGTCTAGTCTAGTCTGGTCTAGTCTGGTCTGGTCTGGTCTGGTCTGGTCTGGTCTGGTCTGGTGTGGTCTGGTCTGGTCTGGTCTGGTCTGGTCTGGTCTGGTGTGGTCTGGTCTAGTCTAGTCTGATTTGGGCTGTCTGGTCTGGTGTGGTCTTGTCTGGTCTGGTCTAGTCTGGTGTGGTCTGGTCTGGTCTGGTCTGGTGTGGTCTGGTCTGGTCTGGTCTGGTGTGGTCTGGTCTGGTCTGGTCTAGTCTGGTTTGGGCGGTCTGGTCTGGTCTAGTCTGGTCTGGTCTGGTCTAGTCTAGTCTGGTCTGGGTGCTCTGGTCTGGTGTGGTCTTGTCTGGTCTGGTCTGGTCTAGTCTGGTCTGGTCTGGTCTGGTCTGGCCTGGTCTGGTTTGGTCTGGTCTAGTCTGGTCTGGTCTGGTCTAGTCTCGTCTGATCTGGGTGGTCTGGTTTGGTGTGGTCTTGTCTGGTCTGGTCTAATCTGGTCTGGTCTAGTCTGGTCTGGTCTGGTCTAGTCTGGTCTGTTCTGGTCTGGTCTGGTCTAGTCTAGTCTGGTCTGGGTGGTCTGGTCTGGTGTGGTCTAGCCTGGTCTGGTCTAGTCTGGTCTGGTCTGGTCTGGTCTGGTTTAGTCTGGTCTAGTCTGGTCTGTTCCGGTCTGGTCCGGTCTGGTTTGGTGAGATCTGGTTTGGTGAGATCTAGTTTAGTCTGGTCTATTCTAGTCCCTTCCCATCCTCATTGCTGAGGGTTGGGGACCACTGCCCATCGGAACCGGCATCAAGGGATCCAGGCACCTCATTGTGAAGCTTGACATGAGGAATGCCTTCAACTCTTTACGCCGGGATCATCTGCTTGAGGCCTGCCTCAGCCAAGACCTATCTGCCTACCCGCTGTCCTACCTGTCGTATACCCTCTCAACGTTTGGTATCTGGATGATGCTACGTTGGGCGGGCCCGTATGGACGGTCTGCCATGACCTTCAATCGGTGGTTCCTGCCCTGGCGGGAATCGGCCTCCAGGTCAACTCGGCCATATCAGAAGTGGTGAATGTCAGCCTCGATGCTGCGAGCTTTACAGCCTCTGTCTTGGACGTGCGGTCCATTCTCCGCTAGGTTCAGGTGACCCCCAAATAGGATGTCCTCATCCTCGGGTCACCGATCCACCCGCCGGCCATCCGCCCACCATCAGGTCCAGGCTTCAACAGCTCTAGACTCTCACGAGCCAACTGTTCGCCATGCCGAAGCTCCTCTATACACTCCGCAGCGCTCCGTGCTACACCCAGACATCTCTCCTCGCTGTAGCCGAGCAGCAGCCGAGAAGATATGCAACGTCAAGTTTGACGACATAGGGGGGCACCAGGCCACTTTACCTGTCAGGTATGGCGGCCTTGGCCTCCGGTCCCCGATCTCACTAGCTTTGCCGGCATATCTATCGTCGGTAACCTGTGTGTCGTCCTCGTCAGCAGGGTTCTTCAAAACACAACAGAACCCTCTGTGTTCAGAGAACGTGAGACCACATGTGAGACGTGGGACCGGCTGCGATTTAGCCCAGTAGAAGTCCCTCCTCCTTCTCACCCTGTTGACGTCAAGTCCCCCCAACGCACTTGGGATGCCACCCAGTGCAGCCTGGCCTCAGACAGGCTCAGACGCCAGCTCGACCAGCACCGCCTTGCTTGTTTTCGTGCGGCCTCCAAACCCCACAGTGGTGCCTGGCTCCATGCCCTGCCCGCCTTCTCCACTGGCACACAGATAAACAACCATAGCCTGCGCATCGGCGTTTCCCTTAGGCTCGGCCTCCGGATTTGCCAGCCACACCAATGTCTCTGCGGTTCCACCGTGTACTCTTTCGGCCTCCACCCGCTTTGCTGTCGCCACAGTGCCGGTCGCATTCCACGCATGCTGCCCTCAATGAGGTCATTAAGCATGGCTTGGACGCTGCAGGCTTCCCTTCCCAGCTGAGCCGGTGGGGCTGGATCGAGGGGACGGCAAAAGGCCAGATGGCATGACCATCTTCCCGTTCCGCGGTGGCAAACCCCTCGTCTGGGATGCCACTTGCACCGACACTTTCTGCAGCCGCAACCTGGTGCAGTCTGCGACTGACCCAGGTTCTCTGCTGCACATCGGGATAAGGGGACCAAACTCCTCAAATACCGGTCGCTCTCCGACAGGTTTGCGGTCGTACCCCCGGCAGTGGAGACTTCTGGTGTCCTCTGCCCCAGGGCTACCTCCTTACACACCACCATAGGCGCTGAGCTGGCCAGCCGCAGGTGTGAGCCCCGCGAGTTGGAGTGGCTTTTCCAGCGCGTCTCCCTTGCCGTCCTCCGGAGAAACGCCTTCTCCATTCTGTCCGCCGGGGCTGTGGGTGGGCCCCATCGCGTACCGTTGTAGTTGTTGTAGAAGAAATAGGAAGACAACAAATGGAAAGTTTGATTTTCTACTTTCTATAATTATCGTCGCGACGATAAAAATAAAGATAGGATTGTCACGGCTAGAACGCCTTTAGTCATAAGTTTGCTCAATCAGTATTCACCACGACCAAGAACAACCATCTTCTACAATAGTATAGTTAATTTATAAATATAGATGTGTAATGAGATGGTTTTTTGTCTCCTTGCAGGCACGGGATAGACGAATGTTTAAGACAAAGGTTCTCAAACTATTGGGGCCATGACCCCACCCCACTCACGGCCACGTAATACCACCAGCACCCCCACCCCTATTTCCAGAGAGACCTGCCTACACGCAAATTGTAAATAATATATATTAAAAAAAATCATTAATTTATATATAATAAATAATTGTTTCTACTTTAGGCACAAGGCCAGCAATTACCTAGTACATTACTGGTACTTTATTTTATCGACCCCGTAAGGATGAAAGGCAAAGTTAACCTCGACGGGATTTGAACTCAGACTGTAAAGGGATGTAACTATGCTAGAAAGCATGGTGTCCGACGCTCTACCGATTATGCCAATTATACTATGTATAAATGGATATTATATTCTTTTATTTTATTATATTTATATATATGTATTATTTTATATTTGATATACTATTATATCCTCTCTACTTTTCGTATACACACACACACACCCTCACTCACGCACGCACGCACATACACACATATATATATATGTGTGTGTGTGTGTGTGTGTGTGTGTGTGTGTGTGTGTGTGTGTGTGTGTGTGTGTGCGTGTGTAAATAAACATTTGAAAATCGACTAAGTTGAAATGCTCAGAAAATGTAAAAAATCTGGAATGCTGGAAAAAAGCTCTGAACACAGCTTAGAAAATCGGGTACCCCTATTGACTGAAAAATTAGCCACTACAGAGAATCGAACTCTGTATTTCTCAAATTCCGGAATTTGACTATTATGACTATTTCTGTATACCCATCTGTATATTCTAAAATAATGATTTCTACTTTAGGCACAAAGCCAGCAATTTTGGGGGAGGGGAACGTCGATTAAATTAACCCCAGTACATTACTAGTACTTTATTTTATCGACCCCGTAAGGATGAAAGACAAAGACAACCTCGGGCGGATTTGAATTCAGAACTTAAAGGGCCATAACTCTCTGCTGCAAAGCATGGTGTCTGACACACTAACGATACTGTTTGTATACTGCCCTCTGTATATTTTAAAATAATAATAATTTCCTTACGTTGTTTACTTCGAATTTCCATGTAAAAAGAGAACATGAAGAGCATGTTCAAATCATTAGTAATATCGGAAGAGCACCGGAAGCATGCTTTGCGGCATATAGTTACGGCCCTTTACGTTCTGAGTTTAAATCCTGTCAAGGTTACCTTTGCCTTTTATCCTTACAGGGTCGATAAAATAAAGTACCAGCAATTCACTAGAAACGACTTTAATCAACTTCCCTTCCCCCTTCAAATTTTTGGCCTTGTGCCAAAAGTAAAAATAACTATTATATATAGATATCTATAAATAACTATTATATATATAACTATTATATGTAGATATCATCTATCTATCTATCTATATATGTAAATAATATATATAGATATATATCTATCTACATATATATATAAATAAATATTATATATAGATATAAATAACTATCATATATATATATATATATATATATATATATATATATATATATATATATATATATATATTTGACATACCGCCTACGGAAGCACTATAGCTATCACTATACACAAATATATATATATATATATATATATATATATATATATAGAGAGAGAGAGAGAGAGAGAGAGAGAGAGAGAGTAATAGGAACGAGTAGGACCCCGACGGCTGAGCTCAAGTCCAGAATTAGCCGTCGAAACGGCTTGAGCTCAGCCGTCGGGGTCCTACTCGTTCCTATTACCCACTCTACTACCCTATGTATTGAGTACTTTGGTGCGTTATGGTCCACCTGGTTCCTTACCACATTTCCTCCGTTATATATATATATATATATATATATATATATATATATATATATATATATATATATATATTTGTTTACACTCGTGTCCCCTCTATTTATGTGTCCCAACGACTTTTTTTAGTCGTTACTCGCACCAACCGGAGGTATATAGTCTTTAAAGCGATGAAATACCAAAGATGGTTGGAAGATCACTGATGAAGGACTAACTTTATTCATATGTAACCCATTAGCAACCCCGCAGCACGTTTATTTCATATATATATATATATGTAAGTATGTATGTATACGTACATACATATATGTATACAGACGTACAGTAGCATGCACATATATATACATATATATATATATATATATATATATATATACATATATATACACATATACATACAGGTACACATACATATATGCACGCATCAGTTTAGCGGACGATTGCCGCTTTGTTCGTTTGTCAACAAACTGAACAGCCTGAATTTATGCCATACGGTGTTAAGGCAACCACGTCACCTTTTTGTTCAACACAGACACAGGAACGATGTACTAGTTTCAAGCTTGTTAACTATCATCAGCACCGTTTACCCATCTGCCAGATAGTTGAACGTTCGAAAGTATATACTTTCCTTATGAAAATTAACGGCTGAGCAGC
>OZ024745.1:96699977-96707477 GCA_964016885.1 Eledone cirrhosa
TTGGTGGTGGTGATGACGGTGGTGTTGGTGATGTTGGTGGCAGTGTGAAGCTCGTCGAAGCAGTGTTTGTGGTTATGGTGGTTGTAGTGTTGTTGTGGTGGTGTTGGTGGCAGTGTGAAGCTGGTCAAACAGGGTTTGTGGTCGTAGTGGTGGTGGTGGTGGTGGTGGTGGTGGTGGTGGTAGTTGTTGTTGTGGAGGTGATGGTTGTAGTGGTGGTGGCTGTAGTGGTGGAGTTGATAGTTGTAGTGGTCTTTCATGGTGTTGGTAACAGTGTGAAGCTGGTCAAAGCAGTGTTTGTGTTTATGTTTGTGGTGTTGGTGGTGGTTGTAGTGGTGTTGGTGATGTTGGTGGCAGTATGAAGCTGGTCAAAGCAGTGTTTGTGTTTGTGTTTGTGGTGTTGGTGGTTGTAGTGGTGTTGGTGGTGGTTGTAGGGGTGTTGGTGATGTTGGTGGCAGTATGAAGCTGGTCAAAGCAGTGTTTGTGTTTGTGTTTGTGGTGTTGGTGGTTGTAGTGGTGTTGGTGGTGGTTGTAGTGGTGTTGGTGATGTTGGTGGCAGTATGAAGCTGGTCAAAGCAGTGTTTGTGTTTGTGTTTGTGGTGTTGGTGGTTGTAGTGGTGTTGGTGGTGGTTGTAGTGGTGTTGGTGATGTTGGTGGCAGTATGAAGCTGGTCAAAGCAGTGTTTGTGTTTGTGTTTGTGTTTGTGGTGTTGGTGGTTGTAGTGGTGTTGGTAGTGGTTGTAGTGGTGTTGGCGATGTTGGTGGCAGTATGAAGCTGGTCAAAGCAGTGTTTGTGTTTGTGTTTGTGGTGTTGGTGGTTGTAGTGGTGTTGGTAGTGGTTGTAGTGGTGTTGGTGATGTTGGTGGCAGTATGAAGCTGGTCAAAGCAGTGTTTGTGTTTGTGTTTGTGTTTATGGTGTTGGTGGTTGTAGTGGTGTTGGTGGTGGTTGTAGTGGTGTTGGCGATGTTGGTGGCAGTATGAAGCTGGTCAAAGCAGTGTTTGTGTTTGTGTTTGTGGTGTTGGTGGTTGTAGTGGTGTTGGTGGTGGTTGTAGTGGTGTTGGTGGTGGTTGTAGTGGTGTTGGTGATGTTGGTGGCAGTATGAAGCTGGTCAAAGCAGTGTTTGTGTTTGTGTTTGTGGTGTTGGTGGTTGTAGTGGTGTTGGTAGTGGTTGTAGTGGTGTTGGTGATGTTGGTGGCAGTATGAAGCTGGTCAAAGCAGTGTTTGTGTCTGTGTTTGTGGTGTTGGTGGTTGTAGTGGTGTTGGTAGTGGTTGTAGTGGTGTTGGTGATGTTGGTGGCAGTATGAAGCTGGTCAAAGCAGTGTTTGTGTTTGTGTTTGTGTTTATGGTGTTGGTGGTTGTAGTGGTGTTGGTGGTGGTTGTAGTGGTGTTGGCGATGTTGGTGGCAGTATGAAGCTGGTCAAAGCAGTGTTTGTGTTTGTGTTTGTGTTTGTGTTGGTAGTGTTGGTGGTGTTGGTGGTGGTTGTAGTGGTGTTGGTGGTGGTTGTAGTGGTGTTGGTGATGTTGGTGGCAGTATGAAGCTGGTCAAAGTAGTGTTTGTGTTTGTGTTTGTGTTTGTGTTGGTAGTGTTGGTGGTGTTGGTGGTGGTTGTAGTGGTGTTGGTGATGTTGGTGGCAGTATGAGGTTGGTCAAAGCAGTGTTTGTGTTTGTGTTTGTGGTGTTGGTGGTTGTAGTGGTGTTGGTGGTGGTTGTAGTGGTGTTGGTGATGTTGGTGGCAGTATGAGGTTGGTCAAAGCAGTGTTTGTGTTTGTGTTTGTGTTTGTGTTGGTGGTGTTGGTGGTGTTGGTGGCAGTATGAAGCTGGTCAAAGCAGTGTTTGCGTTTGTGGTGTTGGTGGAGGTTGTAGTGGTGTTGGTGGTGTTGGTGGTGTTGGTGGCAGTATGAAGCTGGCCAAAGCAGTGTTTGTGTTTATGACTGTGGTTGTGGTGAAAATGTTAATAGTAAAATATAGATGACGCCATCATTAGCAGGTCAGTTTGACCAATTCTATTATCTACAGTGCTAAAGCTGCTGAAATCAGTCAGACTTGCAATATAATGTTTGGCACAGATTCTACCTCCTACATATGATGGAGTCATATATTAAAACCAATATTGTAACGGCCATTAAAACAGCATGCCTAGCGCATAATAATTATTATTGTAATAACAATAATTGTTTCTACCTTTGGCACAAGGCCAGCAAATACCCAGTGCATTACTGGTACTTTATTTTATCGACCCCGTAAGGATGAAATGTAAAGTAAACAATAATGATAGTGATAGCTGCTACTGTTTCTCTTGCTGCTGTTGTTGTTGTTGCTGTTGTTGTTGCTGTTGTTGTTTTTATTGTTTTTGCTGCTTCTGTTGTTGTGGTGGTGGTGGTGATTGTTATTGTTGTTGTTGTTGTGGTGGTGGTGGTAGTAGCAGTGGTGGTGCTAGTGGTTGTAGTGGTGGTGCTGGTGGTGGTTGTGGTAGTCGTGACATCAATTATGGTCGTATTAATAATTGTAATGATGATAATGGCAAGGAGGGTTGACAATGATGATAAGGAGATGATGATAATGATAACGATGATGGCGATGATTATTATGATGAATGTGGCTATGGCAACAATGATGAGACAACAACAACAACAAAGACAATGCTAGCGTTGACAATGATAGTGATGATGATGCTGATGATATTTCCATTCGCATGAAATCTCGAATTACAGAGATATACTACAGTGAAAATGTGCGTTAAATTTACTTTCTCAAAGGTGAATACAGCTGGATACAGAAATTAGGCCAAGGATTTGATTAGTTGACAGTTTACCGCGACATTGATAACAATGGCACTAGAACTGATTACTCCATATAATTAGTTATCTAATGCATATTAATGATTTGAAGCTATATAGATGAGATAACGGTCAACTAAAATGTCCTCTACAAGGAAACTGCCATTGCTGTGGTGGTCTAGCGAGAAGCATTTTAATGAAATTAGTTTCAAGTAGGTTTTTGCCTAGAGGTTTCTTTAAAACAGAAACCAACGAAATACATAAATATATAAATATATAAATACATAAATATATAGGAAATATTGCATACATAAATTAACAAATATTGAAATAATTAGACGAAATACAATTATATAAACACTTGAGAATTAATCAGTTGGATTCTAGACGTACATACCTTCATATTGTTCAGTAGAAAATTAAATTAGAACCCAAGTATTACACATTAATACATTAGTTGTACTTAAAATGTGCTAAATCGTTAATTTCATTAGTTGAGATTTGACAAACTACTGAGACTACAGGATTTAAAAGTAAAAGAATAATAACAGTAATTAGAAAACAGTCTAAAGCAAATAGAAACACCCAGAAATTATTAGAAACTCTCTGGATAAACACCCGAGAGAAAACGGAAATACATTAATACAAATACTGGGAGAACATGGAAACTATGCCTAAAATGTGTTCTTAATTTTTGTGAGGGCCAATAAATACAAATAGAAAATTGGCAACAGTGGAGCATGGAAGGGATGAACATACATATAGAAACAAGAATAAAATAAAATAAAATAAAATGAGGTAGTTTAGAACATCATTTGTATTTTTCGCTGATGTTTATTTTTCGGGCTACTTCCCCATCTTGAATGTATTATTGACACAATGATTCGATCGGTATTCTGAAAAACAAGGGAATAAAAAGACAACTTTAGAGCATCGTGTTTGATGAAGAACTAAACAACTACAGAAAGAATGTGTAAGGTTAAATACGGCTAAAGTTGATTAATAAATATTGCAATACGGACAAAGTTAAAGGGTAAAAGAAGAGCTTTATTCCTCATTACAATGTATCCATTCTTATTGTTTATTCGCTAAATACGCTACAACAAATACACCGCAATCTCGTCACCCCCCTCCCTCTCTCTCTCGCTCTCTCTCCAGATGCTACAACAGCTTCTGCTTCTCTCTCAATTAACAAGCTGTATGCCACCTCTGTCTAAACAAAGCTGGTGCAATGCCTCTCCTCCCTAATATTTGTCATAGTTCTAAAAATCATGCAAGAAGCATTTTGCTAAATCTTTCCATCTCAGATATGCTTCCTTCTGAAAGTCCTCATTGGATTAGAAATACACAAAAATGAAATGTATGTTGTTGTGCTGTGAGAGGAAGCAATGCCTAAACTTTCAAACTAATGACGGTAGCATTTGGTGAACGTAACGCCTTTGGGGAGATGATTTATTCCAAACGACGTATGCTATACATTCATGGGTATGATGAGGAAGGGGCGTTAGTCACATGCTACATGAGTCTGATACAGGTTTGTGAACAGTTCGTTTGGTTAGTCTAATAGCAGAGTGAACACTCTACTGTAAATGTTATTGCCAAATTAAAATTTAGCTTCCGACAGCGATACACTCATATATTATATATTTTGCTCAAATAAATTGCCTTCCTTCAGACATAAAGCGAGAAGAACAGTCATCTCTTTAGAAGTAACAAGGCTTCTACAAAATCTTTGAAACAATCTTATTGTTGAAATAACCTTGCCTCCAAAATTGCTTCAGGTATTGTATTCAGAATCTATGAACCGTCTAGAATCTTCTTAAACTGCACTTTTGTCACCTTTCATATCATTATCTGTGGAAGCTCATACATCATTTAAAGAAAATGTGATGGGTATTGCTTCATAATATTCGATCGGTCTACGTGCAGAATACAAGTTTGAATAAACAATATTGTATTTGTTATATTTGTTTTCTTTTTTTCTTTTCTTTTTCTTCGAAAACCCAATTATGTTCACACTACAAAAATGGCAGGGAGTAGGTTGGTCTCTTGTTCTCAAAATATGAGTATGGAGAAAGGTGATAGTTCATAGTTGTATCTACCTAAAAGTACCACAAACACAAAAAAATGTCTGAGGATTTTTATATTCACGAGGCGTGCTAATTAAATTACATGCCTTTGTGGAAATATTCTGCAACATACAAATTATTTCAAATATAATAATGAAAAATAATAGGTCTTATTTGAAAACCTTCAAGCGCTAATGATAAACTTAAGACGGTTTTGAAATCAGTATAAAATATTTGCTTCATCTCCGACGGAAATTCTTTGTTGACCAGTGTTCTTGTCGATTGAATTAACTCAAATATATCTCTAATAAACGTTGAAGGTTTCGGGGTCAACCTTGTTCGTTTAACTCGGAATATAGCCGGAAGAAACTAACGATCACGATTAAGATTCGGTTCAACGCAAGCTAATTTCCTACATTAAATCTAGAGCATTTAGTCCGGTGCCAAACTATTTTCTGCCAACCCACTATTTTTTTTTATTCAGCGAGAATATGTTTAACTTTTATATACGTATGAATGTATGTATGTATGTATGTATGTATGTATGTATGTATGTATGTATGTATGTATGTATGTATGTATGTATGTATGTATGCATGTATGTATGTACAAATGTATATGTGTAAGTATGTACAAATGTATGTATGTACAAATGTATGTATGTATGTATATGTGTATGTATGTATATATGTATGTATGTACAGATGTATATATGTATGTATGTACAAATGTATATATGTATGTATGTACAGGTGTATATATGTATGTTTTCTCTTTCTCTTAATTTTGAGTATATTTTTTGACCGGCCACCTTCCTGGTGGCAAGGTTGTAAAAGAAAAGAAATTGTCATCCCTTGAATCGCAAGAATGTTTTGCAAATTTTGAAGGTGCCAGCTATCGCAGCCATTTGTAGACTATGAATTAGGGAGCTGCGCTTTTTGTCCGCAAATCCAAGTTCAGTCATACTTTGGTCCAAGCGGGTTGGTATATAACCCGTAGCACCAATAATGATGGGTATGAAGCTAAAGGTGTATCTTGGATACTGGATTTGTAAACTCCTCATCAATGGTCCGTAGATGTCCTCCTTCTCCTGTATTTTTCTGACAACGTTTACATCAAGTGGGCAGCTGATCTCCACAACAGAACACGTTTTCAATGTGTGGTCCCAAACTACAATATCAGGCCGGTTGTGCTTTAATTTGGTGGCAGTTTTTATTTTCAGGTTCCACCAGTATTCCTTAGTGCCATCTGTCTCAATATATTCTTCCTCGTTTGTTGTTGATTTTGTTTTCCGAAGTGCGTTCCAGATGGTTCTAGCTATCCCATCGTGTCTCATGGGGAGGTAGTAGCGAGATGACATTCTTTCGCAGCTGGCAACAATGTGGCTTACATCCTCGATCTTTGTTTTACATAGCCTACATTTATTGTCAGCTGCTGGCCCTCCTCTTTTGTGCAGCAGATATTTGGTAGGGAGTTCTTGTTCCTGTATTGCATAGAGATATCCCTCAAGGTGTGATGTCATAAACCTGTCGGAACTCCATGCCAGGCTTTTTGAGTGGTTTATCCCCTCTATGGTCTGTGTTTTACGCCTCAAGTATCCATGCACAACTTTTTCTGTAAATTGGTCAATTTTTTTTTTCTTGTTTGAACATTGAATAGGATCTTCCGATTTCTCTGGGTGAGAGATTTATATCGGGCTTTATTCCATATCTCTCCTCCAGATCAGTCGCTATTCTAATGATATTTCTTTTTTCATGGTCATAAACCTGGGCAAGATGGTTGCCAACCTTTTTCCTCTGTTGAAGGTGTTGCTTCAGTGTCACTATCCGGGTCTCATATGTTGTTAATATTGATTTTAGACCCCGGCCACCTTCCTTGCGTGAGAAGTATAGCCTATCCACATCACCATTGATGTTAAAGTTCCCAGTAACACTGAGAAGTTTTCGAGTTCTAACATCCATCTCACTTAGTTCTTGCAATGACCAGTTCAGTAGGCCAAATGTTGGCGTTAGAATTGGCACAGCATAAGTATTGTGGGCAATGTATTTGTTGTATGCTGACAGTTCTGATGACCATATTTTCTTTACTCTTCTGAGGTATTCAGTTCTGGTTCTCTCCTTATTTATGGGTCCATCATATCTGACATTCTCATCCTGTCCAAGATATCTGTAGTTGTCACCTGACTGCAGAGGTTGTATTGTCAGGCCGTTCATCTCTAGATTTCTAGAGGAGGGCACAGCTCTTCCACGTTTTACTGCCAAATATGCACACTTGGACTCACCAAATTTCATTTTGATGTCGGTTGAAAATTGTGTAATGAGGTCCAATTGTTTCTTGATGTCATTGATATTTGGCCCATACAACTTCAGGTCATCAACAAAGAAAAGATGGGAGATACTTCTGGTCCCACTTCTTTGTCGACCTTGTTTCCTGAGTAGGTAAGATAGTGGATTCAGTGAGAGAACGAAGAGTAGCACTGACAAGCTATCACCCTGAAAGATGCCCTTCTGGTAATGTATCTTATCAGTCTTAACCTGCTCCTTCTCACCTCTAAGGATCAAACTGGTGTACCAGTTCTTGGTCAGGCGTTCAACAGCAGCTACCAATGGTTGTGGGACTTTAGCTAACTGTAAAGCCTTAACAATCCACCCATGAGG
>OZ024745.1:96712477-96734977 GCA_964016885.1 Eledone cirrhosa
GTGCGTTCCAGATGGTTCTAGCTATCCCATGGTGTCTCATGGGGAGGTAGTAGCGAGATGACATTCTTTCGCAACTGGCAACAATGTGGCTTACATCCTCGATCTTTGTTTTACATAGCCTACATTTATTGTCAGCTGATGGTCCTCCGCTTTTGTGCAGCCGATATTTGGTAGGGAATTATTGTTCCTGTATTGCATAGAGATATCCCTCAAGGTGTGATGTCATAAACTTGTCGGAACTCCATGCCAGGCTTTTTTAGTAGTTTATCCCCTCTATGGTCTGTGTTTTACGTCTCAAGTATCCATGCACAACTTTTTTTGCAAATTGGTCAATGTTTTCATCTTGTTTGAACATTGAATAGGATCTTCCGATTTCTCTGGGTGAGAGATTTATATCAGGCGTTATTCCATATCTCTCCTCCTGATCAGTGGCTATTCTAATGATATATTTTTTGTATGTATGTATTTACCTATGTATCTTGTTCTGATTTTATAATTTCACAAAGTTTTACCAATAGAGAGAGAGTCTGTTTCTAACATAGACATAAGACTCTCTCATTGGAATTTACACAACATCAACTAGGTAGATATGTATGTGTGCATGCATGTGTAGATATGGATGTTATTGTATGTGTGGATGTGGATGTTTTGAGTTGTATGTGTGCATGTGTATATGCTTTTTATCTGTACATGTGTATATGCAGTTATTAGATGCAACATTTTTGGAATGTTTTACATATTTTTACTGTTCCATTAATGGATTGTACTTGTAGTTTCCTAACTAGTTGTGTTCTTTCTGTTCTGCGGGAGAGATGACCCCTTAGCCTTTGTCAAGGCAGAATTCTAGGAGAAGGAAAACTCTGATATAACACCTGCAACCCTGATGGTATCCAATGATGTTGACTTGTTCTTCTTTTTGGTAAATATCATCTTGGTTAAGAGAGTGGGACTGGCTTTGTGCAGTGCTTTTGCTCACTATAAAAGCTTCACGGCGCAGGCATTGCTTTATATCTGGAGATCTCTTTGCACTTGTCATCACATGGTACCATGGGCCCAGCACTATGTGTCAATAATTGTGACAAGTGTAGCGTTTGTACCAGAGTTTTCAAGTCGCTGGCTGGACTATAAAGTCACACTCGTTCAGCGCATCAGTAGGGGTTCTCCTACATGGATATAAAGTAGTGGCCGTACTCGAAAACGAGTTGGCAGCCACCATGTCTGCATGTATGAATGTTTGTATGTATGTATGTATGTTTGCATGTATGTATGTATGTATGTATGTATGTATGTATTATGTATGTATGTATGTATGTATGTAGGTTTGTATGTATGTATATTTGTATCTATGCTCTTCTGGTTTCATAATTTCACAAATTTTTCCCAATAGAGAGAGAGTCGGTTTCTAACATAGACACAAGACTCACTCATTGGAATTTACACAACATCAACTAGGTATATATGTATGCATGTCTGCATGCATGCATGTGTAGATATGATGTTATTGTATTTGTGAATGTGTATGTTTTGAGTTGTATGTGTATATGCTTACTATCTGTACATGTGTATATGCAGTTATTAGATGCAAAATGTTTGGAATGTTTTACATATTTTTACTGTTCCATTAATGGATTGTACTTGTAATTTCCTAACTAGTTGTGTTCTTTCTGTTCTTGTGAAGCCCAGCTTCTCAAGATTTGTATTGAGGTAGTTACTAACATATCCCAGTGCCCCAATAATCACAGGCATAAATCTGAAGGTATAATCAGGGTGGAGTATCTGCAGATTTCTCATCAGTTCTGCATAAATAATAAATATTCTCCTTTACGCTAATCTTTGATATCATATTGGCATCTGCTGGACAGCTAACTTCCACTACTGTGCATGCCTTCTTTTCCCTGTCCCATATCATAATATCTGGTCTTTTATGCCTGCATTTTATTGGGGATTTTACTGGAACATTCCACCAGTACTCTTTCATATTATGTATATATATGTCTTCCACATATATATACATAATATGAAAGAGTACTGCTGTAGCTTTTAATGTGTTTATTATCGGGCCTATCTTTTCTACGGATTGCATTGTACAGTGTTTTGGCCAATACATCATGCCTCATAGGTAGATAGTACCGCGATGACATCTTTGGACAGCTGCTTATGACATGGGTGACATCTTTGATGTTAATTCTGCAGAGTCTGCACTTGTTATCACATCTAGGTATTTTGCCTGCATCCCTATCTCTTTTGTGAATCAGTTATTTCGTGTTGATTTCCTGTTCTGGGATTGCAAAAGCGTATCCCTCAAAGTGGGAGCTAATATAGCGGTTGTTGGTCCAAAATCTATATGTATGTATGTTTGTATGTATGTTTGTATGTATGTATGTATGTATGTATGTATGTATGTATGTATGTATGTATGTATGTATGTATGTATGTTTGTATGTATGAGATGACCCCTTAGCCTTTGTCAAGGTAGAATTCTAGGAGAAGGAAAACTCTTATATAACACCTGCAACTCTGATGGTATCCAATGATGTTGACTTGTTCTTCTTTTTGGTAAATATCATCTTGGTTAAGAGAGTGGGACTGGCTTTGTGCAGTGCCTTTGCTCACTATAGAAGCTTCACGGCACAGGCATTGCTTTATATCTGGAGATCTCTCTGCACCTGTCGTCACATGGTACCATGGACCCAGCACTATGTGTCAATAATTGTCACAGGTGTAGTGTTTGTACCAGAGTTTTCAAGTCGCTGGCTGGACAAAAAAGTCACACTTGTATAGCGCATTGGTAGGGGTTCTCCTACATGGATATAAAGTAGCGGCCGTACTCGAAAACGAGTTGGCAGCCACCATGTATGTATGTATGTCTCTATATATGTATGTATGTATGTTTTCTCTTTCTCTTAATTTCGAGTATATTTTTTTGACCGGCCACCTTCCTGGTGGCAAGGTTGTAAAAGAAAAGAAATTGTCATCCCTTGAATCGCAAGAATGTTTTGCATATTTTGAAGGTGCCAGCTATCGCAGCCATTTGTAGACTATGAATTAGGGAGCTGCGCTTTTTGTCCGCAAATCCAAGTTCGGTCATACTTTGGTCCAAGCGGGTTGGTATATAACCCGTAGCACCAATAATGATGGGTATGAAGCTAAAGGTGTATCTTGGATACTGGATTTGTAAGCTCCTCATCAATGGTCCGTAGATGTCCTCCTTCTCCTGTATTTTTCTGACAACGTTTACATCAAGTGGGCAGCTGATCTCCACAACAGAACACGTTTTCAATGTGTGGTCCCAAACTACAATATCAGGCCGGTTGTGCTTTAATTTGGTGGCAGTTTTTATTTTCAGGTTCCACCAGTATTCCTTAGTGCCATCTGTCTCAATATATTCTTCCTCGTTTGTTGTTAATTTTGTTTTCCGAAGTGCGTTCCAGATAGTTCTAGCTATCGCATCGTGTCTCATGGGGAGGTAGTAGCGAGATGACATTCTTTCGCAGCTGGCAACAATGTGGCTTACATCCTCGATCTTTGTTTTACATAGCCTACATTTATTGTCAGCTGCTGGCCCTCCTCTTTTGTGCAGCAGATATTTGGTAGGGAGTTCTTGTTCCTGTATTGCATAGAGATATCCCTCAAGGTGTGATGTCATAAACTTGTCGGAACTCCATGCCAGGCTTTTTGAGTGATTTATCCCCTCTATGGTCTGTGTTTTACGCCTCAAGTATCCATGCACAACTTTCTCTGTAAATTGGTCAATTTTTTTTTCTTGTTTGAACATTGAATAGGATCTTCCGATTTCTCTGGGTGAGAGATTTATATCAGGCTTTATTCCATATCTCTCCTCCAGATCAGTCGCTATTCTAATGATATTTCTTTTTTCATGCTCATAAACCTGAGCAAGATGGTCGCCAACCTTTTTCCTCTGTTGAAGGTGTTGCTTCAGTGTTACTATCCGGGTCTCATATGTTGTTAATATTGATTTTAGACCCCGGCCACCTTCCTTGCGTGAGAAGTATAGCCTATCCACATCACCATTGATGTTAAAGTTCCCAGTAACACTGAGAAGTTTACGAGTTCTAACATCCATCTCACTTAGTTCTTGCAATGACCAGTTCAGTAGGCCAAATGTTGGCGTTAGAATTGGCACAGCATAGGTATTGTGGGCAATGTATTTGTTGTATGCTGACAGTTCTGATGACCATATTTTTTTTACTCTTCTGAGGTATTCAGTTCTGGTTCTCTCCTTATTTATGGGTCCATCATATCTGACATTCTCATCCTGTCCAAGATATCTGTAGTTGTCACCTGACTGCAGAGGTTGTATTGTCAGGCCGTTCATATCTAGATTTCTAGAGGAGGGCACAGCTCTTCCACGTTTTACTGCCAAATATGCACACTTGGACTCACCAAATTTCATTTTGATGTCGGTTGAAAATTGTGTAATGAGGTCCAATTGTTTCTTGATGTCATTGATATTTGGCCCATACAACTTCAGGTCATCAACAAAGAAAAGATGGGAGATACTTCTGGGCCCACTTCTTTGTCCACCTTGTTTCCTGAGTAGGTAAGATAGTGGATTCAGTGAGAGAACGAAGAGTAGTACTGACAAGCTATCACCCTGAAAGATGCCCTTCTGGTAATGTATCCTATCAGTCTTAACCTGCTCCTTCTCACCTCTAAGGATCAAATTGGTGTACCAGTTCTTGGTCAGGCGTTCAACAGCAGCTACTAATGGTTGTGGGACTTTAGCTAACTGTAAAGCCTTAATAATCCACCCATGAGGTACACTATCAAATGCTTTTTGATAGTCCAGCCACACGACAGTCATGTTTCTGCGATTCTTTGTTGTTTTTTCCTGAATCATTTTGTTAGTTAGTAGGTGATCTATGCAACCCCACACCTCCCTCTTTCCACCAGCTTGCTCAGGTGTTATGATGTTGTTGGTAGCACAGTGATCCTGTAAGAACAGGTTAAGGCACCCAGTATATAATTTATACATGATGTTTTGGCAGGCAATTGGGCGGTAATTTTTAGCAAGGGTGGTTTGGCTATTTTGGGGAATGAGGAGAGTAGTGGCAGTTGATAACCATCTGGGCAGTTCTTGTGTGCCCTTAATGGTTTCTGTAAACAGCCGTATGAGATCTTGCCGATAGAAAGTGAAATTCTTCAACCAGTATCCTGTAATGAGGTCTGGGCCTGGCGATTTCCTATTCGACATTTTCTGTAGAGCTGTTTCCAGTATTGACCCATCTATGTCATATTGTTTTGTCTGGACATGTTGGCAGTAGTCCTGTTCCAGTTGTTTTAGCCAATTAGCTTGTCTGTTGAATCCGTCATCCGTTTCCCATACAGATCTCCAGTAGTTCTCAACCTGTTCTTTTGAAGGGGTGTCGTTTACAGGGATTGAGCTTTTGCCACCGAAGCTGCGATAAACTGATTTAGGATCTCTGGCAAACAATCTATTTAGCACTTGTCGTTTATGGGCTGTTGACTTATATTTTAGTCTTTCTGTTGTAGCTGTGAGTTGTTGTTTCAACTGGTGTAATTTGGAGTTCAAAGTTTTAAATTTGGTATCTCCAAATCGTCTCTCTAACTTTTTCTTTAGGTCTTCCTGGTGTCGTGTGAAGTTTCTCTCTATGTTGCATTTCATAACGACTGCGATGTGTGAGATACTTCGTCTCAGGGACAAAATTTTGGTTTTTAAATTTCGCATCCACGCTGGTTCAGGCTTTCTGTTTGTATCTTGATTGCGTGGTTTTAGATGTGTGTTATATGATAGCAATGTGACAGCTGAAACATATAACAAAACATTGAGCGTTTCAAATGTCGTTTCTACACCTTTAGATCGTATAGCCTTCAGATAATTGCCAGCTATTTCGTTCACCGCTTCCAATTCCAATTTAGTGGGTTCTTTACTGACTCTAGTGTTGTATGGTCTGTCACTCACATTAAGGCTGTGTATCTCTTGAAACATATCGTTCCATATCACTTGTAGGGTGCCCACAAGTTTTTGGTGCTCTGTTTGTTCAGTAGAGTCATGAATTGCAGCCTCGTTGTTGATGTGGTGACAATTACTACTAGAGTCAGCTGACCTTTCTCGCTGTTCTTCAGTGGAAGTGGGATGGATTTCAGCAAAATTGTTGGTGAGCTGTTCACTGTTAGATTTAGCCGGCCATTCTCTTTGTCTGTCAGTGGAGGTGGGGTGGTTGTCTACAAGGGCTGTATTTGTAGTATCACTCGATTCCGTTAGATGTATCAATTTACATCTAATGATACGTTTTGCCTGTTCATTTAGATGCTTTGGAGAAAAGTCTAATTCTGGGTGTTTGGAGTTCCATAAAGATTTTAGCCTTTGCATAAAACCGAACTTTTGGGGTTCAGATTGTTTGTATGCTTCATATAATTCTTTGTTAAGCTCGTAGCTCCACTGTATACAACGGTTGTAATTGCGATTTGGTCGAAGGAGACTTGTACTTTTTGCCATGATGAGTTCGTCTATTCACTAATATTTTGTATTTATTTTTTTTTAAATAGTCGATGATCTTCTTTAAAAGTTACGACAAAGTTCTGTCAGAATCAAATTTAAAGTTATTCACAGCTTGGGTAATATTTCTTTTCAGTTAGTTTTTAATTCTACAACTGTGTTTTAAACGTTGTTCTTGAATCGTTTGAATCGAGAACAAAAAGAACCGTTACTTAGTATATTCCTTAACGAATGTAATATAATATAACAACGCTGTATTTATATGTTAAAGTTTATGTATCATTCATATAAATAGGTGTTCTACAACATATTCACAACATTCACAGTTCAAACACTTATATTTTTGTTTCTGAATCGAAAACGTTACTTTTATATTTCTTTATAAATGTAATATAACAACGTTGCATTTATATGTTAAAGTGTATGTATCGTTCATATATCATAAGTGTATGTATCGTTCATATAAATAGGTGTTTTACAACACACTTACAGTTCAAACACTTATGTAGAATTATTGTATGTAATCTTACCGCGTAATGTAGCTCAACTTTTTCCAATATATGGTATGTTGCCTTCATGTAAGCCGTAATTACACACGTCCAATTATCGGACACTGACCACAACGGTCGCCATTGTATGTATGTATGTATGTATGTATGTATGTATGTATGTATGTATGTATGTGTATGTGTATATATATATATGTATGTGTGTGTATGTATGTATCTATGTGTGTGTGAATGTATGTACATAATATTAGAATACACGTATACATATGCGTATAAGTATATAGAATGATACAATTATGGTAGTTTTACAGAAGTTCTAATCATTGTTAATCTACACAGGCACAATTAAAATAGTAGGATAAATAATGTTTGTACAGAATTACATAGATATAAAATAGCATAGCTGATTGAACGTATAGCATTACCAGGCAAAAAAATATTTGGGGAGAATATGATGTTGTGTTAAACTATAGTTGATTTAAAATATGTCAATTTACCAGGTTAAACATTTGGCAATCTCACTGAAGATATATATCTTCTTATGCTTATTTATCTGCAGAAAAATACACATAGAGTAAGTGTATATTATGTGTGCGTGTATACATAGGTATATGTCTAGCTGTTTAAGGATGTCATAAAGGACAATCTTAAAGTTCTGAAGATTGATATGGAGAACTGGGAGAGACTTGCTGAAGGCTGTACACCACGGAGAAAGATCGTCAAATATGGATGTGATGTCTTTGAGAAAAAGCGAGCGGAGCATGCTGTTTTCAAGCGTTGACTTCGTAAGCGGGACTCAAGTGGAATGCCTGCAAAAATTCAACAAGATTTCAGGTGCAATATATGTGGCCGATTTCTTCTAACATGAGCTGGTTTTGTTAACCATCTGAAATCACATGAGGCAGGGAGAGATCGAGCCAGCAGTGAGATAGTTCTACCGCCACACACCCACGGTATATTTCTAGTGAGTGTAGCTTAATTTGAAAGTCAGCAAGTGATCTGGCCATATATGGTAAAATGCACGAAGACACACCCCAGCCGGTTTTACCAGGAGACAGATATCTCACATCTGCGACCGTATCTGCAAAACAAAAGCGGGTTTGAAAAGTCACCTGCGTGCACATGATCGTGAAGTTTTCAATGAAAGGGTGGCACTCTTCTGACAAGAAGTAGCAATCAACACATATACATTGCGTGTAACAGCAATACTTTACCATATATTTCAGCACTACTACATTGTATGTCTTAATTGAGTTTTTTAGAATATAAACAACCGATTATAGTCATAGGTGAAGTATTTCCAGGCTATTAAGTGAAATTCTAGTCTTTGTGATACAGCTGTCTTCTTCTTCTTCTTCTTCTTCTTCTTCTTGGTGAGGTCGTGAGTCCTCAAACACACCTTCCAGCTAGTCCTGTCGGAAGCAACCGTCTCCAACTGATCCGGCTTGATCCCCAAGCGAGATCAGCCGAGCTAATGAATGCAACCAACTTGGTCGTGGTCTATCGCTGAGTCTCCTGCCAGTTGGTTTTGCCCGTAAAATCTAATACAGTTAAAACAATGTTATATATGTAGTGATCGCCATTTGCTCTACGACACTGTTCATACATCTAAGATGGTATATCTGCCACATCGCCAGTTTATCCGTTTCATACAGATGGTTTTACTCCCCAACACTCAGCTTTGATCTTATTTCAACAATGGACTTTGTCCTCATTATGTCTCTTCCTTGACTACTACTACTACTACTACTACTACTACTACTACTACTACTACTACTACCACCATCTCCACTACTACTACTACAAATACTACTACTACTACTACTACTACTACTACTACTACTACTACTACTACTACTACTACTACTCTGAACCATTCATCACAGTATTACTTACTATTACATTCAGTGTCGTTTCTTTACCTACGCTACAAAATCTTTCCAGGTACATTTTACTTAACTCTTGACTAACCAAAATTTCCTGTCTGAAACTAGCAACTTTATATAATCGACTCCATCAATTGTTGGCCTTGTGCCTAAATTAAAAACCATCAGTATCGGTTGAAGGTCGGACGCCATGCTTTGTAGCATAGAGCTGCGACCATTTTCGGTCTGAATTCAAATCCCACCGAGGTTAACTTTGCCTTTTATCCTTACAGGGTCGATAAAATAAAGTACCAGTAATGCACTGGGATAATTTCTGGCCTTGTACCAAAAGTAGAAACAATTATTAATATAGGCTGGCAGTAACGGTAGAACGTCAGACACCATGCTTTACGGCATAGAGCTATGACCCTTTACGTTCTGAGTTCTAATCCCGCCGAGGTTAACTTTGCATTTCATCCTTACTCGGTCGATAAAATAAAATACCAGTAATGCACTGGGGTAATGGGGTAATCGCTGGCCTTCTACCAAAAATAGAAACAATTATTAATAAAAGCTAGGACGGTAAATTGGCAGTAACAGTAGAGCGTCGGACAAGATGTTTTGCGGCATATAGACTTTCTAAGTTCGAATAGTGAATGTTCTGAGTTCAAATCCGACCGAGGTTAACTTTGCTTTTCATCTTTACAGGGTCGATAAAATAAAGTACCATTAACACGCTGGGGTTGATTTAATCGACTTTCAAATTGCTGACCTTGCGCCAAAAGTAGAAACAAATATTCTATATGCCTTAATAGCTCAGTTAGTTACATGTCTCTATTCATCTAACATGGAATAGTTTAATTATTTATACGAATCTAAAATACTGCCCTGGTGAATTGTAACAGGAAACTAGTTGCAATGAATGGCTTGATGTGCATTTTGCCAAAAATATAAAAAATAAACATTAAAAGAGAAAAAAATAGTGAGGGGAAGGATGAAGAAAGAGAACTGGAATAAAGAGAAAACCACTAAATAGAGAATTATAGATTTGAATTAACTGTTTGTTGAAACGAATTTATTTGAAGTTTGTGTTATAAATTACGATGTTTTTATTTGAAATTATATTATTATTACTTTTGATTTTACTGGAAGCATATCCGTTTCCGGAAGCAGCTTGCTTTCAACGTGTTATTGTATTTTAGTTGAAATTTCACTGCAGTTGATTTCTCATTGCCACGATTCTGTTACAATCTCATCGAGTGTAATTTCTCGCAGCTGCAACTGTTTTGCCGTCTGATATAAACTACTATAACATAGGTCCCGCGTCTTACAGTACTAGTGTCGAAAGGACATACTGTAGGGATGTTCCTCGTTGTCACCCTCAGACAGATGTAGATAGGACACACTAGAGAGAAGTTTCTCGTTGTCACCCTCAGACAGATGTAGATAGGACATACTGGAGAGAAGTTTCTTGTTGTCACACTCAGACAGATGTAGATAGGACACATTAGAGAGAAGTTTCTTGTTGTCACTCTCAGACAGATGTAGATAGGACATACTGGAGGGATGTTCCTCATTGTCATCCTCAGACAGATGTATATAGGACACACTGGAGAGATGTTTCTTGTTGTCACCCTCAGACAGATGTAGATAGGACATACTGGAGGGATGTACCTCATTGCCATCCTCAGACAGATGTAGATATGACATACTGGAGGGATGTACCTAATTGCCATCCTCAGACAGATGTAGATAGGACACACTGGAAAGAAGTTTCTTGTTGTCACCCTCAGACAGATGTAGATAGGACACACTGGAAAGAAGTTCCTTGTTGTCGCCCTCAGACAGATGTAGATAGGACATACTGGAGGGATGTACCTCATTGTCATCCTCAGACAGATGTAGATAGGACACACTGGAAAGAAGTTTCTTGTTGTCACCCTCAGACAGATGTAGATAGGACACACTGGAAAGAGGTTTCTTGTTGTCGCCCTCAGACAGATGTAGATAGGACATACTGGAGGGATGTACCTCATTGCCATCCTCAGACAGATGTAGATAGGACACACTGGAGGGATGTACCTCATTGCCATCCTCAGACAGATGTAGATAGGACACACTAGAGAGAAGTTTCTCGTTGTCACCCTCAGGCAGATGTAGATAGGACATACTGGAGAGAAGTTTCTTGTTGTCACACTCAGACAGATATAGATAGGACACATTAGAGAGATGTTTCTTGTTGTCACCGTCAGACAGATGTAGATAGGACATACTGGAGGGATGTTCCTCATTGTCATCCTCAGACAGATGTAGATAGGACACACTGGACGGATGTTCCTCATTGCCATCCTCAGACAGATGTAGATAGGACACAGTGGAGAGATGTTTCTTGTTGTCACCCTCAGACAGATGTAGATAGAACACACTGGAAAGAAGTTTCTTGTTGTCGCCCTCAGACAGATGTAGATATGACATACTGGAGGGATGTACCTAATTGCCATCCTCAGACAGATGTAGATAGGACACACTGGAAAGAAGTTTCTTGTTGTCACCCTCAGACAGATGTAGATAGGACACACTGGAAAGAAATTTCTTGTTGTCGCCCTCAGACAGATGTAGATAGGACATACTGGAGGGATGTACCTCATTGTCATCCTCAGACAGATGTAGATAGGACACACTGGAAAGAAGTTTCTTGTTGTCACCCTCAGACAGATGTAGATAGGACACACTGGAAAGAGGTTTCTTGTTGTCGCCCTCAGACAGATGTAGATAGGACATACAGGAGGGATGTACCTCATTGCCATCCTCAGACAGATGTAGATAGGACACACTGGAGGGATGTTCCTCATTGCCATCCTCAGACAGATGTAGATAGGACACACTGGAGAGATGTTTCTTGTTGTCACCCTCAGACAGATGTAGATAGGACACACTGGAAAGAAGTTTCTTGTTGTCGCCCTCAGACAGATGTAGATATGACATACTGGAGGGATGTACCTAATTGCCATCCTCAGACAGATGTAGATAGGACACACTGGAAAGAAGTTTCTTGTTGTCACCCTCAGACAGATGTAGATAGGACACACTGGAAAGAAGTTTCTTGTTGTCGCCCTCAGACAGATGTAGATAGGACATACTGGAAAGAAGTTTCTTGTTGTCGCCCTCAGACAGATGTAGATAGGACATACTGGAGGGATGTACCTCATTGTCATCCTCAGACAGATGTAGATAGGACACACTGGAAAGAAGTTTCTTGTTGTCACCCTCAGACAGATGTAGATAGGACACACTGGAAAGAGGTTTCTTGTTGTCGCCCTCAGACAGATGTAGATAGGACATACTGGAGGGATGTACCTCATTGCCATCCTCAGACAGATGTAGATAGGACACACTGGAGGGATGTTCCTCATTGCCATCCTCAGATAGATGTAGATAGGACATAATGGAGGGATGTACCTCATTGCCATCCTCAGACAGATGTAGATAGGACACACTGGAGGGATGTTCCTCATTGTCATCCTCAGACAGATGTCGGAATGACACACTGGAAAGATATCTCTCGTTGTCACCCACAGACAGATGTAGATAGGACACATTAGAGAGTTTTCTCGTTGTCATCCTCAGACAGATGTAGATAGGACACATTTGAGAGATGTACCTCGTTGACATCCCCGGACAGATCTAGATAGAACACATTAGAGAGTTTTCTCGTTGTCATCCTCAGACAGATGCAGATAGGACACACTGGGGAGATGTCTCTTGTTGTCATCCCCAGACAGATGTAGATAGGACACACAAGAGAGAAGTTTCTCGTTGCCATCCTCAGACAGATGCAGATAGGACACACTGGGGAGATGTCTCTCGTAGTCACCATCAGACAGATGAAGATAGGACACACAGGAGAGAATATTCTCGTTGCCATCCTCAGACATGTGCAAATAGGACACACTGGGGAGATGTCTCTCGTTGTCATCCCTAGACAGATGTAGATAGGACACGCAGGAGAGAAGTTTCTCGTTGCCATCCTCAGACAGATGCAGATAGGACACACTGGGGAGATGCCTCTCGTAGTCACCATCAGACAGATGAAGATAGGACACACAGGAGAGAAGTTTCTCGTTGCCATCCTCAGACATGTGCAAATAGGACACACTGGGGAGATGCCTCTCGTAGTCACCATCAGACAGATGAAGATAGGACACACAGGAGAGAAGTTTCTCGTTGCCATCCTCAGACATGTGCAAATAGGACACACTGGGGAGATGTCTCTCGTAATCACCATCAGACAGATGAAGATAGGACACACAGGAGAGAAGTTTCTCGTTGCCATCCTCAGACATGTGCAAATAGGACACACTGGGGAGATGCCTCTCGTAGTCACCATCAGACAGATGAAGATAGGACACACAGGAGAGAAGTTTCTCGTTGCCATCCTCAGACATGTGCAAATAGGACACACTGGGGAGATGCCTCTCGTAGTCACCATCAGACAGATGAAGATAGGACACACAGGAGAGAAGTTTCTCGTTGCCATCCTCAGACATGTGCAAATAGGACACACTGGGGAGATGCCTCTCGTAGTCACCATCAGACAGATGAAGATAGGACACACAGGAGAGAAGTTTCTCGTTGCCATCCTCAGACATGTGCAGATAGGACACACTGGGGAGATGCCTCTCGTAGTCACCATCAGACATATGAAGATAGGACACACAGGAGAGAAGTTTCTCGTTGCCATCCTCAGACAGATGAACATAGGACACACAGGAGAGAAGTTTCTCGTTGCCATCCTCAGACAGATGAAGATAGGACACACAGGAGAGAAGTTTCTCGTTGCCATCCTCAGACAGATGAACATAGAACACACAGGAGAGAAGTTTCTCGTTGCCATCCTCAGACAGATGCAGATAGGACACACAGGAGAGGTGTTCCTCATTGCCATCCTCGGACAGATGTAGATAGGACACACAGGAGAGGTGTTCCTCATTGCCATCCTCGGACAGATGTAGAAACCGTCATTTATTTAAGAGAATGACAGTAGATGTCATCACATTCATATTTTTTTCTTCTTTCTTTCCAAAGTCATTTGCAATTTATGTGAAGGAAAATAGGTACAGTAGACAATCAACTAATAAACTATGGAACGATATTGGAGACATAATGTATTATAGATACAACCTATATCATTTGCAAGATATTTGATTTGGAAATAAAGATTTTAAAATTAAGTGTAATATGCATAATACTAATATATATATATATATATATATGTAAGTATGTATGTATACGTACATACATATATATATACAGACGTACAGTAGCATGCACATATACATATATATATATATATATATATATATATATATATATATATATATATATATATATATATATATATATATATATATATATACATGCAGGTACACATACATATATGTACGCATCAGTTTAGCGGACGCTTATTATAGCGCCCGCTTTGTTCGTTTGTAAACAAACTGAACAGCCTGAATTTATGCCGCACGGTGTTAAGGCAACCACGTCACCTTTTTGTTCAACACTGACACAGGAACGATGTACTAGTTTCAAGCTCGTTAGCTATCATCAGCACCGTATACCCATCTGCCAGATAGTTGAACGTTCGAAAGTATATACTTTCCTTATGAAAATTAACGCCTGAGCAGCCTAATTTGCATATCGAGTGAGTTAAATCGGTCAGGCGCACCGAAAACGATGAGTTGTAATAAAATGAAAACGAAATTTCATTTCTCACTCTTAGTACGGCACTTACTTAAATGCTAATTTTATGCAATTTTTTTTACTTCCGTTGTCACTCTTGTCTTCATAAAAACAGTGACTATATTTCCATTATTTATTTTCAGAATAATTGATTATGAATAACTTTGAACCTCCAAATTTGTGGAAGAGACACGGAGTTCTTCTTGGAATCCGCGCCAGATTTGCAAATAAGCAAATTTCAGACTTTCTCAGCGTCAGCAGGAGAATGGTGGAAAAGGTCAGAAAGGAATTGGAAGATTCAGGATTCGACTACGAAGCAACATCAGAGAGGAAAACACATGATCGACGATCTGACGCCTTCAGAACGCCCGAGTTCGTCGCTGAAGTTCAGGATATCATCAACAATGAACCTAGCAAGTCGATGCGTGCCATTGCAAGGGAGAAAGGCGTGGATGGAAAGCTCATTAGGCTGGAGGTATATGAAGACATTCGCTACGTTTCATACAAGATGAGGAAAGGACAATTTCTGTCAAAAGCGATGCACGAAAAGCGACTGAAGCACGCAAAGAAGCTGATCAACAAGTTCAAACATCCACTGAAGCCAGACATGCTGTTGTTTTTCTCCGACGAGAAAAATTTCTGCCAAGACCAGAAGATCAACTCCCAGAACAACAGGTGGCTCGCTGTCTCATCCAAAGACGTGCCCAGAGTCATGCAGACAAAGTTTCCAGTGACAACATTGGTCTTAGGTGTCGTCAGTAGTCAAGGTGACGTCATGCCACCTCACTTCTTCCCTGATGGCCTCAAGCTGAACACCGATGGCTACATCCGCGTTCTGAGCGAAGTAGTAAAGCCCTGGATCGATCAGGTAGCTGCAGGTAAGCCGTACGTGTGGCAGCAAGACTCAGCGCCCTGCCATACCAACCGAAAGACCCAAGCCTGGCTGTCAGAGAACTTCGTCGACCACACTTCACCTGACAGCTGGCCTCCCAGCTAACCTGACTGCAACCCCCTCGACTTTTTTGTGTGGGGCGCAGTGCAACGAGACACCAACAGATCTAGCTGCAATACGAAAAACGATCTGAAGGCCAGGATCATAAGTGCCTTTAGGGGCCTAAGTCGGGGGACAGTGACGAGGGCCTGTAGCCGGTTCCGAGGCCGCCTTGAGTGTGTGTGTGTGTGTGTAAAGTGTAGTATGCGGATCGGCTGAAAATTTCATAGGCTTGTTATGAAGGTGATGCTAGAGTTCTGAAATCGTGCATGCATTAATTTCAATTCTTCTTATTAATAACTGTATTGTTTCTTTCCAGGGACTATGCTGAAAAATACACCTCACTTGGTCATTCCATGAGAGTATCTTTGAACAATCAGTGCTATAAAATAGGATAATAGCAGTGTGTGTGGGTGTGTGTGTGTGTGTGTGTGTGTGTTTGTGTGTTGTTCATGTGCGTGTGTGTGCTAAACCTAGGAGATGGTGCACTGTCCCTGACCTTTTCGGGTTTCCCCAGACTGGCAAGATTGATATGTGTTATACCAATCAATCGCTCATTCATACCAACAAGATCACCCGGACCCGCTGGGTCACGTGGGTCACGATCCCTTTAAAATTTTTTTTTAAATCACGTTCACTTAAAAATAATTTTTAAATAATTAAAATATACACAGCTATATATACGTCTATATATACGTTTGTGAAGGTGCGTGGCTGAGTGGTAAGAGAATTGGATTCGCAATCGTGAGGTTGTGAGTTCGATTCCTGGACCGAGCGATGTGTTATGTTCTTGAGCAAGACACTTTATTTCACGTTGCTCCTTCTACCTGGAGTTGCGACCGATAGATAGTACTAGCAATTGGAAATACCAACGGAAACATTGTTTCCTCGGTCCGATTTGACGAAAGTCGATCGACTGTCGATATATACGTCTTAGATTTTAATCTGTGCTTTACCACATGAAAAGATGGAAGAAAGCAACTGAGTTATGCAAAAAGCTCTGAGTTTCCATAATGTTCAGCGAAATAAACTCTGACAGGGAGGTAGAAGTGTGGGAAAAGAAATAGCGAAACTAAGAGAGTTGTGTGTGTGTGAGAGAGAGAGAGAGAGAGAGAGAGAGAGAGAGAAAGGGGGAGGGAAAAAGAGAAGGAAAGAGATAAAGAAAAGGAGTATAAGGCTCAAAAATATGGAAGGATCTAGAAACTTACATTGAAAAGCAAAGTGAAATGTGAATAGGAAGATGAAGAAAAATAGGAGGGAGAGGTTAAAAGAGAAGGACGGGACGAAGTAGAGGAAAAGTAACAGTAAGACTAAAAGTAGAGGTGAGAGAGAGAAGGGGCGAGAGAGAGAAAGAGAGGAGAGGGAGAGAGTGAAAGAGAGAAAGAGAGAGAGGGAGAGAAAAGGGCCAGGGAGAGAGGGTGAGAGAGGGGGCGAGAGAGATAGAAAGAGGGGGCGAGAGAGAAAGAAAGAGAGAGAGATAGGTGAGAGAGAGAGAGAGAAAGAGGGGCGAGAGAGAGAGGCAAGAGAGAGAGAGAGAGAGAGAGAGAGGGGCGAGAGAGAGAGAGAAAGAGAGAGATGCAAGAGAGAGAGAGGGGTGAGAGAGAGAGGGGCGAGAGAGAGAGAAAGAGAGAGAGAGGCAAGAGAGAGGGGGTGAGAGAGAGAGAGGCAATAGAGAGAGAAAGAGAGGGGTGAGAGAGAGAGAGAGGTGCGAGAGAGAAGAGAGAGAAAGAGAGGGACGAGAGAAGAGAGAGCGAGAGAGAGAGAGAGAAAGGGGTAGAGAGAGAGAGGAAAGAGAGAGAGAGAGAGAGAGAGAAAGGGGTAAAATAAATGTTGATGGGGACAAATATGAAAGAGGGAAAAAAAGAGGATAGTGAAGGAGGAGGGAGAGAAGGAAGAGTGTAGAAAGAGATTTAGAAATTGTGTAACTATGGTAATTTGTATGATTCAGGCTCAGTAACTGTTTCTGACATCATCTATCATCCCCACACCCCACCACCTCACCTTCCCCCCACACCACGCCACCCCAACGCTGTCATCCCCACACCAGCATCACTATCATATTTTCACTATTATCTTGAGAATATTTCCCCAATCCCCTTCATGCACAAACACAACCATGTTTATCTACCTATCTATCTTTCTCTAAGAAACATATCTATATATCTATCTACCTATCTATCTATCTATCTATCTACACACATATATACACACACATATATCTATATATGCTCATATATATATGAGCACACACACACACATATATATATACTTAAGTGTGTGCTTGTTTGTGTGTGTGTGTGTACATATATATGCGTTCATATATGTGTGTCTTTGTCCATATATATATATATATATATATATATATATATATATATATATATATATATATATAGAGAGAGAGAGAGAGAGAGAGAGAGAGAGAGAGAGAGAGAGATGTCCCAAGGCTCTGATACCATCAACACTATACACACAGAGCTGGC
Source organism: Eledone cirrhosa (assembly GCA_964016885.1). Classification (NCBI taxonomy): domain Eukaryota; kingdom Metazoa; phylum Mollusca; class Cephalopoda; order Octopoda; family Eledonidae; genus Eledone; species Eledone cirrhosa. The sequence continues at coordinate 96,730,543 of OZ024745.1, forward strand.
ATATCTAAGAACTGACTAACTGCCTGATGAGGTCATAGCCATTCAATGGCTATCATCGAAATATATATTATACCAATAAATAAAGGATTATGAGTTCATGCAATTGACTTATGTTTCGTCACTATATATATATATATATATATATATATATATATATATATATATATATATATATATATATACATATATATATATATGGGTGGGGTACATATATAAGTAGGGAATAGCTTTTCTTCCAAACATGTTATATTGTAAACACGACTGTGCTTCAGTTTCAGCATTTTTATTAAGGATTCCTCCTATTTCCTTATTAGTTTTTTTATGTTTAGTTTACTAAATCCATGTGTGTAGAGGCCTTCACGACACCGTCTTCATAATCAGAATGGTCATACCAGGCGTGTATAGTCATGTGTTAAACAGTGGTCGTAAAGTATTATGGGAATGGCTGGAGATTGCAGACGTCTCTGTTAATGGCGTTCAGTATAATTAGTGTCGCGTATGCTGTATCTGTGTGTTACGATTTGGTGTATATCCTTATATTAATAGAGCGTCCATAGTTGTTTGTCTTGTTTTATGTATAATTTCGTACAGGGTTTTAGTGTTATCCACTATTGTAGTTCTATCTATTGTTTTATTTATTTTTATTTCTATATTTTTTTGTTTTATTTTGCATGTACTCTATGGAAATGTGTTGAGATGTCTCCTTGTAATTGCATGACTAACCGTCGGGAAATTGCAATGCTTCTGTGACCGATGTAAGAATTTTGGTCATGAATTTCATAACATTCCTGTTTACATTGATATATATATATATATATATATACACAGATAAATCCACCAATTAATGGTAGGGTCTAAGCCGTATGAAGAACTCAATGTAATCTATCTATCTATCTTTCTATCTATCTAGTTTATTTATTAATGTTAAAGGTTACACAATTCTTATGTAAAACCCCCGCCGTCACGTCTTGTAATGTCCCATTTCTTGGGCGCCCTTGTGGCAATAAAGAAACATATCTATCTATAATATCTATCTATCTATCTATCTATCTAGTGGACGTGGACAAACCGCAGCGTGACATATAGATCGTATTTAGACAGGTTCTTTATCAGAGAGAGAGAGACAAGAAGATGTTAAACTGTCCACAAAAGCACATGGTTGCCTATTCTGACCACAAACTAGTCATCTGCAGAGTCAACCGTGATAGAATACATAGACAAGGACTCGGATACTGGAAGCTGAACGTGTCGCTACCGACACGTAAAGCCTACAGAGAACGGATAAGTAGATTAGTTAAGCAACAGTTGACCGGAGCCATCGTCAACAATAGGTAGTGGTACTCTCTTAAGAGAGCAATTAGAGTAGAGTTGATAGCTTTTAGCAAAGATCTAGCCTTTGAGAAAAACAAAACAGAAACAGAACTATAGCCAAGGTAGAGAAGGCGCTTAGGAGTGGCAACGCAGCTAGAGTGCTAGCAACGAGAACGGCACTGGACTATTTCTTCGATGCGAAACGCGAAGGCTGCGGAGTCAGAAGTAAATCACGTGCTTTAGGAAACGAAGGAGAAAAAGCTGTAAGCTGGGCCCGAGCGGCAGAGGCAAAAAGTGGCAACAAGTCCACGATTCGGTCTTTGAAAGACCAAAACGAACGCGTGCTACTTGACACCAAGCGGGTGTGCACGGCCTTTCAGCGGCACTTTGCGCAACTGTTCGAGCAGAGCGACGGTGCGCCGAACGGGGCAATGGACTTCGGTTCATACCTCGACGGCCTGTCGCGTCTCTCGAGCATGGACGCCGAGTTCTTCGAAAGACTGATCACAACAACTGAAATACGGGACGCTCTGGGCCGCTGCGGGAAACGCAATTCACCCGGTCTAGATGGTCTACCCTATGAGTTTTACATAGGCATAATGGACATCTTCTCTGGCATCCTCAAAGCCGTCTACTACAACTGGAAGCAGAACGGGAGAATTCCCAGTTCTGCAGGCAGGGCCGTAGTAACGCTGATCAGGAAAGACGAGAACAATGGGGACGAACTAAGCAACTTTAGGCCCATATCTCTGCTCAACACAGAGTTAAAGATTTTGGCCAAGGTGTTAGCAACGAGGCTGGCACTTGTCGTTGAGAACCTGGTATGGAAAACGCAAACGTGTGCAATCCCGACCAGGTCCATACACGACAACCTCCACCTCATGCGATACATCATAGAGAGGGTGGGGTGTAAACCTGGCTTCGGCGGGGCTCTGATCAATTTAGATCAGTCTAAGGCGTTCGATAGGGTCGACCATCGATACTTGGAAGCGGTTCTCAAGGCGGCCGGTTTCGGACCCGTCTTCAGAGGCTGGATCAAAGCAATGCACATCAACATCTGCTCGACGGTCAAGGTAAACTGCTACCTATCGGAGCCGTTCGCAATCACGCGTTCCATCCGATAGGGAAGCCGTCTCTCCCCCATTCTGTACGTACTGACTCTAGAGCCACTACTGCGGAAGTTGGAGTTTCTGCAGAGCATCCCGTTAGAACCAGGACTGCGGAAAGCGGCGTCGGCTTATGCCGACAACATGACAATAATGGTGTCGGAAACCTCGGAAATCGGGGAAATCGGCAACTTACTGCAGGAATACGATAGGCTCACAGGAGCAAAACTGAACTCGGACAATTCTGTCGGTTTGCAACTCGGAACGTGGAGAGGCAAACCGATGCCGTCCAACAGTGTCGTCGGACGCTGGACGGAAATTGCTCTGGGTCTGGTTCGGTCCGGAAATCCAGGTATAGAAAAACTGAAACGAGGTCACGACCAAGGTATTCGCGCTCACCCAGAAATGTGCAGAGTGCAAACTACCCTTGAAAGGTCGAGCGGAGGTGGCGAACACTTTCATAGCATCCGTCATCTACTACCGCTTGACCGTCGTGCCTTGTCACTGTGAATACCTCTCCAAGATGGAACGCATGTTCTTCTAGTTACTTTGGAATAAGCTGGCTCCACTGGTGAGTAGATCCGTCTGCTCTCAGCACCCTTCCAACGGAGGGCTGGGAATGCCGTGGCTGATGATGCGCAAACATGCGCAAACACGCGCTGAGGCTACGGCATCTCCAGGTATTCCTTACCGAACAACCGGTGTGGGTCCCGTTTGTGAAACAGGCCTTCCCGCAACTTATCTCGCTGACGGAGCTTCAACCCTGGGTCAAATGGAGACCGAAGAAAATGGACGCCTGGCACATTGAATGCGCTCAGGCGCTCACAGTCCTCTTTCAAGCGGGCACAGCAATCAGTGGAGACTCCACTTCGACATTCTATAGAGGGTTAGTACGTTAAAAGCGCAACGACGTGCTCGGAGAGACTCTGGGCGTCGAAGACGGTAGGACTTTCCGCTCGGGACCCATGGACAACTTCCAGAGGTCCCTGGCCTGGCAGTGCTACCGAGGAGCTCTACCAGTTCAAAACAAGATCTACAGGCACGGACAGGGATCCTTCCAAGAGGACGTATCCAAGATGCGAGCAGGACAGTGAAACAGTCCTGCACGCAATTGTACACTGCCCGGACTTAACCGACCCGTGGAGCTACGCAGAACAACTACTGTCACGTATGGGACAAATCCAGTTGACTGCCGAGTCCATAGTAAGCATTAAACCGCCAACTTCTTTCAAAAACGAAAGAAAGGCGGTTTTCCTCTGTATAGTGGCTATGGTAAAAGAGATTATATGGTGGACGAGATTGAGAGGACTGAGGACAGCTACCTTTCTCTTCAGACAACAACTCATTCCCTTCTTAAGGTCCACTTTAGAAGGAGAATCAGAATGGAGAGAGAGGAACTGCACCCCAGTAAATTTACTGAAAGGTGGGTGAATGTAACAAAAATGGCCCGACTGATTGGGCCTTCTCTGAATATAAACCTGTAGGTTGAAGATGAGAGCAAAATGAGGAAAGGAGCACTTGCACAACACGCTCCTGGAGTGGAGGGTTGTTCTATCTACGGATTATTAAACAACCCATTTTGGGGCCTCCCCCTATTGGGGATTTCGATTGTCATATTTGTTTCAATATTTTTACACGATTGTATGTAAAATCCCCGGCATGTGTCTTTGTTTTGTCCCCTTTTCTTGTGCGCCCTTGTGGCTAATAAAGAAATATATCTATCTGCATGCTCTCCCAGTTCCTGTGGAAGAAGCAGGCTCCACTGGTGAGGAGATCCGTCTGCTGTCAACACCCTTCCAATGGAGGGATGGGCATGCCGTGGCTAATGATGCGCAAACATGCACTGAGGCTACGGCATCTCCTATTCCTCATCGACCAACCGGTGTGGGCACCGTTTGTGAGACAGGCCTTCCCACAACTTGTCTCGCTGGTGGAGCTGCAGTCCTGGGTGAAGCGAAGACCGAAGAAGATGGGCGCCTGGCACATTGAATGCGCCCAGGCGCTCACAGCCCTCTGTC
>OZ024745.1:96737477-96742477 GCA_964016885.1 Eledone cirrhosa
ATATATATATATATATGCGGGGAAAAGCAACGGTTTAAGTAATAAACACTGTTGTAGATAATGTGAAATTGTTTAAGAGCCAATAAACCAATATTGTTAAATTAGCAATGTCGTGTGCCGCAAAACAACAACTGAGTTTCCGGTGAATCTGCGACCTGATTTCGATTTCCGGTTGATTTGATTTGACTTCACTTTGATATGACAAGAACAACACAAGTTCTCATTTAAGGCTCTTTCCTCAGACTTCTCTCTCCTTCGCAACCTCTCATTCTCTATTTTACTTCATCTCTGTCCCTCTCACCTCTGCTTTCTGCCCGTCGCTCTCTTCACTTAACTCTCACTCTCAACCAATCTATTTCTGTGTGTAGGAAAAAATATATTATTTCACTCCAACAGAAAGCCATGAAGTATGAAAAAATGGAGTATGGCCGATTGAATCTACCCTAGTTCCTGTGCACTCCGTATATTTACGAAATCGGAGAAATAAAAGATAAATTCAACGATGCAAATTCGGAAGACAGAACGTAAAGATACGGAGGTAAACCTTGCGAAGAATTTGTTATTTTAATTTATTATTTTCACCACCCACAGTGTTTGCCTTTTTTCTCTTGGAGCCTCTGTAACCCAAGGAAAAAATAATCCTATTTTTTAAAGTGGGGAGGTATAAACACAATAAAACCCTGTTTTCTCATAAAATATCTGAGGATTTGTGTATACGTCTTAAAGCATATTTTAAACTTGGTATGACAAACTCTGTAGACGAGAAATAAGCTTCCGTCAATCCGATTTCGATTTTCCGTTAAAACTATTTTATGTCACTCGTGCTGTTAATTCCTTTGAAGAAAAAAAAAGCAAATCTCGTTCATCTTTTTGTCACAAAGTGACTTGAGAGCAATGAATAAAAGTTAGTAAAACAAAATAATATATACAGTTGCTTCTAACTTCCGTGTAATGCAAAGCTTGGTGAAATAAAGTTGACATTTAATGGATTTCAATCACTTCGATATTTAACATTGGTTTCTACAACGTGATGTGTATGAAAACAGTTTACTCTTTCAACAAGACCCTTGTCTTATGCAGGTAACTCTTCTTATTACCTTGTTTGTTATTCAGCAGACGTTAACTTAGACGAACCAAGCATAAATACGAATAGTACATAAAAGCGCAATAACATTTTTAAATTCTCTCCCTCTCTCTCTCTCTCGCTCTCCCCCTCTCTCTCTTTCTCTCTCTCTCTCTCTCTCTCTCTCTCACTCTATCTATCTATCTATCTATTATCTATCTATCTATCTATCTATATATATATATATATATATATCTCACACTCTATCTCTCTCTCTCTCTCTCTCTATATATATATATATATATATATATATATATATATATATAACGAAGGAAGTGTGGCAATACACTTTATGCTTAATTAAAAGCATTTTGAAGACCGTAAGCTATTGTTTTAAAGTAGTGTCAAATTCACTCACTTTGATCTCAGCAAACAGGGGAGATAAGCCGACAAGACTTGTTTCGCTTTGGTTGAAGCTTATCAAGGCCAACTACCCCACCTGTTTACTGAGATCATTGATGTTATATTCTTATAGAAATCTAGTAAATAATCAGGAGCTGATTATGAATTTGTCACTACTTTAAAACAATAGCTTACGGTCTTCAAAATGCTTTTAATTAAGCATAAAGTGTATTGCAAAATACATTATATATACATCCATATATATATTGCTATTTCAGAGCTCCAATTCTAATTTTTAATTTCTGCCTGACTAACAACCGCTCTGCATAATCAGCTCCTGATTATTTACTAGATTTCTATAAGAATATAACATCAATGATCTCAGTAAACAGGTGGGGTAGTTGGCCTTGATAAGCTTCAACCAAAGCGAAACAAGTCTTGTCGGCTTATCTCCCCTGTTTGCTGAGATCAAAGTGAATGAATTTGTCACTACTTTAAAATAATAGCTTACGGTCTTCAAAATGCTTTTAATTAAGCATAAAGTGTATTGCAAAATACATTATATATACATCCATATATATATATTGCTATTTCAGAGCTCCAATTCTAATTTTTAATTTCTGCCTGACCAACAACCGCTCTGCATAATCAGCTCCTGATTATTTACTAGATTTCTATAAGAATATAACATCAATGATCTCAGTAAACAGGTGGGGTAGTTGGCCTTGATAAGCTTCAACCAAAGCGAAACAAGTCTTGTCGGCTTATCTCCCCTGTTTGCTGAGATCAAAGTGAGTGAATTTGTCACTACTTTAAAACAATAGCTTACGGTCTTCAAAATGCTTTTAATTAAGCATAAAGTGTATTGCAAAATACATTATATATACATCCATATATATATTGCTATTTCAGAGCTCCAATTCTAATTTTTAATTTCTGCCTGACCAACAACCGCTCTGCATAATCAGCTCCTGATTATTTACTAGATTTCTATAAGAATATAACATCAATGATCTCAGTAAACAGGTGGGGTAGTTGGCCTTGATAAGCTTCAACCAAAGCGAAACAAGTCTTGTCGGCTTATCTCCCCTGTTTGCTGAGATCAAAGTGAGTGAATTTGTCACTACTTTAAAACAATAGCTTACGGTCTTCAAAATGCTTTTAATTAAGCATAAAGTGTATTTCAAAATACATTATATATACATCCATATATATATTGCTATTTCAGAGCTCCAATTCTAATATATATATATATATATATATATATTAAAATACAAATATTAATAAAATAGATGTTCTTTTGATCAATAAAATTTTATTATACATATTTCGGAGGTACAACAGTACGTCCTCATCAGACAAAATACAATGATACATGACATACACTGAGATATTAAAGGGTTAAAGATTTAATCAAGGTAGTGATTAACCAAAGAGAAAATTCAACATTTATACCCTAATAATGAGAAAATGCGAAAACGTAATAGATTCAATAGAGAATGTGTGAGTAAGAAAAACGTTGCTTAATGTGACAGCTATAGAGATTTTAAAATGTAGGATACTACAAGTTATGGTTATCTAGGAAAACATCTCATGAATTATTCCTGTCCATGAGGGCCGCTGAAAGAGGATTTAAAGAGAGGGAAAGATAAAGGGGAGTAATATATGCAGAAAGAGATTTTTTCCCAAAAGCTAAACGGTTAAGTTTCAAAATATTTCATTTATGTTATTTTAAGGGTGAAGAATCAAGATTTTAGGTCTTTAAAAAAGTTGCTGGTTATTTATATTTATTAATTTTATAAATTCTATAAGTGTGTTAACATTTCTAAACTTCTGAATTTTATGAGGATAATATTTAAAGGATTTACCTGGCCAGCGAAAGGAAAATTTACACTGTTGAATATTTTCCTAAATGTAAAATTTAATGAAGATTACCTATAAAAATGTCAACATTTTCGGTATGTAAAGCTTATGAAGTACTTATTGTTAGAAATATTTAAATAACGATTATGTATATAGAGATATATTAATGAGCCAGTATATTTTAGGTAAATGATAACGAATATAAAATAATAGATTGAAGCATGCTAAAGTTAAATAGATACCTATATATAAAAGGGTGTAAATGCATGAATTATTCACAGTTCAAAATAAATAATAATCTACAAATTTAGAAGTTATCTAAAAATTATGTATATAGAGATACAAGGAGGTATATATAGATATATATTAAGTATTAGTGATACAGTATACTTTAGGTAATTTTAGATTGTAATCTTATATAATAGATTTCAACGTGTTACAGTTAAATACATACATATATATAAGAAAAATAATAATAAATGCATGGATAATTCAGAGTTCAAAATAAGGTCCGTAATAATTTATAGTTTGGATATTTGCTCTATATTTGAATCATGGATATAAAATACGGTAGGTATATTTAAAAACTTACAAAAGATAATTACATACATATTATAAATAAAAAATAAAAAATGTAAACACATGAATGATTCACAGTTAAAAATAAGTTCCGTAAAAATATACGGGTTGGATATTTAAACTAAAATTTTAAACTTAGATAGGAAAATAAAGATAGAGAAATAATGGTATGGATCAAAGTTAATAATTTTATGTTATGTATATCAACGTATCAGCGTGTTATTGAACAAGTGTCATTCATTCGAGCGTTATTTCTTCTATAGACAGTTATAAGATAATGCAATATTAAAGGCCATTAATGTTTTTCCCTGTTGATTATATACGTCTAAACCAAGTTTTTGATGGTTTAGTGTTTCTTTCTCTTTTTTTATAGTTTTGTGGGAGGCTAAGTATGTAGACGTAGCTTTATGAAGGCAACTAGAGAATAATTCACTTTTTTTGTTAATTAGGGTCTCATAGTTATTAATAATCAACAGGGTCTCCATTGTACAGAGCGCGCAGTTATTTGATATACTAGAGTTACGGTAAACTCCACAATTCCGAAGTTTTGTTAAAAAAAATGGAGTATTTTAAATTCCTCTCTTTTAATGACCATATGAGCTGTGATAAAGAAGTGGATGATTTCCTCTTGGAGTTCGAGAATGAGTATTTATGGTTCGCAAATCTGGCTTTAAATGTAAAAGAAGTCGATCCTATGTAGTTGTATGTGTTGTGATCAGTTTTTACGGTGCATTTATAAACCAAATTACTATCTAGACAATTATTTTGCAAAGGGCAGTCAGTTTTATTTCTACAATTACATTTTGGTTTAGTATCATTTATGTTAACTCTATTATTAAGATCATTATGCTGGTTTTGTTTTAGGATTTTAGTGTTTAATTTGGCAATGTTTTGGGCCATGTTCATAGTTGTAGAATACGAGAATTTAATGGTGTGTCTATTAAAAATGGAATGGTATTTATGTTGAGTAGGGAAAGAGGTGTCCAAAGCGTCAAAGAATAATTTTGCAATTGGTGTTCTAACTGCGACCGAAGCAGAGGGGGGGGGGGAACCATACGACTGATTTAGTTCTAGTTCTTTTCCTCGATTTATT
>OZ024745.1:96749977-96802477 GCA_964016885.1 Eledone cirrhosa
TTTTTCCCCTCCTCCCCCATTCCCCCCCCCCTTCTCCTCCTCCTACTCCTACTCCTTCCCTATCTCTCTCTCTCTCTTTCTCTGTTCATAGTTCCATCCAAAAATTAGCCATCCGTTGACTGCTGCATCAAGTCTTTAAGACGATTGACTGAGTCATCATTGTATAATGTGTTGCAATATAAACTTGGTTGGTTAACAACTTATTCTTGCCAGCGTCTGGAGTCAAGGGGAAGAGCGATTTGGATTTGAGTGTTATAGCATACTGTATACTGTTCCTTTATATTTTTACACAAACACGTACACCCATAACTACACATGAATTTGTATATATGTATTATGTACGTATGTATTTATATATGTAAGTACGTACGCACCTATGGATACATTTATGTATACATTTGCGTATGGATGTATGTATTTATGTATGCATGTATACATTCATTATGTATGTACGTATGTACGTATTCATGTATTATGTATTTATACATGTACGCATGTATTTATGTATGTATGTTTGTATGTATATGTGTATTTATATATGTATATATGTATGTATGTATGTATTCATGTATTACGTATTTATACATGTACGCGTGTATTTATGTATGTACTTACCTATGTATGTGTGTATGTGTAAGTGTATCTATATGTGTATGTATGTATGTATGTATGTATGTATGTATGTATGTATGTATGTATGTATGTTGTATGTATATATGTATGTATCTATGTATGTACGTTTGTATATGTGTATCTATATATGTGATTTTTGGATGAAGAGATGACCCCTTAGCTTTTGTCAAGGCAGAATTCTAGGAGAAGGAAAACTCTGATATAACACCTGCAACCCTGATGGTATCCAATGATGTTGACTTTTTCTTTTTGGTAAATATCATCTTGGTTAAGAGAGTGGGACTGGCTTTGTGCAGTGCCTTTGCTCACTATAAAAGCTTCACGGCACAGACATTGCTTTATATCTGGAGATCTCTCTGCACTTGTCGTCACATGGTACCATGGACCCAGCACTATGTGTCAATAATTGTCACAAGTGTAGTGTTTGTACCAGAGTTTTCAAGTCGCTGGCTGGACTAAAACGTCACACTCGTTCAGCGTATCGGTAGGGGTTATCTTACATGGATATAAAGTAGTGGCCGTACTCGAAAACGAGTTGGCAGCCACCATCTATATATGTATGTATGTTTGTATATATGTATGTATGTTTGTATGTATGTATATATGTATGTATGTTGTATTGCTGAATTACTATATGACTACATTCCAGCCGACTATGGTCAGGGTATTATATAAGTTAAAATCGACTTTTTTTGGCAGATTTGCCTTATATCCTCCCAAAAGGAGAATTTGGCTTAAATTATATATAAATATGTTATATACATATATATTCAAATAAATAATCGTTTCTACTTTAGGCACAAGGCCAGCAATTACCCAGTACATTACTGGTACTTTATTTTATCGACCCCGTAAGGATGAAAGGCAAAGTTAACCTCGGCGGGATTTGAACTCAGACTGTAAAGGGACGTAACTATGGTAGAAAGCATAGCGTCCGACCCTCTACCGATACTGCCAATCCACCGCCCCGCCATTATAAATAATATTTATATATATATAAATAGTGAAGGCATGTGACTGATTAGTAAGAGAAGTGGATTCGCAATCGTGAGGGTGTCAGTTCCATTCCTGGACCGAGCAATGCGTTATGTCCTTGAGTAAGACACTTTTATTTCACGTTGCTCCTTCTACCTGGAGTTGCGATCGATATTAGTAATTGGAAAGACCAACGGAAACTTTGTTTCCTCGCTCCGATTTGACGAAAATCGATCGACTACCTATATATATTAGAGAGATAGGGAGAGAGATAGATAGATAGATAGATAGAGAGAGACAGAGAGAGAGAGAGAGAGAGAGAGAGAGAGATACCGACCGCGGTGCCAAGCAGTTTCGACTCGTCTATTCAGCAAGCCTTTTGAAGCGGTATCCTCGGTCTCATATATTTCTTCAATTAAAGAGAGTTAGTTCATTTAGAATCAGTCGACTTTTAATAACACACACTAAGCACTCAACGGTATGTGTTTTTATCCGGAGTTTTGTTATTATATTAATAAACATACAGGGCACTGGATGGCAGTATCGGTAGAGGGTCGGACACCATACGTTTTTGCATAGAGTTAGGTCCCTTTACAGTCTGAGTTCAAATCCCGCCAAGTTTAACTTTGCCTTTCATCCTTACAGGGTCGATAAAATAAAGTACCAGTAATACACTAGGATAATTGCTGGCCTTGTGCTAAAAGTAGAAACAATTATTATATATATATATATATAAGTATGTATACCTACATACATATATGTATACAGACGTACAGTAGTATGTATATATATGTACATACATGCACACATATATATATGTACGTATGGATTCACCGAACATTTATTATTATGCTCGGTGTGTTTGTAAACAAAAATCCCGAATTAAGCCGTACAGTGTCTAGCAACCATCGTTGCTCATTTGTTCAACACTGACAAAGGAATGCTGTACTAGTTTCAAGCTTATTAGCTATCGTCAGCAACGTATACCTTCCTGCCAGATGATTGAACGTCTGAAAGTATATACTTTCCTTCTGCATATTAACGGCTAAGCAGCCTCATTTACATATCGAGTGAGTTAATCGGCCGGGGTACTGAAAACGATAAACGGAAAAACTGAAACGAAATTTCATTTCTCACTCTTAGTACGGCTGTTACTTAAATATAAGTATGTATACATACATATATGTATACAGACGTACAATAGTATGTATATATATATACATACATGCACACATATATATATATATGTACGTATGGATTCACCGAACATTTATTATTATGCTCGGTGTGTTTGTAAACAAAAATTCCGAATTAAGCCGTACAGTGTCTAGCAACCATCGTTGCTCATTTGTTCAACACTGACAAAGGAATGCTGTACTAGTTTCAAGCTTATTAGCTATCGTCAGCAACGTATACCTTCCTGCCAGATGATTGAACGTCTGAAAGTATATACTTTCCTTCTGCATATTAACGGCTAAGCAGCCTCATTTACATATCGAGTGAGTTAATCGGCCGGGGTACCGAAAACGATAAACGGAAAAAATGAAACGAAATTTCATTTCTCACTCTTAGTACGGCTGTTACTTAAATATAAGTATGTATACATACATATATGTATACAGACGTACAATAGTATGTATATATATATACATACATGCACACATATATATATATGTACGTATGGATTCACCGAACATTTATTATTATGCTCGGTGTGTTTGTAAACAAACATCCCGAATTAAGCCGTACAGTGTCTAGCAACCATCGTTGCTCATTTGTCCAACACTGACAAAGGAACGCTGTACTAGTTTCAAGCTTATTATCGTCAGCAACGTATACCTTCCTGCCAGATGATTGAACGTCTGAAAGTATATACTTTCCTTATGCATATTAACGGCTGAGCAGCCTAATTTGCATATCGAGTGAGTTAATCGGCCGGGGTACCAAATGAGCAACGATGGTTGCTAAGCACTGTACGGCTTAATTCGGGATGTTTGTTTACAAACACACCGAGCATAATAATAAATGTTCGGTGAATCCATACGTACATATATATATATGTGTGTGCATGTATGTATATATATACATACTACTGTACGTCTGTATACATATATGTATGTACGTATACATACTTATATTTAAGTAACAGCCGTACTAAGAGTGTGAAATGAAATTTCGTTTCATTTTTTCCGTTTATCGTTTTCGGTACCCCGGCCGATTAACTCACTCAATATGAAAATTAGGCTGCTCAGTCGTTAATATGCATAAGGAAAGTATATACTTTCAGACGTTCAATCATTTGGCAGGAAGGTATACGTTGCTGACGATAGCTAATAAGCTTGAAACTAGTATAGCGTTCCTTTATCAGTGTTGAACAAATGAGCAACGATGGTTGCTAGACACTGTACGGCTTAATTCGGGATGTTTGCTTACAAACACACCGAGCATAATAATAAATGTTCGGTGAATTCATGCGTACATATATATATGTGTGCATGTATGTATATATGTATATACATACTACTGTACATCTGTATACATATATGTATGTACGTATACATACTTATATTTAAGTAACAGCCGTACTAAGAGTGAGAAATGAAATTTCGTTTCATTTTTTCCGTATATCTCTATCTCTCTATATATATATACACACACGCGAAGAGAGGGAGGGAGAGAAAGAGGGTGGGAGTGATGTAGAAAGAGATGTGTTCGTGAGTGTATGTAAGGCTTTAGACACTAATATGGAGATGAACTGATGAAATTGCCTTACATCCTGAAAGGGATTAAGAATGCTGGGCGCCTATAACTGTCAAAATGAACGAATTATAGATTGAATGTATAACAGAATAAAGGAATAAATGAATTATTTGACAAAGTGAGAATTTATCTGAAGAAGATATTTATTTATAGGCCTATATTTTTATCTCTAGAGACAGATGAACAGTTTTACAAATAGCATAGCTAGTAATACAAATTTCAGAAGTGTTATATATGCATGCAATTCCTCAAATGAAATGTTAAAATTGGACTAAAGAAAAATCTCTGTTACGCAATTAAAATACTATCATAGCTTTAATGTATTGGATATAGGGAAATATATAAGTATAGAAATTATATTCTGTATAGAACAGTTGGAAGTTAGATTACATTTTGTAATGCACGCGAAAACTGATTCAGTACAGTTATTCTATTTTGGCGAAATTCCACGCTATATTAATTAAAACTGGTAAGGTGTAAATATTATGGACAATAGATGTACGTATATGTGTGATGCATTTACGCGGGCACGTGCACACACATGCACATTGCACATAGAAACATACTCACAGACTCACGTGCACACGCACAAATATATATATATATATATATATATATATATATATATATATATATATATATATATATTTAATATCCTCTTACTGTTGGCGAAAGTCTAGGTGGATGTAAAGACTGCAATTTATATTGATGGCTTCGAATCACTCTCTCCCCCCCCCTCTCTCTCTCTCTCTATCTATCTATCTATCTATCTATCTATCTCTCTATCTATCTATCTATCAATCTCTCTCTCTATCTCTCTCTCTCTCTATCTCTCTATCTATCTCCCTGTCTCACACTCTCACCTTTTTCTTTCTCGTTATCACTAACAATAACACATTGTCTGCTAAAACTGCATTATTAAAGCTCCGATTTCTCATTAGAGCCTGGAAATACTTCATAACCAAAGGATTGTAGTCTAGGGATTAATATGTTCGACTCACAATTAAATAGTTATGGGTTCAACTACTGGGCCTGTCGATGCCTTGTTTTTCTTCAGCAAAATACTTCATTTCCCGTTGCAGCTCCTGCCAGGAGTTACGACCAGCAAGAAACTATCAGCAATAGAAAGATCAATAGAAACACTATTTCTTTTGGCCGAGTTAACTATTAGCCTATTTCCTTTCTCCCTTTTTTATCGATCAATTGTTGATCCTCTACAAAGCAGCTTAAGTAAGACTCTATTGGAGTAATGTTAACATTGGCAATGAGATGTTTGTGAAGTTTGCAGCTAACTGCATTAACAAAGTGTACCTCTAGTATTTCTATAATGTGAAGTGAGCTGTTTTATGTATATAGTAGTTGTTATGATTTAATATGAAGAGTTTAGAGAGCCAGAGAAAGGGGTGTATAATCTACAATGTATCTAATACACAGCTTATTGTGGGAGTGTACAAACAAAATATTAGTTCCATCATTTAGTATCTGTCACTGTTACAGTATATCGCTACAACGTTTGTCTATTTTTTCTTACTTTTCGATATCTTCTATATGTATTGTGAATGCTGTGGCGGTGTTATATGCAATCCTTGGTATATTTATTTTGTGTATTTGGTAAATTTATATTGTTGGGTTTGATTATCCGGATCAGTTGAAGACGGTTACTTCTGACAGGACCCGCTGGAAGGAGTGTTCGAGGAAGAAGAAGAAGAAGAAGAAGAAGAAGAAGAAGAAGAAGAAGAAGAAGAAGAAGAAGAAGAAGAAGAAGAAGAAGAAGAAGAAGAAGAAGAAGAAGAAGAAGAAGAAGAAGAAGAAGAAGAAGAAGGAGGAGTTTGATTATTGGTTGCAATAGTTTTTTTTGTGTGTCGTTGGGAAGAAATAGCCATGGTGGGTTTTGCTGGTGCTACTTTGAGTTTTGAAGCAAATTGCTTAGGTAGTTGGTGTAGAGTAGACTATTGGGAGGTTGTAACTGTGATGACATATATGCATAAGGTTATATGTATGCTTGTCAGATTTGTCACAATATGATGACTATATGTAGACACAGACACACGCACAATTAGACATGAAAACCATTGAGGTGCCATCAGCATGGAAAATAAATACTAATGTAAGCGATAAAACAATGAATATGGAGAACATACCCAGCTTTTTTTAATTTATTATTATTGTCTGTTGGGAGGTGTTAAAGTATTTTGTTTATAAGTGGGGAACAAGGCGTAGAATCGAAAGCATTGCTGACATCAATAGTAGTTAAAATGGTGTGTGACGGATTTTTGTGGTTTTTATTATTGAAACAAAACATCTATTTGTTTTTAAGGTCTTGGAGTAATGTGCTGGTTGTGGACCCCTATTTGGAGAGAATGTGTGATTTGTGATATCAAAGACTTGTTTTCTAAGATGTTTTCTAGTGTGTATAGGAGGGAGGTGGATGTGTATGATGCTATTTCCACTATGTTTGGGGTTGGGGGGGGGAGTTGGGTTGGATAGAAGTTTTATAGGTGTAATGATGTTTGCCTAGGTTCCTGATTTCGGAGATCTTACAGCGTTGGTACGAGTAATTGTAAATGATAGCTAATGCATTAGCTCCCTCAGGTTTTAGGTTTTCTAGGCATGTGCTTGTGATCTTATCGGACCCTGGGGCCTTTGAGCTTTTCGATATACCTATTGATTTTTTCGTGGCCTATTGAAGAAAAGGGACTTTAAATCAAGAAAATATTTTTTTATGGTGAACCTGATTCATTCTAATTGCACAAAAGCCAAAATGATTTCACTGAGTTGAAACAACGAATTTTTATATTCACATAAACTCTACAGATTAAGACCACAAAATTTTTTTCAATCAAGGTTTTATATACATACACACCAAGCTTCACGTTTCCGATATTACGAGAAGTGTCCATAACACGGAAGGATCACAAAACTGACTTTACAAATAGAGGCAGCTACATTAGATTTATTCAGTAAAGATACTCATTAAAAGATACTAAGATCAATATTAGGAAGTTTACTGAACTCCAATAATGAACCAAGAGCAGATCGCTTATATCCTTGTTAAGAAAGCGTTCATAAATATTTACCCTTCAATATCAAGACTTCTATTAGTTGTAGCTTTAGATTTGCACAGCGCGCGTCTCTGTTTTTCTATTGTGGCTTCAATTGTACGAAAAACACTGAAACATGGTATCTACCTGATGTCTTGATAGGGTCACATGACAGCTCTGTGTGACCTTGTATAATCCTAGACATCCTCAAGTACAGAAACCCTAGTGACATCATTAGTCTATATCGTGATATTGATCCTGCGATTGCAAACCATTGAAATGACCAAACATTAGACTCTTTTCATAAAGAACTACCAGCTGCCTCCAATAAATTGAGCTTTACGGTAATTGTAGCAAATAACTTATCAAAGGCAGACATTTTGATGTAACAATGATTTAGTATCAGGAACATATGAGCCCTTCCATAAACAAAATAAAAGGCTTAGCAATATAACACGTCTATCTACATGTACCAATCCTTAACACCCCTATTTTTCCATTGCATTCAAGTTCTATCCTACCTTCCCCTAATTATACATCTGTGTGCTTATCCATGTGTTGTGAACCATCTCTCTTATGGTATTAACTTTTGGTCTAACCGATACTCAAGTTCGGTTATTAGACCTGATATTATAATTGCAAAAGGCAAATGTATGATGAGCCTGTGTTTACATATCTACATTAATACACAAGCATTTACATACGAATAAACTCTATAGTTCTACTTTATTTATAGTAAATTTAATTCTCGTAGCCATTAAAGGGAAAGAACAAAAGTTAAAACAGAGTTAACACTTCTTAGTAAACTCTTCATCTTTATCAGACGAGAACAAAATCTCGCTTTTTGACGTTTGTTAACGAATTTTAACGAACCGCCATATTATACAGTGTGATTTAAACACCAGATAATATCAACTTCACACGCGTAACCGATGATCAAACACATATCTATGTATGTACTCGTTATAAAACAAGTATAATTATGTATGTGTGCATTTGTGTTAGTGTATAATATACATGTTTTTCTATCTTTATATTCATCAATACATACAGATGTATTGAATAGGCGCACTCGTATGTCCAACAGTGTCTGAGTAGATGTGTCTATACTCCGATTGTGGCTTTGTAGTTAGGGTGTTCGGCTCACGATCGTAAGGTAGTGAGTTCGATTCCCGGTGGCATGCTGCTCCAGTTCACATAAATGAGAACTACATTAAGTGTGCACGTGTCTGTGGAATGTTCAGGCACTTGCACTAGTATTAATTTTACGAGGAAACGAGATAAGATGACAAATATGGAACCACATCAACAGTGACTGCAACGGCAACGACAACCACCATCACCAACACAATCACAAATGACAACAACAACTACTACTACTACTACTACTACTACTACTACTACTACTACTATTACCAACACCACAACGACAACCACAATCACCATTACAATCACCACAACGACAACAACTACAACTACTACGACAACAACAACCAACACCACCATCACCACAACTACCACACAACAACAATAACAACTGCTACTACAACAATTACAATGACAACGTCAACAACCACCATCAACAACTGCAACAACAACAACAACAACAATCACCACAACGACAACTACCACCACCACTACCACCAACAACAACAACTACAACAATTAAAAAAAAATCCCAGTAAAGTAACGATTAGGTCTACGAACACGTTATATATTGATACCAAAGATAAAAGCAATGACACTGATGATACATTTACCAAATGAACTCTTTATTTTTTTTATTTACGTTTTATGTTTCGTTTTCCGTTTCATTTCACGATTTCCTGTTGGATTTTTAATTCTATTTAGGGATAAACATTTTATGGCAAATGAAGTTATCTATTAATATTAAATTAATAGACTATAAAACATTATAGGCTACGACACAGCTGAAATGTTAATAGATAATGTTCGCGTTTATATATACAGATATACACACAGACAAATACAAATATATGTATGTATATATACACACACATATATATATATATATATATATATACATATATATATATATATACATGTATATATATATATATATATATATATATATATATATACACATGTATATATATATATATATATATGTATGTATTTATATATGTATGTATGTATATGTATTTATGTATTAAGTATATATGTGTGTCTGTGTATGTTCATCTGTACATATAACGGCGCACATTACCTATTAAACAGGTTCAGCCGTGTAGTTGCTTATATATATATATATATATATATATATATATATATATATATATATATATATATATATATATATATATATATATATATATATATATATATATGTGTAAAAGTTCTATTTAAATTGTTGGGATACAACAAGCAAATATTTTTATAACTGATATAAAGCACTCAACAAATAATTGGAGTAAAAATACGATATTAACAAATAGAAAGTATATTTATAAAACCATATTTATTTCATTATACATATTTCAGACTATTCGGGAGCTTCCAACAGTAATGGTTGCATTCTTTAAGGGTATGTCAATATTTATTTATAAAACTGCTCTATATTATATTTTATCTGATGAAAGCACACCATAATATAACTTGGTGTCCTTGAAATATGTATAATGAAATAAATATGGTTTTATAAATATAGTTTCCATTTGTTAATATCGTATATATATATATATATATATATACAGATAAATCCACCAATTAATGGTAGGGTCTAAACCCTATGAAGAACTCAATGTAATCCGTATGTAGAAGATGTCGTGAAGCAAAGTTTATTTTCGCCAAAAGTAGATCGGACCTAACTATGAATGAAATTAAGATCGTCACACATGCCAGACAAACTCTACTGGACTTCCAAGACGAGTATTTGACTAGAAATACATATAGTGATTTATATGATATTACTATGGGCTCGATGGATTCCGCCCAGGTTACGGACCTTGTGGGCCTCTTTCTCCTATATAATTTAAATTCATCTTTTCCCCATCTCAAAGGGGGTCTATATCGCGATGACTGTCTTCTTCTATCTAACAATCTTAGTCTGTCAGCAATTGAAATAAATAAAAAGCATATTAGGAAATTCCTCAAAAATTACTATAATCTTACAGTTACTTTTGAAAATAGCACTAAAATGGTCAATTTACTCGACATCACTTTAGACCTATCAACAGGCACTTACCAACCCTACCACAAACCAAACCAAAACCTCCATTATATACACTCACTATCTAACCACCCTAGTTCCATACTAAAAAATCTAGTGTACAATATCTCACTCAGATTATCTAAATTAACATCTAATGAAGAAATATTCTATAAAAATGAACCTTATTATAATGAGGCGTTAACTAGAAGTGGCTACAAGGATAACATATTTTACATACCTAACACCATGAATACCCCTAGCATACAGCCAAGAATAGCAAACAAACACCGTAGAAAACACCAAAAAGTTAGTGCCAGCAATGAAACACCGAAAAACCTAGATCCTACCATTACTCCCAATATCCACATTAACACGAATGACACAAATTCTCTAAAAATCATCAATCCTAACGATTCCGAATATTTCTATAACTTACTTAATATTATTACTACAAACCATATGAAAACACCTAACTCCACTACTCTTAAAAAAGCAGTTAATAATAACATCTTATATCTTAATTCTCACAATAAATCTAATGATGTATCACCTATTTCATTGAACCTTCAACCTAACCAAACTACATCCTTACAATCCAAAAAACCAGAGAAACATATCCGAACTACTGTAGATAACAAGAATAATACCAACATTCCAGGTCCTATCAATAATGCTCCATTAATAAAACTCCCGATATCATCTATAAATCAAACAAAAAGCAATAAATCAAAAACTAATACAATTCAAAAATCTACTAAACAATTAGTTCACACCCATAATAACAATCATAATATTATAATTTCATCTGATAACAATATGTACCCTCAAACTTCTATACATACCCAATATAATAAGAGGAAACCTTTTAGAAACCATAAAAGAAATGTAACATGGTATAACGTTCCATTCAACTTGCAAACTATGGGCCAAATCCCTAAAAAAATATTTACTATTCTCGATAAGCATTTCCTACCTAACCACAAATGCCATCAAATCTTAAACAGAAATAGAGTAAAATGTTCTTACTCCACATCGAGCAATATACAACAAAAAATAAATGCATATAACATCTATAAATGTAAAAAAGCTCCATGTATACCACACACAATAGCACACCACACACAAGATAACTATGGTAATACGACAACGCATAACCAGAATATTACTACATACCCCCCTGCTACATCCGCTCACTCACCTCACCAGCACAATACAGCAGCCTACAACCAACTACCATCTTCCTCATCCTTAATAGGGACTAAGAATTACATACCCAATCTAACCAATAGCTTCCAAAACAACCATGATTCTATAAACGTTATATCCAGTATAATTTCACCAACTAACAACCCTTCGGGCCGTGACCACCCAACCGTAAACCCTTCTCTCCCAAATAAAAGGGTAGACACAAATACTAGCACTATTATTGAGAATACAGATAGCACATCTGAAACCCTATATGCAAACGGTTGTAATTGTAGAATAAAAGATAATTGCCCCTTAAATGGAAATTGCTTAATTAATAATATAGTATTTAAATGTGTAATCACCACTAAGGACTCTAATCAATTCTATATTGGATCCACTTCTAATCCGTTTAAATCGAGATTGTATGCACACACCCACAGTTTCCGAAACACAAAATTAGCTAATACCACTTCTTTAGCAGAAGCAGTTAATAATTGTAAAAAGAGGAATATTAAATATAACCTAACTTGGAAGATTCTTAAGAGAGCCATTTCTTATCAGGGCAATAGAAAAGAGTGTAGACTGTGTTCCCAATAAATTTTTGAAATTACTAAATCGAAGGACACTCTATTAAATAAAAGACAAGAATTAATTATAGTATGCAACCATAAAATTAGAAGAACATTCAAATATTATAAATACAACTAAACAAATATAGAAAATGATATAGGAGAAAAAATGTGTGAGTATGTGTGTGTGTGTGAATATGTATATGTGTGTGTATATGTATGTGTATGCATAAGTGAATGCCTCTATTATGTGTGTACGTACAAGTATATGTGTGTGTGTATATAGTATGTGTATGTGTATGTGCGTGTATATATATGTGTATGTATGTGTATGTATGTGTATGTATATACGTGTGTGTATATATATGTGTATATATATGCGTATGTATATCTATATATTTTTTTTTTTCTGCTAATAGAATTAATCCATGGATTAAATCCTATATCTCATCCCTATAACTGTTTTAAGTAATTAACTATAATTTAGCACTATATATTACATTATTTTCAATAATCTAACAAACATTTTTAATTCATATCCATTTAAACCTCCTTTTTAAAAAAAAAAACAGATTATTAATGTAGATTCTTATTCGAAAATATAATTCCCTACAGGGAAAACTTCATTCTAACCATTCTAACACAATACAATACTTACACAAACTTTAGTATTTTCTTACCTATATAATATTTTATCTATATTTTATCTAAATTTTACTTCCATTTTGTTCCATTTATATTCCTCTATTTATATATTTTTAGAACAAATTATTCCTCACAACAAAGAAATTAAAAACATTTTAAGATTGTTCTATACCATTCTACTTGACATAACACACTAATCTCAGTTCCCCTTTTCCTCCAACCGTAATCTTCTTTGACAATCAACACTTTTATATACAATATGTCTAAATTCATTTACACTAGCAACTTTCATTTCTTTTCTTAAAAGTCATTTGATACCTCATCCCCTGACGGCTTATTTATTCATCTACTACTACCAACTTAAGGATCTATACTGCCCCTTCCTATTCTTACTATTGGTCAACCTCAACCTGGTTATAAAACGTTACTTATTTATATATATATGTTTTTTTGTATTCTTCAATAAACAAAACTCATTATTTCTGAAGACGGCGGGGAGTGAAGACGTATGTATATTTTCTTACTATGATATTTTGTAATATATTTTACATAGATCAATATTAGAATGGACATACGGGGAACTACCCCCCCCCCCGAAACGATCGTAAAATAATGAGTTTTACTATGAATTAACCGTTTTTTGGTTAATTTCATTGTTTTAATATATATATATATATATATATAGTTATACTTTGGGAGGGTCATGTTGCCAATAAGAAACACACGCACCAGTTGCTTTCACTTCAATTTATTATATATTTATAAATTTATAAATTTACAAATCTACAAACTTATAAATTTCTGGTTGGTTGGTTCCACAACCAGATAGTTGTTTATATATAGTCATAGTCCTTTCGTCACACACTCTGTGACCTCTTCAGTGACTGGGGATTCCTTTCTTTGTTTCTGTGCCTTTCCTTTCTTCTATCCTACGCCATTTTGTTTCTGTGTGTGTGTTGTGTGCTCAGTTTGCGCATGCGCCACACCCGGGTGTCTGTGTGTGTTTGTGTTCATTTATCTATTTGTTTATTTATTTATTTATTGTTGGTTGGTTGTTTGTTCTATGTGTGTGTGTGTTTTCATTTTGTCCTGTGTGTGTTTTCATTTTGTCCTTAATTGTAAGTTGTGATGTTGCTGTTCCACTCATATTTTCTATTTAATTTTGGTTGTAATTCTTTTATGCTTACTGCCTCTGTAATTTGCCTAAACATTGCATCTTTTCTGTGTGTGGATTCTATTTTTATTTCTATGTTCTCTAATCTACCCCTGTGTTCTATCTTAGCATGTTGGTAGAGCACAGATGATTCTTTATTATCTTGAAGGTCTCGCCAGTGTTCATTTATTCGTTCCCCTATACTACGAGCTGTCTCACCTATGTACACTATATTTTTGTTTCTACATTGTCCTTCAGTACATCTTATGCTATACACTACATTTCTAGTTTTACAGTTAATATGGGGGCTTATTTTACAGGTTATACATTTCTTATCTATACATGAGGGTCTTTGGAACGGGTATGTCTTGCTAATAAGTGCTTTTACGGAGGTACCTGGTCTTTCTACTATCTTAATATTGAGTTTATGTTTATTTAAAGTAGACTTAAACAAAAACTTAAAGAACAATTAGAAGACAGCTTAACCCTGATAATGTACTCCCGCTACGTAGATGATATAAACATCGTAGTTAAGACACCCCCACTAAAGAACAGTCAGGAACTAGAGAAAAACACAATGGAAAGCATCCAGCAAATAGCAAACTCCATCCACCAGAGCATTAGAGTTACTATAGACTACCCAAGTAGACACCCCAACCATCGATTACCTGTACTAGACACAGAGCTCTGGTTAGATACCATTAACAACCAAAAACAAATCCTCCATTCCCATTATGCCAAACCCATGACTTCCAAACATCTGATCCACCGAAACTCGGCCATTTCGGACCATACCAAAATCAACATACTGATTGCGGATTTGGTACGGGTGATGAGAAATGTGTCCCGCATGTGCAACCCCGAAGAACTAGAGAGACACATACAACACTTCATCCACCGTATGCAGTTCTCTGGCTACAATCAGAGAGATAGAATCAGAGTGTATAGAGGAGCCAGAACCAAATGGGAAAAAATGGTAAATAATGACATAAATAGAACCTGCCCCTTGTATAGGAGCAAATTTTGGAATAGAATAGAAAGAACTAGGAACAAGGCCAATAGAATAAACTCATGGTATGATAGCAATAAATACCAGAGTGTAATGTTCATCAATACAACCCCTAGAGGCGAACTAGCCTACAAATTTAGAAGGGCCCTAAATAAACATAAACTCAATATTAAGATAGTAGAAAGACCAGGTACCTCCGTAAAAACACTTATTAGCAAGACATACCCGTTCCAAAGACCCTCATGTATAGATAAGAAATGTATAACCTGTAAAATAAGCCCCCATATTAACTGTAAAACTAGAAATGTAGTGTATAGCATAAGATGTACTGAAGGACAATGTAGAAACAAAGGTGGTGATGGTTCACTTCCAGTCTTGGCAGTCTGGAATTGAATCATCAGCACAGTTGAGGTATGTCATACATCAATTTATATATTTTATCTGATGAGGACGTACTGAAAAAACAGCACAGTACCTCCGAAATATATATAATAAAATATATTTTCATTACGCTGAATGTCTATATTTATTAATATTTTGAATTAATATTAATAACTCCAGAAAACTTCGCTGGTGAGTGCTTCTAATCTATTTTCAAACTATATTCATTGATTAATCAATGAACCTTGTTTAACTTTTGGTTATATATATATATATATATATATATATATATATATATATATATATATATAATATATAAGATCAAAAGATGGTTAAAAGAGTTCCATGTATTATATTATGCGCATTTCAAGAATAGTGCAGTTTTAAATCAACATGATATGTTGATTTAAAACTGCACTATTCACAAGTGTTTTTTAACCTTCATATCATGTCTTCCTATTTTATCTGATGAAAACACAAATATTATTGCATGATGATATTTGTTTTTGAAATGCGCATAATAAAATACATGGAACTCTTTTAACAATCTTTTGATCTTATATATTATATATACTCCAGTCCTACAAACTGTAGAGTGCTTCTTATCCGATATCTGCATTGCTTTATTGTACTACAATAAAACTCACCTCCTATATATATATATATATATATATATATACATATATATATATATAGAGAGAGAGAGAGAGAAGAGAGAGAGAGTCACACACACACACACATAAATATGTATATACGCATTCATACATACATAGATACATCTACACTTCAATAAGTGCGTGAAATGAAATATATATATATATATATATATATATATATATATATATATATATATATATATATATATATATATATAAAATAATTAAGTCAAATATGTAAAATTTGGCTTATTTATTATAAATTAAAAATTACTGCTATATATATTTCGGTGACAGCCATCATTGGCTGTGACCTCTTCAGGCAGTCCGAATTGGTGTGGAAAGGACAGGTACACATGTTGTTGAAGTGTGTTTTACTCCGTCAATACATCGATATGTCCAGCTCCTGCGTGTGTTGCTATTCCTCCGAGGAACTGGAATTATATGTGTTAGAACAAACAAATTTCAGCGTCATAGGACACGCTCGTATCCCATTGGTCAGTTGTGAGAACATTCCTCCGTCAAAAGTCTATAGAAATTCTTCTGAGGCAAGTCAGCCTGTTATAGTTGTTTTTGTCAGAATGTTTAAGTACAGCTGACCTCCTCCAGTGGTAGTGGTGTTAAGGGGTCAGCTTCAGTATGCTGCTATTATGGTCTGAAGAATTTATGTGTAGACTGGCATATATACATCTATATATATATACATATATATATATACATATATCTATACATATATATATATGTATAGATATATGTATATATATATATATATATATATATATATATATATATATATATATATATATATATATATATATATATATATATATATATATATATATATATATATATATATACATACTAGGCATACGACTTTTTTACAACCCCATATGAGCATGCTATTTTCTAATGAAGTTTTTGTCATAAAGAAAGAATTACAGTAGATTTTTGTAAATTTTGAAAAAAATTCTTGCACATACTAAATTATATTTTTAATTTTTTGGTAATTAGCTAGTCCCATAAAATAAATACCTAAAACAATAAATTATGACAATAAAAAAATTATTTTAATTAATAGTTAAACAAAATTTAATTTCTAAGGTTCTACTACTTTTACAAAATGACAAAAGGGCCTGCACAACTTTTACAGCTCGCTCAGCGCACAATTGGAGATTCTTCATTAGACTAAAATTTTCTGACGGTGTTTGCAGCCTTTTCACACTTGGCCTTAATTAGTTGGTCAATGAGTTTCTGCTTGCTGTCAGCTCTATACAGTTGAACCACATTTTCCACATTTCCCCACATTCCGCAGATGTATTCGGCACCAGCGCGCAGCTTCGCTCGTTCATCAGGCATCAAAATAAACCCAAGCAACAAATAAATTGCTCGGCTATTCCAGCGAGCATTGTATAAATTAGGTAATTTGTTAACATTTATTTTAGGAAACACACCGTTTTCAAAGAAATGTTGCACGGCTATCATGAGATGCTGAAGGAAATCCATGTCACTTCTTCAGCGCGTCGGGGTTTCATTAATTTCCGTCGTTTCATTTGAAAAGTTCTGCTTCAGTTTGTCATAGTTCTTTAAAATGGCCTCTACAAAGTAATAATTGATTTATGGTGAAGTTGTTTTGCTACTATATAGTTAATCAAAATAAACTTTTAATGCACGGTCTAAAATGTGGTGCTGGCATCCAACATATAATGGCTTGCTGTAACCGCGACGCGCGAACTCACTGATGAGCATGGCAACAACTCCTGCCTTTTTGCCGGTATTGACACTAGTTGCATCCGAGACTATGATCACGATAGATTCCCACAGTTCATATTTGTCAATAACTTCTTTCAATCCATTAAATATAGTAAGAGCCTTTCCATCGGTTAATGCCATCGGCCTCAGGCGTATTTTTTTCTCATCATGTTTTATCACTACAACCTGATATTCTACGTCTCTCATTCGTTTTCCATCAACACGAAGGCTCCATTTTTTCCCTTTTGAGTTCATTTTTCCACTTTTCCATGAGTTTCTCATCTTCTCTGATAACTGCTTTGTGCACTGCCGACTGACTCGGGGTGCTCAGCTTAATACCACCACTTTTAAATTCGTTGCAAACTGCTGCTGCTTTTCTACTAGGTAATTTAGTATTTCTTACTAGGTTAACAGCATGAGCTGTGTTTTCTCTTTTTCGTTTTTTTTCTGGTGAACGTGAAGGTTTGTAATCGCTGGTATTTGTATCGGTGTCACTGTTAGTTTCATTTGAGTCCAGATGAATGTATGAGCAGGGTGGCTTATCATGATCTAGTTCTTGTTTTTTGTTTTTAATTCTCTTAGAAGGATGGATTTTCTTTTCGCTGTCTATTTTCATTGGAATATACCCAACCTTTCCATATCTCTCAACTTGCTTTTCATAAAATGACAAATCTTCGGCTGCTAACCATATCCCATATCTTTTTGTAATGTCAAACAGAATATTGAAACTCGCAGAGCCAGGTCTTTTCACTCCTTTTTCCTTTTTTTAAATTATTTTTTCTATTTTTCGAGGTGTTGAAAGTTTGTTGATAGTTGGAAAGCTCAACTTTTCCCATAAATTTTCACATACTTCAGTAATTATCTTAATTCTTTTTTTTTTGGTATTTTTCTCTTCAGCAGCAAGAGTGATATATCTATCAACGATCTGTTGCTCAGTAGGTATCTTGCATAATTCGATTAATGAACTTTGAATTTTCGTTTTCCTAGGTTTCCTTCTCTTCTCAAAATGACAAATATTTTATGCTCAAATCTTTTTACTTTCCTCTTTAGCAACTGGATTTTTATACATCTGAAATTTATAATATTAATATAATATAATTATAAATATTAAAATATATTAATAAATATACCTCGCATATTTTAATTTAATCTATTTAAGTATTTTATGAATTTTATGAACAGATTAAACTGACAAATAAGTGA
Source organism: Eledone cirrhosa (assembly GCA_964016885.1). Taxonomy (NCBI): domain Eukaryota; kingdom Metazoa; phylum Mollusca; class Cephalopoda; order Octopoda; family Eledonidae; genus Eledone; species Eledone cirrhosa. Next base: position 96,769,112 of record OZ024745.1, read on the forward strand.
TGAACAAGCAATAAAGTTGATCCATTAAACAATTTGAAGAAGAATACTTATTTTATAAACTGTTAAATTGCACACTATATTTTTATTACATACATACGTATATTGTATATGCAATTCTATATTAGTTAATCAATGTTAAAGAATCTACATTGTGCAAGAGTTTTTTTAAATTCTAATATTTTTTTTACATGCTCACAAGTATTTTCTAGTAAAAGTTCATCTGAAAATGGCATTCTCATTTATTTTTTTAAACAAAAGTGGAAAACTTTAGGAATATGCCTATTATACACACACATATACATATACATATATAAATGAAGTATTTCCGTAGGAAAGGTAAAGGAAAAGAGAGTACTCTATGTAGGCTACAGAGCTTTTTGTTATGTAATAAACAACGTAAGATAATTATTTCATTTACCAATGGTTTCTTGAAGACACATACTTATGTCTGTCTTCATTCATCAGAAAAAATATTTATAGATATAAATATTTTTTCTGATGAATGAAGACAGACATAAGTATTTGTCTTCCAGAAACCATTGGTAAATGAAATAATTATCTTATGTTGTTTATTACATAGCTATATATATATATATATATATATATATATATATATATATATATATATATATATATATGTATACAGAAATGGTGGTATGAGAGAAATATTTTCTGCATATCTATGGAAATTTGCTGTATCTAATCTCTCTATATTGTAAATATCTATCCTTAAATACGTATACCTCTTCATACACTATTTATTTCTCTCTGTGGTTTACAGGTTATATTAACATTACAGCAGAATTATTATTTTATAACGAAAATAGGATATCAGATCAGAATGTACATATATATATGCATAAGACTATAAATATATATATATATATATATGTGTGTGTGTGTGGGTGTGTGTGTGTATGTGCGCTTATGTGTGTGTGCGTATATGTGTGTATGTGTATGAGTGTGTGTATGTGTGAGTGTGTATGTATATATATATATGTATATATATATATATATATACATATATATATATATATATATATACATATATATATATATATATATATATATATATATATATATATATATATATATATATGTATATATATATATATATATATATATATATATCATAAACACACCACACAATATTTGTTTTGACGATGCAATCATGCTTCCCTTGATATCAACTCATTTATTGCCAATTGTGCAAACAGATAGAAATAACAAATAACAACAATATCAACTATGAAAATACATGAAAAGCATAACAACTCTAAGCAAAATGAGCATCTAATTAATATAAGCTAACGCAGTAACGAAATAACCACTACTAACATTTGCTTCATATTGATTCGTGCAGTTAGTGCAGTAGCAACAATAACTACAACAGCAACAACATCAATAAACTAGAGACAAACAAGGGTGGAACCAATATTTATAATTAAATGGAGTTGCTTTAAATGATGCTCTTAAGGTTAGGGTTAGTTTTGTGATCAATATTAAATTGTAAACACTGCAGCTAATTATAACAATATTTGCGTAACGAGTCACATAGTAATGAATTCATTTGAGGTTTTCAGGCATAACCTTGCTTTTCTGTATCTTGATAGAACCAAAACTCGTTAAAACACAGAAGCTAGCACAAACGTACATACCCGAGCGTTGACATTCACTCACCTACACACATACACATACACACACATACTGGCATATTCACTCACATACACACATATACATATACACACATACTGGCATATTCACTCACATACACACATATACATACACACACATACTGGCATATTCACTCACATACACACATATACATATACACACATACTGGCATATTCACTCACATACACACATATACATACACACACATACTGGCATATTCACTCACATACACACATATACATATACACACATACTGGCATATTCACTCACATACACACACATACATACACACACATACTGGCATATTCACTCACATACACACATATACATATACACACATACTGGCATATTCACTCACATACACACACATACATACACACACATACTGGCATATTCACTCACATACACACATATACATATACACACATACTGGCATATTCACTCACATACACACACATACATACACACACATACTGGCATATTCACTCACATACACACATATACATATACACACATACTGGCATATTCACTCACATACACACATATACATATACACACATACTGGCATATTCACTCACATACACATATATACATATACACACACACATACTGGCATATTCAATTCCTTTATAGCTTTTTAATAGTTAATTCTAATCGATGCCTTGCAACCTACATCGACGCCCTGATAATGGATATTCTGCTTCACTATTTTCATTTCTTCATTGGTCCAGAAACATAAATTTATTTTAACGACCCCGGAGGGATGAAAGGTGTTGGCGTGGTAGAAAATATGGATGTACAGAGATGATAACAATAAATAAATTATAATAGTTCTCTTTTATTTTCAATCTAGCACCAGAAAGTTTAGACCTCTTTCGGCCTAGCGGTACTATTATTCAAATTCGTTAAACAGCACGTGGCCTTTCAAATATTGTGAAGTCCTGGCTTAGAATGGACAGTAATTCATGCATAGAAAATTAACTTTTTTTTAATAGCAATAACAAAAGTCTTACTTGCATGGCGAATATAACAACTGAGGTGAAGTCTACAACTGATATATTGACGATAAAATATGACACTCCCCTGTCAGCTTACTTCTGCACTTACCACAAGGATGAATTGCAATGTGATGTCTTACACAACACAAAACAACACTAAATTGGAAAATATTAGTATTTAAGTGGTACAATTCCCCACAAAACTATATGACTAACGATAGAAATGATAGTCATAGTCATAGTAGACTACAATGTTTATATAAATATATAGATACCATACTCTAGATACAAATATACAAATACAGTTAATGTACACTAGTTACAAATATACAAATATACAAATACAGTTAAGGTACACTAGTTACAAATATACAAATGCAGTTACAAAACACTAGTTACAAAACATGTACACTAGTTAGAAAACATAACACAACACAATCATTAATATATACATACAGTTATTGTATACTAGTCACTAATATATACATACAGCTAATATACACTAGTCACTAATATATACATACAGTTAATATACACTAGTCATTAATATATACATACAGTTAATATACACTAGTCACTAATATATACATACAGTTATTGTACACTAGTCACTAATATATACATACAGTTAATATACACTAGTCACTAATATATACATACAGTTAATATACACTAGTCACTAATATGGTTAGAAAAAGCTATCTCACTTACCGCTTTTCATAGGCGCCGCTAAATCCCATGGCTGGTTTCTCCTCTTCCATGTGTGTCCAACTCATTAACACCCGGGAGCTGCCAAACTCGCGTCTACACCGTTCCTGGTCACCACTAGAGAGAGTCCGATCTGCTGGCCATTCCGGTCGAGCACCCTTCCGGCCAAGCACCCTTCCGGTCAAGCACACTTCCGGTCGAGCACTCCCCAGCTTCCGGCCACCGCACACCACACCATACCCACACTCCCCCCTGATCTCAAGGAAAAATTTCCCCCTCGTCCTTCTGCATATGAAAATCTGCTGTCCAGGTTGGTGGTTTGCGACTTCTTTGCGATCTCCGCAGTGTTGGGGAGGCACTTTGGGTTTCCTCTTCCTCGGAGTCCGTTGACACAGTGATTCTACGGACATCCAAGACATGACGTGGTACTCCGTCCACGGACACATTGTTCTGGGAATTTACGGCCGTCACCGTTGCCCTTCGCCATTGAGATGTGCAACGTGCATCTGGGGGCTTAACCCAGACTTATTCGCCCACCTGCACGAATGCATTCTCTCTCCCCACTGACCGTTGTGGGGGCGTGCACGGGTGCCGCCACTCGTATCTGAATACTGCTCTGAGTGGCACCGATTCCTCAACCTGTCCCACCCGAGGGGACATGTTGTACCAGAACACTGCCTCCATTGGTGAGATGTGGTCCCACTCCGCCATTGCCTTGATCGTCCGGTGGTGTCGCTCCACAATTCCATTTCCGCTCGGCCTGTACGCTGCTCTGAAAAAACGGTCCACCTTCCATCCATCGAGCATCTCCCTCAGCACCTCCGAGCGGAACGCTGCGCTGTTGTCCATCAGCAGTTCGTCCACAGGGCCCCGCTCCAAGAACACCTCTCTCAACGTCCGCATGATTTCCTCGGCCGTTCCAGTCTTCATCTCCCTCCATATCGCCATCCGTACTGGTCCACAGTCGACCATCGAGAGGTACGTTCCCTGTCGGTAGTGCGTTACATCCACCGCCAATCGCTTCCAGTCGCGATCCACCGGGAGGCTTCCCGTTTCGTTCACACCCGGGGCGAGATCAATGGACTGACATCGGACGCAGCCTCTAACCACCCTTTGAACATTGTGTCTGTTAACGTCCGAGTCGATTCTCTTGGCTAGGAACAGGCTCCTATCCACTCCCGTGTGGTGCATGTCATGCAACCCTTTCAGATCCGACTCGGTCAGCCGACATACGGCAGCTATCTCCTCTTCTACCTCCTCCGGCGCTTCCATCCAGGCTTTCTTCACCCTGGTTAAGGCGTCCGCCCTATTTTTCTCTGAGGGCACGAAAACTACGCTCAGCCTCAGGTCGAACTCGGTGGCCAGCTCTCCTAAAGTTCCCAGGCGGCGCTTTATCAGCATCTCCGCCGCTCCTCTCGTTCGCCCTCTCTTCTCACTGGTGAGCACTGATCTCACCCATCCGACTACAGTAGCCGAGTCGGTGCGTATCTCGATGGTGCGCAGTCCCCACTTCAGAGCGAGGTTCACCCCTCTCAACACCGCGTCCAGTTCGGCCACATTGATGTGGTTGCAGTCGTCCTTCTTCCTAAGCCAGGCTGCATCCTCGACCTCAACACCTCCTATCTCCAACGTGACACCCAGCGCTATGCTGCTGGCATCGCACCATACGGTCCCGCTCTGCGATTTGGGAACATACCAGCGTCCCGGCACTGGGTCGTCGGCCTTCACCCTCTCTACGATCTCCTGCATCATGGCCACCGTCCTCTCTCCCACTCTGTCACTCCACGTCACACCTCCCGCTCGTCTCTTGACATAGCTGCATGCCGTCCAGAGCCACCCAACAATCGGGTAGTGACCCACCAACATTCCACACACCGAGAAAAACTCCCTCCTACTCATACTTGGAACCAGTTCTGGAACTTCATTTCCCCTCTGGAATACCAAGACGCTCGTCCTGTCTCACAGTAGCCTAAGTCCCAGCGCGGCTCCTCCCTCCAACACTTCTGACCGCTTCGCAGCCAGTCCATACCCCTGTAAATGACTCGTGGCCCCCGCCGCCGAAACTACAGAATCGTCCACTAGGATGTCGTCAATGTAAGAATTAGTGGCCCTCTTCACCTTGTCGGCCTTTCCCAGAATGATCTTGAGGACCACCGCCATGATCTTCGATGCGGAGTTCAGCCCGAAACCGAGCCTGGTCAGGCAATATGTTCGGCCCTTATACCTGACCAGCTGATACTGCCAGAGCTTCTCATCTATATCTAATTGCAAGTATGCCGACTTTACATCTACGATTGCGGAACCCCCCGTCATACGTCTCCACTCACGCAGGGTTCCCCACAGACATCCGTGACCTCGCCACCCGTGTGGCATGATACGTGCTCGTTCAGCTCCCGAAAGTCCAGTACCGGCCTCACCTTGTTCTTCGTGGGTTGCGCCACCGCCATTAACGGCAATACTCCGCATTTCACCTCCTCTTTCCAGGGAAGCAGTATGCCCTCCATAATCCATCTCTCTACCTCTCGCTCGAACTCGCTCCTAATGTCTCCCTTCAATGTGTGTTGATAGCAGCCCACTTTGGTCTTCAGAGTTGGTGGTTCTCCCTTCCAGTACCACTCAACAACCCATCGCTGCCCATCGAATACGGTCTTGAAGTCTTTGTCCTGCACAGTGTAAGCGGAGTATTTCTCCTCGTGGGCCTTCTGGTTCTCCTGTCGCGTACTCACAGCGCATACCGATGCAGCGCCGCCAAACGACACACCGACGTTGTTCACTGTGACGCCTCCTAGACGGCCTATTGCGTCCATGCCCATAACCACGCCGATCCCATCCACCACGTTGTCAACTACGATGGCAGAAAGCCTTATTTTCCTTCCCCGTACCGCCATCTCCACCTCGCTGCGACCTCGGCATTAAATTTTCCTGCCGTCGACTGCCCTTACGCTGCTCTTCCCTATCCACCCCTAATCCACCCACGCGGTCACCAGTGTCGTTGTATAGACCGTGTCCACGAGGGATCGCTGTCGCTTTCCCCTCACGAAGACTTCCACCACGAGCAGCGCCTCTACAGTAGGTCCCCTTGGATCGTTTCCCTGGTCGCAGTTAGTAGCGATGTGGCCTGGTCGCTTACACCGGTAGCATATTATTTCCGGCCTTGACTCTCTACAGTCTCTCGTCATGTGCGGGCCCTGGCACCTAAAACAGCGACCTCTAAACGTTCGCGGTCGACCGCGTGCCGTGGTTGCCTCCCTTTCACCATTTCGCTGCCAGCTGTCTTGAGCCTCTGTAGTTGCTATCGCCGCGAAACTCTTCTTGGCATTTTCTGCTATGATGCGGGCTTGCTCCACCAGTGAACGCATCTCCATTTCTTTATAACCCGGGACTTGCTGCAGTTTCACCGCTATTGTCGTCTGGAAATCCATTTATGAACGCCAATTTGCGGGATTTGAACTCAGATCGTAAAGGGACGTAACTATGCTGGAAAGCATGGCGTCCGACCCTCCACCGATACTGCCAAAACACAATACTAATATAGACATATAGATACCATACACTAGTAACAAATAAAAATAAACTGACTGGTGACTGATTTGTGTCTCTGCGGTAATGTTTAAATCAATAAGATAGACCCTACCTACTAAATTGAAGCAGCAACACACACCAACGTCAATTCTACTTGATCATGAAAGGCTGAAGCTGTCTAAATAATGATAGATTTCGGAACTTTACTTCTCCAAACAAACTGCAAATATGAAACTATGAAAAAAAACCCACTTAAAAAAAACAACACATCACCCAACATGGCCTCAGCCCATCGGCTGGAACACGTAATGGAATAATTCAATACATAGTCATGTTTTCAATACAACACATATGTAGTTCATGATTTCACATGCTTTCTTAACACACACACGTACACACACATACATACATACATACATACATACATACATACATACATACATACATACATACATACATACATACATACATACATACATACAGAAAAAGTTGTGCTTTACAGAAAAAGTTGTGCATGGATACTTGAGGCGTAAAACACAGACCATAGAGGGGATAAACCACTCAAAAAGCCTGGCATGGAGTTCCGACAAGTTTATGAGATCACACCTTGAGGGATATCTCTATGCAATACAGGAACAAGAACTCCCTACCAAATATCTGCTGCACAAAAGAGGAGGGCCAGCAGCTGACAATAAATGTAGGCTATGTAAAACAAAGATCGAGGATGTAAGCCACATTGTTGCCAGCTGCGAAAGAATGTCATCTCGCTACTACCTCCCCATGAGACACGATGGGATAGCTAGAACCATCTGGAACGCACTTCGGAAAACAACATTAACAACAAACGAGGAAGAATATATTGAGACAGATGGCACTAAGGAATACTGGTGGAACCTGAAAATAAAAACTGCCACCAAATTAAAGCACAACCGGCCTGATATTGTTTGGGACCACACATTGAAAACGTGTTCTGTTGTGGAGATCAGCTGCCCACTTGATGTAAACGTTGTCAGAAAAATACAGGAGAAGGAGGACATCTACGGACTATTGATGAGGAGTTTACAAATCCAGTATCCAAGATACACCTTTAGCTTCATACCCATCATTATTGGAGCTACGGGTTATATAGCAACCCGCTTGGACCAAAGTATGACTGAACTTGGATTTGCGGACAAAAAGCGCAGATCCCTAATTCATAGTCTACAAATGGCTGCGATAGCTGGCACCTTCAAAATTTGCAAAACATTCTTGCGATTCAAGGGATGACAATTTCTTTTCTTTTACAACCTTGCCACGAGGAAGGTTGCCGGTCAAAAAAATATACTCGAAATTAAGAGAAAGAGATAACATACATACATACATAGATACATACATACATACATACATACATACATACATACATACATACATACATACATACATACATACATACATACATACATACATAGATACATACATACACACATATATACATACATATGCAGGCATAACAGACCAGATATTATGATATAGGATAGGGAAAAGAAAGCATGCACAGTAGTGGAAGTTAGCTGTCCAGCAGATGCCAATATAATATCAAAGATTAGCGAAAAAGAGAATATTTATGCAGAACTGATGAGAAATCTGCAGATACTCCACTCTGACTATACCTTCAGATTTATACCTGTGATTATTGGGGCACTGGGTATGTTAGTAACTGCCTTAATACAAATCTTGAGAAGCTGGGCTTCACAGAAAAAACACAACTAGTTAGGAAATTACAAGTACAGTCCATTAATGGAACAGTAAAAATATGTAAAACATTCCAAAAATGTTGCCTCTAATAACTGCATATACACATGTACAGATACAAAGCATATGCACATGCACACATTCAACTCAAAACATCCGCATCCACACATACAATAACATCCATACCTACACACACATGCATGCAGACATGCAGACATATCTACCTAGTTGATGTTGTGTAAATTCCACTGAGAGAGTCTTGTAACTATGTTAGAAACCGACTCTCTCTCTTTTTTTCCAAAAATTTGTGAAATTATAAAACCAGAAGAATATACATACATACATACATATATACATACATGATGGCTGCCCCCTCGTTATCGATATAACATTATTAATAATTATCAATTAATTCTATCGTACAATGCTTGTGCGTGAAGATTTTTTTTAAAGTGAGGAAAGACTGTGCACTGAGCCAATCCCACTCTCTGAGCGACAATATCTATAACCCGAAAAGAGGAAGAGATCAACATCATCGGTAACTACTGAGCCGCAGGTTTTATGTCGGAGTTATCCCAGTTTCCTGAGTTGCTTCTCCTAGAAGAATGCCCTGACAAAGGCTAGGGGTCCTTCACCGCACGATCGGGTATCCAGCCCGATTATTTCCATGTCCCAGCACATATACGTACACATGTATATACATATTTACACATTTTGGGATGGCCATTGACTCTTATGAGTTCTTCCATCTTTTGTCTGGTTTTGTTTTTTGTCCTGCGGAGTATCCAAAATCCCCCTCCTTACCAAGTAAACTTGGTGGGGTTGCCGGTTTAGTCGTCGACGATCCGAACATGCGACAGGTTGTACTGGGTTACATGCTACCAGTAGCACTCAAGAGTGACCCGACATTAACATACATACATACATATATATATACATACACACACACACTTACATACATACATACATACATACATACATACATACATACATACATACATACATACATACACACACACTTACATACATACATACACACACTTACATACATGCAGACATACATGCATACATACATACATACATACATACATACATACACACACTTACATACATGCAGACATACATACATACATACATACATACATACATACATACACACACACTTACATATATACGTTCACGTCAATTGATAATGGAGAATAGAATGGAATTATAATGGAGAGAAAAATCACTCCTCGATTACTATCCGACAAGGTTCGATGGAGAAAAAATACACCAAAATGAAAGTCTACAATATCTCAGACTATCTACAGACTAAAAGAAGAACCGGAAGGATTGATTCTCAGAGCACAAAAACAATGTCTGACCACAAATAACTATATAACAAAATCATTAAAGTGGATCCTAACACCAAATGCAGAATTACAACTAACAAAATAAGACTATCGACTACATCATCTCCGGCTACACACACACACATACGCCCCCCCCCCCTCACACGCACACACGCACCCCCCTCCACACACACACACATATATATATATATATATATTTGAAAAGGGAAGTATGGTTCTATACAAAACAGTGGTTATAGATAAAAGGTGAAGTTGGAAGTCGCACGTGCTATTTCCAAATTCACCTTTTCTTTCTCTCTTTCTCTCTCTCTATATATATATATGTGTGTGTGTGTGCATGAAATACACACACACACACACACACACACACACACACACACACACATATATATATATATATATATATATATATATATATATATATATATATATAGGAACCAGTAAGACCCCGACGGCTGAGCTCAAGTCGTTTCGACGGCTAATTACCCACTCTACTACCCTAAGTATTGAGTACTTTGGTGCGTTATGGTCCACCTGGTTCCTTACCACATTTCCTTCGTTATATATATATATATATATATATGTCCCAAGGCTCTGATACCATCAACACTATAAACACAGAGCTGGCATATCTAAGAACTGACTAACTGCCTGATGAGGTCATAGCCATTCAATGGCTATCATCGAAATATATATAGCAGTAAATAAAGGATTATGAGTTCATGCAATTGACTTATGTTTCGTCACTATATATATATATATATATATATGGTGGCCAAATGTCTTGCTTTAAGAAAGAACAGTCCTGCTTTTCAATTCTTTCATTTGTCCTGCGCTACCTCAAGAGGCACTTTAAATTGTCCTTGTATTGGGACCCTGTCTAAAAAAGAATTATATAAATTGCCTAATATTTTCTTTCTTAATCATTGTCTTGAAGTATTCTTAGAAACTATTGAAGCACTAGAAACCAAGATATTTAGTATAACTTCATTATTGAAGCTAAAATCTCAACTGAAAAGAAACTTGGAACACGAGTAAAAGCCTGTTTGTTTCTTTTCTAATTTTTATAGTTACCTAGGAAATGTGAAGCAGATGCCTGGTTATTCTATCCCAGAGATACCTAGGAAATGTGAAGCAGGCGTCTGGTCACTTTATCCCAGATATACCTAGGAAATGAGAAGCAGGCGTCTGGTCACTTTATCCCGGATATACCTAGGAAATGAGAAGCAGGCGTCTGGTCACTTTATCCCAGATATACCTAGGAAATGAGAAGCAGGTGTCTGGTCACTTTATCCCAGATATACCTAGGAAATGAGAAGCAGGTGTCTGGTCACTTTATCCCAGATATACCTAGGAAATGAGAAGCAGGCGTCTGGTCACTTTATCCCAGATATACCTAGGATATGAGAAGCAGGTGTCTGGTCTCTTTATCCCAGATATATCTAGGAAATGAGAAGCAGGCGCCTGGTCACTTTATCCCAGATATACCTAGGAAATGAGAAGCAGGCGTCTGGTCACTTTATCCCAGATATACCTAGGAAATGAGAAGCAGACGTCTGGTTACTTTATCCCAGAGTTACCTCGGAAATGTGAAGCAGACGTCTAGTGAGTTTATCCCAGATATACCTAGGAAATATGGAGGAGACGTCTGGTCACTTTATTCCAGATTTACCTAGGAAATGTGAAGGAGATGTCTGGTGAGTTTATCCCAGAGATACCTAGAAAATGTGAAGCAGATTTCATTGTTTTCTATGAAAGAGTTTAACACGATTTCTCTAAAAGCTGCTTTCATCTCAAAGTATCGAAATTGTGTTTATCAAGTATCATACCATTTGGAGAATTATGTGTTGAAGTCATTGCATATAACGTTCAAATTATTGATATAGATGAATTATGTGGAGAGTATGGCATTGTGTAGGTAATTATCGATACACCTAAGATGATAGACACAGACACTATCTGAAGTTATTCAGTATATCTGGGGTTCCTTTCACAAAACTGAAGGAGATATGTACTTTTCTCTTTTCCATTCCATGCAGCAATGCCCACACAGAACGATTTTTTTTTTTTTTTTTTTTTTCAATGATGACCTCAGCTTGAAAAAATGAAGGAAACCATCTGTAAGTGAACTCAGTCAAGGCAGAGTTCCAAACCCGTTACTACTTTTCAGAAAAGAGGCTAGACATGTATAGAAAATTCCTGTCCATCAAAACATTCTTGGAGATGGCAAGAAAGGCAAAGAGATTTCTTTTAAAAGAAGAAAGAGATAAAAAATAAACATACATGGTAAATAGGTTACATCCTTTAGCTTGTGAAGCAAGTTAATTTGGTTAGCATATGTTATTCCAGCAAAGATAAAAATGAATACTCATTTCTTTATTTTTACTGAATGAATACATTTATGTAATATATACGCTGTATTTTAAAATTCCATTCAAGGCAAAATATCACAAAATACCATTCATTACATTATAGTAATATTTCGCAAATCAATTTTTTGTGTATTTGCTACGGTCTTTATATACTTCAATTTATCTATAAAATATTTAATTTAAATTAAATATCAATGCTTAAGACTAGTAATTTGTTAGCAATTCTAGTTCGTAATTTATTTATTTCGAATATTATGAAGTAAAATGTATATTTATTATATGTATATTACAAAAGTACCAATAAAGTACCAATAATGTACGGGGTAATTGCTGGCCTTGTGCCTAAATTAGAAACAATTATATGTATATTACAAAAATGAATAAAAATGTCGTTTGAGAGAAATTACAGACACGCACGATATCGTCTACAATGAAAGCTCCAGGATAAATTCCCAGCTATTAATAATATAAATTCAGGAGCGAATGACATATGTATATAAAAATATACCTAAAAATACAGGAGACAATTTTCGTTTTGGCCAGTTTTTAGATTTGCTTAGTGGTGCAGGTGCCTATGGATTAGATCTCTCTTCCTCGCTGATTCCAAGGTGAAACATAGCTTTATTGCCATTAAGGAATTAAAGTACTGTTTGAATTTTTTGCTAAACTATCTATACTGTTTCATTTTCAGTTGATATGGTCTTACATTTTTTGCAAATTGTCTTCTGTATTGTTTGATGTATTTCTATATGTCATACTCTCTTGAATGAATATATATATATATACGTTAGAAAGTGGGGTTATTTTATCAAAATGAAAAATAACCGAGGTGTCCTACACGAGTGAAAGTATAAAGAAAAAGAGATGAAATCGAAAATGCAACTGGAGTCTTATTTAAAAAAATATATATATATATTTATTTGGTTCCTTTACCGGTTTCGCTGTTCTTCTGCTTTTCAAAAGGTGAGTTGATCAAAAGGTGAGTAGATCTGTGGTTTTTCTCACAAAAACCACAGACCCTCCATCTCAACTCACCTTTTGAAAAGCAGAAGAACTGCGAAACCGGTAAAGGAACCAAATAAATATATATATATTTTTTAAAAATAAGACTCCAGTTGCATTTTCGATTTCATCGCTTTTTCTTTATATATATATATATATATATATATATATATATATATATATATATATATATATATATATATATATATATATAATCAATAACAAAGAACGCCTATAGCATATGCATATCTTTACTTGCTAACATTGTTTCATCCGCACTATAAGTGGGACTCATCAGAGCATAAAGGTTAATTACATACCACACAAGCAATAACAAATCCAAGACATTGAAGAAATAAAGAATGAAAAATAATAAAAGATAAAAGATATTGAGGAAGTAAAAATAAAAATAAAGATAAAAATAAAAATAAAAATAAAAATAAAAATAAAAATAAAAATAAAAATAAACATTGAAAAATAAACAATGGAAAATAATTGAAAAATAATTGAAAAATAAGGGGTGCTATCAGTCACAGTTGGGCGGGGTGCTATCAACATATAGTTACATACAAGCATACACATGGATAAGAGAACAGACAAGAATAGATAAGATAGATAGGATTAGGTAAGAGTAGATAAAAAATAGGTGAAAAATAGGTAAAAAATAGACTTATAATATATATAAGAAAATATTTAAAAAAAACATACATATAGAATATAAAATATACAGATAATAGTGATACAGGGTAAGGAATGAAATAAAATAGAATAAAATAATATAAAATTAAAATTAAAATTATATAAAATAGAATATAATATAATATAATAATAAAATAAGATAAAATAAAATAAAATAAAATAAACTAAAATAAAATAAAATAAACTAAAATAAAATAATATAATATAAGATATAATTAAATAAATAAAATTAAATAAATAAAATTAAATAAAATGAAATGAAATGAAATCAAATAAAATAAAATAAAGTAAATTGAGATAAGATATATATTTTTTTAGAATATATTTCTTGAATATATCAGGGGCCCACGAAGGCACTAAGTGTCACAGTTATCAGTATCACTTGACCATTGCAATGCAATGGAGACGTCCCAGGTTGGGCAGTCTCAAAAGTTCACTCGAAAGTCACGGGTGTGCATTCACACAGTTGAGCGGTGGGGTAATCACAAACCGGTTCACACCCGGGCAGGAGTCCAATGGTCAACAGAGGTACATCGAAGGAAGGTAGGAGAATTCACGTGCAGCAGCAAGAGGCAGACAGGTGGGCCGAAAGCAAGCAGGTGCAGGCGGGCTAGCCGAAAGCAAGCAGACACAGTTGGGTCAGGCGGGTTAATATGCATACTCAACAGCGCATACAAAAGATATATAAAAAATAGCTTCAAGAGCCAATATCATGAAGTCCCCGCATTGGGACATCTCAAGATTATACACACCACTATGTTCAGCACGTATATGCACATATACACACCACATGCATATGCAGAGACGGTATACATATATATATATTTTTATATACAGACATATACAACCACCTACACCCATACACATATAAATGTATACACAGACACACACGCACACACACACAGCGTAGGACACCCGGGTCAAAGCTGATATTAAACACAGAAATACCACATTAGGCAAGACCCACCACCACGGATAATACATTCAAAATAAATACATACGATGAGATGCAGTAAAATAAATCAAATTGAAATCCTACGGAGATAATCATGTCCGCACGTGCCATTGCCCGATTCAAGTGTACACAGACCGTTAGTAACTACGGAGGGCTATCGGGGCCAAAACGTTACTTTCGGGATAATAACAACGACCGTCAATATATGGAAGGCCAATCGTGCTAGAAAGACTACAACCCCGGGCAAGAGCTCCCAGAAGTCGGCCTGTAGATCTTAAACCACAGAATAGGAGGGCAACACGTACATGTGCCACGTATCTACTGCTTACGGCGAGATGGCACAGGTCCGCCCACAGTTACAGGCTAAATTTCTATTTGTGCAGCCTATATCACAGTACACGCTCTACATAGATACATTACATCATAACTCATGCGCACACAGAGGTACAGATCCGCAAGATACACGTCGGGATAGACCCACCAATGCACCAATGGTGGGTAGGCGAACGTGGATGGGCTACATCCGCTGTGCCAAACAGGGGTGCTTATTAACATACACACCCACTCACCTGTACACCGCAATATCCAGATCAATATTCTCCCGCAGGCATACGTATACACTCACTGACTCATATACATAGAAGACAAACAATAGGAGACAGTTACACACAATAAGAGACAGTTACACAAGATAGCCCAACTGGAGAATTAAGGAAGTGCTAGCTAATAGGTTTAAAGTAGAAGAAAGAGCTTAATATTCGGTGGGGGCAAGAGGAAAATATTTCTGACTTTCTGTTTAGTAGAGGGCATTTAGCAAATATAATAGAGTGGGATTCGGCAAGGCATAGGTTACATACTCTATTATGAGGAGTATATGGATGGGATTTAGCAACCTGCCGCCAAGTAAGTGTGTAATGTGTTCGTGCATTTTTTAAATTGTGGACGTACGCTGCCAAGGAGGTGGAGTTCCTCAGTTTATTGTGTCTAAAAGTGCACTGGTGAGAGTTAAACCTGGTCTTAAAGGGGGTGGAGGTTGATCCTATATAGGTTTTAGTGGACGCCGTAGTTACCACATCACACGCGTAAACTATGTTTCTAATAAGGCAGAAACCATTCAGGGGGCAGCCTGAAGCCCTTCTACAGTTACAATTTCTGGTGATGCTATTCTCAGAATGATCACCACTTGTGTTCCGGCCCCCTCTGTCCACTACCGTGTTTTCCCCTAGGCTTAGGTTGTCCAGGCCTTCCTTTATTTTCCTATTATTAGTAATGGCCAGATGAGAGGCCAGATTTTGGGTTGTAGAATACGAAAGTTTAACAACATTCTTATTGAGGATAGAGTGGTACCTATTACCAGGAGGGAAGTTCCTTTCTAACACAGAGAAGAAGGCCCTAGGAATATTTATAGCCACTTCAGAGTTAAAAGGGGGGTTGAAGTATGTATTCAATCTTCTTCTATTCTTTTTATTCTTTTTATTTCCATCACTATTATTAGCATTATTATTTCTACGGTTACTATGCTCACCTAGTTTATGCGGGGAGCTGCGAGGCCTACCATTGCTATTACTTAGACTAATGGTGCCCTGCTGGTTCATTCCACCGGCATTTAGAACCCTCCCATTCGCGACACCTCTATTACCAATGGACATATTATGTGTTATAACAACACTGGTAGAGCTACTATTAGGACTATTATTTCCCTGGGTATAATACAATTTGTCCCTAAAGCCGGATCTACCTAAGGCATCATTATAGTAATCAGCCTGCGAGTCAAACGCCGCTTCACTATGTGAGAGTGAACTTATTCTGTTAGATACGCCCTTCAGTATGCCGCTGATGACCGACCTAGTGTGGTTAGAGTTGGTATTCACGTAAGTCAGCAATTCATTAGGCTTATGGTACGGTGTGTACGTATGGTTATCCAAGTCCAATGTAACATCCAGGAAGTTCACAGTTCTATCATTTATATCCATAGTAATGGATAGGTTAAAGGTTTTAAAAAAGCTATGCAGCTTTTTCCTAATGCGCACTATATTATACTTACTAGTATCTATGGAGAGTAGGGCGTCATCCCGGTACAACCCGCCCCTAAGGAATGGGAAGTTACTATGCAGTTCATTGAGGAGGTATAGCCCAACTAAGTCGGTGACCTGAGCAGAATCACTCGACCCCATAGTAATGTCAAAATTATCAGGTGTGTTTTTTCTCGTCCATAGATTATCCTCAAACATGATAATGGTTTTACGTGCAGCGAGAACAATATCTATCTGTGGCCTTGTAATTGCCCCCCTCTGCATGGCTAGGATAAGGGCCTTATTGAGGATAATAGGAGATATAGATGTATAATAAGCATCAATATCAAATTGGATGAATCTGAGTGAGTCACGACCACAATACGTAGAGAACCACCTAATGACTTCACTAGTGTTACCCCAAAGCTCAAGGAAAGTTTTTTCTCTAACCAGGGGAATAACGCTATCCAAGATTCCCTTACTAATAATCCCCAGGTCAGACCTGGAGGGGCAGATAAGCCTAACTGAGGGTCTGCTAATAAAATTTTCCTTGTGGTCCTTGAGGGTGAATCTAGGCTGCTTGGGGTAATAAGGCTGAGTGTGTTTATCCAGACCTAATTTTACCACTATGTTATACCCCTCCAGATTAATATGGTACGGTGTGTACGTATGGTTATCCAAGTCCAATGTAACATCCAGGAAGTTCACAGTTCTATCATTTATATCCATAGTAATGGATAGGTTAAAGGTTTTAAAAAAGCTATGCAGCTTTAACCGCATAGTAACCGTAGAAATAATAATGCTAATAATAGTGATGGAAATAAAAAGAATAAAAAGAATAGAAGAAGATTGAATACATACTTCAACCCCCCTTTTAACTCTGAAGTGGCTATAAATATTCCTAGGGCCTTCTTCTCTGTGTTAGAAAGGAACTTCCCTCCTGGTAATAGGTACCACTCTATCCTCAATAAGAATGTTGTTAAACTTTCGTATTCTACAACCCAAAATCTGGCCTCTCATCTGGCCATTACTAATAATAGGAAAATAAAGGAAGGCCTGGACAACCTAAGCCTAGGGGAAAACACGGTAGTGGACAGAGGGGGCCGGAACACAAGTGGTGATCATTCTGAGAATAGCATCACCAGAAATTGTAACTGTAGAAGGGCTTCAGGCTGCCCCCTGAATGGTTTCTGCCTTATTAGAAACATAGTTTACGCGTGTGATGTGGTAACTACGGCGTCCACTAAAACCTATATAGGATCAACCTCCACCCCCTTTAAGACCAGGTTTAACTCTCACCAGTGCACTTTTAGACACAATAAACTGAGGAACTCCACCTCCTTGGCAGCGTACGTCCACAATTTAAAAAATGCACGAACACATTACACACTTACTTGGCGGCAGGTTGCTAAATCCCATCCATATACTCCTCATAATAGAGTATGTAACCTATGCCTTGCCGAATCCCACTCTATTATATTTGCTAAATGCCCTCTACTAAACAGAAAGTCAGAAATATTTTCCTCTTGCCCCCACCGAATATTAAGCTCTTTCTTCTACTTTAAACCTATTAGCTAGCACTTCCTTAATTCTCCAGTTGGGCTATCTTGTGTAACTGTCTCTTATTGTGTGTAACTGTCTCCTATTGTTTGTCTTCTATGTATATGAGTCAGTGAGTGTATACGTATGCCTGCGGGAGAATATTGATCTGGATATTGCGGTGTACAGGTGAGTGGGTGTGTATGTTAATAAGCACCCCTGTTTGGCACAGCGGATGTAGCCCATCCACGTTCGCCTACCCACCATTGGTGCATTGGTGGGTCTATCCCGACGTGTATCTTGCGGATCTGTACCTCTGTGTGCGCATGAGTTATGATGTAATGTATCTATGTAGAGCGTGTACTGTGATATAGGCTGCACAAATAGAAATTTAGCCTGTAACTGTGGGCGGACCTGTGCCATCTCGCCGTAAGCAGTAGATACGTGGCACATGTACGTGTTGCCCTCCTATTCTGTGGTTTAAGATCTACAGGCCGACTTCTGGGAGCTCTTGCCCGGGGTTGTAGTCTTTCTAGCACGATTGGCCTTCCATATATTGACGGTCGTTGTTATTATCCCGAAAGTAACGTTTTGGCCCCGATAGCCCTCCGTAGTTACTAACGGTCTGTGTACACTTGAATCGGGCAATGGCACGTGCGGACATGATTATCTCCGTAGGATTTCAATTTGATTTATTTTACTGCATCTCATCGTATGTATTTATTTTGAATGTATTATCCGTGGTGGTGGGTCTTGCCTAATGTGGTATTTCTGTGTTTAATATCAGCTTTGACCCGGGTGTCCTACGCTGTGTGTGTGTGCGTGTGTGTCTGTGTATACATTTATATGTGTATGGGTGTAGGTGGTTGTATATGTCTGTATATAAAAATATATATATATGTATACCGTCTCTGCATATGCATGTGGTGTGTATATGTGCATATACGTGCTGAACATAGTGGTGTGTATAATCTTGAGATGTCCCAATGCGGGGACTTCATGATATTGGCTCTTGAAGCTATTTTTTATATATCTTTTGTATGCGCTGTTGAGTATGCATATTAACCCGCCTGACCCAACTGTGTCTGCTTGCTTTCGGCTAGCCCGCCTGCACCTGCTTGCTTTCGGCCCACCTGTCTGCCTCTTGCTGCTGCACGTGAATTCTCCAACCTTCCTTCGATGTACCTCTGTTGACCATTGGACTCCTGCCCGGGTGTGAACCGGTTTGTGATTACCCCACCGCTCAACTGTGTGAATGCACACCCGTGACTTTCGAGTGAACTTTTGAGACTGCCCAACCTGGGACGTCTCCATTGCATTGCAATGGTCAAGTGATACTGATAACTGTGACACTTAGTGCCTTCGTGGGCCCCTGATATATTCAAGAAATATATTCTAAAAAAATATATATCTTATCTCAATTTACTTTATTTTATTTTATTTGATTTCATTTCATTTCATTTTATTTAATTTTATTTATTTAATTTTATTTATTTAATTATATCTTATATTATATTATTTTATTTTAGTTTATTTTATTTTATTTTAGTTTATTTTATTTTATTTTATTTTATCTTATTTTATTATTATATTATATTATATTCTATTTTATATAATTTTAATTTTAATTTTATATTATTTTATTCTATTTTATTTCATTCCTTACCCTGTATCACTATTATCTGTATATTTTATATTCTATATGTATGTTTTTTTTAAATATTTTCTTATATATATTATAAGTCTATTTTTTACCTATTTTTCACCTATTTTTTATCTACTCTTACCTAATCCTATCTATCTTATCTATTCTTGTCTGTTCTCTTATCCATGTGTATGCTTGTATGTAACTATATGTTGATAGCACCCCGCCCAACTGTGACTGATAGCACCCCTTATTTTTCAATTATTTTTCAATTATTTTCCATTGTTTATTTTTCAATGTTTATTTTTATTTTTATTTTTATTTTTATTTTTATTTTTATTTTTATTTTTACTTCCTCAATATCTTTTATCTTTTATTATTTTTCATTCTTTATTTCTTCAATGTCTTGGATTTGTTATTGCTTGTGTGGTATGTAATTAACCTTTATGCTCTGATGAGTCCCACTTATAGTGCGGATGAAACAATGTTAGCAAGTAAAGATATGCATATGCTATAGGCGTTCTTTGTTATTGATTATATCACGGCTCTGTCCTCAGACATCGAGCTAACCTTATACTGCCTGTTGGATAAGTGGAGTATTATACACCCCTGATCCTCTCCCTAGTATAATATATATATATATATATATATATATATATATATATATATATATATATATATATATATATATATATATATATATATAAGTATGTATACGTACATACATATATGTGTACAGACGTACAGTAGTATGTCCTTATATACATACATGCACATATATATATGTACATATGGGTTTACTGAACATTTATTATAATGTTCGTTTTGTTTGTAAACAAACAGCCCGAATTACGCCGTACAGTGTTCGGCAATCATCGTCGCCCTTTTGTTCAACACTGACACAGGAACGATGTACTAGTTTCAAGCTTATTAGTCATCGTCAGCATGGATATGCAAATTAGTCTGCTCAGGCGTTAATATGCACAAGGAAAGTATATACTTTGAAACCTTCAATCATCTGACAGGAAGGTATACGATGCTGACGATAGCTAATAAGCTTGAAACTAGTACATCGTTCCTGTGTCAGTGTTGAACAAAAGGGCGACGATGGTTGCCGAACAGTGTACGGCGCAACTCGGGCTGTTTGTTTACAAACAAACCGAACATTATAATAAATGTTCGGTAAACCCAAACGTACATATATATATGTGTGCATATATATATATATATACATACTACTGTACGTCTGTATACATATATGTATGTACGTATACATACTTATATTTAGGTATCAGCCGTACTAAGAGTGAGAAATGAAATTTTGTTTCCTTCTTTTCCATTTATATATATATATAACAAATAAAGAGTGGTAAGGAAGCAGGTTAACCATAGAGTACTCGATATTTAGGGTAGTAAAGTGGGTAATAGGAAAAGAGTTAGAACTCCGACGGCTGAATTCCGGCCGTTTCGACAGCTAGATCTCTCTCTCTCTCTCTCTCTCTCTCTCTATATATATATATATATATATATATATATATATATATATATATATATATATATATATATATATATATATATATATATATATATATATATGGGCTTCCTGATGATTTCTCCCGAATGAAACAGTTTTAGTCCTGTAGAAGCCATTTCTATATTATATATATATATATAAAGTTACTCTGTGAATGTATCCAGGAACGTAATGTATGTATGTATGGTTGAAAGGATTCTTAACTGAATGGCTGGATGTCAAAAAGTTGAGCTTTGTACGTGGTATTCATAATGGAAATAACTACTACCAGTTAGAGAGGGCGGCGAACACCTCCTCATGAACTTTTAACCTTGTTTTTAAAGACGTTGCTCTGGCTTTTCCTTGACTTCTATTCTCTCCCAACCCCACCTGTGTTCTCTTTTTTCATAAAATCTTTTTGTTATCATTTCCTCTTGTTTGATATTTGTCGTACTAAATCATCATGGCTATAGCTCTCTGTTAAGGATGATCGTCTGCCTGTGTACTGTGCTATATATAGACTGACCGAAATAGTGAGAGGAACTCTAAAAATAAAACAAGAATAATATAATAAATACAATAAATGAATAAATACCAAGAAGACCGCAATATATAACACTTAGCCTTAATAAAAGATGCTGATGATGATATATATATATATATATATGTATAAGATGGTGATGGTGATGATGATATTCATGATATGTATATATATACATATATATACATACACACACAAAGACACACACACGCACGCACGCACACACACACATACACACACACACACACACACACACACACACACACACACACACACACACACACACACACAACACACACACACACACACACACACACACACACACACACACACACACACACACACACACACACACACACACACACACACACACAGAAACAGATTTTCCGTTGTCTTCGTTCACATTTTTTAAATTCATTACTCAGTCATGCGGGATACTTTTTCAAATTGCTATGTATATATATATATATATATATATATATATATATATATATATACATATATATATATATATATATATATATATATATATATATATATATATATATATATATATATATATATATATAAATATATATATATGTATATATATATATATATATATATATATATATATATATATATATATATATATATATATATGTATATGTATATATATATAAATATATATATATATATATAAATATATATATATATATATATAATTATATATATGTAGAAATATATATATATATATATATATATATAAATATATAAATATATATATATATAAATATATATATGTATAAATATATATATATATATATATATATATATATATATATATATATATATATATATATATATATATATATATATATATATATATATATATACATATATATAACAAAGAGGGTGTGGTAAGATACCAGGTGGACCAGAACGCACCAGAGTACTCAATATTTAGGGTAGTAGAGGGTAATAGGAAAAGAGTCAGGACCCCGACGGCTGAGCTCTGGCCCTTTCGACAGCTCAATCCGACCAGTTCAGATATGTTGAAACGGTCAGAGCCCACCCGTTGGGGCCCCGAATCCTTTATATATCTATATCTATATAGAAATGTAAGGGAAACACAAACATAAGACAATTCCTCTTTTCAGTTGTCTGCTGTGGGTCTCATTTGTTCGACGCATTAAAGACAATACATCTATCCATAGTATATATATTATAATTAAAAGGATGAGATGGTAGGTCTTCATTACATTTATTGAGGTAAGCAATCTCTGGTTCTACTCTAAAGCGGGATCATCTGAAACTGAGAAATATCACTACTATATATATATATATATATATATATATATATATATATATATATATATATATAGCAAGCGCTACTAGTAGCAGACGACGAAATAGAAATAGATCTAGAAACGTAACATGGTTTAATGCACCATACTCGAAGCATGTACGCACTAACATGGCAGACTACATGGCCAGAGCCAACGCGTTGAAATTGAGGACAGCCCAACTGCGCAACGATCAGGCACCAGACTCGCCGGGGTGGGGTGGGTGGGCTGCGGGGAGAGCACGCGGTAGTGGCTGATGATTCTGTGGATGTGCCTGGGGGAAGAGCCGCGGGTGCGGAGGGTCCCATACCTGCCAGCAGAGACCAGCTGGTTGTGAACATTGAGTCCACCACTCGAGGAGCACCCCTCGAGGACCGGTGAGTACACAAATAAGACGTCAGGACCACGTAACGGGTTGCAAAAATCATGCACGGACATGTAACTGCCGTGTCCGTGAGGAGTGCCCCCTGCAGCGAATGTGCCTGACTAAGGGCGTTGTATACAGATGTGTGGTTACCACGCACAACGATAGGCACACATACATCGGAACTACATCCACGACTTTTAAGACGAGGATATACAACCACAAGAGCTCGTTCAAGGACAGGAACAAGAGACACTCCACCAGATTGGCGGACTTAGTATAGAGATTCAAAGACAGTGGCATAGAATATGACCTCAGCTGGAGTATTGTACAGCATGCGAATGAGTAATCGGCCGGAGACAGGAAGTGCAAGTTATGCCTCTCCGAGGCTATGGAGATAGTCAAACTTAAGGGCGACGCAGTCAACCTCAAGTCTGAAATAATCATGGCATGCTGACACCAACATAAATGCACACTCTCCGCCCTAGTGATACCGGATGGATCTACATAGCGCACCACCGGCACCGCAACACCAGGTGGAGCGCATGCAGCGAACCACCATAGAACACTGTATAACTATGAATGCATGACAGCACAAGCTGATAGCAATGACAGATCCAACGTTGCCTACCTCGTAGAACACCTTTATAGCACCACCACACCAATTTGCGGACGCCGACTCATTACACGTAGGATTGGGTCTACAAACATATGTGTGGATTTTAAATTTTCAAATTTCTAAATTTTAAAACTTTTAAATTTTTAAATTGTTGATTTCCGATATTCGATTCGTGGTGTTTAATTCGCTACTTGGATGATGGACATGAAGCTGGTCTTAAGGTTAATGTCACAGTTAATTGTAATGTCGATGTTAATCTTAATTTTAATTTTAATTTCAAGTTTTAATTTTGTCGTTCCATGCCGCTGATATGCACACGCACACAACGCATGCCGCTGGCACGTTACAATCATACATACACTCCACGTGCATTCCATATATATTTATATAACTTTATATTCCATATACACATCAAACACATGCACACCTCATATATACTTTTATGAAATGGATGTTACACATAACCTTGTGCACGCACGCACGGCCCACATCTATCCACAAGGAACGAGACCTGCATCATGCGCAGGCTCCCACCCAGTGCCTTAGACCGCCAGCCCCCATGTATATCATATAAACATTTGCACCACAGCCCCAACTATTGTATACAACTTTACGCACACCTCGATAATGCCCGGTCCCCCTCTGCATCCTTGTTATGTATGTATTCTCTTTTTCCAACATTTTATTTTATTATTGTATATTATTTCATTATTTTATGTTAGTACGTAAAGGTTTTTTTTTATATATGTGCCCCCACGCTATATGCGATTAGTGCAGGGATATTGTACTGCCGTAACATTTAGGCATATTGTGCAGGCACCTTCGGATTCACACCGCCACGTGATCGGGTTGGGTCAAGGCCTCAAATGCGTTGTCTCATACAATACTGTGTGCACCATCTGCGCAGCGGTGCGTGGGAAGACGGATGATGGTGTACTCATCAAGTATATGCCTCCGCTGTGGGAGCACGCGGGTGCATGTATGTATGTGTGTCCACACAGACATCCATGAGCACGGGTGTGCGTATGCCTGGGTCGATGTATTTGTCTGAGCGTGTCTGCGTGGGGGTACGGATGAATTTCCATGGATTTTTCTTTTCTCATCTGTCTATATATGTGCGGCGTCTTGGCTATGCGCGCTCCCCTGAGTCCAGTGTGTGAGTGTAGAATTGGGTGTATTTGTTGAAAACTCCTTTGATATATCCCTTCTGTTTGAAAGGCTGTTGAAAGCTTTCTTTTAAAAACGTTCTTAATACAGGTTTTTCCTTTTTCTTATTCTTTTTGAAATATGTATGGTGGAGGGTATTCTAAGGCTGTGTCCTACAAATGTTATGCTAAATATCCCTATGATTTGTTTGTTTTTTTAAATTCCCGCAAAACATTATTTATAATGACTGCCGCATACAGCATAATTGCGGGTGTGTACCTGACCGATGTTGACTAAAGCACCTAGGGGCAATGAAGACGTCGAAGTGATGCCAGCCGTTCAAGATTACAGCCCCTCTCAAACCATAGTAGTAATTCTGATACATGAAGAAATTTTGATTGACAGGTGGAGAACGAGAAGAATCAAGAAGTGGGCAACGATGAGTGGCTAGAAATACCGGTGACGTGTGCAATTCTTGACCACTCATGGAATGACAACAACAGGATCTAAATCAACAAACGAAGAAATTCGATGTTAAAGGACAATAGGTAAATCTGCTTCGTAGAGTCGAGACATATCCGAGGACCGCGCGATTTCAGAGTCAGGTTTGATTACCATATCGATCGTGCCTCGAGCTGGTCGCCCGAGAAACAATTGCAATACGTTCAATAAATTCCTTTCGTCGCAACACTGATTCTCTTTTTTCTGTGATATATATATATGTGTGTGTGTGTGTGTGTGTGTGTGTGTGTGTGTGTGTGTGTGTGTGTGTGTCTGTGTGTGTGTGTGTGTGTTTATGACACACGCTAGGTTCTGATGCCATGTGCGTTATTTTATATTCGCATACTATTCAGTCTTCTGAGATACTTAGAAGTCAAGGGATTACTAATTTTACACCCACTGACGAGCAAAGAATTGGTAATTTCCTTCGATAAAAATTGCGAAACAGCCACCAAATCTGTCTGGATGTTCAGGCAGTTGCCATATATAGGTTTGTTTTTCTTTTCCTTGAGTTATTACTTTAAATTGAGTCTGGCAAACCATATTGTTATAGTGTGTATGATTGTGTAAAGAAGATTATATTAATAAAAGGAATTCCAGCTTTGTCTGATTTACTCGTTTTATTTACAATCCTTTAAAATTTATAATGGTATTAGAATGAAATAGTATGGTAGAATATTAAATGTTAAGTGTTAATTGAACAAATACTTTCATGCTTTCGCAATCTTCAGGTTCATATTCTGTGGTGACAGTCAAGTTTGCAATTTTCAACTGTTGAACACTTGTTCAATTAACACTTAACATTTAATATTCTACCATACTATTTCATTCTAATACCATTATAAATTTTAAAGGATTGTAAATAAAACGAGTAAATCAGACAAAGCTGGAATTCCTTTTATTAATATATATATATATATATATGTAAAATAAACCATATATATATATATATATATATATATATATATATATATATATATATATATATATATATATATATATATATAATAGTATATATATATATAATGATCATAGTATAATAAACCTTTCAAGGATTTACACAAGACCAGCCACCTGTCATTTTATTATAATATTTAACTCCGTACTAGCACCACCAACTACAAAAACGAAGACGGTTGAACTACTTTACGTCGAGTACTCTCCATATTATTACATTAAGATTGACCATACGGAATTGACCAGCTCTATCCAGTGGTGAACCTTCAAACCTGAATAAATAATGCACCTGAAATGTTGAGCACTTCCAAATGTAATAATGAACAGCGGCATGGGACTGAATAGATCTAACCACCATTCGGATTTTGGCTACTCTGCGCTTTGTCTACCGCGCACGTGGCCCAATGCTACTCCCCTCTCGGAATATTCAGACTTCGACAAAATTCTACGGATTATACCATAACCTGTATTGTACTGTACTGTATTGACTAAATTCTCTACCCTATACTTCAGGGCCTGTGTAACTCACACTGAATTCTCAGACTCGAACACACACTGATTCCATTTCCATATCTATATGCATTATCTGACTGCAGCTTGAACTATATTGTACTTCTCCTGTGTCTTGATTTCTCCATTTTACTCCACCACCACTCTTGTTTGTTTATTTATATCTTTCTACCTTTGTTCTATTAATGTGCTTTTTCCACGTATTCTACTTCTATATATCCATGTATTTATTACTCCTCTTATTGGGACTTTTACTCGCGTGTACCCATTAGCACACGACACTAGAATGTCTCCCCCTGAGAACAAAAATACCTATTACCCGGACTCTCCTGTATAAATTAATAGTACTCGTTTGGCATAACGACGGCATAACGACGATGGATGACTCCCCACTAGCACACCCGAAGCCTGGAATACATTCCTTGAGTGCTTGGAATAATTGATTTCCATATCTTTCGCTAGGCGATCTCACTCGGAATGGCTGACATGTGATTAGGATGGGCTGGCCGGGGTCTGCAGTCGCCACATGCTGTCTGACTGCTAAACAAGGACATATCCTTTACTCTACATCACACTAGGATAACTTATAGAGGATCTCTATAATACAATTAAAAGTTTCTTCATAAAAGACTCTCTCTTTAACTAAACCTCACAACCCAAAATCTTAAAAAAGTTTTAAACTGTTTAATTCTCAATTTTCTAACTCTTTAATTTTTTTAACTTCATCCTATAAATCTAAACAATAATTTAACGTTCCAATTTTCTGTCGGACTGTTGGGTTGGTTTTCCTGGCTGCGGAACCGGCCTCCTGGCGCATAGGCCTACCTTGAGTGCTTGGAAAAGTAAATTTCCCCTTCTTTCGGTATATGAAACTACTCGGAGAGGATTGATTCGCTCCAGGGGCCCGGCGCGCATCCCGTTTTTTGACCGCCATATAGTACCTTTAAATTATAGACCTAATCATAACTATTAGATGTATCACGCCTCCCTCTACTTAAACAAATCCCCCTCCTGGGTAAATTAATAGTACTGGTTTGGTACAAGGATGACCTAACGATGAGGGCTGACTTCCCACTGGCGCACCTGAAGCCTGTTATACATTCCTAGAGTGCTTGGAAAAATTGATTTCCATATCTTTCGCTAGGCGATCTCACTCGGAATGGCTGACACGCAGTTAGGATGGGCTGGCCGGAGCCTGCAGTCGCCGC
This sequence comes from Eledone cirrhosa, assembly GCA_964016885.1. Taxonomy (NCBI): domain Eukaryota; kingdom Metazoa; phylum Mollusca; class Cephalopoda; order Octopoda; family Eledonidae; genus Eledone; species Eledone cirrhosa. The sequence goes on from OZ024745.1 coordinate 96,798,008, forward strand.
ATGCTGTTTGACTGCTAAATAAAGACATAATCTTTACTCTGTAATACAATTTAAGTTTCTTCATAAAAGACTCTTTCTTTACTTAAACCTCGCAACCAAAACCTTTAAAAATTTAAACTGTTTAATTTTCAATTTTCTAATTTCTTTAATTTTATAATGTTAATATTAAATATTAAATATTTGTAACTTCAACCTATAAATCTAAAGAAAAATTCAACGTTCCAATCTTCTGCTCACACATTATAACATGCAGACCCCCACTATATTTACCTCTATTATAATATATACCTCTGTTAAGATACGGGTCCTTTAGAATAAATTATTTTCGCGCCACTCCTGGCCTGACTAGCTTGACATCAATACGGACTTTTCTTCCTCTTTCTTTCTGTCTTTCTTCTTGTAGCTCGACAGTAACGCTGACTTTTCTTCTTCTTCCTTTTCTTCCCCCTTCTTTCTTTCATTTTTTTTGAAGCATGATATTAACGCTGACATATCTTCCTCTCCCTTTCTATTTTTCTTCTATTTGACCGGGAGGGTAGTAGCACACTATAGGCTTTACCCCCCTCACCAAATAGCCTCAAGTAGACCGAATAGCCAGCACTTGAGGGCGACCGGCTAAAGTGGAAGATGCTAGATGGTCGGTCGTCCTCCGGTCTTTGATTTTCAGCCCCATGGATTTTGTCTATTACATTCATTTATTATATTTCGAATACCTGATGATATCACCGGATTCATACGGAACCCGGTCAAGCTGAAAGGTTATTGAAAGACACTGTTTTCTGTTATATAAAAACTACAATAACACCAGAACAAATCCGCTTCTTAAAACACTGTGTTTCCTCCAAAACATACACAACAAACATATCAAAACAAGTAAATAATTTATTATTGAACAAAACACAAGCCGAACGACTAAAACACACAATAACAGTTAATATGAAAAGAACAACATGCACAAAAGTCAACGCACTCTACAGACAGAAACGCATTAACGGTAAGGAAATCCGAAATCTCATCACAGCAAACGAGAGAGATAACTTCGTGAGCGCCATCCGGCGTGAAACGAAATACGCTCGAAACGAATGCAATAGGCATTTCAAGAAGAAATTAGAATGGATGAATAAGAAAAAACTACAAGAAAGGAAAATCGAATATTCTCAAAAATACCCAGATAACATCGACAATATCCGTATGACTGATGTAAAACTACCGGAAGAATTTACCAATGACCACACAGTAAATATCTATGGGAACACTTTAATCAGTGAACAAGAACAACAAATCCTGCGGTTACCACCAAAATTTGCCATCTACAAAAAGATTAACCCTATGGAGTGCAAAACGGAGATGGAAAAGTGTTTCACAAAAATACGTTGGAATGCAAAGGTAAACAACAACAACAATAATAACGGTAGTAGTAATATAAACAATAACTCTGAGTACAGAAATAACAGCCATAACCATAACAATAGCAGGAAAGTGAGAAATAGTGATAATGGTATAATACTAGCGATAGACAGAACAACAACAACCAAAATAATAATAATAATAGAAACATTAACCACAGACACAGCGACCACAGTAGTAATAACGGTAACAATACGAACAACAACAACAATAACCACAGTGGTAATAATGGAAATAGTACATGTAGCAACATCAGTGATAGACACAACAAAAACAAGAAACATAATAAAAGTAACAACCACAATGGTAGAAATAACAGTAACAACAATAACAATAACGGTGAAGTAAACAACAATACATCTAGCAATCATAACAATAATAATAATGCTAATGATAGAAACAACAACAACCACCCTGATAACAACAATAGCAACACACACAACTATGACGATAGATATAATGACAACCCCTTAGAGAAACTATTTTTCAACCCAGCTGACAAAACATATAAGATGGGTAATATCTATCCTACGAGGTTACCCTTTAATAAAAGAGTTTGCATACCACAACAAATAGATGAAGAGACAGAGGCACAGTTCACCATAGCTAGAAATAAGATTAGACAAATAGTAGACAGGTATACTAAGAGACAGAGCAGACCAGAGGCCCAACAACTTGGGAGGAAACATGTAGAAGGCTTGGTTAGCCTCAAGCAGCGCACAAGGGATGGTGAGGTAGTGTCTCTACCCACAGATAAGTCTGGTAGGATGTCAATAGATAGCATGCCGAACTACATCGAGCCTATGCAACCCCACATCACCAACACGAGCGAAGTTGCACAACAAACACACGATGGAGAGAAAAAATCCTCAACGCTCACATGATGATGTGGACTGACATCCTAAAGCCAAGCAGACGCACTGCCAACAACTTCCAGGCGTCTAACAATGGCATACCACCCTTGTATGGGCTCCGCAAAGACCACAAGACAGTCGACGACCCGACAACAGGACCACCAACAAGACCCGTATGCGGAGCTAATATAGCTAGCAACTACAGGATCTCTTACTTCCTCTCAGTGGTTATACGCCCCATAATCAAGATGTCCCCAGATGTATGTGACAGTACAGAGGACCTCCTCAGCAGAATCAGTGAGTGCAACAAAAACAGAAGCCTATCCAACTGCATAATAGGCAGCATGGATGTGGTGTCACTGTACCCATCCATTAACATTGATTTTGCTGTGAAAAGATGTGTGGAGATGATCATTGAGAGTGAGGTGGAGTTCTGCGACGTCGACACAGACGAACTGGGCCTCCTACTTAGACTTACCTACGACACTGACTACCTAGACAGCCATGACCTTAGATGTTTCTGCCCTAGTAGACCTATAAGAGGTAAACCCCCCACCATAACCTCAATGGCAAAAAAGACTCCCATGGGAAGGTGGATTGGGTGGACCAAAGCTATACGGACCCCCAAAACAACGATCAGGTAAGAAAAATGGTCGCACATGCAATAGGGGCTAGTATCAAAACTACCCTAAAGGGCCACATATTTAAGTTCAATGAGAAAATCTACACCCAAAATGAGGGAGCAGCCATCGGCGTCAGCATAGCTGGTGATGTTACCAACCTTTTCATGGTATGGTGGGAAAGGAGACTTAAAGATCTCCTTAATGAAAGCTCCATAGACCTCATCATGTACTCTCGTTATGGAGACGATATCAATATAGTTATAAGAACACCCCCACTAGAGAGCACTAACAAGTTTGATTTAGAACGTAGCACGATGGAAAGCATCCAGCAGATAGCTAATTCCATACACCAGAGTATAACTGTAACTATCGACTTCCCTTCCAAACACCCTAACAATAGACTACCTGTATTAGACACATAACTCTGGATTAACACTATAGACGAGAGAGCCCAAATTCTCCACTCACACTATGCTAAACCCATGGCCTCCAAATACCTGATACTCAAAAACTCAGCAATGTCCAGTAGTGCTAAGTTTAATATTCTGATCGCAGATTTGGTACGAGTGATGAAGAATGTGTCCCGCATGTGCGACCCAACAGAAATGGAAAGACACATCCAACACTTCATCAACCGCATGCAGTTCTCTGGCTACAACCAAAGAGACAGAGTCAGAGTATACGAAGGAGCCATGGAAAAGTATAAGACCCTCATAGAACTGGACATGAAAGGAATTTGCCCATTATACAGGAGCAAATCATGGAATAGCTTAGATAGGGCTAGACATAAGATAGGGAAAGCCACATCATGGTACGACAACCAGAGATACCAGAGTGTCATGTTTGTGGACGCCACCCCTGGAGGGAAATTAGCTAACCAGTGTAGAAAGGCCCTGAGAAAGACCCACTTAAAAATAAAGGTGGTAGAAAAGCCAGGAACCACCATAAAATCCCTGATCAGCAAAACCTACCCTTTTAAGAAAACCCACTGTACCAATAGGAAATGTATCATATGTAAGGTGAACCCCCGGATAAACTGTAAAACTAGAAACGTAGTCTATAGCATAAGATGTACAGAGGGTACTTGCAGAAACATGACAACAACATACATAGGTGAGACAGCTCGTAGCATAGGTGAAAGGATAGACCAACACTGGGGGGAACTAAAAGGACGAAAAAACGGTTCAGTACTATACGAACATGCTAGACAACAATATGACGGTAACATAGACAACATAGAAATTAGAATAATATCTAAACATAGAAATGACCCAGCAGATAGGCAAATCAGAGAGGCCAGTGAAATAGAAATTAGAAGACCAAAGCTAAACAGAAAGAATGAATGGAATAACAACAACACCCAAACAAACAACACTGACCTAAGAGAAGTATAAATAAGTAAATAAAATAAGATAAATAAATACATACACAAGCACAATAACAACAAGCACATAAACACACACTAGTCACCCATCACACAGCAAACATAACACTAATCACACACGCAAACGCATGCGCAAAGAAGACAAAATAAAATAAACAAACAAGCAAATAAATAAATAAATATATAGACAGACTGAATAAAA
>OZ024745.1:96807477-96822477 GCA_964016885.1 Eledone cirrhosa
TTATTAAAAACAAAAGCATTAATAACATGAACATTAAGAACAACAATAATGATTTCTAGGATAAGCACAAGGCCATTACTGGTACTTTATTTTATCGACCTCCTAAGGATGAAAAGTAAATTTAACTTTGGCGGGATTTGAACTCAGACCGTAAAGGACCGTAACTCTATGCTGCAAAGTATGGCGTCCGACACTCTACCGATACTGCCATGCCACCGCCCTATTAAGAACAATATAATGGTTTCTTATATAGACATAAGGCGAGAAATTTTTTTTTTTGGGGGGGGGGTCGATTAAATCGACCCCAGAGCGTGACTGGTACTTTATTTTATCGACCCCGCAAGGATGAAAGGCAAAGTTAACCTCGGCGGATTTGAACTCAGACCGTAAAGGAGCGTAACTCTATGCTGCAAAGCATGTTGTCCGACTCTCTACCGATATTGCCAAGCCACCGCCCTATTAAGAACAACAATAATAACAACATCAACAACGCGAGGAACAATAAAGCTACCAACAACAACTACACAACAACTATAGCGACGACGACAGCGAAAACACCACCACAATAACAACAACAATGACAACAGAACCACAAAAACACAAAGGGAAATATCTAAAATGATTCATAATTTTGATTTCTCATAAATAGTGATGATTTATAATACACAAAATTTTGATATGTTGTTTTTCCCCTACTTTGTACGAATTAATACTAAGATTTCTCATTTCCTGGGAAAACCTGTAGTAAGTTTTTGTCATAACTCGAGATGTTGACAGCTGTGTATATATATAAAATATTTTCATTTTCCTTCATATCTAAGCGATGACGAGAAGAGTATCTCTGTGGGCTGAAAAAAATCTATTGAATATTTTTCAATGACAATGTTTTCATTAAACATTGGTAAATACAAAACATAAATCATAACCAAAATCTTTTTAAAGAATTCTTAAAACAATACTTAAAACAACACTTCAAATTTTTAAAAGTAAAATATGATAAATTAGAAGCGATAATCAATACGTTAGCAGCAACTTAAAATCAGTAGCAGTCTATATTATACTGGATAGAAGCAAACCATATGGTATCTGTTCTCTCAAACAAAAAGGTGTGCAGCTTGGCATTATTTTCTTTTCACCGTTAATCGAATTTTAAATCAGCAAGATATGTTCAATATATCTCTTAGAAGTCGTAAACCACCTGGCGTCTAAACATCAGACATTATCTAACTCCTCTCGAAACACATGCTCTCCGGGGAAATTGGCTATTTATAATTGTATCATTTCCAAATCTAATTGGGTAAAATTAATTAAACCTACTTGAAATATTTTATTTTTATTTTTATTTTTTGCACAATATCATCGATTGCACGCTGTCTGTATGGATTGTTATCACACTAACATCGACATTGCAAGAATAAAACATCAAGAAATCCTTAATAAAATCTGTTAACACTAAATTTCAAGTCGAAATCTATACCAGATGTTTACCATTTCAAAAAATGTATGTGTAGCAAATTGTCTAACGGAAAGGTTGTACGAAATGGGTCATGAGAAGAATATTATTTGAAGAAATACTGTAAATATTGGAAATTCTCGTATATATATCTTTTCTTGCATTGTATCCACATTTTCATTTGTTTCATGATATGTATTATTAGTCTACACAAGGGCAGCGGATTGGCAGTATCGGTAGGGCGTCGGACACCATGCTCTGCAGCATAGAGTTACGGCCCTTTATGATCTGAGTTCAAATCCCGCCGAAGTTAATATCGCCTTTCATCTTTACGGGGTCAATAAAATAAAGTACCAGTCACGCACTGGAGTCGATTTAATCGATTTAATCGACTTTCCCCTCCCCTAAAATTGCTGGCCTTGTTCCTATAGACTATACACACTCCAACAGCTTCTAAAAGTTACCATAGTGTCGTAAAATTAATAAGTCGAGTATACGAATGTATATTTAAATATTTAAATCATATTTAGTTTCTGCTAAATAATAATTGTTTTTACTTTTTGGCCAGCAATTACCCAGTGCATTACTGGTACTTTAATGCTTTCGGTTAAGGCACTTAACCACTATGTACACTATTTTTTTTATACCTCTCGCCATGCCATATCATACTAAAATTTTCACTCACGCCTTATTATAACTTTAAAACAATTTATAGTTATCATAACGAAATGTTATAAACGATTTTATTAGTCACGCCATCTTGTTGATTTTTTTCGGTTTTCTATTGAAATGTAGGGGTAGCATTTGTCACCTTTCCCTGGAGCTTCATGAATTGTAACAGTAAAACTGTGAATAAAATCAATGGAGTATGACCCCCATCTCCAAAAAATTTCTTTATAAAATTGGTCTGGTTCCAATTCGATATACCCTTACTACAAAAAGAAAAACATTCACACTTACACACACACACACATACACACACACATACACACTCTCTCTCTCTCTCTCTCTCTCTCTCTCTCTCTCTTTCTCTCCCTCTCTATCTCTCACAGACACACACACACACATATCACCTAAACAAATATTCTGTTAAAGCTTGCCAGATTATCACCTTCAACTTAAACGAGGTGAGAATAATGCTAATGATTCATCTTCAACAAATCTATCTGTCAGTATGATATAGAAATTTGAATGATCGATAGTATTTAGGAAGAACATTCATTCAATCAGTCATCCATATTTAGAAAAATTCTATCACAAATCTACCATCGGTCAATTTCCAGTAAATTCCGTATTTCATTAGGTCATTCTCTATTATTTCTCCTTAGTTTTTTCTTGTAAATCAGAATGGAGACAATCACCTAATTTACTAACCTTCTTAGAAATGCATATTTAATATATGTTATTAGTTGTTATAGTTATTATATTATCAAAATTAATTAATAAGATTAATTTATGGAAATAATTTTGATAGAATCTTGAGGCATTTTATAGCATTTTCAAATTTTATAACTCAATTTCGGTCCATCAGCATTAGCATTATTGAAACTGCTCTGCTTTCACATAACTGACTGTATTGAAATGTATTAGACATTATTAGGAAGTGATTAAAACCTAAGTTCTTGATAAAAATTCTTTATTCTAATTTGATTTCAAAAGATAACCATTTCTTATTATCAAGGGCGATTCGAATGCGATGAAAGTAGAAAATACCTATTTTACGATATTTTAAAATGGAAGGTGATTGTGGGCAGTTAAACGAGCAATATATTTCTATCCCTTCACAGTTACAAGGGAAAATGAATAAAACCAGATTACTAGAAACCTTACAAGTTATTTAAGGTAACTCAACTCAAGTCGGTCAGCTGCAATTCGGATAAAAAGGAAATTTTATTATGGTGATCGTGTCTCGAAAGGATCCAGGGATTACTTCATAGTTCCGGTAACCAATAGTTGTACGTTTAGAGGAATGCTAAATAAGATCAAAAGTATAAAATGAAACTTAGTAGCTTAAAGTGACAAGTTCAGTTTATATCAGTTTGAGTTATTTACCAGCTATACATTCTGCAACAGTCGATACATATATTATAAAATGTTGGAGGGACTATGCTACTCGTACAAATCTTGGATTACGCTAAAAATGTGCTTAAGGTTGATGTGCTTTAAGGTTGATGCACCTCGTCAGTTAGAGAAAAGCCCTACAAATTCTTCATCGAAAATACCCTAACGATCTAACATGTATAAGAAGAAAAATAATCACCATCGATTGGCACTAATCTGAGTAACACAATTGATTTTCTCGATATAGATTCTTCTTTGAAGATTACGGATTATAGTTTGTTTGTTCTAGTCTTTTCTTTGATACTATTATTAGATCATGTTTTGCGAAAGTAAAATCGTATATATTTATTCTACTTTCATGTTTTGATGGCTTTTCTCATGATAAAGCAATATCACACGCAGAATCAAGTACAGAGTGACGGCTACATGCCTTCACTGATTGAACAATTCTGATAAATTCTGGAGCTGTTTGTTGCCGAAAATTGTCATTGGAAGGTATTTGGTTATTTCAGAATAGTAATCGGAAATTATAACAGGATTTAGCGTTCAGATTGAGGGGAGAGAAAACCTGTAGTAATAAAGGAAGAAAATAAGAATTATATATATATATATATATATATATATATATATATATATATATATATATAAGGCAAAAAAAGACAGTCAGTTCTAATCCTCTTAAATGCTATTCAGAATATTCCAAAAATTGGTCAATTTTATGACATAAATGTTCTCAATATTATTCCTATGATTTTATAAGAATTATCGGGACTATTATTGAAATTAAACAATGTATTGGTCTGGTTTTGAAATCAAGTAATAAGCGATCTCTCTTAATATGATCGAATACAATATTCGATCATCTCTAGAAAAAGAGACAGCTTTGCAGATATTATATATAAATATATACACACACACACATACACACATACACACACACGCCACACACACACACACACACACACACACACACACACACACATATATATATATATATATATAAATACATATATAGTTTTAATATAGATGAGATTCTACAGGACTAGAACTGTTTCATTCTTTAGAAATCATCAGGAATCTTTTATACTCTGCTATGTATTGAGTACCTTACTTACTGTCGTTACCTCCGATTCAACCCGGAATAACTGTATATATATATATATATATATATATATATATATATATATATATATATATATATACATATAGAGATTTATCACTTCACTGCTCGCAAGTGGTTTTTCAACTTCATATCATGTCTCCCTATTTTATCTAATGAGAACGCAAGTATCATCCCATGATGATATTTTGAAATGCGCATAATAAAATACATGGAACTCTTTTAACCATCTTTTGATCTTATATTATATACATATATATATATGTATGTATGTATATATATATATATATATATATATATATATATATATATATATATATATATATATATATATATATATATATATATATATATATATATCCTCACATTCAAAGTGCCCATTTTGATGGCTCTTCTGCAGGACAAAACTGCATTCTTTATATTTGTCTCAGAGACAGCTGATCCATCATCCACTGGCCCTCTCTGTGGCTCTAAGCCACCAGAGTCATAACGACCAGGCTGCTCCTTGACAGTGTAATTAGGGGCTCTAACCCTAGTGCTGTTAGATCGACTCTCCATATTTCTTTTCAATGGCTGACAATACCTTACCGGCGCCACTCGAATAAGGTAGTTATTTAACCCATAAATGGAGCCCTAACAGGTACTACCATCCCGGGCCAGGGCAGACCTGGGAGTCATGACAACTAAGGGGTAACTCCACATTCCCCACATCTCTAGAACTCCCGAAATGGAGTCTTGCCACTGGATGTAGTTTAATGTCATACCCAGGACGCTGGAGAAGAGAGAGGAGTTGGGACATCTGTTCGAGGAGAGTGGTATACAGATACTTGCGATCCAAGAACACAGGATTCTACACGATGAGCCCGTGAGGAGTGTGATGATTGGGAAGAAGAGCCAGCTCATCACTACATCGGCAGTGAAGAACACAACAAATGCTGCAGTAGGAGGAGTGGGTTTTGTGTTCAGTGCAAAAACCAATCTGTTGGTGAGGGAAATAATGCCTATCTCCCCGCGAGTGTTGAGGGTGACCTTCAATGGAAACCCAAGACTGACAGTCATCTCAGCCTATAGTCCAACCGAGGGGGACAGCGATGTGAATGCGGAAGAGTTCCATGAGGAGGTGTGTAGAGCTGTCAACACCACTCAGGCACACAATATCCTGCTTGTTTTGGGGGACTTCAATGCACATCTGAGTAAGGAGGGCAGTGAAGATCCTTGCTGGTACTTCCATAACAACACCAACCGAAATGGAAGACTACTGAGAGACACCCTGCTGGAGGCGAACTTGATGGCGACCAACCTAAGGTTTAGGAAGAATCTGGGGAAGATGTGGACCTACATCTCAGATATGCACCTGTCCAAGTCCCAGATTGATTTCATTCTGGTGAGGAAAATGTGGCGGAATAGTGTTCTGAACACGGAACCATACAGCTATTTCAGTACACTGGGTAGTGACCACCGGCTTGTTATGAGTGAGGTCCGCGTGAGCTTAAGAAAGAGCAAGGCTCAGCCCCGGAGAACAATCTATGACTGGGGAGCTTTCAAGGAAGATGATAAGCTACAGGAGAGGTTCACAGTGGAAGTGAGAAACAGGTTTAGTGCTCTGTGTGGAGAGTCAGAGGAGAGAGAGATTGGATGGACTGAGGAGAGTGTGACGAGGAGGTACGGGCACTTCGCCAATGCAGTGGCGGAAGCAAGTGAAACCCTGGTGCCGAGGAAAAAGAATAAAGGGAAGCACGTCAGCTCTGCAAACCCCAAAGTGTGTGCAGCCAGAGAACACCTGAAAGCTGCCAGGGACCAATTCTATGCTGATCCTACGGAGGAGAGGATGGAGACTGTGGAGGTGATGAGGGAAGAGCTCTGTACCACTTACACTGAGGTCAGAGAGGAGGCACTGATAGAGAAGATCAGAAGTGTGGAGAGAGCGGTGGACAGATCTGGGTGTAAGGAGAGCTGGATGATCATCAACGAGATCACAGGGAGAAAGAGGTGTTCGAGTCAGATCCAGGGAACGGGGCCCAAGGATAGGAAGAGGAAATGACTAGACCATTTTAGGACCCTACTAGGAGAGCCACCCTCCACAGCCCAGAGCACTGGGGAGATCAGGCGGCTGTTTGAGGAACTGGATGTTGAGACAGAGCCCTTCACCAGAGAGGAGCTTCAGAGAGCCAAGAAGAGGATCAAGGAGGGCAAGGCTCATGGAGAAGATGGAGTGGCATCAGAGGTGATGAAGAGGTGTGATTTTGATGATATCATCCTGGGGGTCTGTAACGGGGCACTGGAGAAGGGAGTTGCCCCGAATCAGTGGAGGATCAGTAACATTGTCCCAGTGCCAAAGAAGGGAGATCTCTCTGACACCAACAACTACCGGGGGATCTCACTGACGTCACTTGTGGCAAAGACCCACAACAGGATGATTCTTAACAGGATCCAGGGACAACCAGAACGGCTTCAGAGAGGGTAGATCAACCACCAGTCACATCCTGATGCTGAGGAGGATATTAGAGGGAGCTAGAGCAAAGTGCCTTCCTGCGGTCATGGTTTTCATTGACTTTAGGAAGGCCTTTGATTCTGTGGACCGTTACTGCCTGATGAAGATCTTACAGGCTTATGGAATCCCCAAGAGGATAGTGGACCTGATATCACTGCTCTACACCAACACCAAAGCCCAAGTCATTACACCTGATGGGATGACAGAGTTCTTTGAGATACTGGCTGGAGTGCTCCAGGGAGATACATTGGCTCCCTACCTTTTTATCATCGTAGTGGACTATTGTATGCGCCTTGCACTGGAGAAACACCAGGACTCTGGCTTTACTATAGCACCGGCTCAGAGCAGGAGAGTTAGGGCGAAAAAGGTATCGGATGCTGAGTTTGCCGACGACATAGTTTTGGTGACAAATACAGTGAAGGAGGCAGAGGATTTGATGCGGGAGGTTGAGACTGTGTCGATGAGTGTGGGGCTGAGAATGAATGAGACTAAAACAAAATATCTGGTAGAGAATGTTGAGAGGCCAGAGGGGATCACTAATGTAGGCGGGAAGCCGCTGGAATTGGTTGAGGACTTCCTGTATTTTGGAGCAAAGATTGGGAATACGGAAGATGATGTGGTTGAGAGGAAGAGCAAGGCCTGGGCGGCGTGCCACAGCTTGAGATCGGTGTGGAAGTCGGACCTTCGTAGAGACCTGAAAATCCGCCTCTTCATTGCTGTAGTGGAGTCTGTGCTGCTGTATGGGTCTGAGACTTGGACACTGACCAAGAAACTCACTCAGATGGTGGATAGGTGCTACACGAGAATGCTGAGGATGGCTCTGAACATTAATCAGTATACACTGAGGATGAAAAACTCAGAGCTGTATGGGAGCATCCCAAAAGTCAGCTCAAAAGTGACACAGAGGAGACTGAGGTTAGCTGGACATGCTCACCGACATCCAGAGTTGACATTGCACTCAGTACTCCTTTGGGAGCCCCTACATGGACACACTAGAAGAGGAAGACCAAGGTTAACGTATGTTGATGCCCTAAGGACAGACACTGGTCTGTTGGAAATGCAGGACATGGCAGCGATAATGAGGGACAGAGACCGCTGGAGAGAACTCGTCCATGGATCTCGGGAATTTTACCCGCCTTAGATATATATATATATATATATATATATATATATATATATATATATATATATATATATATATATATATATATATATATATATATATATATATATAAGTATGTATACGTACATACATATATGTATAAAGACGTACAGTAGTATGCATATATATATATACATACATGCACACATATATATATATATGTACGTATGGATTCACCGAACATTTATTATAATGATCGGTGTGTTTGTAAACAAACATCCCGAATTAAGCCGTACAGTGTCTACCAGCCATCGTTGCTCATTTGTTCAACACTGACAAAGGAACGTTGTACTAGTTTCAAGCTTATTAGTTATCGTCAGCAATGTATACCTTCCTGACAGATGACTGAACGTCTGAAAGTATATACTTTCCTTATGCATATTAACGGTGAGCAGCCTAATTTGCATATCGAGTGAGTTAATCGGCCGGGCGCACCGAAAACGATAAACGGGAAAAAATGAAACAAAATTTCATTTCTCACTCTTAGTACGGTTGTTACTTAAATATAAGTATATATACGTACATACATATATGTATACAGACGTACAGTATTATGAATATATATATACATACATGCACACATATATATATATGTACATATGGATTCACCGAACATTTATTATAATGCTCGGTGTATTTGTAAACAAACATCCCGAATTAAGCCGCACAGTGTCTAGCAACCATCGTTACTCATTTGTTCAACACTGACAAAGGAACGCTGTACTAGTTTCAAGCTTATTAGCTATCGTCAACAACGTATACCTTCCTGCCAGATGACTGAACGTCTGAAAGTATATACTTTCCTTATGCATATTAACGGCTGAGCAGCCCAATTTGCATATCGAGTGAGTTAATCGGCCTATATATATATATATATATATATATATATATATATATATATATATATATATATATATATATGCTGTCGGGGTCTTACTGGTTCCTATTACCCACTCTACTACCTCAAGTATTGAGTACTTTGGTGCGTTATGGTCCACCTGGTTCCTTACCACATTTCCTTCGTTATATATATATATATATAAGTATTGAAATTTCAGTTAGGAACAGAAAAGGTCATAGAAATGAAGAGTGCTCTATATCAGTATCAGAGCAAAATTTAATGTATAAAATCAATACAATATTATTACCTCATTACCAGAGGTTTCCCGAATGAGGCGAATACGAAATAAACGACTTCATTCGTTCGTCAGACGAGGCAATATAAAACATGGGCAAATACTTAGAAAAACACATCAAGAAAATCAAAAAAATATATAGATAAGTGAAATAGAAATTGAAATATATAAAAATCTATCAAGAAAAATAGTTAGGTGTGTGTATGTGTATGTATATACGCTCATAGATGTGCATATATGTATATGTACACGTGTAAATGTATGGTTAGAAAGTGTGCGTAATTATAAAAATTTAGGGCAAATGTATCTATATGTCTGTATTATGCAGACGGAAATGGTTACTTCGTAAAAATAAGAAAATAAAGTCGCGCGCATAAAAACGCCTGGACACTCGTACATTTAGATACGGAAAGTAAGGAGATGAAGAGAGTATAATAAATAAAAGAAAAGTATCTATTACGATATATTTATAAAAATATAGTAACGATAAATTAGAAAGACAAGATAGAAAGAAAAAATTAAAGAAAACAAAAAAAGCGGGGGTACATACATATACAGACACGCGTGTCTCACAAAAGAAATGTAAAAATAATTATGCTTATATACACACGCGCGCTTACACTTCCATACGTTCGATACGTACATACACACACACACATACTTATACTCGCGCATATAAACCTGTTTGCATGCCCATGTATGAAACTGGGTAAGTAACAAAAGAGGGAAGGGGGGGGGGGGAGAAGAAAAAAGAAACAAAAAAATATAAAACCGAAATGTCAAAAACACGGATATAAAGACACTTACACATAGAGCACTCTTCATTTCTATGACCTTTTCTGTTTCTAACTGAAATTTCAATACTTATAAACCTCCCAAGGGAATGATCGTAGCATATTCTACATCGTTATGAGATTGGCACCTTCCAGCCCTTTTTAAGTCGAGCACTCTCCAGTCATAGGATTTTAAACCAATACCGAATATGGACAAATACCCTTTGGACTACTCTGTAAAGAATATCCCAACACCTTCTAATACTCTCTACACGAAAATACGGATAGACAAAGTAGAGAAGGTTGTTAAAAGAATGAGATGGAAAGCTTTGATTCTCGATGGTCAATTTAACACGGATTCTACGGAACATTTTGACATCAAAACTCACAAATACCCGCAAAGAGTAAAAGATATGACCGCCTTTGAATTAGATCTAGTTAACCTTATCAACAACATCAATTTTCGTAAGTACTCTAACCCCTTTCAATCCAAATTATCTAATGATATTTCTACTTTCAAATCTTCTAATAATAAGTTCATCTTCTTAGATAAAACTAAAAACCTATATGAAGTTAATAATAATTTACACGACCAACTATTAATAGATAATATCACCTCTAAATACCAAATAACTAATATAAATACGTACCATAATATAAATAAGGAAGCTAAAGAATTAGCTTTTTCTTTAAAAATAGATAATAGGACAGAAAAACTTGCTAAACGTTCTGCGTATATCACCCTTAAAGATCATAAACCCGACTTTATTAATCGCCCTAGTTGTAGATTAATCAACCCTGCTAAGACTGATATTGGTCTTGCCAGTAAAAAAATTTTAAATAAATTAAATACACACATTAGAAGTAAGTCTAAATTACTCCAATGGATAAATACCTCTTCCGTAGTACATTGGTTTAATAATATTAAAAACAAAATCAGTTCTAGATTCACCCAATTCGATATCGTAGATTTCTACCCATCTATTACTCAGACCCTTTTAGTGAAAGCTTTAAATTTCGCTAGAGGGTTCACTAATATCTCCGATATTGAAGAGGACGTAATCTTGCATGCTAGGAACACTCTACTTTTTAATGATAATGACACTTGGGTAAAAATATCTAACCCAGAGAACCCATTCGATGTCTCAATGGGCTCTTATGACAGTGCCGAGGTTTGTGATCTGGTCGGCCTATTCCTCTTACATACACTTAAAGAAAAATTTCCTAACCATATTTTTGGGCTTTATCGCGATGATGGTCTAATACTTTCCCATACCACCATAGGCCATAACTTAGATAGATTAAGGAAAGACTTAATAAAAACCTTTGCTAGTTTTAATCTTAAAATTACTATTGATACTAACCTTTCCAACGTAGATTTCCTAGATATTAACTTAGATTTGCCTACTGCTTCTTATAAACCATACCATAAACCTAATGAAAACTTAAAATATATAAATAAAGGATCTTGCCATCCACCTATAGTTTTTAAAAACCTTATCCCTAATATTAGGCGTAGGATCTCCACCCTCTCTTCATCAGAAGCTATTTTCAATAAGGCATCCCCCTACTATAATAAAGCCCTCCAAAATAGCGGCTTTAGCGAACCGATTAAATACATACCTAACTACACTAACTCTATTAAACATAAAAATAGGAAAAGAAAAATAATCTGGTTCACACCCCCCTACTCTCTAGCAGTTAAAACTAATGTAGGCAAAAAATTCCTAGAACTCCTAGATAAACATTTCCCTAGAACGCATAGATACTATAAGATCTTTAACAGAAACTGTGTTAAAATTAGCTATTCCTGCGGTCCCCCTATTAAGTCCTATATCCTCAACAAAACATCACCTAGAGAAAATCAAACTTGCTCCTGTAGAATCAAAAGTGAATGCCCATTACAAGGTAAATGCAACACCAAAGCCATTGTATATGCGGCTAATGTGACAACTATCAGCAACAACCATCCAGTCACCAGTGAACGATATGTGGGTATGACGCAAGACAAATTCAAAACGCGTTATTACTCACATGTCGCATCCTTTCGACATCCAGAAAAAAGATTTACAACAGCTCTGGCTAGCAGAATCTGGGATTTGAAAGACCAAGGCATCCAATATAAACTAGATTGGTCAATTTTGAACCAATCTAAAAAATATGCTAGAGGAACAAGAAAATGCACGCTCTGCATAAATGAAAAATGTTGGATATTGCAAAATCTCAAATCACCAAAGACCTGCCTGAACACAAAGACGGAAATTTTTACCAGTTGTCCACACATGAAATCACACCTGCTTTCCAGCTCATATAAACTTAACACACTTTCAGACACTTATCCTCCATAAACTCTGATTATTCTCTTTTTAATTACCCTTTCTGACTTACTTTCATTCTTATCCTTGTCGATAATTTCATTTATTTTCACTTTTATTTTTTTATTTTTTTATTTTTACTTCACCCCCCCCCCCCTTTATTCTCCGATCAACTTCCTATTTTCTATTTTTTACTTCCCCTTCTTTTACTTCCCTTTTTCCTCTACTAACTGATTACACTTGTCTTTTGTGTTTTTCAATCCAGATATATTTTTCATTTTTATTTTTATTTTATTTTTGCGCAGCCTATCTTACAATTTTATATTTGTATTTATTTATCCACATTTCAATATGGCTGAACGCCTTAATGTGTGTATACTTTTTTTATATATATACATGAGTGACTACGTATGTGCGCGCGCGTGCGTGCATGTATGTGTATATATATATATATATATATGTACGTGTATGTACTGGTGTTTGTGTGTGTGCGCGTGTGTATATTTTGCGTATGTGTAAGTGTCTTTATATCCGTGTTTTTGATATTTCGGTTTTATATTTTTTTGTTTCTTTTTTCTTCTCCTCCCCCCCCTTCCCTCATTTGTTACTTACCCAGTTTCATACATGGGCATGCAGACAGGTTTATATGCGCGAGTATAAGTATGTGTGTGTGTGTATGTACGTATCGAACGTATGGAAGTGTAAGCGCGCGTGTGTATATAAGCATAATTATTTTTACATTTCTTTTGTGAGACACGCGTGTCTGTGTATGTATGTACCCCCGCTTTTTTTGTTTTCTTTAATTTTTTCTTTCTATCTTGTCTTTCTAATTTATCGTTACTATATTTTTATAAATATATCGTAATAGATACTTTTCTTTTATTTATTATACTCTCTTCATCTCCTTACTTTCCGTATCTAAATGTACGAGTGTCCAGGCGTTTTTATGCGCGCGACTTTATTTTCTTATTTTTACGAAGTAACCATTTCCGTCTGCATAATACAGACATATAGATACATTTGCCCTAAATTTTTATAATTACGCACACTTTCTAACCATACATTTACACGTGCACATATACATATATGCACATCTATGAGCGTATATACATACACATACACACACCTAACTATTTTTCTTGATAGATTTTTATATATTTCAATTTCTATTTCATTTATCTATATATTTTTTTGATTTTCTTGATGTGTTTTTCTAAGTATTTGCCCATGTTTTATATTGCCTCGTCTGACGAACGAATGAAGTCGTTTATTTCGTATTCGCCTCATTCGGGAAACCTCTGGTAATGAGGTAATAATATTGTATTGATTTTATACATTATATATATATATATATATATATATATATATATATATATATATATATATATATATATATATATATATATATATATATATATATACATATATATATACATATATATATATATATATATATATATATATATATATATATATATATATATATATATATATACATACATATATATATATGAATGTATATATAGTGTATTTTGCAATACACTGTATGCTTAATTAAAAGCATTTCGAAGACATTAGGCTATTGTTTTAGAGTAGTGACAGACTCACTTACTTTAATTTTCAGCAAACAGGGGAGATAAAGGTGACCGGCAACCGCTCTGTATAATCAGTTCTATAAGAACCAAACATCCATGATATCAACAAACAGGAGGAGTAGTTGGCTTTGATATGCATCAATAAATGCGAAACAAGACCTTGTCAGCTTTATCTTCCCTGTTTGCTGAAAATTAAAGTAAGTATGTCACTACTCTAAAACAATAGCATAAGGTCTTCGAAATGCTTTTAATTAAGCATACAGTGTATTGCAAAATACACTATATATACATTCATATATATATAGCTATTTCAGAGCACCTATTCTAATATATATATATACATATATATATATATATATATATATATATATATATATATACGATATTAAATAAATGGAAACTATATTTATAAAACCATATTTATTTCATTATATATATTTCAGGGATATCATATTAACAATATGCTATGCCTTCCTCAGACAAAATACAATATAGACAGTTTTATAGATAAATATATTTGACATACCGTTCAACATCGACTGGTATTTGAAAAGTTGATTTGGCAGTGAAAAATTGTAAACAGAAAGAAAGAAAGAGAGAAAGAAGGAAAGAAAGAAAAGAAAGAAAGAAAGCGAAGAAAAAGAAGAAAAAGAAGAAATGCATGTAACAAAATAGAGAGATGGAAAGATAGATAAAGAGAAGAACTTCATGTAAAGAAACAGAGAGAGATATATATAGAGAGGAAATAGATAGAGATAGATATATATAGAGAAAAGTGGGTAGTTGGACATCCGTTGAATAAACGTATCAATGATACATTTATTTATTTATTTATTTATTTAGCTCTAGTATTAATGTAAGGGAGATATATGTGGTTAGGAGAGAAACCAGCTG
>OZ024745.1:96827477-96852477 GCA_964016885.1 Eledone cirrhosa
TGTGAAATCGTGAACAAGAGACGAAAGACCATCGAACCTGGTAGAAATGTGAGCAAGGAAAGAATTTCGCCCAAGTTTGACGGGGGGAAAAAAGAGAGAGAGAGAGAAAAAGAGAGAAAGAGAAAGGAGAGAAGAGGAAGAAGAAGAAGAAGAAGAAGAAGAAGAAGAAGAAGAAGAAGAAGAAGAAGAAGAAGAAGAAGATAAGGTGGTCTGGTCTGCGAATTCGGTAAACGCAAGTTTTGTGAAGTCACAGACGAAGGAAAGAGAGAAAAAAATTCCATACCAGCTCGGTCAAGACTGCGCGAGAAAAGAATTACACACAGGTCAAACTTGAAGGAGGAGGAGGAAAGAGGAGGAGGAGAGGTAGTGACAGAGAATGAGTGAGTGAAAGTTGAGGAGGAGGCTAACAGAGAGAGAGACTGCTTGAAAGGGTAAAAGGTACAAAGAACGAAACAGACAGGCAGCATGGAAAAGTAATATGTGTAAATATGATGATAATAATGGAGCTGCGGCGTTGCAAATGGGATACATATGAAAAAGTGAGTCCTTCATCAGTGACCCTCCAACCGTCCTCGGCATTTCATCGCTTTAAGGGCCATATGCCTCAGGTTGGTGCGAACAACGGCTAAAAAAAGTCGTTGGGACACGTAAATAAAGGGGGACGCTAGAGTAACAACAAAAAGGGTTTAAGCAACGGAAAGTGAGTAGAAATAGATACATATATATAGATATGTATGTATGTATGTATGTATGTATGTATGTATGTATGTATGTTTTCTCTTTCTCTTAATTTTGAGTATATTTTTTGACCGGCCACTTTCCTGGTGGCAAGGTTGTAAAAGAAAAGAAATTGTCATCCCTTGAATCGCAAGAATGTTTTGCAAATTTTGAAGGTGCCAGCTATCGCAGCCATTTGTAGACTATGAATTAGGGAGCTGCGCTTTTTGTCCGCAAATCCAAGTTCAGTCATACTTTGGTCCAAGCGGGTTGGTATATAACCCGTAGCACCAATAATGATGGGTATGAAGCTAAAGGTGTATCTTGGATACTGGATTTGTAAACTCCTCATCAATGGTCCGTAGATGTCCTCCTTCTCCTGTATGTATGTATGTATGTATGTATGTATGTATGTATGTATGTATGTATGTATGTATGTATGCATGTATGTATGTATGTATGTATGTATGTATGTATGTATGTATGTATATACGGTATATTGCCAAATAGACTATACATACATTCATATATATATATATATATATATAGTTTTGTTCTTTTAGTGATTTTTACTTGTATGCGACCATGCTGGGGCATCATCTTCAAGTGTTTTAGTAACTAATATATTTTTGACGTAATTTGAATTTTCTTTTCTTTTCTTTCTGACTCATATGTTTTAAAAATAGATCACGATTCTGCAAAATAGAATAACATCAATAAAACGTAATTTCCATTTGTTAGTTCCTACTAGACATGAAACACCACCAAATACGTCACCACCTTCCAGTGTTTATAAAAGTAATAAAGTATACACAGACACATACACACGAACGCACACACATATATATATATATATATATATATTCATTTTAACCAGAGTAACAAGAAGCACTATTTAGCCTTAATAGAATGAGTATTAAATCTCTACTTGTGAAATTGAGTACTCTTTTCTCTCAGCCGTCAACCACATACGGATATATATATAAATATGTGTGTGTATATATATATATATATATATATATATATATATATATATATATATATATATAGGAAAAATATAACCCCGACGGCAGAGCTCAAGCCGTTTCGACGGCTATTTCAGGACTATTACCCACTCTACTATCCTAAGTATTGAGTACTCTGGTGCGTTACGGTCCATCTGGTTCCTTACCATAACTCCTTCGTTATATATATATATATATATATATATATATATAATACTCTGCTATGGAAGCATCTTAGCTACCATCAGTCACACACACACACATATATATATATATATATAAAATAAACTAAAATAATATATATTGCTGCAAGCTATTGTTTTGTCTTGTCTTTTATTCCTGGGACAGCGCTTTGGCTTGTTTGTCAGACACTGCGACTCGGGTGGACCAGTAGTACCGGTAGTAGGGGTCGAAACTGGTGTTTCGTTTGCCTTTTCTTCCATTGATATTTTTTAATCTAAAACAATATTTTTTTATGGTTTCCCCTTTAAAAAAATTATTTTTCGTTCTGCCTTATTTTCGTTCATCTTACTTTCCTTTGCCTTCTCTTTATCAATTATCCTAATTTTATTATTATTATATTTTTGTGTGTTGGTATATATGTGTGTACATATATATATATATATATATATATATATATATATATATATATATATATATATATATATATATATATATATATATATATATATATAGGGAAAAAGTATAACCCAGACGGCAGAGCTCAAGCCGTTTCGACGGGGTCATACTTTTTCCCTATTTCCCACTCTACTACTCTAAGTATTGAGTACTCTGGTGCGTTATGGTCAATCTGGTTCCTTACCACAATTCCTTTGTTATATATATATATATATATATATATATATATATATATATATATATATATATATATACATATACATACATATATATATATATATATATATATATATATATATATATATATATATGTGTGTGTGTGTGTGTTTGAGTGAGTGTGTGTTGGTATATATATTTATATATATATATATATATACATGTGTGCGTGTGTGTGTTGGTTTATATATATGTATATATATATTTATATATATATATGTATGTATGTATATACAGAAATACTTATAAATTGTATAATACATACATAATTCAGTTTACGCCATAAAGAATAATGACTGCATTACTGGGATAGTATTATATCATTGGATAATCTCCTCGGAGATTTTTACAGTGCCAAGATTCTTAATTGGTTATTTTCCTTTCTTTCATTTCTTAATACCTCTTCCTCGCTTTCTTCTTTTTTCTTTATTTCATCCCACTTTTTATCTCGCATTATTTATCGTTCCATATATATTTTTACCTATATCTTTTAGCTTTCAAAGCTTTAACTAATCTATCGTTGTACATAGTTGTATATATATATATATATCAGCATAGATCGTATATCTCTTCTTACATATCATCAGCGTCATCCAATACTACACGTTATCTAGTTATGAATATAAATGGACACAGCAAATTCTAACAAAATATTCATAAATTTCTGTAGTTCAGCTATCAATTATCAATGACCAATTTAGCGAGACTTCGATCAGGAAATTTACTATTATTTATAGATTATGTGTGAAGTTGTAGTTGTTATTGAAGCTGGAACCAGCTTTAATTATGTAAGCCTGCAATCAAAGAGACTCCACTCATGATGTCCCTATCTTTATTTCAGACCTTATATATATTTCAATTTTGTTTTAGAAATAATTGTTTCTACTTTAGACACAAGGTCAGCAATAACCCAGTACATTACTGGTACTTTATTTTATCGACCCCATAAGGATGAAAGGCAAAGTTAACCTCGGCGGGATTTGAACTCAGACTGTAAAGGGACGTATTAGAAATAATATGTTTAGGACAACACTACCCAATAACTCGTCTGGGTTTGTAAGATGGTAATGAATTACTTGAGGGAAATTTTGTTGCTATTTCTAATATAATCTGAACAAGTAGATACTCCTTCATTAGCTGGTGGTATCAAGTATCATAATGAGGTGGTAAGCCACACTCATCGACAGTTTTCGATTTTCAGTGCAACCTTTTCACTTCACTTAAGTTCTTGTTATTTAGCTCTTATTGCACAAACCTACACATTTCAGTTATGACCATGCCGTTTTTTTCATTGCATTACATACCACGGGATACGCTAGCCAATGTTTTCATTTGTAAAATTGTAGAGTATAATTTGAGAGATTTAGCTGACATTTCTAGTAAATATGTGTTGTCTGAGGGCCACACATGACAACTAATTGTGCACATTACAACTAATTTTACGGAGATAAAACATGCTCGCGCTGTAAAAAAAAACCTTTGTGCGAGCCGCAGGTGTGCTTGTAAAGGGCCGCATGCGGGCGGCGGGCCGCATGTTTGATATGCCTGATGTAGAGGCTCTCTCATCGTAGCAACAGGTAGATATTGTAATGTACATTTAGAACTATAGAGATATATAAACAAAATAAAACAAAACAATGTGACTGCAGAAGAGAATTTTTTTATATATCAAGTGCCCTTACTAAGAGTATAGCCTATTGCAGTAAATACAGCACAGAAGAGGGGCTTTTACAGACTAGTGGTTTTCTATATCTGTATCTAAACTTCAGCTTAATAGAAGTAAAAGAATGTCATTTTGGCAGTTTAGAGGAGTCTTTCAAATGAACATGAAGGGAAAGCGCCAGCTATTGAAGAGAAATGTTTATTTTCATAATGATAGAAATATGAAAGAGAACGAGTGAGAAAGAGAGAATGAGAGCGAAGAGAGGGAGAAAGAGAGGCTGAAATATTAAGATGGGGGAAATGGTGAGAACACAATGATTAAATATTTTCATTTAAGGATTGTTGTGTAATTTCCAAAAACTAAAAAACTATAAGGAAAACTTTAGTAGAGATTGGTTAATTCTTGTAATTGAAGCGATCACGTAGTGGATTGTTTGTATGCTCGTTTAAAGGTTTGTTTAAAGCTCAAAGATATATCTGAAATATAGGATGTCCATGATGAGAAAATGTGATAAGATACAAGAACATCACTGATAAATGAGGCGTATGTCTTAACATTCAAAATTTACTTCGTTCTGATTATATTTGTTCTTAAGATCAGAGTTTCTGTCGTGCAGTTTAAGCTTCTATAGAAATATGAAGGAATTTTCCAAAAGACGCTAGATATGGTAAATCCTAGTATGTTTATTACGGAGAACTTAAAATAAGGATTTATTTAATAAATCTGATATATGATGTGGCTATATTTATTTTAAGTATGCAACATTTACAAATTGTCAAATCCATATTGATGAAAAATGTAGATATCTTGCAAGAGAAACTACAAAACCAACACATTAAATGAATTCGTTTTGAAAATGCAGAACATTTCTCATATACAATAGAGTTGGTGTCTTGTAATGAAATCTATCAAATAATCCAAGAGCAAACCTTGTCTATGCAGTTGTTTAATGTTAATAATGATTGAGTTAAAAATAACAATCGTGAGATATATAAAGATCGACAAGTATGACGTTTTAGATTTTTTATAGTCTATTTATTATCAACTAATTTTAGAATTCTTTGATTTAATTTTAGATTTTTCAATAAACTATCACGCTCTATTTCGCTTGTGAAGTAGAAATAAAAGCTTGGAGATATTTCTGAATACGATTAGTTTGTATGCAGGAGTGAGAACATTTTTTTAAATTGTTGATATCAGCTTAATTTAAGACGGCAAATAATCTCAAATATTTGTTTTCAATAATTTAATATTAATAGCTGGAGAGAAATGAAATTTGAATTACTTTTGATACGTTGTCGTATTTCACAACCTGTGGCAAGTCGCCAGCTTTGGTAGAAGTACCTAAAATCTCTTTAAGTACTTAATTTCGTCTTTCTAGAGTCTTAATTCAAATCTCACCTACATTTGCATTTAATCCTTTTGATTTTAATAAAATAAGCCCGAACAGTAAACTGGAATTTATTAAATCAACAATACTTCTTTAATATAAAAGTGCTCCCAGTTCGCCTAAAGACCTTCCCTAATACTGAGTTCAGTTAATATGAGCTCCATACACAGATTCGAAAAACAGTTTGCTTTTAACATTTTGTTTTAGAACTGATTCTATATTTTAAAAAAAACCTTTCAGATACATTATTTATTGATATATTATTTGAAATAGTTTGTTCAGAAAAAAACAACAACAAAAAAAAAATCAGAAACTAGCATATAAACATCCATGCTCCCGTTTTAAAGTTTGTACATTGGATTCTAAGTCCATTAAACAAACTAATCAACCTGTAAGTTTCTACACAATTACTTCTAACATTTACATTATTGTGAGCTATAAAGGCAGTGAAGAGGGGCTTCAAAGCCGAGTGCCAGACTTTGAAAAATGTTTTTCTTGCCTCTCAATTTTTGGATTCATATAAAGAGCCGTCTTTGCTTTCATCTTTCCGAGATCGATATTGCCTTTCATTCGTCTGGAATCTATAAATTACATACCTGTAGGGTATCAAAATAAATTCAATCAACTGTAGTATCCAAACGAATAGTCTGTATCCCTTTATAACCCCCCCCCCCCCCCCAAAAAAAAAATGGAAAAATAAAACAAATAATCATACTATTGTTAGCTCGAAATTGGTTCCTAAACTTAACAAAAGCAAGATTTTGATCCTAACATTAGGCATTTGTAATGTTGCTAATGAAATTCGAATGTAACTATTGATAACACATTTGTATAGTTCTGTTAATTACGAAATGTAATTCTATCTAGTTATGGCTCTTACGTCAGAATAATACTATGCTATGAATTAAATTGAGAAAGATGCAGCTCTATTACTAATAGTATCAGCAATCATCATCTGTTACTAATGCTAATCAAGTTATGTTACTTAAAAGTCAGACACAGTTTGGTAGTAACACTTTCACCAACAGCAATTTGGTACATTCAGTAACATATCCAGTTTTCGTTGCCTGACAGGCTGAAGATTGCAAGCTGTTGAAGTATCGGCTGCTTTCCGATAGGTTTGGCATTGAACCTGTAACGGTGGAGACTTCCAGCGTTCTTGGTCCCAAGACCACTCCCTTACTCACTGCTATTGGAGTAAAGTTGGCTTCCTGCATGAAGTAGAATGGCTATTTCAATAAGTCTCACTCATTTTTCTCCGATGCAATGCCTTCACCATTTTATCGGCTGGGACGATGAGGTGGCTTGCGCCTGAGGTTCTGTAAAAGAGCACTTTTTCACCCATTTCGTGCTCGTATCATAGGAGAATTCTTTCTTAAAAAACAACAACAATAATAATAACAGAATCAACAACCAAATATTTACTAGCTAACATGAAAGTAGTACAGTAATGTTTTCAAATATATATATGCTATTAAGGAAGATGAGTGATAAGTCAGTTGCTCACGGCAGTATTAGATATATATCTGCTATCAAAGAAAATGAACGATAAGTCGGTTGCTTGCACCATTGTTTTAAAAAGAATTTCAGTGTCAATCTCTCTCCAGTCTTCATCGCAAAATTTCTTTATGTTTTTGACATGTTTCTCTTTTCTCTCTTGCGTATAATTTTATATATAATTAATTTCGTCGCTTCAGCAACGAATTTCGTATTTATTTTATTCAAATTTTAAACATTCTAAAAATACTTCTATTTTATGTATACCAAGTTAGTAAACAAGTTAAAAATTTGAATATATGATAGCCACAGGACAGATAATGATATATAATAGTTAATAACTATAAACAACAGTTAAATAAATAGAGTAAAGTACCTCTGAAGACGGAGAAGTGCGTGGAAATGCCTTTGTGAATCGAACCACACATCTCGCTATGTCATACGTTCTTATTTAATCATTCCACTAAAACACTCATGGTCACTAATTGCTGTCGTAGAAACTTTAACTGTCCAGCAGGAAGTGTAAAGAACAGTTAGTAAAATTTTGAAATTTGAAAGTACATTAACCACTCTACAGATAACTACAAATAATTGTGTAATATGTGGGGGAAAGTACCCATGGAGACGGGAAAAGTGGACAAAGAAGGTTGTGAGAATCGAGCCACTCATTTATCATATGCTGGGCGAAAACTTTTAACCACTAAACTCATGCGCTCATGATCACATAGAATTAGATTCTTAGAAGTAACATTTTCTTATTGTGTATATTGTGTATATAAGAAATAAGTGAGAAGCAATATCTTTATACACTTTTATATCTTCTTGAGATTTAGTTTTTCTTGGCCCGTTTTCGTTGCCTGACAAGCTCAAGATCACAAGCTGTTGAAGTTTCGGCTGCTTTCCGATAGTTTTGACGTTGAACCTGTAACGGTGAAGATCCGGCGTTCTTGGTCCCAAGACTACCCCCTTACTCAGTCATCGGAGCAGAGTTGGCTTCCTGCATGAGTGCCATAATCTTTAATATACGTTACAACGTTTCTAACTTGGTTACTCTCAGTTTCCTTCTCACTTTTCATAAGTAACGTGTCACCTGATCGCAAATTCCGATGAGTCCTAATTTTTTCACTTTATTTTAGAAATCAACTACTTATTTCTCCACACTCTCATTACTCTAGCGAGAGTTTATTTGGGTACTTCAACAAACATAGTGCGTCTCAATCTACAAGCCAAAATTGTTGATCAATCTACAAGCGAAAAATGTCGATTATATCGACTCTAGTATTTAACTGACATTTTAGTGTATCGACCCCAAAAGGCAAAGTTAAGCGAGGTGGGGTTTGAACTCAGACCATAGAAATTCATAACTAAATGCCAGAAAGCATTTTGTCCGATGCTCTACCAATTCTGCCAATCCATCACCAGGTGAACAAAAACAATATATGTATATTTAATGCGTCACATACTCTGGAATTAAGGTATGTTTTATATAATGAAGTGGGTTTTATATAGCGTTACAATGTGACGCTACACGAAGTACTTTCAAGTTTTTACCAATCAGTTAAATGTTTAATTGAAAAGGTTTGAAGCGATGGGTGTATATGAATATTCGTAGAATTGGAGTATTCTCAGCGCGAAAGGTAGCTGGATACTAGTTACATAGTAAATTTGGGGGGAGGGGCTAAGATATAACCACAAATCGAACGGAGAGTGGGAGAGAGAGGGAGAAAGAGAGTCAAAACGTGAGATGAGAAATGAGAGGGTTATAGAGAGAGAAGGGAAGAGAAGGAGAGGAGAAAAATTATGTTTTTAAAATGATATAAGCGGAATTTGTAAGCCTAACTTATATCAGGTATAAACTGGCTGACTTTAGTATTTGAACTACAACCCTGGTTATGTCTCCAGTACCAAATCAAAATGCGGAGGTCACCAGAATAGATTGAGCAGAATACCACTTGAAGAAAATGGTACAGTCTAACAATAGAATGTCAGAAAAACTGAGCTAGGATCCATGCTGCTTGATACAAATAAGAGTGGTAGGCTGAAATACAGTAAATATATATAATTGTAATAGAATGTTGTGGTTTGCTTGAAGCATTGTGTATAGTGTATAATGTAGAAAATTATTTGTTTTAAGAAAGCTAAGACAAAGTGAAATGGACTGTAAAATTTAGTTTAAATGAAGGCAACGAAGATATTTTGTTTTTGTTAAATACCAGGTAACACAAACATCGTTACTTTCATTTAAACTAAACTTTACAGTCTATTTCGCAAATCAATAGCTACATCATATGTATTTGTGGTTCTAGTTCTGAAAAGTAGTTAAATTGGTAGGATGATGTAACGTTATTGTTCAATAGAATTCGTTTGGTCTTGCCATTTGTAAGGCTATGATACTAGTAGGTCATCCGATCTCCCTTAAAATGTTATATTAAATGTAAGAAACATCTGCTACTTTAACATTTGTAAACCATATGTAGAGAAACATATTCTTTAAATTTCCAACTCCATTGTCATTAAAAGTAATAGGAGCTTACTAACCACTTTAATGGCAAATTCTTTTAAGTAAAGAAACAATCAAATCATTTAGTCTTCCTACACCATTCACTTTTCATTCACCTCCACCTCCTTCATACTGATTTCATTCCCCCCCCCCCCCCCAATAATTTCATCCACCCTCCAGGTAACTATTCACAACCTTTAAAAGCACAGGCTTACACGAAGTAAGGATCGGATTAGTTTGGATGTATTTTGTAGTAGGTTATTTTCATGACAGCAACCCCAGCATACAACTGGCTCTCTACTATCTCCTCTTCAATTCTTTATACATCAATCTACCACTTTTCATAACATCCATGATGTCATAACAAGCAGAAAAAGAATTAGTTTGATTTATTTTGTTGTTCAACATTAACTCAAGATTCTTATTTCAGCTTTAAGACTGTAAGCAACTCATCTTTATTGTTTTCAAGAATGTTCATCGTCAAACTGCTAACGTTTACGCTTGCTGCTTACAGATACAACAACATATCTCAATTAAAGAAATTATCTTTCTGCTTCTTATTTTGGCTTTTATTCAAACCATTCTTGTTACTATTTTTGCGTTTTGCAGTTTTTCCCGATAATCCTTCTTCCAAATATAATCCATTGTAAGGAGGCTTAATGTCAAATATATTTAACGATGTTATACTTTTATTTTGAATAGGTGAATGCTAGGATTAGGTTAACATTCAAATGCTTAATTTCTGATGTAGTCTGAAATATTCCCAACTATTCCCTTATAAAACATTTCTTTCGACGACTATCTCTAAAGATAGTGAATTATAAATAATGGGCTAAGGGAAAATACCTCAGTGTTAAGATATCTTGCATATTAAATACACGGCAAAGTGTCACACATATAATATAGCGAGTCGAAAAAGTTCGACTAAGAATATCTATGCAATTAACAGAAAAAATATTTTGTACACACATCTATCTAAGGTGGGTAAAATTCACGAGATCCATGGACGAGTTCTCTCCAGCGGTCTCTGTCCCTCATTATCGCTGCCATGTCCTGCGTCTCCAACAGACCAGTGTCTGTCCTTAGGGCATCAACATACGTTAACCTTGGTCTTCCTCTTCTAGTGTGTCCATGTACACACATAAAGGGAGTTAATCGCTAAATTGTATATGTGAGATTCTGCTGTGTGTGTACTAATATATACATATATACATACACAACGAAAGTATCCTCGTTTCACTCTAAAATAGAGATCATCATTAATTACATATTTTTAAATGTTTGTTTCAGTAAGTGTTCTCTCTATTCCTTAATTTCTCAAATCAAAACATTGAAAGGCTGTTTATTACCGTAGTGCTAATAACGGGAATTTCGTGGGTACAACTTTCATTATTCACTAGCATTTGTTTCTCTTCATTTTTTGTCTTTTATCCTTACAGGGTCGATAAAATAAAGTACCAGTCACGCACGGGGGGTGCGCTTTAATCGACTTTCCTCTACCCCGGAATTGCTGGCCTTGTGCTTATATAAGAAGCCATTATTGACTAGCATTTGTTTCTCTCCATCCTTCTTAATAGGGCGGTGGATTGTCAGTATCGGTAGAACGTCGAACACCATGCTTCGTAACATAGAGTTACGGCCCTTTACTTCTGAATTCAAATCCAGCCGAGGTTACATTTGCCTTTCATCATTACGGGGTCGATAAAATAAAGTACCAGTAAAGTACTGGGATCGATTTAATCGACTTTCACCTTCCCTTCAAATTGTTGACCTTGTGCCTAAAATAGAAACAATTATTATGTATGTGTACACATTTAAATTAAACTCAAACCGAACTCGACTTTACCTTTATTATGTAAACATATAAAGTCACATTCTTTGTTTAAGAGCCCACATTTTCGTCATTAGTTGAAATTTCTCCTCGTTCGAATTTATCTTTATTATGTGAATATAACGTATGCTTTAATCTTTCCTTAGTAAACTAAATATATATTGTAGTAAACCTTTGCTTGACTGTTTTTCTTTTATTCATTTATTTTAAATATATTAAGAACTCATTGAAAACAGGGTTGTAATTCATAAAAAGGATTCTAACTGTCTGTATGTCTCCCGTAATGCTTTAAGCATCTAACCCTACTCCTTATAACATTTTTATCTCTGTCTATTTAGTGTGTAGTAATCACCCTCTTTCTTTTGTAAATCACTATCAATTGTTTTTCCGCTACCCCCATATTATCGAATAGCTGTTTTTTTACTACACACACACAGACACAGACACACACACACACATTTTTCCTTTCATATTATTATCATTTTTTACTTCTACTCATTCTACTTCTCACATCTTTCATTTTTTTGTCCCTCATTTTTACTTGCCTTCTATCTCTCCCAAGCTATCTCTTTATTTTTTCAGTTTCTTCTTGTATGATATGTGTCTCTTTAACTAAAAATTGCATTTATCTTACTTTTTACATAGATATAAGTAAATACATTTAGGCTAAAAAAAAAACTAGTCTGTTATATTGTACTATATTATCGACTTCAGAAGGCTGAAAGATGTCAATAATGACAAAAATGCCGTCTCACTGTATCCATCCTACCAGAGTCACTTGTGCCTATCTTCAGCATCATTTTAACTTCTTTTACTGACACCCTCTCTTTCATATTACTACAAAACATTTTACTTTCACGTCTTTACTGCTCCTTTTCGCTTTCATTCTTTGTCTTTCATTTCTCTCACGCTTTCTACTTCTTCTACTCTATAATCTCCTATTCTTTCCGGTAACCGTAACTGTTAATGTACATGATGTGTTTATATGGATGCCTTCTATAACTTAAGTTACAAAAGGTATTGCTTCTGGTCAGTTCCAATGTCGGCCACCTCGGGAAACTTCAGTTTCCACGTTATACGAGTTACAGACCAGTCAACTTGCCCCGTATGACGGGGAGATCTCCCACCCACTTTAGGGTGGGTTAGCGATGTCTTCTCTTGTGAAAATGGGTATAGCCTTCATTGTGTAAAATCTTCCCATTTCTAATTTTTCCCTGTTTTGGAGGCACCTTTTTCCAAGGTACTCCCCGTTTCAGTTTTTAGAGTTTGGCAGGTTTAGAATTATCATATTTTCATTAGTGGTTTATCTCTTGACACTCTTTTTTCAACTAATTTTTTTAAATTCTTTTATGAATTAAAATATTTCAAGAAAACGGATAACATTATGTTCAATAATGGTTTCAAACTAATTAAATACGTTTTCATTTTCACTTAATCTTGTGTTCTATTTAACGCACATCAATTAGCAACATGGCATTTAGACAATAGAATTCTGGAGTATACTATTCTTATTAAGCACGTATCTTTAACACGGTGCGTTGAACACCGAAGAGCTATAAAACGATTTGAAAAATACATTTAATTTCTTACATGAACGCCAACTTTTCAAGAGGAACCTAACAGTTTTCTGTTAAACTGAAATATGTATAGCTTATTTTTAACTTGCTGGCCTCTCTCTCTCTCTCTCTCTATATATATATATATATATATATATATATATATATATATATATATTGAGATAAGCAGAACAAGCAAAATTCAAACAATTTCTTAAAATAAATTAAAAAATATAATTTAAATATTTACTTACTCTATATATATATATATAAAAATAATATACATATGTGTGTGTGCGTGTATACATGTAATTAAATAAACGCATATAAAATACACACATAAATACGTATATAACGCATGCACACACATACCTACAGGTAAATACACATATGTTCGCTAAATGTGCGTCAACCAAAACGCAAAGTTCACATATACACACCCTACATACGAGCAAATCCGCATACGCACACAAACGCAAAATACACGTATACACATATACACATGCACCAGTATATATAATATAATATATACACCTATAACAAATACAAGCAAATATACGCACGAGAAAGTATACGTACCTTCACAAAACATACGGGTAATATATACTTACCTATACAAATAAGTATAAACATAAAATATACTTAGCTACCACATCAAGACGTAAATTATCCGCGTATTGTTTGTACCATCCGTTAGGGTGTAATGTGGGGCTGTAATACAGGAAAGTTTTATGCAATTTATGTTTACAAGCCGATTCAGATTTTTTGTTCAAAATGTGGTCATTGGCGTAGAGTATTTCCAGGGCTTCAGCGGCGCAGAGGTCGCATGGTCTTTTATTTCCATTATACGATCTAGCCCTAGCTAGGATCTCCCAGTGTAACTTATATTGGGTGTGGTTGTCTTTTAGACTCCAGATATAAGCTGAAAGTGACGTCATATTCCTTTTTAAAGGGTTAAGAAAAGAATGGGTGTGCATGTAAAGACGCTGCTTGAATCTATTGGCGGTTAACCCAATGTAGGCCCTACGGGACGTGGGTGTTTCAACCTTACATTTGTTGACAATGTTACTGGAGAGGCATTTCCCGGATTGGAGGCAGTCAACCCGATTCCTACAATTACAGTTAGTACTAGCTACAGGGTTGCACGTGTTCCTACGGCTATGTAATTTAGTTAAATTTGAAGCAGTGATGTTATGTGCAAGGTTAGGAGTCGTAGAGTAAGAAATTTTAATGGTATTTGTATTGAAAATTTTATTATATTTATATGCTGGGGGAAAATGCCACCTCCATATTATATGGTGGGTTATACCTTATAATGCGTCGGGATCTATTTTTCCTGGGTCTATGCTCATACTCAGTATATGCTACCTTATCGACAAATCCACTTCGAGCAAGAGCTTCATTGTAATATGTGGAATGGTCGGTGAAAATATGCTCGTTTGTAGATAGACGGGAAAGCCTCAAAGAAACGTTTCTTACCAGGTTCTTTGTTATGCTGGCAGTATGGTTAGAATGCTTACTTATGTAATTAAGCGTATCATTGGGCTTTCTATACGGGTAGTGCAAGCCATTCGACAAATTGAGGGTAACGTCGAGGTAATTAACGACCGAGAGGTTGACCTCAACCTGTATGGAGAGGTTGAAGCCTTTAAAGAAGGCTGTGAGTTTTTCTGAACCTGTCGCAAGCGTGTGGGCCGCACTTTGTCATAGTCAAAAGACCGTCATCACGGTACAAACCACCGCCCACATTGGGGAATTCTTCCTTGATAGAGAAGAGAAGGAAAAGGCCGATAAGATCAGTAACCTCCGCAGAATCGTTGGCGCCCATACTCACGTCGAATGGGGTACTATTAAATGTTTTAATCCAAATAGAGTCGTCGAAACTAATCACCGACTTACGGGCATTGTGGATGACATCAACTTCGAAATCCTTAACCACCGTGAGCGTTTTAGCGAAATTGATAGCTCTAAGAAGAAGTGGTAAAGTGATGAAAAAGTAGTAATTATTGATGTCGAATTGGATAAAACGGCAATGTTCCTTGTTGTATATGCCATTGAACCAATCAATCACCGCGAAAGAATTGTTCCACAGCGCAAGAGGGACCAAGCTTCTAATTTCAGGTAAAATTCTATCTAAAATCCTTTTACTAAGTCTACCTAAATCGGACTTCGTAGGGTTAATAAGCCGAATAGAAGGGTTGTTGGGGGAAATTGGGTTTGTGATCCTTTAGGGTAAAGTGGGGAGAAATAGGATCCAGAGGTTCAGTCCTGTTCTGGATGTTGAGTTCAGAGATGATTTTAATCCCAGCATCGTTGATTTCATTAATGACACTCCGGTTAGTTTTACGGTAATCCTTAGTTACAGGATTGTGTAGCAGCTGATGGTAAGTACTGCGCTCCACTTGATATAGATTGCCATCAGAGTGAACGTGCACGGCATTAGAATCCTTCTGTTGAAAATTATGAATGCTTGTTGAAAAAAGAAGTGACATATTCACTACTTTAAAACAATAGCGTAAGGTCTTCAAAATGCTTTTAATTAAGCATACAGTGTATTACCAAATACACTATATATATACGTTCATATATACATCGCTATTTCAGAGCACCAATTCTAATTTTAAATGTTTACTGGACCGGCAACCGCTCTGTATAATCAGTTCCTGATTATTCCTGGGATTCTATAAGAATCCAACATTCATAATTTTCAACACACAAGGGGAGTGCTAAGCTCTGAGGAATACCAACAGTATGAAATAGAGATCTGTCAGCTTATCTCCCTTTGTTTGTTGAAAAAAGAAGTGACATAGTCACTACTTTAAAACAATAGTGTAAGGTCTTCAAAATGCTTTTAATTAAGCATACAGTGTATTACCAAATACACTATACACACACACATATATATATATATATATATATATGAAAACAGGGAGAAAGAGACGATTATGAGGAAGAAAAATTTTTTTTTTTCCTTTTTTGTTTCTCTCTCTTTTTTCTGGGTTAGAAAATGATTAAAACGAGATGTTTTATTTTGTGTGAAGTGTTAAGGCATTAGTTGATTTATTTATTATTTAACAATGGCATTTATTTATCTATTTATATATTTAATTATTGTCTATTACCGGTTTCAGCATTTATATGCATTATCAAATGATAGTGAAATGTATTACTGTGGTGTCGCACATGTTAAACAGAAGGTGCAGAAAGAATAATGTTATTTACAAACAAGGTTTAAGAAGTGAAAAGAAAAAAGAAAAGGGGAAAAACGTGCATAATGTGGAACGTAAAAAGTCAATGTGGAAGAAAAAGTAATGTTATTTACAAGCACAGTCATTGAAGTTAAGCAGATCAAAATGTGTTAATATAGCAAGAGTGCTTAGTTGAACCATGATGGAGGAAAATGGTGGACTGAGGTTTGATATGATTTCCCTTTTTAGAGAGTTAATATGCAGAGGGAAGCAATTCTTGTTGGGTGATATTTAATTTATTTAAAAAAAGGATTAGGTAGGGTGTGAGGGAGGTAACTCTTGTAAATGTTTGATGGTTTGTTGCAGTTTTAGATTGGTCCAAATTTTAGAGCATTGAGTAGTGGTTGAAATTTATTAATGAAATGTGTTTCCTTATTGGTACGTTGGATGAAAGTAGCGTTGTCTATGAATTTGTAAATGGGGAAAATTTTATAGTTTGGATGTTGGTTGAGAGCACAATTGGCGATATGTTCACTAAATGCAATCTTTCTGTATTTCTGTATTTTAATTTGTGATTTATGGACGGTCATACGTTGACGGAGGCTGTTTTTTGTCTGTCCTATGTAGTGCTCTTGACAACCTGAGCAGGTCAAAACATAGATAAGGTTTTCAGATGCACATGTAAAGTTGTGTTTAACTGTGAAACGTTGTCCTTGTTTAAAATGGAATGTTGAACCTTCTATTAGATTTATGCATATGCCACAGTTGGGCCTTCCGCATTTTGTTACTGTAGGGTTCATTGTGAGGGTTTGTTGGATTTTGGCTTGTGTGAGGATGTTTTTTATGGATTTGGGTTGTCTTTTGCTCTTTATGATGTTGTGTGTTTGAAGGATATTGTTCATTCTTGGGTCTCTTTTTCGTAAAGGAATGTTCTGGAGGATGGTGTGGAATGCCTCATTGTTGAGGGTGTTGTGTGTGGAGATGTATGGTAGAGTTTTTTGTTGCGGTTCATTCCTGGGTTTGGGGTGTCTGAGTTCCTGGATGTCTAGTTTTAGGGCACGTTGGAATCCATTGGTGATTAGGGATGGTGGGTAGTTTCTGCTGATAAGTGTGTTTTTTAATTCTTCTAGTCGTGTGTAGCATGTGTATTTATCTGAAACTATTGTGCAGATCCTTCTGGTTAGATTATAAGGAATTGCCATTTTGGTGTGTCTAGGGTGGCACGAGTTGAATGGAAGGTATTGTTTGGAGTCTGTGGGTTTGTAGTATATGTCTGTTTCTATTTTGTTGCTTGTTTTCTTGATGAGGATATCGAGGAAAGGGAGTTGTTCATGGCTGTAATCCATTGTGAATTGTAAGTTAGTGTTGCGTCCATTCAGAAGGGTTTTGAACTCAAACAGTCTATCTATACTTTCATGCCAGAAGATGAAGCAGTCATCCAGATATCTCTTCCAGTTCGTTTCTATGTGTTGGTAGAAGTGATTGCCGTATTTGTCTAAAACTTTGCGGTAGAGAATGGTTTACAAATATCCCATGACAAGGTTGGCGTATGAGGGGTTGGCGTTGATGTGGCTCCTACGTAAAGGGGTTCAGAGTTGGGGGTTTTTACTCTACATCCGTATATTAAGTTCTTCCTTAGCCATTCATTACTAAGGGGGCATAATGTGGGGCTCTGCAGTTGCAGGAAGTGGTCGACCACCGAGTGCCTAATGTGGGGTTCCCGTTGCGTATTATAGGTTGGTCATCTCCCGGACGCTGTGGGGGGGTCCCTGGGCCTGTTTCGGTTCCCAGGGTGGGTACTGGGTCCACCCTTCCTTCCCTCCACATGGCTCTGTGGATGCTTATATTGCCAGCTTCTGGTTGTGTGTAGTTTTTAAGTCTACCACTATTGATGCTAGGTATGTGCTGGGCTACATTTCGCGTGGTAGAATACGAGAGCTTCACAGTGTGACTGTTGAAGATCTTGTGGTATCTATGGTCCCTCGGGAAGCATTTATCTAGTGCTCTAAAGAATGACCGGGCCAGGCTGCTCTTTAGGGCCGCTGAGTAGGGTGGGTTGTACCACGTGATTTTTCTACGTCTATTCATATGTGGGTGGGTTGAGCGTGCTGTGGGCTGTTGGGGAGCTGTTGGGTTGCTAGTGGTTCCCGCATTGTTGCTTCCCCTTTGGGCGTTATGTGTTTTGCTAGCTTCCCGGCTCGTACCTGTGGGATGGTTGTTGCCCACGCTGGGTGTTTTGCAATGGGATGATCCTCCATCCGTCCCGCTTCGTCTCTTGCAGTTGGGGGCGTCGGGCCCGGGGTGGTTAGTATCACCCCTGGGACCGCTACTCGTACTGGGTTTCCTCCCATGGCTAGGCGTACGCGTTCCTTTCGCTAATGTGGTGGTGTCGGATTCATGGTGTTTAGTGGTTTCCACTTTGCCTGTACTGTTAGGGTTCCCCCCTCCTGGATACCGTGGGTCGGGGGTTCCGATGAGCTATCGATATCATGGCGCATCGGATTATAAGATACTAGCATTAAAGCCCGGCGTTGCTCGGGGTCAGTAAGTTACCAAAGTTAGGTTGACCACCCATTTTATGGCAGCACTTTTTTGTCTGCCAGGCACTGGTTGAATGAATTGCAGACCTGGACTGCCGAAGCAGGAACTGCGCCAGCAGTGATAATTGTAGTTTCGCCTATTGATATTATCTCTGTGCAAAGAAGTGTTGAAATTTATTGTTTCACAGTACTTGCGCAACACGCGCGTAGACGATACCAGCCGAACAACAGAGCTGCGATGGAGTTGTTCTGCATGACATGTTTTAACGGGGGAGGAGTGGAATGAGGGAACCGCAAACAGGGGCCTGAAAACATTGTCGAATTATGACAACCAAAAAAGAGGAAGAGGGGCCATTGTATGGTTGGTGCATCATGTACGTCGGACATAGAAGATGAGCCTGCTGCTGTGCCGACGCAGGGAGGGAAATAGAGCTGAGCGGAGGCCAGGTGTTGGTGAAGTGTGTAGTAATTGCAGAGAACCGCCTAAAAATATAAATCCCGTCATTAAATCATTGTTCACCCTTTGAGAGTCGTACGGAGGTGAAATCCTAACCTGTCCAGGGTCCTCCGAGACCCACCAAACGGGAGTTGGTGAGGAGCAACAGCTGATATTTGAGTAGGGTCGGAGTTGCAATGAAGCTTTGTAACGCCGCGAGAATCAGCCTTTGTACGGCAGATGGTGGGGAGTGTCCAGTGCACTACAGAGAAGGTTAACCTACTTAGAAAGTACTCACGAAAAGGCAAAAAATAAAAAAATAAAAAAGTTATAAAATTAGGAATCGAGGTAATCCTATAAAACCTCCTTGTACACAATGTTTTTTGTTTTTCCTTGCGGAACGAACGCGAAATCATCACTCTTGCTGCCGACACGCGAGCAGCCAACGTAAAGCTGACCATGAGAGAAACACGGCTCCCCCAAATGTATTCCCGCGACAGACAGTGTTTGCCCCTGCGCTTTGTTAATTGACATTGCGAAGCATGGCCTGACCGGGAACTGGGACCTCCGAAATGTGAAAGGTAGGTCTGCTCCTGATGGGAAAAGATGCATCCTCGGTACGGGCACAACCTTGCCCCGACCGCACCCTGTGATTATCGTTGCCTCAGTCAGATTGGGAGCTAAGGACTTAACGACCAAACGTATGCCATTGCATTGTTTCGGCGGAACCAAATTTCGAATGAGCATTATAGGTGCACCAACGTGGGGGTAATCCGGGGGGCTCAAAGGAATTTAGTACCTCTATTGGATAGTTGATGACGTCCTCGGGGTCAGGAGTTCTATCGATAGACTTATATACGTAGCCATCTCCAGGAATGAGTTTTAGCATTTGATCATTAATATGGTTAACAGTTTTATTCCTCGGGGCCAGAATAGCCCTTTGGGCAAGCCAATCCATATTCTGATAATTTGCTTGGAGATCTGGGAACACTGCATCCCTGAGATAAGAAGGCGTACTAACAACGGTACAAAGTGAGTCGATGGCAATATTACCCTTTTCATCCCCGGGCGTTTTGTCTTCGCCAAGTGCAAGGAGGGTGTGATAAAATGCTGCTGATGCGATATCACCTCGCATATGAGCACGCATATTAGTGTGAAGTTTCAGAGTCTTCACCAGGGGCCACAATGCGGATGACTTAAGACACATACATACTGCATCAGCTCTAGTCCCCTTGGGAATAACGGGAAGCGTTTGCCTGAAGTCCCCTGAAAGAAGAAGTGTTATGCCTCCCATGGGAGCCGTAGAGTCTTTGATGTCTCCCAGAGTTCTATCTAGCGCCTCAAGAACACCTCTGTGGGCCATCGTGCATTCGTCCCAAACGATAAGCTTGCATCGTCTGAACACTTCTGCCTGATCGGAGCTCTTACTGCTGTTGCAATTGGGTGTCTCACTCTTCGCTAAGTCAAGCGGGAGCTTGAAATAAAAATGAGATGTATTGCCGCCCGGCAACAAAGTAGCTGCAATTCCAGATGATGCCACAGCTAAGGCAATGCCTTCTGTTCGCCTAATCTCAGCTAATATTAATTTGGTGACAAAAGTTTTCCCAGTCCACCCAGGAGCGTCCAGGAAAAAATCCTCCCAGCTTTGCCCCGGACAGAATTAACAACGGAGTTGTAAGCGAATTTCTGTTCTGGAAGGAGATTTGGCTCATTCTCTGCTATGTACTGGGCAAGCTGGTCAACATTATAAGATATCTCACGCAGCAAATCCGAAGACAGAGTGTTTGCGCCTTCCCGGTTTGTTGAAGGTAGGCCATAACCCGCCAACGCACTACCGCCCATATCGAGAACAGTATCTTCGATTTCAAGCAGCGCCCTGTTGTAAATGAGGTCACTGTACCCGACCTCCATCGATGGGTTTAGCAACTGAGCGTGACGCAGGAAATCTTCAGACATGTAATCTTTGTAGCTAAGCCATAAAGAGGCCGGATCACCCAGGTCGCACCATAGGAGTAGATTAACGAAAAGCGATGTTAGTCTTTCAGGAGATTTCAACAAAAAGCCCTCTGCCATAGTGTCGCCCCATTGTGAATCATCTTCCAAACGGCCACGCCTAAAGCAGGTTTCCCGGAAAGTATCACATAATTCACCGTCAACAGTTCTTATGTCTCGAAAGCTTTGTGGGCCAAAAACCTCACGGAGGAGAAGGCGCAGGTGAAAGCACTCATGCTGGTTAGGAGGTACAGTGTACACTCTTCCTAGACAACTGTCAAACTTGACACCAGGATGTCCTTCAACATCCTGACCTGACTTCCTACGCACCCAAGTGTTGTTTGACCACACGTTGTAGGACGGGACCTGAGGATATGAAAGTGTTTTTGCAAATGTGTCAAGTTGGCAAAGCGTAAAAAAAAACAGTCAAAGTTGTTTCTTTTGGATTGGCCGCCAAATGAGCAGCAGTCTGTTCAGTAAAGTAAGCCCGCTGACCGTTTTCCAAATGAACCGCTAGTTGTATGATGGCGGGGTGCCTTTGGTGAAGTGGAAACCCAAATATCCGCCAAAAAGCTTCACCACTGCTGATATATCGACCTGTCAAGTACTCCGAGACCTCGTCCCTGCTATTGTCATTTTGAAGGCCGAACATGGCAGCGT
Organism: Eledone cirrhosa; assembly: GCA_964016885.1. Lineage (NCBI taxonomy): Eukaryota > Metazoa > Mollusca > Cephalopoda > Octopoda > Eledonidae > Eledone > Eledone cirrhosa. The sequence goes on from OZ024745.1 coordinate 96,849,307, forward strand.
CGGAACCCTTGTTAACATATTTACATATGTACTTTATCGACTTCACTGAATGACAGAACTCCACATTTATATGAGCGTTGAAAGTTTTTATCAGAAATGGACAGTACGGGACCACCCACCTATTATCAACTTGATGACCCCGTAACGTCATAGTGAATCCACCGTTCTCAGGCCGCCTTTGTCTGTACAGTGGGTATCCGTCTCCGCCGCTCTGGATCTCCTCAACAAACCCCCTTGGGTATCGTTTAGTGCACACATGGTCCTTGTGGCATGAGGGGAACTCATGAAAACCGGGACCGCACGAACCGTGCACCATGTGTGCCTTCACAATGTCGTACAGCTGCCGGTCAACAATGGGGTTCGGTATTTCTGCTGCGATGAGTCATCTAGAACTGTAGGGTCTATTTTGGTGACCAACCAAACCAAAATGTGCGCGTGTGGCAACCCTCTCTTCTGCCACCCAACAGTATACATGTGGAACCTAACAGGCCCGAAAACCATCCCTTTTTTTATTAGATCAATTAGCTTAGCCAGCTTCTGCCTGAAAACCCTGGCAATAATATCCTGCCGATGGCAGTACTGCTGCCCTGGGATAAGTTCCCGCGTAACCTCAACCCACTTGGGGTTACACGTAAACGTGATGAATAAATCGAGGCGCCCATAATGCCGAACGAACGTCATAGCGTCTTGTGTTCGCTCGTGCACGTACCCCCCCTCCCCGTATAGGTCGAGGGGAGAATGCACATTTTGCCGATGTTCCGGGGGTCAGTGTCATTCCTGATGCCGTCACGCAAATGGATGTAGGAGTCTGAGCGCAGCTGCTTCTGATTCAATTTTATGAAGGACAGTCTCTCCGACTCCATCTTTGCAGCCATGTCAACTGCAAACTGGTGAAACAGTTCCCGTGACCTGTGCAGGGTGCTGAAATCGTTAGGCCTCGTCATGAAGCGGTATGAGTATAAAGCCATACATGAAACAGTTTTAGATGTCGCAGCAGTGGGCTCGTTTGGTTTGCGCTGAGGAATTCCAAAATGGTACCCGTCTTCTCCGTATGCAAAAAGAAGGGGATACTGCAGGGCGTCGTATGAACGATGCGTCTCATTAATACGTCGAAGACCACTGTCACGGCTTTGAAGAACTATGTCTCGCTTATTGTGCTGTTCACCATGGATAACTACGGCCACTTCATTGCACGAAGGGACGTTATAACGCCGCGCGTGCTCCCCAGAAGGTCTTTTGTCAGCATCGTTGACAATGGTGAAGTTTGGTGAAGGGTTTGTTTTATATTAGAGGGGTAAAGCGTCATGTATTTAACGCTTGTCTCTCACTCTCTGGCTCACTCCTTTATTTGTTTCTCTCTCTCTCTCTAAAGGAAATTAGTAAGGAGTGGGTTTATAAGCGTATATAAGAGAAGGTTGCAGCATATTTCTTTTTTTCGATTGTTAAGGGGACTAGAGAGAGGATATTAGATTGTATTAGAGGGTTAAGCGTCATGTATTTAGTTTTATCGATTATTTCCGTAACTGTGAGTGATCTTGAAAGAAAGAAATAGTCGTTGACCTATCTTAGACCATTTACAACATTCTTACAGACTTTGAGTCGAATCGATTTGAAATTGTGAAAATGTATAAACATGGAACATGCGCGCACACACACACACACACACACACACACACACACACACACACACACACACACACACACACACACACACACACACACACACACAGATAATGATGTTTTGGCCATGCGCCGCCTTATTTAGAGCTGCGTTGTAATATTCTGCGTTGCTATATATATATATATAATCAGAAATCAGAAATCATTATATATATAGATGTGAGAAAAACCACAGACCCTCCATCTCAACTCACCTTTTGAAAAGCAGAAGAACTGCGAAACCGGTAAAGGAACCAAATAAATATATATATTTTTTAAAAAAATAAGACTTCAGTTGCATTTTCGATTTCATCTCTTTTTCTTTATACTTTCACTCGTGTAGGACACCTCGGTTATTTTTCATTTTGTAAAAAAAAACCTCACTTTCTAATATATATATATATATATATATATATATATATATATATGAGAAAAATATGGGGAGAAGAATACTGCATGGTTGCACATGGATAACATGTTATAAAATGAGTCCCTCATCAGTGATTTGCCAACGGTTATTGGTATTTCATTGCATTAAAAATCACATATATATATATATGTGTATATATATATATTTATATATATATATATTGAAGAGTTAAACAAAATTCAATGAGTATATCAAAGAATGAGTTTTACAGTAGATTGGAAGTGTTAACACACTTATAAAATTTACAAAACTAATATATAAATAACCACCAATTTAAAAAAAAAACCTAAAGTCTTGATTCTTCACCCTAAGATAACATAAATTAAATATTTTCAAACTTAACCGTTTAACTTTCGGAAAAAAATCTCCTTCTGCATACATTACCTCCCTCAACTTTCCATCTCTCTCTCACTGACTGTTATAATTCATGAAATGCTTTCCTAGATAAATTGTAGTATCATACATATCAAAATCTCTATAACTGGTACATTAAGCAACGTTTTTCTTACTCACACATTCTCTATTGAATTTATTACGTTTTCGCATTTTCTCATTATTAGGGTATAAATGTTAAATTTTGTCTTAGGTTAATCACTACCTTGATTAAATCTTAACCATTTAACATCTCAGGGTATGTCATGTATCATTATATTTTGTCTGATGAGGACGTACTGTTGTACATCCGAAATATATATAATAAAATGTAATTGATCAAATGAACATCTATTTTATTAATACTTACAAGGCCAGTAATTTTTGGAAAGCTAAAGTCAATTAAATCACCCCCAGTGCGTTACTGGTGCTTCATTTTATCGAGCTCGCCGGGATTTGAACTGAGAATGTGGAGGGCCGTAACTCTATGAAGCCAAGCATGTTGCCTTACGCTCTACCGATACTGCTAATCCACTGCCCTTCATAATGATTTCTACTATAGGAACAAAGCCAGCAATTTGAAGAGAAAGTCGATTAAATCGACCCCAGTGTATTACTGGTGCTTTATTTTATCGACCCCGTAAGGATGAAAGACAAGGTGAACCTCGGCGGGATTTGAACTCAGATCATAAAGGGGCCTAACTCTAAGC
>OZ024745.1:96857477-96884977 GCA_964016885.1 Eledone cirrhosa
ACGTCATATGTGGAGCGTGGAAAACAATAGCACGCAAAGACAAAACCACGTAAATGGTATAGCAGAAGTCGTAGACTAAATTCTAACTAGGAGACCGAATGAATCTCCGCTACAGAATTAAGAACAAAGTAAATAAATACAATACAGAAGTAATAGAAATAAATAAATACAAACACGCAAACAAATACGTACAAACATACGCAAAAACTTACCATAGGTAAACAAAACCACGCACATATAAATATGTGTGTGTGTGTAAGTGTGTCTACAAATAAATAAATAATTATATAAACGTATATAAATAAATAAATACGTATATAACAAGCGCACACACATACCTACATGTAAATACACGAATATTCGGAGACGTAAGTCAACCAAAACATGAAGTACACATATACACACGCCCGACATACGTACGAACCTGCATACTCACACAGACGCAAAACTCCCGTATACACATAGCCGAACCATATGTACCAGAAATATAAAACAATTTATACGCCATAACAATCAAGTATACGTACGCGAAGGTATACGTACCTTCACAAAACATACGGATAATATATACTTACCTATGCAAATAAGTAAAGGTATAAACAAACATATACTTAGCTCCCACATCGAGACGTAAAATATCCACGTATAGATCGAACTATCCGTTAGGGTATAACGTGGGGCTGTAATACAGGAAAGTTTTGTGCAATTTATGTTTACAAGCCGAAATTTCCTCAGATTTTTTGTTTAAGATGTGGTCTGTGGCGTAGAGTATTTCCAGGGCCTCAGCGGCGCAGAGGTCACATGGTCTTTTATTTCCGTTATACGATCTAGCCCTAGCTAGGATCTCCCAGTGTAACTTATATTGGGTGTGGTTGTCTTTTAGACTCCAGATATAAGCTGAAAGTGACGTCATATTCCTTCTTAGAGGGTAACGAAAAGAATGGGTATGCATGTAAAGACGCTGCTTGAATCTATTGGCGGTTAACCCTATGTAGGCCCTACGGGACGTGGGTGTTACAACCTTACATTTGTAGACAATGTTACTAGAGATACCTTCGCGTACGTATACTTGATTGTTATGGCGTATAAATTTTTTATATTTCTGGTACATATGGTTCGGCTATGTGTATACGAGAGTTTTGCGTCTGTGTGAGTATGCAGGTTCGTACGTATGTAGGGCGTGTGTATATGTGTACTTCATGTTTTGGTTGACTTACGTCTCCGAAAATTCGTGTATTTACATGTAGGTATGTGTGTGCGCTTGTTATATACGTATTTATTTATTTATATACGTTTATATAATTATTTATTTAATTGTAGACACACTTACACACACACACATATTTATATGTGCGTGGTTTTGTTTACCTATGGTAAGTTTTTGCGTATGATTGTACGCATTTGTTTGCGTGTTTGTATTTATTTATTTCTATTACTTCTGTATTGTATTTATTTACTTTGTTCTTAACTCTGTAGCGGAGATTCATTCCGTCTCCTAGTTAGAATTTAGTCTACGACTTCTGCTATACCATTTACGTGGTTTTGGCTTTGCGTGCTATTGTTCTCCACGCTCCACATATGACGTATTATCTTCGTTTTTCGTTCATTTCCAGAGAACGTCTCTATGCACCACCTAAGAGAACATTAGTCTACGACCTCTTTTATACCATTAACGTGGTTCTGTCTTTGCGCGTAATTGCTTTTCACCGCTCCTATTAATGACGTATTATATTCGTTTTTTCCCGTTCTTAGCCAGCGAACGTTTCCACGAACCAAAGTATCGTCTTCCTGTCTTCCTCCGGTTGCAACGTTTTTTGAAATATCCAGTTCTGCGTTTACAGATTGACTTTGTTAGTTTCAGAAGATCCCGTTAAGGGTGAAAGCAGCGATTCTTTGCTTAAACTTTAATCTGTTATTTTAATAAATATATATTTATATATATATATATATATATATATATATATATATATATATATATATATATATATATATATATATGTGTGTGTGTGTATATACATATATATATATATATATATATATATATATATATATGTGTGTGTGTATATACATATATATATATGTATGTATATATATATATATAGCCGTCGAAACGGGGTCATACTTGTTCCTATGTATATATATATATATATGTATATAGGAACAAGTATGACCCCGTTTCGACGGCTATTTCTGGACTAAATAAGAATTTTTAACCTGGTAAATAAATAGCCGAACTTCTCTTATATGGGAAGATAGTAATTGTCGAGAGGATGGGTAAAAAATGTGTTGTAAAGACAGATCATGGCATTTGGTGGGAGGTAGGGGTGGCTGAACTTGCCGGTAGAACAAAGAGGGAGTGGGGGAAACCCAGTGAAGCGTTGAAATTGAAATCTGTACAGCAGATTCTAAGGATAGTGTATAAAAGGTCGAAAAAGTGTACTGGAGAAGAGGAGGGGGGGGGGGAGCGAGTTGGAAGAATAGGTAAATCGAAAGGGAGTAAAAAAAAACAAAAAAAGAACATTATTAAAATAAGGAAATAAATATATAAAAACAATTTCTGGTTACTACTCCATTTCTACAATCACTAAATTTCTCATTGGTATTGCTAAGCTATAGAAAAGTTTAATAGGTGGAGAATGGGAAAAATACTAAATACGAGATTGTAATGAAAGAATTTTATAAAGCCGGCTTTACAGGGGTTCTAACACCGCTGCTATAGATAGTTAGTTATCAGCAAAAGCTATCTTGCAATGACAGGTTAATAAGTTGAGAACAACAAATACAAAATACAAAAAATGCTATTACAAAAATATTAATACTAATACAAAAATACTAATACAAAAATACCACTAAGATATTTAGAAACCATAGAAATGGAGCAGCAACCAAAAAGAAAAAAATGTACTGGGGTCTAACACATCTGCTATAAAAGCCCGGCGACATGCCACTACACTTTCGAGCCACATCTGGGACCTCAAAGATAATAAAATAACCTACAATCTCACTTGGAGCTTACTGTCCAGAGCTAACTCTTACACGAGAGAACGCCGTCCGTGTAACTTATGCTCGCAGGAAACATTACAAATGCTGTTTTCGAAGGACCAACTCCTAAACAAGAAAGACGAACTGGTAACCGCATGCAAACACAGATTGTGTAGGACTTACCTCGCCCTCAAACCCCAGAATTACCCCCGGGGGGGGGGGACAAGGACTGATACCCCACTTGCCGATTTTGTAAGGGGTAACCCCTGCTTACAAAGGTAGACGTAACTTTTTTTTATCTTTTCCTCTATGTTTCCTTCTTCCCCCCCCCCATCTCTTCCTAGTCCTTCCATCCCAGATCTACTTCCTCGTCTCTTTTTTTCACCTTTCGCCTACCACGATGCAGCCCATCGGTCCTCTGTAGCCTCAGTACACCCTCACCCTAATTTAAAGATAGAATTGGCCGATTACGCTTTTTATAGCAGATGTGTTAGACCCCAGTAAATTTTTTTCTTTTTGGTTGCTGCTTCATTTCTATGGTTTCTAAATTGCTTAGTGGTATTTTAGTCCAGAAATAGCCGTCGAAACGGCTTGAGCTCTGCCGTCGGGGTCACACTTGTTCCTATTACCCACTCTACTACCCTAAGTATTGAGTACTTTGGTGCGTTATGGTCCATCTGGTTCCTTACCACAATTCCTCCGTTATATATATATATATATATATATATATATATATATATATATGTATGTATGTATGTATGTATGTATGTATGTATGTATGTATGTATGTATGTTGGTGCTACTGGTAACATGTATCCCAGTACAACCTGTCTCATGGTCGGGTCGTTGGCGACTAAACTGGCAACCCCACCAAGGTTTCTTGGTGAGGAGGGTGACTTTGGACATCCTGCAGGACTAAAAACAAAACCTGTCAAAGGGCAAGGGAGCTCTTAAGACTCAATAGCCATCCAAAATCACCGGGAGAGATGACCCCTTAGCCTTTGTCAAGGCAGAATTCTAGGAGAAGGAAAACTCTGATATAACACCTGCAACCCTGATGGTATCCAATGATGTTGACTTGTTCTTCTTTTTGGTAAATATCATCTTGGTTAAGAGAGTGGGACTGGCTTTGTGCAGTGCCTTTGCTCACTATAAAAGCTTCACAGCACAGGCATTGCTTTATATCTGGAGATCTCTCTGCACTTGTCATCACATGGTACCATGGGCCCTGCACTATGTGTCAATAATGGTCACATGTGTCACTTTGTACCAGAGTTTTTAAGTCGCTGGCTGGACTAAAAAGTCACATTCGTTCAGCGCATCGGTAGGGGTTCTCCTACATGGATATAAAGTAGTGGCCGTACTCGAAAACGAGTTGGCAGCCACCATGTATGTATGTATGTATGTATGTATGTATGAAACACACACACACACATAAATATATACATATGTGTGCATATCTTTGTTAACCTGTTTAGCTTACTTCGTTTTGGGGGCTCCGGTAGCTGATAACTTCACGACCACTGTTTTCATTATGTCTGGCCTCTACAACGTATGTTAATTGCTCTAGTCTTCCTTTAGTCCATTGAGCGTTTGCCGCATATCTCGGAAATTGCGTTTCACTTTAATTTCAGCGAGATCGTACTTCGGCAGTGGCCGAAAGCAAAGTGAAACGCAATTTTCGAGATATGCGGTAAGCGCTCAATGGACTAAAGGAAGACTAGAGCAATTAACATACGTTGTAGAGGCCAGACATAATGAAAACGGCGGTCGTGAAGTTATCAGCTACCGGAGCCCCCAAAACGAAGCAAGCTAAACAGGTTAACAAAAGAATTTACCTGGACCTCCTGGAAATTGTTGGTAGAATCAAGTGGGAGGTTTCTGTGACATCTAAATCAATTATACTGCCTGCTTTCCTTGTAAGCTTTTGGTATAACAATCGTCAACAAGTATTTTGTTCTCATCCGGCGAGCGGGTTCCAATGCATTAATAGTGGTGGAGTGACTACCCCACGTGTTTACCCTGAAAGGGAGGTAACCCCGGTTTTTCGCTGATGCATTAAGAATGTGTAAAATTATTGCAAGAATTGCAAAAAACTGCACAAATCGAACTAAGCTCTCGACCGGGTTGTTTTTAAATAAAATTAAGCAATTAATTAGTCAATGAAATTCCCTTATAACGAAATTCACAAGGCATAAAAAAATTCGTTGTAATGAAAATGTCTTTATAACGAGATCGACCTAAAACATCGAGTGTGTGGCCGGGGATTGAAAAAATTTCATTATACTGAAAAGATCGTTATAACGGAATTTTACCTGGACCAGGTGGACCATGCCACCCCCACCCCCCCCACCCCAATAATTATATTTTTCTCCCCAAACTATCAAAACACATCTTTTTGTAAGTGTGCTACAATTTATGTACATGTTATGTTTATCGCATATCGAAGTTTTTTTATATGTTGTTTAACGTTTGATAATAACAGCTAAATTAATTACAACTTAAATTGACCAAATTTGGCACCCCTAATTCACAAATGCTCCCACCGCCACTGAATTAACTTTAACACATTTTCAATTTTCTTCACCTAAGAACATCTCTTGTTTTATAGCTGACTTGTTTAATAACAATTAACCTAAGAACGTTATTTCTGATTTATTTGGTTAAAAACATACTTATTCGTTAGTTTAAAACTCCGACTAAACCCGCAACCCCACGTAGTTTACTTGGTGAGGGGGTTGATTTTGGACACCTTGCAGGACAAAAAACAAAACCTGACAAAAGGCGGAAGAACTCATAAAGGTCAACAGCCATCTATAAAAAAAAAATCCTGCCAAATCAATGAGTGGCAGAAGTTCCAGCTGCACGCATCGAAATACTGGTGTAGTGGTTCTGAGAACGATGCAGCTTTGCAGATGATCAATGCAAATTGACAATGGAAAGGCGCTTCCGCTCGAGTTAGAAGAGAACTATTGACCTTCAGGAGAAACAAATATGAAGTACACCAAATCCAATGCTCCTAGGAGCGGTCCTGGTTCTTATTTGCGAGTGTAAACTCGGCCAGATTAGATTAGATAAAAGTCCGAGTAATTTTCCTTGAAGTAATTGCTCAATAATTATGTTTAGAAGACTCTTATTTATTTATACTATCTACTATTTACTAAAACAGACATGGGCAACCTTTTTCGAGCTGTGAGCCGCACTACTAATAGTTTCAAAGCAATTTTGAAATTAGGCGGAAACTTGTGACAGGGTAAACGGACAGCTAGAAGATCTTCAAAAGAAGAACTCCAATCAAGCAAGTGTTTCCGCACTTGATACTTCCTGATACTTTAAAGGAACCAGGCCCACTCAGGTCGTGACTCCTAAGTTTCTTTCTGCTGTGTTTCTCCTCAAGTGGGATATGAACTCTGGACTTTCCAGTGACCTTGTTGTTCATTCCTGTGGTTTATACCACCAAGGCACGAAGACCACCGGTAGAACACATTACATCTTTTAAACAGCTATCATCCTATCTTAGTTCCAGTTGTCGTTCCTCTTTCACCATATTCATATTTAGCTTTCCTCATCTGTCGTTTTGTTATTGTCACTCTGCGTCTTCTTTCAAAAGTTAACTACTATCCATTCAGCATATTAACCACAAAACTTATATAACTCTTCAATATACACAAACATCAACACAGTCTATTATTAACTCGATCAAAAGGGTGGTGAACTGGCAGTATCGGTAGAGGGTCGGACGCCATGATTTGCAGCATAGAGTTACGGCCCTTTATGATCTGAGTCCAAATCCCGCCGAGGTTAACTTTACCTTTCATCCTTATGGGGTCGATAAAATAAAGCATCAGTAACGTACTGGTGTCGATTTAATCGACTTTCCCCTCCCCCCAAATTGCTGGCCTTGTGCCTATACAAGAAATCCTTATCTTGATGAAGACTCTCTATTTACTATCTCGTTCAAGACTGTTTACTACAATTTATATTCACTAAAAATTGAAAATATAACCTAAAATGTGTATCATTCAAATCATCAATAAAATAATAGATTCTACTTTTGGCACAAGGCCAGCAATTAACCCAGTGTATTACTGGTACTTTATTTTATCGACCCCGTAAGGATGAAAGGCAAAGTTAACCTCGACGGGATTTGAACTCAGATCAATAAGATAATGTAGAACAGCAGCTCTTGGAGTATCCAGGATCTAATTCTGTATAGGAAAACATTGTCCTTATGAGCAAACACACAGACACAGACATACACGGACACACACACATATACACTCACACGGACACAGGCATACATGGACGGACACACACATATACATACACGGACACACACACACACGGACACAGACATACATACACGGACACACACACACACGGACACAGACATACATGGACGGACACACACATATACACACACATGGACACAGGCATATACACTCACACGGACACAGGCATACATGAACGGACACACACATATACACACACACGGACACAGACATACATGGACGGACACACACATATACATACACGGACACACACACACACGGACACAGACATACATACACGGACACACACACACACGGACACAGACATACATGGACGGACACACACATATACACACACATGGACACAGGCATATACACTCACACGGACACAGGCATACATGAACGGACACACACATATACACACACACGGACACAGACATACATGGACGGACACACACATATATACACACACACGGACACAGACATACATGGACGGACACACACACACGGACACAGACATACATGGACGGACACACACATATACACTCACAGATGTGGGGTGGGTGTTCTTGTGTATTTGTACATTAGACAATCTATCTATTTATCCCCCCTCCACTCTCTCTCCCTATATATATATATGTGTGTGGGGGGAGTGTGTGTGTGTATGCGCATATATATATATGTATATAGCGAGAGAGAGAGGTACGTATGTATATATATATATATATATATATATATATTCACTCTATCATAGATTGTCAGACAAATATGAGCCACAAACAACGCAATGCTTCATCGTCGAATTGTCTACTTGTGTCTGACCAGTAATTTCACCCTCTCTCTGCTTCATAATTCTTGGCAATTCAGACAAAACACTAACCTCAGTAATCCCGGCAACTTATCCAGATAGACAAAACTACTAAAGGTTTGAAAAAGGTCAAAGGCACTGCTTGTTTAGTTCACTATTACTAACATAAACACAAATGCGTAAATTCCTACACGCACATACATAACTACATACATATATACATACACACATACATACATACATATATTTTCCAACACGTAATGCAACTTTACTGGGCTGATATTAATTGTGTGTCAGGCAAAGATAAATTGTTTTTCTAATCCGAATTTTCTAGGAGGCATGAACACATACAAACGAAGCAAAACAAAACAAAACACACACACACACGCACACGCGCGCACACGCACACACACACACACACACACACACACACACACACACACACACACACACACACACACACACACACACACACACACACACACACACACACACACACACACACACGCACACACACAAAATCAAACAAAAGAAAAATGCAATATTAATCTCTTCTTTACTGCATATTTTATCTCTGATAGCTAAGCTAAAATTATGGCTTGCATTCGTTGTATGGAGAGGTAAAATGACTTCTAATACAGTTTTTATTTGGCTTTTAGTAGACTGAAAGTATAACAATAAACTATGTTACTGAACATTATAGTATCTTGCAGCGGTAGGTTGACCTATAACATTCCAAGTATAAAAGTTTGTCAGTTGAAACACATCAGGCATAAAAATGAAATCTATTTACTGACGTTTAAAAATCAATAGGGTTTTGCAACTTATATTCTACTGTTGCTGTAAGAAAGTTAATAAATAATGCTCTATCTCAGTTCTTAACTAATATACATTAACTAAACGTTAATCAATGTAGAATGATATGTCACGTTATAAGGCAGACATTTCATGATAAGGCAGATATTTCATGCGGCTCTCTTCGTCGAACCACGCCTGCTAATTTTAGTGGTGGTCCTTAATTTAAACACACTGAAAATCTAAACATCATGCGCAGACTACCCCCACACTAGTAACTTATAAGACACATTTGTTCTTTGTTCGAAAATGATTTACAAATAATCAGCTTGCGTCTGATAAATACAAGGTCGGTGTTTCAATTATAGAAATTAGTGTTTCGAGGGTTCCTAAATGAATTGCAAACATCTCTCGTACGAAACTGCTTCCTAGAGTTAATAGTACGTATGCAGACCTGCCAACCTCTAAACGCCCAAACGGGGAGTACTATGAAAAAGAGGGCTCCAAAACGGGGAGCAATGAGGCAAAATGGGGAGATTTTACATAATGAAAGCTATACCCATTTTTACAAGAGAAGACATATCTCACCCACTTTGGAGTCGGACGGGGAGAGTTGACAAGTCCGCGTATGGTCTAAAGTAATATTGCCTATGAATAGTAACTACTTCAAACAAAATGACACTAATCAAGGAGCAAATAAATTGGAAAAGCTTAGCCATACATGTAAACAAACTAGTGGTGTATACAAAATTTTACCTCCAGCGTAAGTCATGCCTTTTATTAGTTAATGATCATCTGAGTAAGACACCAACAGTGTAATGTGTGTTTAACTAACAGTCTTTTTTGCGAGGTGGAGTGAACAGAGGCAAGGTATACCTTCATAAAACTCTGTAACTTACTGTATATTGAATAGGTAAAACAATCTTTTGGTAGGTGAAGACATTCAAGTTTAAAATTCCTAAATTACTATTTCCCCCAACATTTTCAAGTCAAAGAGAAGACAAATCTACACAATTACTTATAAGAGTAAATGTAACATTATGTAGTGGACTTTGAAACCGTTACTTTAATTTCTGGTTGTGTAAACAATGTCAAACAGCGGTGGTGAAAGCAACGATTTCCAGAAAGAGAATGAACTAAAACCTCTTAATATATTATCCTTCCAAACTTTTTGCAGGAAGTCCGACCCAATCCGTCCTCCACACGACTCAAAAGCTATTGACTATTTATTTTTTATTTGAATTCTAATGTTCCATAATGTAACTGTAAAGGCGAATCACTTTGAAATAAATAAAGAGAATAAACTGAAGGAAATCAAGTCATTTTTGCCATAAACATTATAATGATTTCTTTATTATATTTTATTTATTTGTAAATAAATAAATATTTAATAATAGGCATTTAGTAAGCTTTATAATATTACTAGCTAATAACTCATTTTATACGATGATGTTAAATAACTTTATATCTCTGATTTCATCTATACTTATCTATAATTAGAACGGTTTTCAGACAAACATTTCCGTAATAGATTTATGGAAAAACCTTTTGTTAGGTTTGGTGCTAAATACCATTTTAATACATCAATAAATAAATAAAGTTGCTTTAGAAAACTAGGCTAAATTTAAGGTTATTTTAGAAGTTAATTGAAACATTGTAGCCTTATAGAAATATAGTAACAAAGCAGTTAACGATTTTATGGGAAGTAGTGACATTTTATAACATTCTGAATACATCAAACATCGCCTCATAGTGGGGGGACTATAAATGTCAACAAAAAACAGGGTTGTTTCAATGAACCTGTAAAATTTAAGGTTCGTCTTATAGGCCGTCAAATACGGTGAATATTTGATTTATGTTTACAAAATGACTTACAAAAAGGGCACCTACTATTGGCTCGTCAAGTATGAAATTTGTAGATATTTGTAGAAAGAAAAACAAATTTCTACAAATTTCATACTTGACGACCCAATATATATATATTTCTTGACACAAGCAAGTTAGTTGGTATGTATGGCTGTATGTATAAACAAATAAGTAAATTAATCTGCCGTCGGTTTCAACGACAATAAGCATCTCAATATTTTCACCAACTAAATGGCATAATCATTGAATTATAGATTAAGTGGCTGAATATTACATAAAACCTTGTAACATCAATGTAATATTCGGGTAGAATCAGCAGCACACAGAGAGTAACAAAACTGCTCGATTGAATTACAAAAAGTGTCAATTAGTCGGGCTTCCATAAAACCGAATTCCATTCATAAAATATTGGTCAACCAGAGTCTAAGATTAAAACCATTTTTCTGGGTTCAGTGAGATGGCATCAAACCCGAATCACTTGGTTGCAAAACATACACATGAATTAACGTTCATTAACAAAATATTTTTTGAAATGATTGATTGGTTACTCTACTATATGGCTACAGCTGTATAACTTAAGCTGCTATTCCACCCTCTTACTTGTGTGTTGGGACGCTGTTATATATGTAAACTAGCAGAGGTACCCGGCGTTGCCCGGTATAACTCTCAATGGAGTAGTCATTCAAATGAACCGAAAGACTTAAACACGAATATAGAAGTAACAATTTGTAGGTGTTGGCCCTAAAGAGGGCCTTTGAACGTTCACTTTGAAATATCTCTGCGGCGGTGCTGCCAGCAAAGACGAATCCGATGGTAACAATTTAAAGTTAGTGGCCCTGAAGAGGGCCATGGGTCGTTCACTCTTAAAAGTCCCAGCGGCAGAGCTGTCAGCAAAGACGACTCCGATTAGAGGTGGTGGCCGTTCAGAAGTCCTTCACACCACATTGGTGTGTCGTATTTGCTTTGCTTGTTATTTGAGATTTTAACCTAGAAAAGCATGTAACAGTCGGTGGCCACAAAAACGGCCTTGGCAAGATCACGCTGGAATGTCAAAAATATGTGTAAATAAGATGGAGGGAAAAGTATTTTAATTAGGTTAAAACGTATAGCAAAAGCAACCTCAGAGGTGTAGGTGGTATTGTCAAAAGGACAAAAATAGCACACTGATGCAGCAAATGTAAGCACTTATACAACAAAAAAACAGCGATTACTTGTTGACGGATGGGGTGCCTACAAAACTTCTTTATAGACTATATTTTGGGTTTTCTCGCGAGTTGCAAAAACAAATAGGTTATGTCGGCTCCCCACTCGAGAGCAGCCAACATATACTTGACCATGGGAGAAGCACGGTTCTTCTAAATTAAGCCCTACGACCGTCAGCGTCTGACCCTGTGATTTGTTAATCGACATGGCGAAACTGAGCCGGAGAGGGAATTGCAGCCTTCTGAATGTGAAAGGAATGTCTTTACCTGATGGAATGAGAGGTATCCTTGGTATGAAGACAGTATCTCCCTTAACATATTCTGTAAGTATTGTTGCCTCAATAACATGAGGCATCGCTTCTGGACGACCAGACGCGTGCCGTTGGAGAGCCTTCGGGGTTCCAAATTCCTGAGGAGCCTGACAGGGGCACCTTTCTTAAGTCACAGTAAATGTGATGGCAATCCGGGAGGGTCTAGGGTGTTAAGAAATTCTGTGGGGTAATTAACAACTTCGTCCGGATCAGCCATAGAGTCAAGGGACTTGTAGTCGTGCAGGTTTCCAGGCAAGCACAGCATGAGCTGTTCATTGATGTTTCCAACTATGTGGGTTTTCGAAGCCAATATTGAGCGTTCACACAACCACTCTTGATTTGTGTAGTTCTCCTCAAGATTAGGAAAAACAGACGTCCGTAACTCAGCAATTGACTTAACGCATCTGCAAATCCCTGTGAGGTCCGCTGCACCGTCTCCGTCGAGTGGGACTTTGCCATCTCCCAACGACAAAATGGCAGCAGCAAAACCCGCTGATGTCTCATCACCTTGCAGTTGTGCTCTCGTGTTTGTTGTAAGCGTCAGCTTTCTAACATAACGCCAAAGTGGGGAGGCCTTAAGGCATGCACCAACCTTATCAGCCCGTATACCTTTTGGGATTAGGAGGCAGAGTCTGTCGGAAGTCCCCAGATAACAGGAAAGTGACACCTCCCATTGGTTCTTGACAGTCCCTGATGTCTCTGAGTGATCCGTCTAATGTCTCGAAAGCCGCCTAGTGGGCCATTGTGCATTCGTCCCAAACAATTAGTAGGCAGCGCTTTAACACCAGTGCTTTTCCGGAAGATTTGCTTATGTTGCACGTGGGTGTTTCAGATGATGCCACGTTGAGAGGAAGACTGAAGGCAGAATGGGCCGTCCTGTCACCAGGCAGCAAAGTTGCTGCAATGCCGGAAGAAGCCACGGCCAATGCGATGTTTCCGTGTTACCTCACTGCAGCGAGTAAAAGTTTGATTACAAATGTTTTGCCCATACCTCCAGGTGCGTCCAGGAAGAATATACCCCCTCCCCGATTACGGATGAAATCAACGACAATGTTGTAGGCTTGTTTCTGATCCATTAAAAGTTTTGGTTTATTTTCTTCAACATACCTTTTGAGTTCGTCGACATCATATGACGTTTCACGTATAATGTCGTTCGGAATGTCAGATAGCGTATCTCGAAGTGTTTGCGGAAGCCCATATTTCTCCAAGACATCTCCGCCCATTAAAGCCACTCTGTCTTCAATATCGATCAGAGCTTTGTTATATATAGCGTCTGAAAAGCCGATATCTAAGTTTGGAAATTGCAATTGAGCGAGTCCCCTATATTCGTCTGCGAAATCATCTTTAAACTTTTGCCATAAAGAGTAAGGATAGCTCAATTCACAGACGTGCAAGAGGATAGCAAAAAGAGCTCTTAGACTATGGGATGATTGTGAGATGGCACCTTCTGTCAAGGTTGCATCCCATTGTGCGTCATCTTTTAAAAGTCCACGCCTCAAGCAGGCTTCCCTGTACGTTCCACAGGCGTATCCATCGACGGTTCTCAGATGAGTGAAGCTGGTCGGCCCTCTTACCTCATGAAGGAGAAGTCGCAGGTAGAAGCATTCATGTTGCGTAGAGTGGACCGTATAAACTCGCCCAATGCAATTGTCGAATTTGATGCCTGGATCTCCAACCACCTCTTGCCCTACCTTCCTTCGTAGCCATTTTGTCCAGTTCCATGTATAGTAAGACGGTATTTCAGAATACAGCAGAGTTCGAGCGAAGTCGTCATGTTGACAAAGTTTCAAAAAGCGCTGAGTGTAGTTTCCTTTGGTGAGATCGCTTGCTGAGCAGCTGTTGCATCGTTGAAATACACCCGTTGACCGTTTTCAAGGTGAACGGCAAGTTGTTTAATGACGGGGTGTCGTTGGTGCAGTGGGAAGCCAAAAATGCACCAAAAGGCATCACTGCTGCTAATATATCGGCCTGCTTTGTAGTCAGATCCCTCGTCTCTACTGTTTTCATGACGAAGACCAAAGACGGCAGCATCCGATCCCTTGTTTACGTACTTACAAACGTATTTAATTTATTTTACTGAGTTGTAAAATTCGACGTTTATATGGGCGTTGAACGCTTTCAAGTGGAGGGGGCACTATGGCACTATCCAGCTGTTGTCGATTTTGCGTTCGCCGAATTTTGCTGTAAACCTACCGTGTTCAGGTCTCCTGTGCCTATACAACAAATATCCGTCACCGCCAGTCTGGGTTTCCTGTAAAAACGGCCTGGGATATCGTTTTGTACACTTTCCGTCGTGTATGCACAGGGATTTCATATTGAGTCCATGTCCGCAAGGACCATGGACCATGTTTGATGTGACTATAGAGAAGAGGTCCTTGTCAATCGACGGATCAGTTAGTTCGGTAGAAATGAATTTGTGGATGTAGTTTGAACTGATTTTTGTAACCAACCAAATCAAGATATGGGCATGCGGAAGCCCTCGTTTCTGCCATTCAACCGTGTACATGTCGCACCTGACAGGTCCAAAAACCTGTCCTTTCTTTAATAAATCCATTAATTTGGATAATTTCGGGCGAAACACTCTTGCTATGAGATCGTGCCTGTGTCTTGGCGCTTGACGGTGGAACAGTTCGTTTGTAATCTTCTTCCACTTGGGATTGCATGTAAACGTTATGAAAAGGTCGGGGCGCCCATAATGTCGTACGTAAGTCATGGTGTCTTGAGTCCTCTCGTGCATGTATCGGGGTCCCCCTGTGAACGTTGAAGGCAAAATATACACTTGCCCTAAATTCTCTGGGGATACGTCGTTGTTAATTCCATCGCGTAGATGAATGTAGCATTCAGATCGAAGTTTCTTTTGATTTAATTTTATGAACCATAATCTCTCGGACTCCATTTTAACGGCCATATCAACTGCAAATTGTTGAAAAGGGTCCCGAGAACGGTGTAGGTGGTTGAATGAATTGTCCCTTACCATAAATCGGAAAGCGTAGAAATCCATGCAGGTGACAGTTTTGCTAAGATGTGCCTCACCATTGCCTGCCTGAATGTTGAGGAATGCCGAAATGGTATCCGTCCTCGCCGTTGACAAATAGCAATGGATACTGGAGTGCATCGTAGGACCTGTGTGTCACATTGATACGCTGTAAGGTGCTCGGTGCTTTAGAATAATATCTCTCTTGTTGTGCTGTTCACCACAAATAACCGCAGCAATCTCATTACATGTTGGTGCGTTGAACCGACCAGAGTGTTGTCATGAAGCATTTCATGAAGTTTTATTATGGTTTCAATGTTAGTTTCGGATGAAATAGAGTTTCACATCGCTGCCTGCCCCTGATAGTTTCCAACGAAGTATAACTGAAGAAATTGAGGATCCTTTTCTACCAGAGGCTGAATAGACCCAATCAAGTGGTAGATCTGCCTCTGGACCTTGAAAGTTGGCATGAACCCACGTTCCGAGGCAAGCTTTCCTCCGAAAGATGTCATCTGAAACGCGGAATTGTAGCGGCGGATATTACGCAGAAATTTCGATGATTCCTCCGTCGTGTCTGTCAAAAGGAGTTGCAATGTCTCTGGAGGGTCATGAATAGGAGGTAGTCTAACTTTACCGTTTGAACAGCACATTCCATCTCTCTCCCCTGGCCACTTTTTCGTACAATTAAACAGGGGAGACAACCGGGTGCAAAAACTAATCAATCATTCGCATGAGTGTGAAATAGCACAATCCACATACAGTAGGCGTTAAAATGTACACCTGGGTTAAATCGTGCTTTCTTGGTTAGGAGTGTGAAATGACGCCAAAGTTAAAGGAAAAAAATTTAACTCCCCATTCCGCACTTAATTGTGGTGCAATTACACGGGGGAGAGAACCGAGTGCAAAATTGAATTCAATCATCCTAAAGTTAACTAAACAAACTAAAGTTAAGTCAGGGGGATTTAAAAATTCGCAACTCCATTTGTAGGACATGAGTAACCGATGCGTCAACTTTCGTTTAAATTGACTTTTATTTCCAGAAGTTGAAATGCTTTGCTGCGACCATAATATGAACTTTAAAAGTGGTCGAAAGGGGCTCACTGCCCTCCCTAGGGGGTTCCCTTGCAAAATTCAAGTGATAAGGAATGTGTGGTACTTAATCTTATGGCAGGCAATAACCATTTCGTTTAGTTTTTGTAAGAATCAAGTATAAACTCCCGAGGTTATGGTGCTTTTTTTATTGTGGCAGTTTGAACTTGTATAGGTTAATGAATTGGGCTCATTGTCCCCGAGAGGGTCCTCTTGCTGAATTGAAATGAAAGTAAATGTGCCTCACTGTATCTTCATCTGTTGTACATGAATAACAACTAAGTCGAAATTCATTGTATTGGACTACCAATTATCGAAACTTTGACGCTTTTCTGCATTACAATAGCCAAATTCAATAAATGACTCGCCGGGGCTTACTGCCCCCTGGGGGTCCCCTTGCTTGTGCCGGGTATAGACGTATCTTCAACATCATCTTTAGTCAATGGGTAACCAACGTGTCCGGTAAAGTTAAAATCGAACGTAAACTTCAAAAGTTATCAGGAACTAATACAGTGTTAATGTGAACTTCAATAGATAAGTCAAAGGGGCTTACTGTCCCCCTCTCTTCCCGGGGTCCCCTTGATAGGTTCAAGTAAAGTTCATGTGTTCACCTTCCTTTATAAGCCAAGGGTAACCAATACGTCTCGCTTTGTGAAAACCAAACACCAACTCAAGCAGTTATGACGTTTTGTTGCATTGATGATATCAACTTCAACATTCATCAAATCGGTTTACTGCTCCCCAAGGGGTCCCCTACCTGAATTTATGCGCATGTGCATGCCTGCAAATTTATTTAAACCAAATTTATTTAAACCAAAGATTAATTTTGGTGAAGATGGGGGCAAACTGCAAGAATTATGGGGCCTTTATGCAGTAGTACTGCTGACTCCAAGCGAGAGGCTTAAGGGGGTTATCTGCCCCCGGAGCAGGGGGCACAATCGATATACGGAAAAATAAAAAGGCCTACGACGCGTAATAGGTATGAAATTTGGTGCAAATCGTTGTAAAATGTAGAAATGCATGCGGTTACACAGACAGACAGACATCTTCTGTTTTATGTATATAGATTATACACAATTATTACATGGCAATGGCGGCGCATTGATAGAGTCGTTAAAATATCGGATAGAATGCTTTGTGGTATTCGTTCTGGTTCTCTGAGTTCAACTTTGCCTTTCATCCTTTCGTGGTCGATAAAAAAAGTACCAGTCTAGTACTGGGGTGGATTCTTCCTTTATATCTCTTTCTCATTTCTTCTCTCTCACTTGTTATCTTTCTCTGGAAGAAATCTGTTGTACTCAGACCTGGCGAGGGGCGGGTACCCCTCCGAATCTATCTGATGTTACGGAACCATACATACAATGTAGTATATGATAACATTCTGGAACCTCTCAGTGGTGGTTTCCTACATTAGTAGAAGACCACTCATTTTTTGTAGGTGATAGCTATAGTTGAAAATTCGACCTTCCAACTGCTGTCACTTATTTTTAGTCCCCGAGCAATATCGGTGAGTTTGGAACTCAGTGTGTAGCAGAATAGAACTAAATGATGTTGGTAAGAGGATCACTGTACTGTATAGAGTGACTCTATATATAGCCGTAAGTGTATTGTTTAAAGCTACAAAAACAAATCAGAAAGAAGCAGTCTACCATGATCCAGCAGAGCCATTGCTGTGACTTCAATTAACTAATAACATATAGATTACATTAATATGATCTATAGAAGCTTTATGTAGCTAAAGAATATATCGTATAGTTCAGAGTGTCAAAACTGCACAACTTTAAGCTATAATTCTACGAGAAGAAAAAAATGCTCAGCTTAGATAAAGTTTGGTTGAATATATTCCATTCTCTCTGAGATGCTTTGACAAGTTATTTGATCTGTGATCACGTGTTGAGATTAAACAATTGCATCGTGATAGAGTTGAATAAATTACTTATATAACATGCATTCATACATTCACTATTATTAAAGTGAGTAACTCGGAGATCAGAGAGTCACTCTAGGCAGAGCTGCTACTTCTGCGAATTGAGAGATCACAGCTCAGATACTATGGGCATGTGCTTAGAATGTCACAGGAAAGAATCGTTGGACAGATTTTACGGGCAAAACTAACCGGCAAGAGACTCGGAGTAAGATAGTTGGATAACATCCATGAGCTTGGTTGGTCACGCTTGGGAATCCAGCCGGATCAGTTGGAGACAATTGCTTCTGACAGGACCTACTGGAAGGGGTGTTTGAGGACTCTGTCCTACGACCATCTCAGGAATAAGTGGGCGAAGAAGAAGAAGAAGAAGAATGTTGTAATACTGATATATATTATTAGGTATCAAAACTCTATGCGTCAGATGCCATGCTTTGACGCACAGAGTTACGGCCCTTGCCATTCTGAGTTCAAATCCCGCCGAGGTTAACTTTGCCTTTCATCCTTCCGGGGTCGATAAAATAAAGTACCAGTAATGCACTGGATAATTGTGGCCTTGTGCCAAAAGTAGAAACATTATTAGGTATCAAAACAGACCTGTGACTTAGTAATTGATACACTTCTTCACTACACAGTGGTATTCTTTAGTGACGTCATCAGTTGCAGTAGATTATCACTATACAGTGAAGAGAATAGAAATGATTAGGTCATAGATGTATGACGAAGGATGTTAATATACGGTGAATTGGCAGTATCGGTAGAGGGTCGGACGCCATGCTTTGACGCATAGAGTTACGGCCCTTGCCATTCTGAGTTCAAATCCCGCCGAGGTTAACTTTGCCTTTCATCCTTACGGGGTCGATAAAATAAAGTACCAGTAATGTACTGGGTAATTGCTGGCCTTGTAGTAGAAACAATTATTACAAAATAGTAATAAATTACAAATTAGAATGCATGTACTTTTACAACGATATTATTTGCGACTCAATATTCATTATTCAGTTTTAAAATGTAACGAAATATCTTATATTGAAATTTAAAAAAAAAATCAATTTACTATTTTAAAAGGAAGTATGTTGTATGATAATTATTTAATTTATTAAAAGCATATTTCTCCCATTAAATCTCTAGGAAGACGTAATAAAACGTCTTGTAAGATTTCTCTTAAGATAAACTGCTATGTAACATAATGAAATTAGAGCGAAATTTTGGTATGGAAAGTACACTTTATATTAATATCCATGTAAATAATAAACCAGATAGGACACAAACAACAATAAATAAAGCCATAAAACCCAATAAAAACAATAGAGAAAGAGCAAAGTAAATGGATTTAATTATGTGGTGGGAAATAACGGAAGAGGAGTTAAGGTTTCGGACCTGGTCCTTCAACAAGACAAAACGAATCAGAAGAGAAGGCAAAAATGGAAGCACAGAAGAAGAAAAATAGATGATAACAAAGCAATGCTTGTTGAGAGGTATTTCATGCTAAGATGTGAAACATAAAGACATGGAGTAAATAGGCTGTTAGCAAAGAATCATGAAAAGTAAGGACGTATATGTGGCAAATTTACTATAGTAATCAGATTTTTTATTTCTAGGATACAATTACATAAAAATAATTGTTTCTACTTTTGGCACAAGGCCAACAATTATCCCAGTGCATTACTGGTGTTTTATTTTATCGATCCCGTAAAGATGAAAGGCAAAGTGAACCTCGGCGGGCTTTGAACTCAGACCGTAAAGGACCGTAACTTTATGCTGTAAAACATGGCGTCCGACCCTCTACCGATACTGCCAATCCACATGAAAATAATAAAGAATTGAATATTTATTCAAACACATAGCAAAAGACAATAGCATTGCAAAAAACTATAAAGGCTACACATGAGAGGAAAAGGGGGGAAAGGGCAAGAATTATTAAGCAACAAAAGAAAGAAAGGAGGAAGGGGAGAGGGTGACATACTCTACACCTAAGTCAGAGTGGTGTTTGGGCTTCACCCCGCGGACAGAATGGCAAAGGCGTTTCCGCGGACAATGGCCAGTGACACCCATTGCAACGACCATCCCACCAGCAGGGCCCCTTCCTCAGACGAGCTAATGTCATCCCGATTTTACGGAGGACGAGAGCTGTAAGGGTTCCGAGAAAAGACATCTGAAGTCTCGACGGCGACCACTACAAAGAGGAAGAAGCCGGAAAAGCCCCGGTATTTGCTTATCTTTTTGTCCTCTGCAATGCGGGCAGCGGTACTGGAGCTTGCGACCGAAGCGACTCAACCGGAGGCGGAGAACGTGTCGTGGACAAATAATTTTGAAAACAAGCAGGAATACAGAAAGCTGCAGTAATGCAACTAATTTTCTTATTATTAAGATGGCGTTTGAAAATTATGATAGAAGGGTTTAAGATAAAAATAAACATGAAAAAAAGGACATTTTGTATCGTAGAACTAGGAACGATTTCAGATGGCTTGGTATCAAAATAGTTGAAATATATTTGATATCATCGTGAAATAAAGTGTCTTGCTCAAGGACATAAAATTTCATCCGGGCCCAGGAATCGAACCTACAATCTCACTATCGCGAAACAAATTCTCTAACTACTAAACAAATTCTCTAACTACTAAACTCAGTAATGAAAATAATATATGTATATTTGTATGTATGAATATATATATATATATGTATGTCTGGATGTATGTATGTAAGTATATATGTATATATGTATGTATGGGAGAGATGACCCCTTAGCCTTTGTCAAGGCAGAATTCTAGGAGAAGGAAAACTCTGATGTAACACCTGCAACCCTGATGGTATCCAATGATGTTGACCTGTTCTTCTTTTTGGTAAATATCATCTTGGTTAAGAGAGTGGGACTGGCTTTGTGCAGTGCCTTTGCTCACTATAAAAGCTTCACAGCACAGGCATTGCTTTATATCTGGAGATCTCTCTGCACTTGTCGTCACATGGTACCATGGGCCCAGCACTATGTGTCAATAATTATCACAAGTGTAGTGTTTGTACCAGAGTTTTCAAGTCGCTGGCTGGACTAAAAAGTCACATTCGTTCAGCGCATCGGTAGGGGTTCTCCTACATGGATATAAAGTAGTGGCCGTACTCGAAAACAAGTTGGCAGCTACCATGTATGTATGTATGTATGTATGTATGTATGTATGTATGTATGTATGTATGTATGTATGTATGTATGTATGTATGTATGTATGTATGTCTAAGTGTGTGTATGTACATATGTATGTATGTAATGTTAAACTATGAAAGAATAAAACATGTTAAAATAGTTAAATAATCCATTGCTTTACGATCGTTTCAGAGAGCAATATTATAGATGTGATGATCAGCCGATGCCAATTCTGTAACTCCATTAGCTTCGGAAAAGCACAACAGCTCTGTCATCTATCATCGCAAAACACTGGATTAATTACTACTTCACCATGTCTGAATCTTTCATTGTTTAACCTTATATATCTGACAGTGTATTTTTCTGTATTCAACGACATATCCTTGGATATCATTTTACCATAAAATTAGATTTCACTTTATTTCGATGGGATATTCACATCAACACTATATCGAGTTCTAATATGGATATGAACCCTACCTTCATTAGGTTTATAGGTGTGTGTGGCTCACTGAATACACACGTGTTTTTTGTTTGCTTCTTTCCCGTTCCTTCCTCTCTTCGCTCTCTATCTTTCTATTTCATCTTTTATTTCTCATTATATCTCCAGATGAAGGACTAGTGTCCGAAACGTAATGACTATTTCTTTTACTGTTGTTTGCTCATCCAACCTTTTGGATTATTGATTGACCAAGGATACTGATTAGCATTGAGCTTTTATAATCTTTACCAGGATATATATTGGTAAACTCTAATATAACCTAACATATATATATATATATGTGTGTGTGTGTCTGTGTGTATATATGTGTGTATATATACACACACACAATGTACTTTTATATGTCTACGCGTGCGCATTTGTTGTGTCGATGTGTTTTTGCCGGCGTGCACAAAGACATTTTCGCGGATGTGAAATAGTAGGCATTCTCGTTGTTTGGGGATATGATTTGTTTCTGTTTGTTGTTAGTTGTGTTCTTGCACGTGCAGGTGTATCTGTTTATGTATATGCACGTATACGCATGTGTGTTAGTTATGTGTATGGCTTCTGTGCGTAACTGCATTATAGAAGGGGGGAAAAACAGCGGTGGATGTGGTAGAGTTGGAGCCGCAAGGGAAAGCAGATGGAGGTAAGAGAAAGGTAAAGAATCTGAGAATACTATGCATGGTAGAAAGGGAGAAAGACTGAAAGGGTAAGTAGAATATAGCTGCCGATCAATAGTTGCATTTTCTTGACACACTACTGCATACATTCCAAAGATAGGTGCGTGAAGTATGGAATTCACTTATTGTGCGTTCTTCTCTATAAATTAATCTGGCTAAGATCAATAGAAGCAATGGTAAACAAAAAAAATAAACAACACACACAAACAATAAAAATAAATACAAGGTAATATTGAAATTGTAGAACATCTTTTAAGACGAAAATAATTTTCCTGTTCGTCTATTGTTTCTTTCTTATTTTAAACCTGTTAATCTCGGTTTAATTATGCTGTCGAAACATTTAAATAGTGCACTGTATATTACTTAGTTACGTCTTGCTTTTCATACTTAATATATAATTCCTTTTATTTTGGTTTTGATGATTTTTTTCTGTAATTTTTCAATTTCTTTAATGCTGTCTTAATTTTCAATTTGGCTTTTGATATTCAGTCTATTGTCTTCACCGTCCTTGTTATACATACTTAAATGAACGTATATACTTACGTGCATACTCACTCACATACACACACACACACACACATACAAT
The DNA here is from genome assembly GCA_964016885.1 of Eledone cirrhosa. Classification (NCBI taxonomy): domain Eukaryota; kingdom Metazoa; phylum Mollusca; class Cephalopoda; order Octopoda; family Eledonidae; genus Eledone; species Eledone cirrhosa. The sequence continues at coordinate 96,880,586 of OZ024745.1, forward strand.
TCAAACAAAGACATACACTCAGAAACACACATACGAACATATATATATATATATATATATATATATATATATATATATATATATATATATATATATATATATATATATATATATATATAGAAATGGCTTCTACAGGACTAGAACTGTTTCATTCGGGAGAAATCATCAGGAAGCCCTGGTGATTTTATAAAATTATATATATAAACTTATATATATATATAAAACCTGTTCCCAAACAGACCTATTGTATTGAATCTTTGTTCTTATCAATAAACAAGTATCATTATTTCTGAAGACAGCATATATATGTGAAGGTATGTATATTCCCTCTGATAGTTTGTATAAATATTGTACATAGATCTATAGAATATGCATACCAATTCTAACACATATATATCCTAGAAACGATCGTAAAATAATGAACTTTTTTTGTTTAATATAAGGAACTGTTTCTTTGTTTATTCATTATTTTTTTAATAATTTATCTTGACTCTGTTTTCCGTTTATTTTTCACCGAAAGTAGTTTTTGAATGCATCTTCTCTTTTCATGATATCCGGATTACATTGAGTTCTTCATACGGATTGGACACTACCGTAAACTTTTGGTAGATTTATCTACATACTTTGCTCCTATTTTCACGGAGATATTCTTATTTTTGTATTGTATGTGTATGTAAATTTATATATATATATATACATATATGTGTATGGCTTTATAACTCCATATACAAATAGTTGAGCTCTTTTTCTTGTCCATTATCCATATCACAATGGAAAAACAATACTTGGGAACTTCTTTAAAGAATATACCATTACCTTCTAAGGGTGATTTCTTACTTCTTATGATACAAAAAACCAACCAATTTATCAGAAGAGTCAGATGGAGGGCCTACCACTTCGATAAAAAATCAAAATGTACAGATAGGAAATATCTGTATGATTTCACTACATACAAAAATCCACCACACAACTCTCTACTTGAAAACTTTGAGAAAGACCTTTTTAATTTAATCAAACACCTCAAATTTAAGAGGTATAAATCTAACTTTCAAAAGGACCTTGATTCTACCCTATTGGACCTAAATAAATCTAAAAAAATCCATGTCCACTCGGACAAAACTGGAAACCTATATCACATGGATATTGAAAATTACAATGAGTTCATATATAAAGAACTCAGGAAAAATTATAGAAAAACAAATAATGCGTCACTTACCAACATCAACAACAAAACACACAGCATAGTGAATAGACTTAATATTGAAGATAGAACTGAACCTTTGGCATTGAAAAGACCACACTTCAACCTGAAAGATCATAAATCAAACTTTAACTCTAATCCTTCTATAAGACTTATATGCCCTTCCAAATCGGATATTGGAATAATTAGTAAAAAAATTTTAGATAGAGTCATCCCACAAATAAGAAAACATGTTAATTTACCACTCTGGGAAAACACATCCCAGGTAATTAACTGGTTTAATAATATTAGATATAAATCCTCTGCTTCATTTTTACAATTTGATATAGATAATTGCTATTCTTCTATATCACCTATACTCCTGAACAAAGCCTTGATATTTGCTAAAAATAGATCTAACTTAACTTTGGATGACATTAATATTATTACACATGCTAGACTAACACTACTGGAATTTCAGAATGAATACTGGACCAGAAACACATATAGTAATCTATTTGATATTACTATGGGCTCAAGCGATTCTGCCCAAATTACTGATCTTGTGGGCCTCTTTCTTCTTTTTAATATAAATGCTTCCTTTCCCCACCTTAAAGGTGGTTTATATCGTGACGACTGTCTTCTTCTTTCCAATAACCTTAGCCTCTCAGAGATAGAAAAAAATAAAAAGCTTATTAGAACTTTCCTTAAAGACTATTATAGTCTAGATATTACATTTGAAAACACAAGTAAAGTAGTTAATTTCCTAGATATAACATTAGACTTATCTACGGGTATCTACCAACCTTACCATAAACCCAACCCAAATTTACACTACATACACTCACAATCTAATCACCCTAAATCTATCCTTAAAAACCTTGCATATAATATATCACTTAGAATTTCTAACCTTTCGTCTAACCAAGATGTATTTGATAAAAATGCGACCTTTTATAACGAAGCTCTAGCTAGAAGTGGCCACAAAAATAGATTAGAATATATACCTTCTACCAATAACACTACAAACATACAACCTAATATTACCAACAAACACCAAATGAAACGTACACACCTAAACGCCACTCACACTATACCCCAAAATACCAACATAAAACCAAATTTCCCTAACTCCTCTAATATACAGTATAGTAACTCTCAAAAAACTACTCATCCTACAACTCTAATAAATGTTAATAATAAAACTCCTAATAAACAAGCTAAAACACCTAAATCAATAGATCTAACTAAAAATGTGTGTGGAGAGGTCATTAACAATAATTCTCCTAGTAAACATCAGGATGCATCCTATAAAAACAATAAACAACATAGAAACCGTAATAGACGAGTTACTTGGTATAATGCTCCATTTAATTTACAAGTTAAGGATAATATACCTAAAAAATTCTTTAATATCCTAGAGAAAAACTTCCCGCCAAACCACAAATACCATCAAATCTTAAATAGATCAACAGTTAAATTCTCCTACTCAACAACCAAAAACATAAAACAAAATATAAGTGCCTATAATGCATATAAATGTAAAAAAACCATAAGTATACCACCAGTACATCAAACTAGCCATAATATCTCCTCAAATACTGGATTCACGAAAAGTTGTAATTGTAGAAACAAGGCAAACTGTCCATTAAAAGGAAATTGCCTTGTTAATAACATAATATATAAATGTAAAGTTAACACTAAGGACTCTATTTGTTCATATATAGGAGCTACCTCTAACAATTTTAAGGTAAGATTTAATACCCACAAACATAGTTTTAAAAATGCCGCACTAGCTAATACAACATCTCTAGCTGAAAAAATTAATAGTTATAGAAAGAGGAATATAGAATATGACATGACCTGGAGTGTGCTCAAAAGAGCCACCCCTTATCAAAATAGTAGAAATGAATGTAGATTGTGTTCCCAAGAACTTTTCGAAATAATGAAATCTAAGGATATCCTATTAAATAAGCGACAGGAATTAATAATATCGTGTAATCATAAACTGAGAAAAACATTTAAATATTATAAACCTAATTAATATACACTTTAGAAATTAATATATCGATTAATTTTAATTTAGTTAACCTATAATTAAAATTCTACTACAGATGAAATACAACAAAATATCGTGTAATCATAAACTGAGAAAAACATTTAAATATTATAAACCTAATTAATATACACATTAGAAATTAATATATAGATTAATTTTAATTTAGTTAACCTATAATTTTAATTTAGTTAACCTATAATTAAAATTCCACTACAGATGAAATACAAAATATCGTGTAATCATAAACTGAGAAAAACATTTAAATATAAACCTAATTAATATACACTTTAGAAATTAATATATAGATTAATTTAAATTTAGTTAACCTATAATTAAAATTCTACTACAGATGAAATACAAAATTCTGCTTTAAATATTATAAACCTAATTAATATACACTATAGAAATTAATATATAAACTATTTTTAATTTAGTTAACCTATAATTAATATTCTATTACCGATGAACTACATAATTTGGCTTTCCTTCTTACAAATATCATTTCCTAAAACTGATACCATTAAGTAAACATATGTAATTATTTTTAATTTAGTTAAGCTATAATTAATATTCCACTACTGATGAACTACATAATTCCGCTTTAAATATTATAAACCTAATTATTATACACCTTAGAAATTAATATATAAACTATTTTTATTTTAGTTAACCTATAATTAATATTCTACTAATGATGAACTACATAATTTGGCTTTCCTTCTTACAAATATCATTTCCTAAAACTGATACCATTAAGTAAACATATATAAAGCTTTAACTTCAGGTTATGACTCTATGTTCCTTGAAACCTATATATATTTACTATTTCCCACTAATAAATTTAATCCCCCCCCCCCCAATAATTATATGTATATGTAAGCGTGGATGTGTGTGTGTATATATAAGTGAGTATGTATGTATGTGTATATGTATGAGAGTGTAAAAATACATATATATGTATGTGTAGATATATATATATGTATATGTATGTGTATATGTGTGTGTGTGTATATATGTGTATGTATATATATGTGTATATGTGTGTGTGTGTGTGTATGTATATGTACATGTGTATATGCGTATATATATATGTATATGTATGTATGGGTATATGTTTGTGTGTGTATGTATGTGTATATATATATATATATAT
>OZ024745.1:96889977-96897477 GCA_964016885.1 Eledone cirrhosa
TCTAAATTTACTATATGGAACACTTTAGAGGATTCGTGGTGTAAGAAACAAATGAGTGTGAATGTATATCTAAATATATATATATATATATATATATTTATATATATATTCATACGTATATATATATATATATATATATTCATACGTATGTATATATATATATATATATATATATATATATATATTCATACGTATATATATATATATATATATATATATATATATATATATATATATATATATATAAATAATGTGCATGTGGGCGTGTGCTTTTTATGTTTGTTTGTGTGTAATTACATGCGTCAGTTGATGACTTTGCTATAATATATCAAGGATAGAGTGGAAAATCAATAACCAAATAAAGAAGTCATCAGTTAAAGCTATTATTTATAAAAAGCAATGATTGTGTGCGAGGGACTTAAATCATCAAAGAAGAAGAAACAATAGTGATAATAGTTTCTTATATAGGCACAAGGCCAGCAATTTGGGAGGGGCGGGGGGATAGGAGGCTAAGTCGATTAAATCGAGCCCAGTGCGTGACTGGTACTTTATTTTATCGACCCCGTAAGGATGAAAGGCAAAGTTAACCTCGGCGGGATTTGAACTCAGATCATAAAGGGCTGTAACTCTATGCTGCAAAGTGTGGCGTCCGACCCTCTACCGATGATGACAATCCACCTATAGTAATAATAATAATTGTTTCTACATTAGGCATAGGGCCAGCAATTTTGGGGGAGGGGAGGGAAAAGTCGATTAAATCGACCCTAGTGTGTTACTGGTACTTTATTTTATCGACCCAGTAAGGATGAAAGGCAAAGGGAACATCCAGGTAAACGGCAGGATTTGAACTCACAACGTAAAGCATGTAGGCCGACGCTCTACCGATACTGTCAATCCATCACCCTGTAAAGAAGAAGAAGAAGAAGAAGAAGAAGAAGAAGAGACAATATCATTCAGCCACAAGAGTATTTCGGTTTGGAGACGAAAGATAAAGTTTAAATGGAAAAGAAAAGAGGGAGAAGGGGAGAAGATGGAAACTTAGCTAGATAGAATGGAAGAAGGAAGTAGACAATCCAGAATATCTTGATTAGGGAATTATTGTAGCTGTTGTTGTTTATTATTATTTTCGGATTGGGGAGGTGGATTGGCAATATCGGTAAAGGGTCGGACGCCATGCTTTGACGCAGAGTTACGGCCCTTGCCATTCTGAGTTCAAATCCCACCGAGGTTAACTTTGCCTTTCATCCTTACGGGGTCGATAAAATAAAGTACCAGTAATGCACTGGGATAATTGCTGGCCTTGTGCCAAAAGTAGAAACAATTATTATTTTCGGATTGGCAGTATCGGTAGAGGGTCGGACGCCATGCTTTGCAGCAAAGAGTTACAGCCCTTTATGGTCTGAGTTCAAATCCCGCCGAGGTTAACTTTTGCTTTCATCCTTACGGGGTCGATGAAATAAAGTACCAGTAATGTACTGAGTAATTGCTGGCCTTGTGCCAAAAAGTAGAAACACTTATATTCTTTTTATAAATAGTAAATATGATGACGTAAATAGAATGGCAGTTATCGTTAATTAAGATGTTGGGGTAAATTATTTAAAGATACAAGTAAATTGCAAAGTGAAACACGTTGGCACACATTTAAAATGGCAAGCCCTTTAGAATTCGTGTTTCTTTGACTTAAACTTGTCATTCTTCTTCATTATATGTATATAGGTAGGCAAAAATTTATTTTCACTTGTAAATGAAATGTATATTCTTTGATCCTTTTGTCTCTTTGAATATATATTCATTCACAAATGCTTTTCTGCAATTCTTCGATACCATTGTTTGTATTCAGACTTAACTGTCACACATACAAAAAAAAAACCCACAAAAACAAAAAGAAAAACGAAAACAAAACAAAGCAAACAAAATCTAACTTCAAAAATTCTTCACAGCTTTAATTCTTTCCTTCCATACATGCTAACAAAAATATGGCACTTCGCTGCTTTCATATGTTTATTTTACATTTGTTTCCTTTTTCCTCACTTCAGTTACAGACTTCCTGTTTCCTATTACCAGAATGTAAATATATTATTCACTGGTTTTCACAGAAATGGAATAGTAAGTAGAACAAACGCATTATTATATATTTTTATGCTTTCAATACACTCTCCTCCTCTTCGTTCCCCCTCTCTCTCTCCCTCTCTGCGATTCTCTCTTTCCCTCTCTCTCTCTCTCTCTATATATATATATATATATACACAGATAAATCCACCATTTAATGGTAGGGACTACGCCGTATGAAGAACTCAATGTAATCAATATATATATATATATATATTGATTACATTATATATATATATATATATATATATATATATATATATATATATATATATATATATATTATATGTATCATATATATATATATATATATATATATATATATATATATATATGTGTGTGTGTCTATATACATACATACCTACATACATATATACATACATATATATATTATATAAATATAACGTATATATATGCATACATAAATACACACATACATACGCGCATACATGCATACATACATACATACATACATACATACATACATACATACATACATACATACATACATACATACATACATACATACACACACACAGAGACGACGTAGAAACAAAAGTGTTACTTTTCAGCTCCTTTACTTGAATTATTTTGCTTCAGTCTAATAAAACTTGGCATTATAAAATCTATTGGTATTTTGTTTCTTTCTTGATATCGTGTGTGTATATATTGGATAGAAGAAGAGGAGAAAGTAAATTCCGCGAAAATATTTACTAGAATTTGTGCCATTAACAACAACATTATAATTACCGCTATGGCTAGCAGATATTCCACACAATTTCTTTTGGATAAATAATTCTTTCTACTTTTGGTACAAGATCAGCAATGATTCCAGTGCATTACTGGTGCTTTATTTTATCGACCCCCGTAAAGATGAAAGTCAAAGTTAACTTCGGCAGGATTTGAACTCAGAACGTAAAGCATGTAAGCCGACGCTCTACCGATACTGCCATTCCACCGCCCTGTAGAGAAGAAGAAGAAGAAGAAGAAGAAGAAGAAGAAGAAGAAGAAGAAGAACTCAGACCATAAAGAGCCATAACTCTATGCTGCAAAGCATGGTGTTCGACCCTCTACCGATGCTGCCAAATAATACTGGATAAATAATTGTTTCTACTTTTGGCACAAGGCCAGCAATTATTCCAGTGTATTACTGGTACTTTATTTTATCGACCCCGTAAGGATGAAAGGCAAAGTTAACCTCGACGGGATTTGAACTCAAATTGTAAAGGGACGTAACTATGTTGGAAAGCATGGCTTCCGACCCTCTACCGATACTGCCAATCCACAATACTGGATAAATAATGAGAGCCATCCGCAATTCGTCATCTCCAATGAAACGCCTATTATCTATTGACTCTCGGTTAACATAATTTCTAATATCTTACAACCTGAAACACATATGCTGCTATACACATCTTGATAGCCGGCTTGAAGCCAAATAACTATACAGAGAAACGCAGCTAAATGATTCTGTCTATTGGGTAATTGCTGGCCTTGTGCCTAAATTAGAAACAATTATGATGGCGGTGGATTGGCTGTATCGGTAGAGAGTCGGACACCATGCTTTGAAGCATAGAGTTACGTCCCTTTATGATCTGAGTTCAAATCCCGCCGAGGTTAACTTTGCTTTTCATCCTTACGGGGTCGATAAGATAAAGTACCAGTAATGTACTGTTAATTGCTGGCCTTGTGCCTAAAATAGAAACAATTATGATGCATAGCAGGGGGATTGACAGTATCGGTAGAGGCTCGGATGCCATGCTTTGCAGCACAGTTACGTCCCTTTATGATCTGAGTTCAAATCACGCCGATGTTAACTTTGCCTTTCATCCTTACGGGGTCGATAAAATAAAGTACCAGTAATACATTGAATAATTGCTGGCCTTGTGTCAAAAGTAGAAACAATTATTATTGGATTGTCAGTATCGGTAGAGGGTCGGACACCATGCTTTCCAGAATAGTTACGTCCCTTTACGGTCTGAGTTCAAATCCCGTTGAGGTTAACTTTGCCTTTCATCCTTATGGGGTCGATAAAATAAAGTAAGAGTAATGCACTGGGTAATTGCTGGCCTTATGTCAAAAGTAGAAACAATTATGATGTATGAAGTAAGTGTAACCCCTGCAGAAAGTATTGAAAGTAAAGCAGTGGTTTTTTTTACGTTGAGCCATATTCCGAATTGAATACAAATTTCTCTACCAATTATGCCCGAGTTATAATCAACAAAACCATGTTCTCTCCAAACGTTTCAAAACTTAAGTTGATACTGTTCCACTGCCTCAACTTCAATTGTGGCATTGAGCTTCTATTGAAGCAACAATAACAAAAACAAAGAAATTACACAGGATCTATTGGCAACAAGTTCAGGATCATGTACAATTGACGTGTTTTCTGGAGCGGGTCAATCTCTAGTTCAACGTTTATCTTCGACAGATAGTGCTCAATGTTCTTCGTCACCATACCAGGAGCACCAATGACTACTAGGACAATGGTGACGGTCTTCGCTTCATTACTCCAGCATTTCAAGATTTCATATTTTAAGTCAGTATAAACTTCTATTTTCTCCTCTCTCCGGGTGCCCTAGAAGCGTCGGGTGGCTCAGGATTGGTGGGGTACCTGAGACGCTCTTGCCCCCACCCCCATATTGGGGAATTTATTTTGTTATGTTTATGCATAGATTATTTTATATTTTCATTGTTAAATTGGTCTTGCCATTGGGCACTTTCACTCGGGGGTTTGGTTCGGACCAGACCTCCAGGTGGAAGAGAATTGGAACGAGGTAACGAGCAGGATAGCCAGTCTCACCCAGAAATGGGCTACGAAGAAGCTATCACTGAAAGGTCACGTGGAGGTGGCGAATGCGTACATCGCGTCCGTCATCTACTACCGCCTGACGTCGTGCCGTGCCCCCGTCCGCGCCTCACCTCTTCAAATTCTTGTGGAGAGGACAAGTCACGTTGGTGAGGCGGTCCATCTGCAGTCAGCACCCTCTACGCGGAGGGCTGGGCATGCCATGGCTAATGATGCGCAGACATGCACTGAGGCTGCGACATCTCCAGATATACTGCCTAAACGGTGAACAGGTGTGGTCGCCGTTTATCAGACGGGCCTTTCCGCAGCACGTTTCTTTGACTGAGCTGCAGTCCTGGGTCAAGAAGAGACCAAGACTGGGTGACTGGTACCTGGAATGTTGCCAGGCACTCACTGCCCTCTACTAAGCGGACAATACGATCAGTGGAACTTCCACTCTCGAGTTCTATAGAGGATTAGTGGTGGGCAAGTGCGGTGACGGACTCGGAGAGGCTTTGGACCTCGACGAAGTCGAACTGACCAGTCTGTTCCGGAGGACTTTCGAGCCGGGAACGATGGACAACTTCCAGAAATCCCTCGCTTGGTAGTGCTACCGGGGGCACTGCCTGTTCGAGATAAACTCTACAGGCATGGAAGTGCTGTCAGACGGAACTGTCCGAGATGCGCACAGAGCGACGAAAGAGTTGTGCATGCACTTGTCCAATGTCCGTGCATTACTGATTTGTGGAGTTATATCGAACAGCTACTGTCGCGTATAGAATGGGTCCGGCTATCGGCCGAGTGCATAGTGAAGATCGACCCGCCGCTTTCCTTTGGCCAGGAAGGGCAGGCAATTTTCCTGTCTGGTGGCAGTTGCGAAAAAGGTTCTATGGTGGACCAGATTGAAAGGACTGAAGACACACACTTTTCTCTTCGGCCAATCCCTCATCAACTTCTTCAAGTTTCACCTGGAAAGGAAGGTGAGGTTGGAGAGAGGAAGTGCTGCCCCCCAGTTAATTTGCTAAAAGGTGGATGAATGTGGCGCGAATGGCCCGCGAATGGCCCGCGAATGACCATGCGCCTATAGGCTGGCTAATTTGAGGAGGAGAGGGGGTGCTCTCCCCGCGTACCCTAGAAGCGCAGTGTGGTTCAGGATTGGTGAGGTACCTGAGTCACCCCTGAGTCCTCCACCCCTCTATTTGGGAATTTATTTTGTTATATTTATGCATAGTTTAGTCTTGCCATTGTGCACTTCTACTCGAGCTTATTGTAAACTCCCACTGTCCGTGTCTTTGTACTGTCCCTTACATCTCGGCCCTTGTGGCCAACAAAGAAACCATTATTATTATTATTATTATTATTATTATTATTATTATTATTATTAGGACGGTGGATTGGCAGTATCGGTAGAGCTTCAGACACCAGGCTTTGCAGCATAGACCTATGGCCCTTTACGTTCTAAGTTAAAATCGCGTCGAGGTTAGCTTTGCCTTTTATCCTTACAGGGTCGATAAAATAAAGCACCAGTAATGCACTGGGGTCGATTTAAATGACCCCCACCCCCACCCCCACCCCCCACTAATTGCTGGCCTTGTGCCTAAAGTAGAAACAATTATTATGCCTATCTGTATCTCTTACACATATATATATATATGTGTGTGTGTGTTGTGTGTTTGTGTGTGTGCGTGCGTGCGAGCGTTCATGCGTGTGCGTGTGTATGCGCGTGCGTCTGTGTATGTGTGTATACCAGCTCACATATTTATTCATTTTAATTTTGTGTGAGGAAACGTTATTTCATTAAATATTAATGTTGAGTGTGTAAAAAGTTATGCAAATGATATCAGTTTTTTTTTTTTTAAATTGCTATAACAGGAAATTTTGTATGACTATTTATCATACTTGAATTACATAGGAGAAACGTGAACAAATTCTGAAGGAAACCAAGGAACTTATCGCATTTTGCAATCATGGCTGTTGGTATAGGCAGAGTGCAGTACAATCGATAGTGATTTGAAAAAATGACACGGAGACGAAGAACGTAAATAGATTTGAAATTGTTTGTAGTAAATTAGATCAGATAAATATGTATTCTAAATAATTTTTCGCCAATCATTCGGAAGTGTAAACACACTTTCTTAAATAACACATTCCTCATTTTCTTGCAGACATATGAAAAATGTGGTGAATAATGGTTTCAAATGGTGTTTATAATGCCCTACAATAACATGCACCATCAATAATCATTGATTATATAGGCGTACATACGCGTGTGTGCTTGCGTATACACACGCACATACGCACATACAAACACACACACATTCACTATAATATATATATATATATATATATATATAAGTTTTAATATAGATGAGATTCTACAGGACTAGAACTGTTTCATTCTTTAGAAATCATCAGGAATCTGGGTATCAAAAAATAAATATGGTATTTATAGGTCTGTACAAGTGGTAGGAGAGGGTGGGGAGTGGGATGGGTGTAGGTCATTGGTTGATAGAAAAGGGAATTCATTAAAAGCTAATTCTACAAAGCTATAGTTTATTTTTATTAATTTTTGTTTTTAGAGTAACAAAGGCAGACAGAATTCT
>OZ024745.1:96902477-96904977 GCA_964016885.1 Eledone cirrhosa
ACAAACGGAAGGAAAAACGAACTGCAGCGAGATATTAAAACTCTACTCGACAACCTAAGGAATACCAAAGGAATTATCATAAAGGCAGACAAAACATCGAATCTATACACCCTGGATGTAGAAACATATAATAATTTTATACGTAAGGAATTACATAGGAAGTACAAAAAAACAAACGCAACTACACTAACCAACATTAATAACGCAGCATGTGATATTGTTAAGAAACTGAAAATTGACGCCAGAACGGTACCCCTATCTCCAGCTACACCGACTTTTAATCTGAAGGACCATAAGGATAACTTCGATACTAACCCTAAAATTAGATTAATATGTCCTTCAAAGTCCGATATAGGTAGAATCAGTAAGTACATATTAGATCGTATTATCCCCCAAGTTAAGGCTAAGGTAGATATTAAATTATGGGGTAATACTCAACAGGCAATAAGATGGTTCAATAACATTAGGGACAAAAACAAATCTTCTTTTATTCAATTCGATATAGATGAATACTATTCCTCTATTTCACCCGAAACCCTGCATAAGGCCCTCTCTTTCGCTAAGACTAACTCGGACCTCACAAACGAGGAAATTAATATTATACTTGAAGCTAGACGCACAGTAGTGCACTTTGAAAATAGTTATTGGGTCCGCAGAGATAGACCCTCGGAATTCGACATTACGATGGGTTCTAATGATTCGGCGGAGGTCACGGATCTGGTTGGGATCTATATAGCCCACAGACTCCAGAGCGAATTTACGGACCTCCACGGCGGAATATACCGCGACGATACACTTCTATTAGTCAAGAATATGAACAAACAAAACCTAGAAAGGCGACGTAAAAACATTAGGAAACTTTTCTTAGAACTAGGGCTTAATATTACCTTCGAACACAATCTTAAGGTGGTCAACTTCTTGGATGTCACCTTCAACCTTAATAACGGTAATATAGAGCCATTTCACAAACTTAATGAAAATCTCAAGTACGTTAATGTAAAATCGAACCATCCCCATTCCATTATTAAATCTATCCCTAAAAATATATCCATAAGGATCTCTCGACTGTCGTCTAATTTGCAGACCTTCAACGAGCATGCTGAATATTATAATGACGCACTTAGAAAAGCTGGTTACTGGGAGAAAATAGAATATCTAGACGATAACCACATAAGTACTATGAATAAAACACATCTAAGTCGAACTAGTATTGCACCACACACACACATCAATAGGCATACTAATAGGTGCAAACCAGCAAATAGAGTCAGACGTAGAAAGTACATATGGTATAACCCCGTGTACAATACTTCTATTAGCACTAAGATTATCTCACAATTCTATACACTAATCAATAAACACTTTACAACTTCACATAAATACTATAAAATCTTTAACTCGCGCACCATTAGACTCTCATACTCCACTGCACCTAACATAGAACAACTAATTAAAAAACTCAACTCAGCAATACTAAATAAGTACATCCCTAATGACTCAGCGCACCAGCATAGCAACATACAACGCACTAACACGCAACTACAACCCCACCAAACTATCCAGGATTCTACTGCAAAACATAAAAATAATTGTAACTGAACCAAACCAGGTACGTGCCCACTGAATAACCAGTGCCTAGCACGCAATATTGTCTACCGATGTACAATAAATTCCGGAACCAACAAATGGTATTACGTCGAATGTACCGCAACTTCTTTCAAAGCTCGCCTATACCAACATCGATCTTCGATCAGGCACGAGAAAATGCGCTCCGTAACAACCCTCGCCGATAAAGCATGGCAGCTCCGGAGGAACAATCAAGCATTCTCCCTTGATTGGCAAATTATTGCAGCTGCGCCTGCATATCCGCAAAATCATCGATTCTGCAAATTATGCAATTTGGAGATATACTGCATTTTAACGTCGGTAAACAAACTTTTGAACAGCAAAATTGAACGTTCACTATACTGTAACCATCGTTTGAAAACGACTTTTTCTTTTTTTAAATGCATATAATGTTACCTTTTTACACCACCGTTTGCAAATTTCTGTTTTATATGTTTATACACAAGATATGGTATTCTATAATAATAGTAGTAAACACTGTTTTCTGGACCCCTTTAGAAATAACCTGCTACTATAATAGCCCCAATAACTTGTCTGTAACTCTGTACCACTTTGACCCCTTTAACTAAATTTTGTCCGAACAACACCACTAGAAGAATTAACTCCCCCGCCAACCCTAACACGCCTCATTAAGCTAACTGCTACCAAAACATTCTCTCCTTACAATCTCTACTAGTCTGACAGTCTTATATCCTAGGACTCCCTCCACCTTACTCACTTCCCTCTTCCCCTTCTCTTCCTACCTCCTTCTTTCTCTTTTATCTAGTGTATAAAATAGTTTCATATCATTCCAATACAAAGGTCTGACGACATGGTGTGTTTGCTTACAGTGTACCTTCGGTTTATGATAATATTTTTATATTATTCAAATAGC
>OZ024745.1:96909977-96912477 GCA_964016885.1 Eledone cirrhosa
TACACACACGTATACATATGTAGATGTACCAAGTCTTTCACTGGTTACTTTACTGTGAGTATCCAGCTATTCTGTATGTAAACACACAGACAAACCGGTTTTTAGAGTCATACTGGTTGTTGAGGAAACACCTTTCCTCTATTCTCCAGAAAGCCAGACAAGGAATATTGAACTAGTTTCGTTGTTGTTACAACTCATCAGCAATATTTACCTATCTACCGGCCTTTCTGGAGAATCGTAAAAGCACATATCGTTATATGCTTTTTCTATGAAAATTAGTAGTGGGCAGACTAATTTGCATAGAGTGTGAGTACTCACACTCTATGCAAATTAGTCTGCCCACTACTAATTTTCATAGAAAAAGCATATAACGATATGTGCTTTTACGATTCTCCAGAAAGGCCGGTAGATAGGTAAATATTGCTGATGAGTTGTAACAACAACGAAACTAGTTCAATATTCCTTGTCTGGCTTTCTGGAGAATAGAGGAAAGGTGTTTCCTCAACAACCAGTATGACTCTAAAAACCGGTTTGTCTGTGTGTTTACATACAGGATAGCTGGATACTCACAGTAAAGTAACCAGTGAAAGACTTGGTACATCTACATATGTATACGTGTGTGTATTCATATGCATACTAGTATTTCAGTATGCATATGTAGATGTACATTTTTAACTTAATTGTTTAAGCGTCAGTCATACAAAAGTGAGTTACAAACGAAACGAAATTTAATTTCGTTTCGTTATTTGTTTTTATATATATATATATATATATATATATATATATATATATATATATATATATATATATATGTCTTGGGTATGACATTAAACTACATCCAGTGGCAAGGCTCCAGTTCGGGAGTTCAGGAGATGTGGGGAATATGGAGTTACCCCTTAGTTGTCATGACTCCCAGGTCTGCCCTGGCCCGGGGTGGTAGTACCTGTTAGGGCTCCATTTATGGGTTAAATAACTACCTTATTCGAGTGGCGCCGGTAAGGTATTGTCAGCCATTGAAAAGAAATATGGAGAGTCGATCTAACAGCACTAGGGTTAGAGCCCCTAATTACACTGTCAAGGAGCAGCCTGGTCGTTATGACTCTGCTGGCTTAGAGCCACAGAGAGGGCCAGTGGATGATGGATCAGCTGTCTCTGAGACAAATATAAAGAATGCAGTTTTGTCCTGCAGAAGAGCCATCAAAATGGGCACTTTGAATGTGAGGACTATTCGAACGCTGGAGAAGAGAGAGGAGTTGGGACATCTGTTCGAGGAGAGTGGTATACAGATACTTGCGATCCAAGAACACAGGATTCTACACGATGAGCCCGTGAGGAGTGTGATGATCGGGAGGAAGAGCCAGCTCATCACTACATCGGCAGTGAAGAACACAACAAATGCTGCAGTAGGAGGAGTGGGTTTTGTGTTCAGTGCAAAAACCAATCTGTTGGTGAGGGAAATAATGCCTATCTCCCCGCGAGTGTTGAGGGTGACCTTCAATGGAAACCCAAGACTGACAGTCATCTCAGCCTATAGTCCAACCGAGGGGGACAGTGATGTGAATGCCGAGGAGTTCCATGAGGAAGTGTGTAGAGCTGTCAACACCACTCAGGCACACAATATCCTGCTTGTTTTGGGGGACTTCAATGCACATCTGAGTAAGGAGGGCAGTGAAGATCCTTACTGGTACTTCCATAACAACACCAACCGAAATGGAAGACTACTGAGAGACACCCTGCTGGAGGCGAACTTGATGGCGACCAACCTAAGGTTTAGGAAGAATCTGGGGAAGATGTGGACCTACATCTCAGATATGCACCTGTCCAAGTCCCAGATTGATTTCATTCTGGTGAGGAAAAAGTGGCGGAATAGTGTTCTGAACACGGAACCATACAGCTATTTCAGTACACTGGGTAGTGACCACCGGCTTGTTATGAGTGAGGTCCGCGTGAGCTTAAGAAAGAGCAAGGCTCAGCCCCGGAGAACAATCTATGACTGGGGAGCTTTCAAGGAAGATGATAAGCTACAGGAGAGGTTCACAGTGGAAGTGAGAAACAGGTTTAGTGCTCTGTGTGGAGAGTCAGAGGAGAGAGAGATTGGATGGACTGAGGAGAGTGTGACGAGGAGGTACGGGCACTTCACCAATGCAGTGGCGAAAGCAAGTGAAACCCTGGTGCCGAGGAAAAAGAACAAAGGGAAGCACGTCAGCTCTGCAGACCCAAAAGTGTGTGCAGCCAGAGAACACCTGAAAGCTGCCAGGGACCAATTCTATGCTGATCCTACGGAGGAGAGGATGGAGACTGTGGAGGTGATGAGGGAAGAGCTCTGTACCGCTTACACTGAGGTCAGAGAGGAGGCACTGATAGAGAAGATCAGAAGTGTGGAGAGAGCGGTTGACAGATCTGGATGTAAGGAGAGCTGGATGATCATCAACGAGATCACAGGGAGGAAGAAAAGGTGTTCGAGTCAGATCCAGGGAACGGGGCCCGAGGATAGGAAGAG
>OZ024745.1:96917477-96949977 GCA_964016885.1 Eledone cirrhosa
TTAATCTAATGGTGGGATTAGTTTCAAAGTTATTTTTGTGATCCTTCAGGTTAAATGTTGGGTTGCACGGGGTTAGCGGTTCGGTCCTATCTGGAATTCCGAGTTTATTAACTATCTTGAGGCCCTCCATGTTTATGCTGGTCAGTGTAGATTCATTTGTTTTTTTATATTTTTTTATGTAGTTCACGCTGGATAAAGCTAATGTATGTGTTAATGTCCATAGAGTATACGTTTGATGTTTTGTCTGCATTTACTATGATACCGTTAGTGTCTTTTAGTTTTTTTAGTAATGTATTTAAGTCATTTTGCAATTTGTTGTGATTTGTTCCTTTTTTAAATTTAGTTTCACTTATCATGTTCATAAGGTCCAGCTCGAAGGCATCGAGTGCTGGGTTGTTTGGCGGGTTTTTGCAGGATTTAAACCCGTAATTCTCCTTAGAAAATTCCTTTGCGTTGGTATTCGGTCCCTTATCGAAATGGTAAGCTTTCCATCGGACCCTGCGGATGAAATCATTAGTCCGTCGTATCATGCCCAGTGTATAGTCCTTTTTTGTAGGTATAGGTATGTTTTTCAGTGACATACCTATACGGTGCTTCTCCATGTTGTTGCCGTGCGTTAATGGTGTTGCTCGACCAGGTGGGAGCTAAATATACGGGGTAACAAATAATAGTTAAATGCAGTCCACTTAGGTATAGTCCAGTTATGGTATTCCAGGTAGTGGATGATATTAACGCTTGGCTTGGTTTGACTCAACAAGGCGTTTTCATAGTGATGCTGCGGGTATGCTGTAATTCCTATGTTGTAAACACTTGGAGTAATAATAAATCAGGAAAGAAGGTTGACATGGTTTGCTATACAAAAAAGGTTTTTAATCTCATAGCTGACAATTGTTTCTCTGAACTGGTAGGTCTAGAGATCGCTATTCGCTTATTTTCACGTTACTCGATCGCCAATACAAAATTATAACCAGTCAGTTCTTCGGAGCATGCGAGAATGAAGAGAATACACAGGCAAGAAAAGAATATACAGGCTACTATATGAAGTAGTAATGGCATTCAGTTAGAACAATAACAACAATTACAACAATGCTATTAATAAATTATTTGAGGAGACCCTGACATTACTTAGGTGGGGGGTATAGTGTATCTAAGATTACGGCGTGTAAAACTAGCTGTCATGAGGCAAAAGTAAGAGTTTGGCATGTACAGAGTATCGAATACAGATATACAATACAACAGGAGGAACATAATAGCACCACTGACGGTGTTGCAGCTGTGCAAGGAAATAACTTTATTAGACTATATATATGTGTTTATATTTATATTGTATCTGTATTTTTGACCGTTGGTCAGTCAGTGGTAAACATTGAGGACCGAATGAATTAACTGTGGAGATATAAAAGATTCAGAAGCGAAAACCAACCAAACAGTGAGTGTGTTCTGTTATTAATTCTGGCAATATTATTACAACAATATGACCATCCCCAAGTATAACAATATATATATAAGGGGGTGACAATGCTTGTGTGTGAGTGTGTGTGCATCTGTTTGTGTGCGTGTGTGCTAGTGTTTAAGCTTGCTGACTATGTCCCGTAACATACCATAGATATTCGATTAAGAAAAATCAACAAATCATTTTCAGACTTTAAAAAAATACATACTGGTGTCGATATGATCGACTAAATCCGTTCCAAGTGGTGCTCCAGCATGGCCGGGGTCTAATGGCTGAAAACTAACAGGAGTGTTTCTACTTCATACAGTGCTAAAATATACCTATGAAAACTATTGACGGAACTTGTGTAGACGGATATTCAGAGTTAAATGTTTCTGCTTTGGTGACGTTGATAATAATCGAACATCAATCGATATGTCTGTACTTTATCGATGTGAATGACTTATTCGACTTTTGCCTTATTTGAAATGTCAGGATAAATTGTGGAAGACGCATGGCTTAGTGGTTAGGATGTTCGGCACATGATTGTATGATCGTAATTTCGATTCTCAGCAGTGGGTTGTCTCCTTAAACAAGACACTCTATTCCACCTTGTTGTAGTCCACTCAGATGGCAAAAATGAGTTGTACCTGTAATTTAAAAGGCTGACTTTGTCATACCTTGTGATAGTCTGAATCGTTAATGATTACATATGCCTGTGGAATGCTCAGCCACTTGTATGTAAATTTTATAAGCGGGTTGTTCTGTTGACCAAACAACTGAAGCACGCATCTTCGGAACCGACGGAGATCCATCACACGAGTTAAGCCTTTATCTGTAATAAATCATTAAATTCTATCTACGAGAAATTGCTGCGGTTGTTGGGTTTTATTTCACCAATAACAACATCACAACTACCACTAACAACAGACAGAACAACAACGTCACAACTATCACTACCAACATCACAAATATCACTACCAACAGACAGAACAACAACGTCACAACTATCACTACCAACATCACAAATATCACTACCAACAGACAGAACAACAACGTCACAACTATCACTACCAACATCACAAATATCACTACCAACAGACAGAACAACAACGTCACAACTATCACTACCAACATCACAAATATCACTACCAACAGACAGAACAACAACGTCACAACTATCACTACCAACATCACAAATATCACTACCAACAGACAGAACAACAACGTCACAACTATCACTACCAACATCACAAATATCACTACCAACAGACAGAACAACAACGTCACAACTATCACTACCAACATCACAAATATCACTACCAACAGACAGAACAACAACGTCACAACTATCACTACCAACATCACAAATATCACTACCAACAGACAGAACAACAACGTCACAACTATCACTACCAACATCACAAATATCACTACCAACAGACAGAACAACAACGTCACAACTATCACTACCAACATCACAAATATCACTACCAACAGACAGAACAACAACGTCACAACTATCACTACCAACATCACAAATATCACTAACAACAGACAGAACAACAACGTCACAACTATCACTACCAACATCACAAATATCACTACCAATAGACAGAACAACAACGTCACAACTATCACTACCAACATCACAAATATCACTACCAACAGACAGAACAACAACGTCACAACTATCACTACCAACATCACAAATATCACTAACAACAGACAGAACAACAACGTCACAACTATCACTACCAACATCGCAAATATCACTAACAACAGACAGAACAACAACGTCACAACTATCACTACCAACATGACAAATATCACTACCAATAGACAGAACAACAACGTCACAACTATCACTACCAACATCACAAATATCACTAACAACAGACAGAACAACAACGTCACAACTATCACTACCAACATGACAAATATCACTACCAACAGACAGAACAACAACGTCACAACTATCACTACCAACATGACAAATATCACTACCAATAGACAGAACAACAACGTCACAACTATCACTACCAACAACAGCCTTACAAATAAACAAACTACATCCCAACTACCACTATCACTACCAACAGCCAGAACATCACAACTATCACTACTAATAGACAGAGCAACAACATCACAACTAGCACTATCACTACCAATAGACAGAACAACAACATCACAACTAGCACTATCACTACCAATAGACAGAACAACAACATCACAACTAGCACTATCACTACCACTAGCCAGAACATCACAACTATCACTACCAATAGACAGAACAACAACATCACAACTAGCACTATCACTACCAATAGCCAGAACATCACAACTATCACTACCAATAGACAAAACAACAACCTCACAACTAGCACTATCACTACCAACAGCCAGAACATCACAACTATCACTACCAATAGACAGAACAACAACATCACAACTATCACTACCAATAGACAGAACAACAACATCATAACTAGCACTATCACTACCAACAGCAAGAACATCACAACTATCACTACCAATAGACAGAACAACAACATCATAACTAGCACTATCACTACCAACAGCCAGAACATCACAACTATCACTACCAATAGACAGAACAACAACATCACAACTATCACTACCAATAGACAGAACAACAACATCATAACTAGCACTATCACTACCAACAGCCAGAACATCACAACTATCACTACCAATAGACAGAACAACAACATCACAACTATCACTACCAATAGACAGAACAACAACATCATAACTAGCACTATCACTACCAACAGCAAGAACATCACAACTATCACTACCAATAGACAAAACAACAACCTCACAATCGCCACTATCAATAAACAAAGCAACAACATCACAACTATCACTACCAATAGACAAAACAACAACCTCACAATCGCCACTATCAATAAACAAAGCAACAACATCACAACTATCACTACCAATAGACAAAACAACAACCTCACAATCGCCACTATCAATAAACAAAGCAACAACATCACAACTATCACTATCACTATCACTACCAACAGACAGAACATCACAACTAACATTGCCAACATCACAACTACCACTATCACTATATCACTATCAACATCCAGAACATCACAGCTATAACTACCAATAGACAGAACACCTCTGGTTCTTTTATTTATCTTTCAATAGATAACAAAATACAGAGATGGGAAAATATTTCAGATTCATTCGTATTTATAAAGACCAACATAGGTCTACCTATCAGTTGAACATATGCCTCAGGTAAGCAGTACGAACGTGTATTGTAGTCAGTTGTCGATGATTATCAAAAATTACATTTTTTTCCAAAGTAAATATAACAAGTATGGCGCTTGCCAGGAAACACATGCAACTAATTAAAATCTACTTTACTGTTCACATGATAATTAAGGAATTAATAAGAATTAATTAGACATTTAAGACACTGATGATAAAACTTACATCATTGCAAATATATACATTCACATATATTTCAATACTTACACAATTAAATATATACATACACATGCAATCATTCTTACACTAACAATATATATATATGAGAGGAACAAATCTATAAATAGCACATATGTTTATGTATGTGTATGTGTATATGTATATAAATGTATGTATGTATGTATGTTTCTATGTTTGTATGTATGTATGTTCTGCTGACTTTATAATTTCACAATTTTTTGCCAATAGAGAGAGAGTCGGTTTCTAACATAGACACAAGACTCTCTCATTGGAATTTATACATCATCAACTATGTAGATATGTCTGCATGTCTGCATGCATGTGTGTGTGTGTGTGTGTGCAGGTGTGGATGTTATTGTATGTGTAGATGTGCATATGTTTTGTATCTGTACAAGTGTATATGCAGATATTCGATGCAGAATGTTTGGAATGTTTTACATATATATATTTATGTATGTATGTTCTTCTGGCTTTATAATTTCACAAATTTTTGCCAATAGAGAGTCGGTTTCTAACATAGACACAAGACTCTCATTGGAATGTACACAACATCAATTAGGTAGATATGCCTGCATGTCTGCATACCTGCATGCATGCATGTGTGTGCAGGTATGAATGTTATAGTATGTGTGGATATGTATGTTTTGAGTTGTATGTGTGCATGTGTATATGCTTTGTATCTGTACATGTGTATATGCAGTTATTAAATGCAGGATTTTTAAAATGTTTTACATATTTTTACTGTTGCATTAATGGATTGTACTTGTAATTTCCTAACTAGTTGTGTTCTTTCTGTTCCTGTGAAGCCCAGCGTCTCAAGATTTGTACTGAGACAATTACTAACATATCCCAGTGCCTCAATAATCACAGGTATAAATCTGAAGGTACAGTCAAGGTGGAATATGTGGAGATTTATCATTAGTTCTGCATATGTATGTATGTATGTATGCATGTACGTACTTATGTAGGTATGTATGTATGTATGTATGCATGTACGTACGTATGTAGGTATGTCAGGTCACCAGTTGGTGCTACTGGTAACATGTATCCCAGTACAACCTGTCCCCTGGTCGGGTCGTTGGCGACTAAACTGGCAACCCCACCAAGGTTTCTTGGTGAGGAGGGTGACTTTGGACATCCTGCAGGACTAAAAACAAAACCTGTCAAAGGGCAAAGGAGCTCTTAAGAGTCAATGGCCATCCAAAATCACCGGGAGAGATGACCCCTTAGCCTTTGTCAAGGCAGAATTCTAGGAGATGGAAAACTCTGATATAACACCTGCAACTCTGATGGTATCCAATGATGTTGACTTGTTCTTCTTTTTGGTAAATATCATCTTGGTTAAGAGAGTGTGACTGGCTTTGTGCAGTACCTTTGCTCACTATAAAAGCTTCCCGGCACATGCATTGCTTTATATCTGGAGATCGCTCTGCACTTGTTGTCACATGGTACTATGGGCCCAGCACTGTGTCAATAATTGTCACAAGTGTAGTGTTTGTACCAGAATGCATCGGTAGGGGTTCTCCTACATGGATATAAAGTGGTGGCCGTACTCGAAAACGAGTTGGCAGCCACCATGTAGGTATGTATGTATGCATGTACGTACGTATGTATTCATGTATATGTGTGTGTATGTATATCACACTGATATTAGAACAAAAACCTTCAACATCAATATATGCAAAAGCAAAAATATATTCTACGTGAATATATATACATACACATAGACATTTTTTAACACATACACATACACACACACACTCATATATATTTATGTGTGTGTGCGTTTTGGTGTGTGTGTGTGTGTGTGTGTGTGTGTGTGTGTGTGTGTGTGTGTGTGTGTGCGTTCAAAAGCTTTAGGACACACGTACATGATATATTTATGTATCTTAATATATGCATCTTTATTCATTCATGTATACACATATAAACACAGCTTTCATTATAAATGTGTAAAGAACTATACACATACATCAATATTAGTGAATACATACACGTACATACATTTCAACGAAAGAATGCATTTATCTTATTGTTTTATATATCTTCTTGCGCTAACACGCTATCTTAAATATATTTAAATATATTGTTGTGCTAACACGCTATCTTAAATATTTGGGATACTAGGATTTGTTGAAAAGCATTTAGATTTTCAATCAACTGAACATCAGACTTATTAAATTAGAGTGCAATTGACTTATTATTCTGCAAACACGTATTACCTTAATGTATTCTCCAATTCAAATCAATATGTGGCACCACTTGATATCTGAATTACGGGCTTCCACACAGTTTCTGTATACTCAATTTAACTCACAAAGTTTGGAATGTACTGAGGATATAGCAAAATATATTCGCCCCTGATGCAACGTAGTTGGATTGAAACTAAGACCTAATGATTGTGTAATGAACTTAACAAAAAAGCAATGCCTGTTACTGGGTTGGCAGTATCGGTAGAGAGTCGGACGCTCTGCTTTGCGGCATAAAGTTACAGCCCTTTACGATCTGAGTTCAAATCCCGCCAAGGTTAACTTTGCCTTTCATCCTTACGGGGTCGATAAAATAAAGTACCAGTAATGCACTGGGATAATTGTTGGCCTTGTGGCCAAAAGTAGAAACAATTATATTGATGAAATTGTTTAGTGACCTGGTTATGTACATGGTGACATTATTGAATGATATTTTTGCATGGCGTGGAGGAGGCAAATAACGAAATGGGTGATGAAAACCACTAATTCCTCATGAACTGAAAAACTTTTATTAATGATGGTATTTAACCAGTGGTGAGCTTAACATAAATAGACCTATGGTGAAAGCTTTCCAACCATGAACATCCATCGATTTGTATACGAGGTACTTCACTCTCTACTCCCTTCTTTTTTTGCAAGTGATAGGAAGTAATTTGGTTGCGATTTGGATGATATTTGTAGTATTTCAAGTGACCACGTAGGGACTACTCCATATATTAATTCTAATTTCAGTTAATTAGATAATAATATTCTTTATATGATGTATTTTGGGCTAGTTTTCCGTTTGTTGTGTTTAGTCGTTGAGAAGTGTGGTGTAAGAAAAACTTAAATATAATTTATTATCTCTCTGATACAGTATTGACAAGGATCTCGATTGAGAAGTCTTTGGTAAGAAGGGAGTTTCCAACTGGGGAATTAATTGTTGTGTTCTTTTAGTTGGTTTAGGGTTGTTGTTATAATATATATATATATATATGTATATATATATATATATACAGATGTGTGGCGAAAGAAATTTGATAGACTATATATATAAATATGTATATGTTGATATCTGTATTTTTAACCGTTGGTCAATCAATGATAAATATTCAATGCCAGATAAATTGTAGATATAAAATATACAGAAGCGAAAACAACTCAAACCAAACAGTGAGTGTGTTCTGTTATTATTTCTTGCAATATTATAACAATATGACCCTTCCCAAATATAACAATATATATATATATATATATAAAAATATAAAAGGACGATTTGTATGTCTTCATTACGTTTATTTAGTGACGCGCGTTTCGCTATTGATTCTCTCATTACAACACCAGATATCCGAGGAGCTTTTGATTCCAGAGTCGTGCCAGATCGATACAGATCGAACCGTGAACTGATCAATAGCGGAACGAGCGTCACCAATCAACAAACATAATGAAGACATAACAAATCGTCCTTGTATTATTATATTTACACTCTGTTTAGTTCTACACCTCTTTACAGACGTGAATCTATACATCGAATGCTCACCTGGGTGAACCTACAGTAACAGCACGTTACACACACACACACACACACACACACACACACACACACACACACATATATATATATATAGTATTAAGGATACTATTTATGGTTATGTATGTAATAAAACCTTTTATGGTAATATATTTATTTATACAACCCTAAATAGTGAAAGATAGTCATTAATTACTATCCTATTACCAGTAAGATAAATAGCTCAATGTAATAACATCAGTTGTTTTACAGAGCTCGGTTTGGAGGAAACAATTGTAAGCAAATAAATGACTTAAACTGAACTTTGATTATTGTAATCCCTCTCTCTCTCTATATATATATATTTATATATATAGTAATAATTGTTTCTACTTTTGGCACAAGGCCAGCAATTACCCAGTACATTACTGGTACTTATTTTATCGAGCCCGTAAGGATGAATGGCAAAGTTAACCTCGGCGAGATTTGAACTCACAATGGCAAGGGCCGTAACTCTATGGTCAAAGCATGGCATCCAGCCCTCTACCGATACTGCCAAATACGACACCCCGTAAAGGGGTGCCGTATTATTTACGAGTGAACCCCTGTATTAGGTGGATCACTTCTTCTAAACTTTTATCAAATTTAAAACTTGAATAAAATGTTTAGAACAGTTGAAAACGAGGTAAAATGTTGAAAAGAACTGGAGGCGATAAGAAGCGTGACTTCACCAACAACAATAATAATAATAATAATAATAATAATAATAATAATAATAATAATGATTTCTTTATTAACCACAAGGGTTTACATAAAGTAGACATTAAGGACAGTACAGGACAATACAGGACGGTACAAATGGGCATGTCTGCGTGTAAAAGAAAACAGAGGATGTAATAAAAAATAACAATGAAAAATTCCCCAATAGGGGGGAGTCTTCCGAGGGACATTTGTGGAGAAAGCCCATTAAAAGGCCACAGTAACCCTGACCACCAGGGCAAGTGCCCTCTCCCAGTTTTCCACCTTTAATTTACAGACACATACTCAGAGTAGGCCCATTCACTCGGGCCATACTTGCTTCTCTCACCCATCTTTCAACAAAATGCTGGGAAGAGAGCACTTACCTCTCTACCCTGATTTTCCTTTTCAAATGAAATTTGAAAAAGTTAATCAGGGCATCACCGAAGAGGTAAGTGCTCGTCTTCAGCCCTTTCAAACGTGTCCACCATACTATCTATTTCACCATGGCCACCAAACAGATAAAAACTGCCTGCCCTTCCCGGCTAAAGGAAGAGGGCGGGGCAATCCTCACGATGGACTCAGCTGATAGCAGGTGTTCGACATAAACCACAAGTCAGCAATGCTCGGACACTGGACGAGTGCGTGCAGGACGGTTTCGTCGCCCTGCGCGCATCTCGGACATGCCTGGCTGACGGCACCTCCATGCCGGTAGAGTTTATCCCGAACTGGCAAAGCTCCTCGGTAGCACTGCCAGGCCAGGGATCTCTGGAAGTTGTCCATAGGCCTCGGCCCGAAAGTCCTTCCGAAGAGATTGGCTAGTTGATTTTCGTCGACGCCTAGAATTTCTCCGAGTACGTCGTCGCTCTTCCCCTCCACTAATCCTCTATAGAACGCCAAGGTGGAGTTTCCACCGATCACATTGCCCGATTGGTCGAGGGCTGTGAGCACCTGAAGACATTCCAGTCTACAAGTGCTCCCTCTCGGTCTTCGCTTGACCCAGGCCTGCAGCTCCGTCAAGGAGACGAGCTGGAGAAAGACGTGTCTAGCAAACGGCGACCACACCTGATCACCGTCGAGGAAGAGGTGGAGATGTCGTAGCCTGAGCGCGTGTCTACGCATCATCAGCCACGGCATGCCCAGCCCTCCACCTAGCGGGTGTGAACAGCAGATGGACCGCCTGACCATCGGAGCACGTCCCTTCCACAAAAAGCGAAAGAGCAAACGCTCCAGCGCAGTCGGGCGATAGTAGATGACGGATGCGATGTACGCATTCGCCACCTCCGCTCGACCTTTCAGGGATAGCTTCCTCTCCGCCCATTTCTGGGTGAGAGAAGCCACCCTGCTCGTCACCTCGTCCCAGTTTTTGTCCGTCTGGAGGTCCGGACCGAACCAGATCCCTACCAATTTAACCGGTCCGTCCAGCGCCCGACGACGCTGTTGGACGGCATGGACCTGCCTCTCCAGGTACCGAGCTGCAGGTCCATTGACTTTTCCTGGTTGATCATTGCTCCTGTCACCGCTTCGTATTCTCTTAGTGTAGTGCCGATCGCCTCGATGTGTTTGGCGTTCGACACCACTACGGTGACATCGTCCGCATATGCTGACACAGATCTTCCGCATCCTAGTTCGCGCGGGACCCCCCCCCCCCTCAACGTCTCCAGTTTGTGCAGTAATGGCTCGAGAGTCATTACGTACAAGAGGGACGAGAGGGGACATGCTTGGCGGACCGAGCGCATGATGTTGAACGGTTCCGAAAGGTGACCGTTCACTCTCACCACAGAGCAGATGTCGCTGTGCATGGCAGCGATCCAACCTCTGAAGACGGGTCCAAAGCCAGCCGCCCTCAGGACTGCCGCTAGGTAACGATGGTCGACCCTATCTAAAGCTTTCGACTGATCTAAATTGATCAAGGACCCACCCGTGCCAGGTTCCTTAGCTACACTCTTTACGATGTATCGCATAAGGTGGAGGTTGTCGTGGATGGATCTGTCGGGAATGGCGCACGTCTGCGGCTCTCCCACCAGACCACCAACGACAAGCGTCAACCTCTTTGCTAGCACCTTGGCCAAAATCTTGAACTCTGTGTTTAGCAGAATTATGGGTCTGAAATTATCTATGTTATCCCCCTTGTTCGGATCCTTTCTCAGCAGCGCCACAGCACCTCGGCTCACAGAGCTGGGAATTCTCCCGTTCTGTTGCCAGTTGCAGTAGACGTCCGCCAAGAGGCCTCCGAGCAAGTCTGGCATCTGTACGTAAAGTTCATAGGGCAGACCATCCAAACCAGGCGATTTACCCCTTGTGCAGCCAGTCATTGCCTCCCGTACTTCAGCGGCTGTTATCGGCTTTTCGCAACACTCCGCCTCAGTGACCGAGAGCCGCGGCAGTCCGTCGAGGTAGACACTAAAGTCCATCCCTCGATTCGGCCCGCCGCTGCCCCCGAACAGCTGAGCGAAGTGTCGCTGAAAAGCTTCACACATTTGCCCGGGATCGAGTAGCATGCGCCCGTCGTGGTCCACCAATGACCGGATCGTGGTTTGTTGCCACGACGCGCCTCCGCCACTCGGGCCCATTGAACGGCTTTCGTCCCCTCGTGTCTGAGAGCACGCACCCTAGCTCTGACAACGCAGACTTCGTGCTTTGCATTGAAGAATTGGTCAAGGGCCAATTTCGCCGCAAGTACGTCGGTCGCGATGTCTTTGCTAAGCGCCTCGTCTAATTTTCTAACTAATTCCCCTCTGCTCTATTTTTCTCTATTGCTAAAGCCTTACTAAACCTAATGGACTCTATTCTAATTTTTCTTTTCAGAGCAAACCACCACTTGTTGTTGACGATGGCCCCCGTCAACGCCCGCTTAACTAGTTCGCTAATCCGGTCTCTGTAGGCCTTGAGCGCTGGTAAGGACGCGTTTAACTTCCAGTAGCCGGGTCCTCGTCTATGAAGCCTATCTAAGTCAAGCACACAGATCACGAATTTGTGGTCCGTGTAGGTGACTACTTGAATTGTGGACAGTCTATGGTAGACCTATCTATTTCCCTACAAAATACTCTATCTAGATATGATCTGGATGACCCTATGCGAATTGTACAAGTCCACATTGGCACATTCGGGAAATCCAATCGGTACCTGTCAGACAGTTCAAAACGCCTGAGCAGGTTCGTGAGGCTCTTGTACCCTCCTCCCCTATCCGCTAATCCCACACAGTCCCAGCGTGCATCTAAGATCCCGTTCCAGTCGCCCACTAACACTAAAGAGCGGGACGTTCCAAGAAAGGTCTCCAGACGCCGGAAGAAATCAGGCCGCCCTGCTCCTGTTGGGGCATAGACGGCCACTAGCCTGAAAGCTTTCCCGTCTCCGCTGGTCACGTCCAGCACCACCAACTTACCTTCTGGGTCCAGGAAGATGTTCCGTATGGCGAGATCCAAACCTCTCCGAAAAAGCACAGCAACTCCCCCCCCCCCCCCCGATCCAGGACTGTTGGGAGATGCGTACACATCGTAGACGCCGAAGATCGGTGCGAAGGCCCGTGCTTCGGAGATTCTGGTCTCGCTGATGGCCACTACATCTATGTTTAGTGACCCAAGGTTGTTGAGCAGGTGGCCCTGCTTCCATGACGACCCCAAGCCACGCGCATTTATGCTGCCTATTCTGAGTGAGGTCATGTTGAAATGGAGTGGAAAAGAAGGGAAAGATCACTTACCTTACTTTTCGTAGATGAAGGATGGTTTCTCCATCCCTTTTCACTTGATCGTCTGGTGAAGGGACCGTTGAATCGTCCCTTTGGCTGGTCGTCGTCTCTTTTATGGTATGTCCGAATATACTCTCCGGTTGAGAGTCCCTCCTAGGTCTCTGAAATCACCAACTGCGTTGGGGAATTTCGTTTTAATTTTTGTGTATTGTTTCTGTGCTGTTCTTACCAGTCTTATGTTCGTTCGTGTTTTGATTGGTGCTGGTATTATGTAGTCGTGCTGTGAAATGTCTGTGTGTTCAATTATGTAAGTCATTAGTTTCTTGTTGTGTGTATTTATTGCTGTGCATTTCTTTTTCTGGGGGTGGGGTGTGGTTCTGCTATTTTCTTGTCGTTGTTGCTGGGTGTGTGTCTTTTGTTGTTGTTTTTGCGATGTTGGTGCTTGTGGTGGTGGTGTTGAAGGTGTTGTTGTTGTTGGCGGTGGAGTTGTCGCCGGTGGTGATGGTGGTGCTAGTGTGGGTGGTGATGGTGTTGGTGGTGTTGCTGCTGTGAGTCTCTTTGCAGTAGCCTTTACCCTTTTTTCATTTCTTTCCTCCCTTTTCGAAGGCGACGATGCACTGCTTCTGCATTTGTGCCTTCTTGCGACCTTTTGCCATCCCTCTCCCACCTCACACTCCATGTCCGATTCTGTGAGGTCGGGGAGGGGTACCAGCTCCACTCTTTCACTTGTTGTTGTTGGTGATGTCTGCAGCTGCAGTTGGTATTGCTGTTGTTGTTAATACTTCAACTGCTGCTGCTGTTCTTGATTTCCGTGGCGTGGGTATGGGTGCCACGGACCTATCCTTCCTGCTTCCCGCCTGTTCTGTTGCTGGTAGCAGTGGAGCCGGTTTCGGGAGGAGGGGGTTTTCTCCTTTCTCAGGGTCTTCTCATTGCAGAAGGCCCTGAGGTGAGTCTTCGATCCACAGCGAAAGCATTTCGGGCGTTTGCCCTCAACACTTATGGGCAGTTGAGTGCCGTTATCGAAGTCTATCACATCCCGGATAGCCTCGATGCACTCCTGGTTGGTTTGGATTAACATCTCAATGGAGGCGCCGACCCAATCTTCTCGTACTTTTTTCTGTACTTGCAGTACAGTTGTTTTGTCCTCGATTCCGACGAGGACAGACGCGGCCAGCCAAGAAGGGGCCATGCCGGGGGGGGGGGTCAGTTTGACCCTCACGATTTTTTGTCCGCAGTAGGAGGGCAGCAACACCATTTCCTCGCTCCTTAGGGTCACTAAGGATTGAGCCTTTGCCTCCTGGGGTGTGGGAAAAAGCACGTCCACGGTGGCATATTTCTTGCCTAGGGTGATATGCGTTTTCCGCTGCCACACAGACCCTATGGATTTTTGTATTTGAGCCTCTGTGGCTCTTTCAACCCTACGTGATTTTGTGCTTACTGTACGGTACGTGACCGTACAGTGCTGTTGGGTTTCGAAAAATCTTTCGGCTGCCTTGCAGATTGCTCGGTGTCCGGTTTTCGTCACCATCTTCTTTGCTTCCTGTAATTGCTCATTTGTTAAACGAGCTTGGTTTTTCTTTGTTGTTGTTGTTGTTGTCGTCAGAGCTGCTGTTACTTTTGTTGTTGCTGCTGGTACTACGATCGCCGCCTCCGCTGTTGCTGTGGTTGTTGTTGTTGTTGTTGCTGCTGCTGTTGTTGTTGCTGTTGCTGCTAATGCTGTTGTTGTTTATGCTGCTGCTGATGCTGTTGCGGCTGCTACTGTTCTTTTCCTTGTCACTGTTGCTGCTGCTGCTGTTATTACGGCTGCTACTGCTATTATTCATGACGTCAGACGAATGAAATGGCTTTCCGTATTTACTGCACACATTTTTCGTCGTTGTTGTCGTCGTGGAGAAATGTTCCACGTTTTGCACGTGCTCTTGGAAACTATCAGAAACTATATTTTTCTTTACTGGCATCGCTTGCGAAAGAGAAGGGAGGGAGAGAGACACATTTAGAGAAGGGAGGGAGAGAGACAATCTTCTCTCTGCTGTAGTGACGATTGAGGAAGAAGAAGACGGAATGAGTGGGAGTGACTTGTGAAAATTCTTTTTTGTAGCCATGTTTTTTTTTTATTTAAAATAAATATTGGGCACAAAACCCCAATAAGCGGTTATTTAACCCCGAAGGGCCAAATAACGGGCAGAAAGACCCCTCTCACGAAGAAGAGGGTGTTTTTGTCTACGATTTGGTTAAAGTGTTAAACAATTTATAATTGTTATAGCGGTTAAAAATTACTATACGTTAGAGAGCCTAGCCTGCGTCAACCATGGCATTCAATAATAATAATAATAATAATAATAATAATAATAATGATGATTTCTTTATTGGCCACAAGGGCTGACATCAAGAAAAACATTACAGACGGCACAGGACGGCACAGGACGGTACGATGTGTTTGTGCGTGTAAAGATTTTTATTATTTATATAAAAAAAGAAAAAAAAAGACATATATATACATAAACAATAAAAATGAAAATTGAAACAATGAAAAGTTCCCCAATAGGGAGGAAACCTCTCTGGTTACTCGTGGCGAAAACCGCACAAAAGACCACGGCCACCCTGACCACCAGGGCAAGTGCCCTCTCTCAATTTTTCCATTTCTCAAACTACAGGCGTATATTCAGAGCGGTCCCGTTCACTCGGACCATTCTCGCTACATTCAACCACCTTTCAACAAACTTGCTAGAAGGCAGCACTTGCCTCTCCACCCTAATTTTCCTCTTCAAGTGAAACTTGAAAAAGTTAATTAGGGATTCGCCGAAGAGGAAAGTATCTGTCTTTAACCCTTTCAACCATGTCCACCACACAATCTCTTTCGCCATGGTCACCAGGCAGATGACAACCGCCTGCCCTTCCTCCTCGAAGGAAGACGGCGAGACCATCTGCACAATGGACTCAGTCGATATCCGGATCTGTCCTACACGCGACAGCAACTGTTCGACATAGCTCCACAAGTCAGCAATGCTCGGGCACTGAACGAGTGCGTGCACGACGGTTTCGTCGCTCTGCGCGCATCTCGGACAGGCTCGGCTGACAGCACTTCAGTGCCTGTAGAGCTTATCTCGAACCGGCAACGCTCCCTGGCAGCACTTCCAGGCCAGGGATTTTTGGAAGTTATCCATAGGCCCTAGGCTGAAAGTTCTCCGGAAGAGAGCAAACAGCTGATCTTCTTCGACGCCCAGGATCTCTCCGAGAACGTCGTCGCTCTTCCCCTCCACTAGTCCTTTATAGAACGCCGAGGTGGATGTTCCACCGATACTGGTGCCTAGCTGGCAGAGGGCAGTGAGCGCCTGGAGACATTCCAGTTTCCAAGCGCTAGCCCTCGGTCTTTTCCTGAGCCAGGACTGCAGCTCCGTCAAGAAAACGAGCTGTGGGAAAATGTGCCTGGCGAACGGCGACCACACCTGTTCACCGTCAAGGAAGAAACAGAGATATCGCAGCCTCAGCGCATGTTTGCGCATCATCAGCCATGGCATTCCCAGTCCTCCACGCAACGGGTGTTGACAGCAGATGGATCGTCTGACCATGGGAGCGCGTCCCTTCCTCAAAAGGCGGAAGAGGAGACGCTGCATTTTGGTGAGAGTTGGGCCGGGGGAAGAGACGACGGTGAGGCGGTAGCAGATGACGGATGCGATGTACGCATTCGCCCCTCCGCCCGGCCTTTCAGGGACAGCTTCCTCTCGGCCCCTTTCTGGGTGAGGGAGGCCATCTCGTTCGTCATCCGGTCCGAACCAGACCCCGAGCAATTTAACCGGCCCGTCCGTCCAACTCCCCATGACGCTGTCGGACGGCATGGACTTTCCTCTCCAGGTGCCGAGCTGCAAGTCCACCGACTTTTCCTGGTTTATCTTTGCTCCTGCCACCGCTTCGTATTCCTTGAGAGCGTTGCTGAGCATCTGGACGTGTCTGGTGCTCGACACCACCACGGTGTCGAGCACCAGACACGTCCAGATCGCATCCTAGTTCGCGTCCACACACGCATCCTAGTTCGCGTGGGACGCCCTACATCGCCCCCAGTTTGTGCAGTAACGGCTCGAGAGACAATACGTACAAGAGGGACGAGAGGGAACAACCCTGGCGGACCGAGCACATGATGCTCAACGGCTGCGACTGGTGACCGTTCACCCTCACAACTGAGCCGATGTCGCTGTACATCGCAGCGATCCAACCCCTGAAAACGGGCCCGAAACCGGCTTCCTCGAGGACCGCCGCAAGGTACCGATGGTCGACCCTATCGAATGCTTTGGATTGATCCAAGTTGACCAGGGCCTCACCCATGCCAGGTTCCTTAACCACCCTCTCTATGATGTATCGCATGAGGTGGATGTTGTCGTGTATGGATCTGTCCGGAATGGCCTATGTCTGCGCCTCTCCCACCAGACGCTTGACGACAAGGACCAACCTCGTTGCTAACACCTTGGCCAAAATCTTCAACTCTGCGTTTAGCAGGGTTATGGGCCTGAAGTTATCGATAACATCGCCTTTGTTCGGGTCTTTTCTCAGCAGCGCCACCGCTTCACGGCTCACAAAACTGCGAATGCTCTCATTCCGCTGCCAGTTGTAGTAGACGTCTGCCAAGAGGTCACCGAATAAGTCTGGCATAAATGCATAAAGCTCGTAGAGCAGACAATCCAAACCTGGCGATTTACCCCCTCGTGCAGTTAGCCATCGCTTCCCGTATTTCACCGGCTGTTATTGGCTTTTCGCAACACTGTGTTGCGGTCGTCGAGAGCCGTGGAAGCCCATCGAGGTATGCACTGAAGTCCCTACACCGATCCGGCCCACCGTTGCTCCCGAACAGTTCAGCAAAGTGCTGCTGAAAAGCTTCACACATCTGCTCGGGTTCAAGCAACACGCGCCCGTTTTGGTCAGACAAAGACCGAATTGTGGCTTTGTTGCCACGTCGCGCCTCTGCCACCCGGGCCCAGTGGACGGCTTTTGTCCCCTCGTGTGTCAGAGGACGCGCTCTAGCTCTGACAACGCAGCCTTCGTGTTTTGCGTTGAAGAATTGGTGGAGTGCCAATCTCGCCGCAAGCACGTTGGTTGCGATGCCTGTCCTAAACGCCTCTTCTAGCTTTCTGACTAGCTCTCCCTCTACTCTATTTTCCTCTATCACTAGTCCTTTGCTAAACCTAATCGACTCTACTTTAATTGCTGAACCACCACCTGTTGTTGACAACCGCCCCCGTCAACGCCCGCTTAACTAATACGCTCATCCGGTCTCTGTAGGCTTTGCGCGCCGGGAAAGACGCGTTAAGCTTCCAGTAACTGGGCCCTTGTCTATGAAGTCTGTCTATGTCGATCACCCAGATCACAAATTTGTGGTCTGTGTAGTCTTATACTAGCCTTATCTAGTTCTCTGCAGAATACCCTATCGAGATACGTTCTGGATGACCTAATGCAGTTTGTCCATGTCCACATTGGCACATTCGAGTGATCCAGTCGATACCTGTCAGACAGTTCAAAACGTCTGAGCAGGTTAGTGAGGCTCGAGCACCCTCCTCCTCTATCCACTAGCCCCACACAATCCCAGCGTGCATCCAAGATACCGTTCCAGTCGCCCACTAACACTAAAGAGCGGGACGTTCCAAGAAAGGTCTCTAGACGTCTAAAGAAATCTGGCCGTACTGTCCCTGTCGGGGCATAGACGGCCACTAGCCTGAAAGCGTTGCCTTCGGTGCCGCTTACGTCCAGCACCACCGACTTACCTTCTGGGTCCAGGAAGATGTTCCGTATGGCGAGACCCAAGCCTTTCCGAAACAACACAGCCACTCCGCCCCCCGCTCCCGGACGGCTCGGAGATGCGTACACCTCGTAACCGTCGAATATCGGTGCGAAGGCTTGCGTTTCGGAGATTCTCGTCTCGCTGCTGGCCACATCTATGTTTAGTGACCTGAGGTCGTTAAGCAAGTGACCCTGATTCTAAACCAAGCTCAAGCCACGCACGTTTACACTTCCGATTCTGAATACGGCCATGTTGGGTGAGGAACGGGGCAAGTGAGAAAGGATCACTTACCTTGATCGTCTGGTGAAGGGACCGTTGAATAGTCCCTTCGGCTGGTCGTCGGCTCTTCTGTGATTATATCCGAGTATACTCTCCGGTTGAGTGTCCCTCCTAGTCTCTGAAATAACCAACTGCGTTGGAGAATTTCATTTTAATATTTGTGTATTGTTTTTGTGATATTCTTACCAGTCTTATGTTCGTTGGTGTTTTGATTGGTGCTGGTATTATGTAGTCGTGCTGTGAAATGACTGTGTGTTCAATTATGTAAGTCATTAGTTTCTTGTTGTGTGTATTTATTGCTGTGCATTTCTTTTTCTGGGGGTGGGGTGTGGTTCTGCTATTTTCTTGTCGTTGTTGCTGGGTGTGTGTGTTTTGTTGTTGTGTTTGCGATGTTGGTGCTTGTGGTGGTGTTGTTGAAAGTGTTGTTGTTGTTGGCGGTGGGGTTGCCGCTGGTGGTGATGGTAGTGCTAGTGTGGGTGGTGATGATGTTGGTGGTGATGGTGTGGGTGGTGTTGCTGCTGTAAGTCTCTTTGCAGTAGCCTTTACCCTTTTTTCATTTCTTCCCTCCCTTTTCGAAGGCGACGATGCGCTGCTTCTGCGTTTGTGCCTTCTTTCGACCTTTTGCCATCCCTCTCCCACCTACAACTCCATGTCCGATTCTGTGAGGTCAGGGAGGGGTACCAGCTCCACTCTTTCACTTCTTGTTGTTGGTGATGTTTGCAGTGGAGCCTCTGTTGCAGCTGCAGTTGGTATTACTGTTGTTGTTGTTAATACTTCCACTGCTGCTGCTGTTCTTGATTTCCGTGGCGTGGGTATGGGTGCCACGGACCTATCCTTCCTGCTTCCCGCCTGTTCTGTTGCTGGTAGCAGTGGAGCCGGTTTCGGAAGGGGGGGGGGTCTCCTTTCTCAGGGTCTTCGATCCACAGCGAAAGCATTTCGGGCGTTTGCCCTCAACACTTATGGGCAGTTGAGTGCCGTTATCGAAGTCTATCACATCCGGGATAACTTCGATGCACTCCTGGTTGGTTTGGATTAACATCTCAATGGAGGCGCCGACCCAATCTTCTCGTACTTTTTTCTGTACTTGCAGTACAGTTGTTTTGTCCTCGATTCCGACGTGGTCAGACGCGGCCAGCCAAGAAGGGGCCATCCGGGGGGGGGGGTCAGTTTGACTCTCACAATTTTCTGCCCGCAGTAGGAGGGCACCAACACCATTTCCTCGCTCCTTAGGGTCACTAAGGATTTGCCTCCTGGGGTGTGGAAAAAGCACGTCCATGGTGGCATATTTCTTGCCTCGGGTGATATGCGTTTTCCGCTGCCTCACAGACCCTAAGGCTTTTTGTATTTGAGCCACTGTGGCTCTTTCAACCCTACATGATTTTGTGCTTACTGTACGGTACGTAACGGTACTGTGGTGTTGGTTTCAAAAAAATGTTCGGCTGCCTTGCAGATTGCTCGGTGTCCGGTTTTCGTCACCATCTTCTTCTGCTTCCTGTAATTCCTCATTCGTTATAAGGATGGTTTCCAGGTTCTTTGCGATACCTGCAAACGAGATTGGTTTTTCTTTCTTGTTGTTGTTGTTGTTGTTGTTGCTGTTACTTTTGTTGTTGCTGCTGGTACTACGATCGCCGCCGACGTTGTTGCTGTGGTTGTTGTTGTTGTTGCTACTGCTGCTGTTGTTGTTGCTGTTTCAGCTGCTGCTGTTATTACGGCTGCTACTGCTATTCTTCATGACGTCAGACGAATGAAATGGCTTTCCGTATTTACCGCGCACATTTTTCGTCGTTGTCGTCGTCGTGGAGAAATGTTCCACGGTATGCACGTGCTCTTGGTGAAAGCTATCAGAAATTATATTTTTCTTTTTCTTTAATGGCGTCGCTTGCGAAAGAGTCAACACCACATTTAGAGAAGGGAGGGAGAGAGATAATCTTCTCTCTGATGTAGTGACGATTGAGGAAGAAGAAGAAGACGGAATGAGTGGGAGTGACTTGTGAAAATTCTTTTTTGTAGCCATGTTTTTTTGGGGGGTTTATAATGAATATTGGGCACAAAACCACAATAAGGGGTTATTTAACCCCGAAGGGCCAAATAACGGGCAGAAAGACCCCTCTTACGAGGAGGAAGGTGTTTTTATCTACAATTTGGTTAAAGTTTTAAACAATTTACAATTGTTATAGCGGTTAAAAATTACTATAACTTACAGAGCCGAGCCTCCGTCAACCATGGCATTCAATAATAATAATAATAATAATTTCGCTCTACATGGCTTTAAAAATTAGGCTTGTTTGCATAATTGCAACCGAATCGAATATTATTATTAATATTCAAAAAACTCAGTGTACATACTAGTCCGAGAAGGAAGGGCAGGGATCCATCCACACAGCGGTGTTGACAGCAAGTCCATTGTCAACGTGGAATCATAATTGGTGTCGCTTCCTTTTGAAAATACTCGCAGACAATTGAATTAATTAATATAAAGATAGATAATGTGGATATGAGAATATATAACAATATATATATGTGAAAAGATGGAAATAGAGTTAGTCCTGTCTCTGTCACTGACTTATGAAGGCAAATATATCAACCTCTACTGAGTACTTAACATTGTTACCTCCCTTTACGGTATGAGTTCAAATCCCCTCGAGGTTAACTTTGTCTTTCATCCTTACGTGGGTCGATAAAATAAAGTACCAGTAATGTACTGGGTAATTGCTGGCCTCGTGCCAAAAGTAGAAACAATTAAATTATGTTTCTCTCCCTTTTAGACGGGAGCAATAATAATCAGGTATATGCGTGTGTATGTATATATATAAATGTATATATATATATACATATATATACATATGTATATATACATATATACATATATATATATACATACCAACATACATGCACACACACATATATATATATATAAATATATATATATATATAAATATATATATATATATAAATATATATATATATAAATATATATATATATATAAATATATATATATATATAAATATATATATATATATATAAATATATATATATATATAAATATATATATATATATAAATATATATATATATAAATATATATATATATATAAATATATATATATATATATAAATATATATATATATAAATATATATATATATAAATAAATATATATATATATAAATATATATATATATATATAAATATATATATATATATATATAAATATATAAATATATAAATATATATATATAAATATATATATATATATAAATATATATATATATATATATATATATATATATATATAAATATATATATATATATAAATATATATATATATATAAATATATCTATATATATATAAATATATCTATATAAATATATATATATATATATATATAAATATATATATATATATATATATATAAATATATATATATATATATAAATATATATATATATATATATTTATATATATATATATATATAAATATATATATATATATATATATATATATATATATATATAAATATATATATATATATATATATATATATATATATATATATATATATATATATATATATATATATATATATATATATAAATATATATATATATATATACATGTAAAGTTATATTTAAAATTGTTGGGTTACAACTAGTAAATATTTATAACTGATATAAAAGCACTCGACAAATACTTGGAGTATATTTACAATATTAAATAAATGGAAAACTATATTTATAAAACCATATTTATTTCATTATATATATTTCGGGGATATCATATTAACAATATGCTATGCCTTCATCAGACAAAATACAATATAAACAGTTTTATAGATAAATATATTCGACATACCGTAATGAACATCAACTTCATTTGAAGAGGTTCACTCTAGCAGTGAAAACACAGAGAGAAAGAAAGAGAGAGAGAAAAGAGGGAAATAAGAAAGAAAGAAAGACAAAACGAAGAAAAGGAAGAAAAAGAAGAAAAAGAAGAAATGCATGGGACAAAATAGAGAGATGGAAAAATAGATAAAGCGAAGAGCTTCATGTAAAGAGACCGAAAGAGATATATATATATATAGAGAGAGAGAGGAAATAGAGATAGATACATATATAAATATAGATATAGAAAAATTAGGTAGTGGGAGGTCATTTTGAGTAAGTGTATCAATGATGCATTTATTTATTTATTTATTTATTTATTTATTTATTTATTTATTTAGCTCAAGTATTAATGTAAGGGAGATATAGAGAGATATAGAGAGATATAGAGAGAGAAAAATTTAAAAATAGCCAGACATATTCGAGGCGTAGAAAACCCTATGTTTTAATGTATTATTATTTATAAAACTTACACTATATTGTAAATATCAGTATTCCTGAATGAAACAAGTATTCACAATGCGTGAAAATTCATTATCTTATGTTTAGTTTTTTAAAAAATTCATATGTCTATGTGAATCCAACTGATTCACTCCGCAAATTCAAAGTTACCGGAAAACATTCTCAATGTGGTATAAACATTTGAGCGTATTATTATTCTTGCGATTACTCTACAAGATTATCTATCAAGCAGAAATAGAGAGCAGATTTCAATATACTAATCGAAAATATATATTATATTATAAGCAGAGATAACAATAATAATGATAATAAGTAAAAATATATAAAAATATAAAAATATAGAATAGAAAACTAAAAAAGAATATTACGAAAGAATATTACATAATA
This sequence comes from Eledone cirrhosa, assembly GCA_964016885.1. NCBI lineage: Eukaryota > Metazoa > Mollusca > Cephalopoda > Octopoda > Eledonidae > Eledone > Eledone cirrhosa. The sequence goes on from OZ024745.1 coordinate 96,941,346, forward strand.
AAAATATTGCATATTAAAAATACTACGTATTAAAAATATTACGTATTAAAACTTTACATATAAAAATATTAAAAATATTAAAAATATTAAAAATAAAAATTTACATATAAAAAAAAAAAAAAAAAAAAAAAAAATTTACATATAAAAATATTAAAAATAAAAATAAAATAAAATAAAAAATAAAAATATAAAAATATTATAGAATACTACAATACTAAAAGAATAAAAATAAAAATACAAATAAAAATAAAAATAAAAATAAAAATAAAAATGAAAATAAAAAATAAACCACAAAGAACAACCCTTCAAGGTTAATTGACAATATATTGCCAAGTTCACTACAAGACAAAGCCAAAAATTATCTATCAAATCACATCTAGCAAGGAATATCGCAAAAAAAAGATTATGATGTCCAATAATGTCTACATATGTTCCTATATTTAATATATAAGTTTATCAAGTGTAAGGTTAATTCAGAAAATTTGGAGCATCGGCTTTTAGGGTAGCTTAATTTTTCATGAGGAATGTTTAGATAAAAATAAAAATAAAAATAAAAATAAAAATAAAAATAAAAATAAATACAATAAAATAAACAATAAAAAGAGTAAAAAGAGGGAATCAAAGATTTAGGAATCAAAAGATTTATCGGCTAGTTCTCATATAAATATAAATCAAACTAAATATACTACATTTTAAATTTAAATTTATATTTAAACGTTGAGTTTAATCTATGTTTGCAACAACTGAATAAATTTGTCCGTAGGTTAAGGGAATTTTTAGATTTTAGTATAAAGAATATCTCCTCTGCGCAGAGGTCACATGTCTCAGAGGATGAATTAAAAGGAATCCCTCTTGAGACTATATTCCAAGCCGTCGAATATCTAACGTTATCTAGCTTAAGTTGCCAGAGTACACCTGATAGTGCCGTTGAAGATTTTTTATTTGGATCTGTGAAAGAATTCTTGTGGTTATTATAGCGAAGTTTAAATTCCGTCGATGTGGAACCGACGTAGTTAAAAGAATTAGAGTCAGTATTAACATTACAATTGTATACTATATTTTTAACTAAGCAGTTGTTATTTAACGGACATTTAGATCTATCTCTACAGTTACATTTGTTAACTTGTATATTATTTATGCTATTATCAGTAGGTTTTAAGTTCCTATTATTTATTCTATTAATATTTTGTGCTAAATTTTTGGTGGATGAATAGGTTAATTTAATTGTATGCCTATTGAAGATTGAGTGGTACCTATGTGTTCTAGGGAAGCGATTATCAAGAGCTTTGAAAAATAATTTAGCGATGTGGGTTTTTAATATGCAATATTTTTATTATGTAATATTCTTTCGTAATATTCTTTTTTAGTTTTCTATTCTATATTTTTATATTTTTATATATTTTTACTTATTATCATTATTATTGTTATCTCTGCTTATAATATAATATATATTTTCGATTAGTATATTGAAATCTGCTCTCTATTTCTGCTTGATAGATAATCTTGTAGAGTAATCGCAAGAATAATAATACGCTCAAATGTTTATACCACATTGAGAATGTTTTCCGGTAACTTTGAATTTGCGGAGTGAATCAGTTGGATTCACATAGACATATGAATTTTTTAAAAAACTAAACATAAGATAATGAATTTTCACGCATTGTGAATACTTGTTTCATTCAGGAATACTGATATTTACAATATAGTGTAAGTTTTATAAATACTAATACATTAAAACATAGGGTTTTCTACGCCTCGAATATGTCTGGCTATTTTTAAATTTTTCTCTCTCTATATCTCTCTATATCTCTCTATATCTCCCTTACATTAATACTTGAGCTAAATAAATAAATAAATAAATAAATAAATAAATAAATGCATCATTGATACACTTACTCAAAATGACCTCCCACTACCTAATTTTTCTATATCTATATTTATATATGTATCTATCTCTATTTCCTCTCTCTCTATATATATATATATATCTCTTTCGGTCTCTTTACATGAAGCTCTTCGCTTTATCTATTTTTCCATCTCTCTATTTTGTCCCATGCATTTCTTCTTTTTCTTCTTTTTCTTCCTTTTCTTCGTTTTGTCTTTCTTTCTTTCTTATTTCCCTCTTTTCTCTCTCTCTTTCTTTCTCTCTGTGTTTTCACTGCTAGAGTGAACCTCTTCAAATGAAGTTGATGTTCATTACGGTATGTCGAATATATTTATCTATAAAACTGTTTATATTGTATTTTGTCTGATGAAGGCATAGCATATTGTTAATATGATATCCCCGAAATATATATAATGAAATAAATATGGTTTTATAAATATAGTTTTCCATTTATTTAATATTGTATATATATATATATATATAAATATATATATATATATATATATATAAATATATATATATATATATAAATATAAATATATATATATAAATATATATATATATATATATATATATATATATATATATATATATATATATATATATATATATATATATATATATATATGTAGAAGTTCTATTTAAATTGTTGGGATACAACAAGCAAATATTTTTATAACTGATATAAAGCACTCAACAAATTATTGGAGTAAAAATACGATATATTAACAAATGGAAACTATATTTATAAAACCATATTTATTTCATTATACATATTTCAAGGACACCAAGTTAAATTATGGTGTGCTTTCATCAGATAAAATATAATATAGAGCAGTTTTATAAATAAATATTGACATACCCTTAAAGAATGCGACCATTTCTGTTGGAAGCTCCCGGATAGTGAAATGGTCGCATTCTTTAAGGGTATGTCAATATTTATTTATAAAACTGCTCTATATTATATTTTATCTGATGAAAGCACACCATAATTTAACTTCGTGGCCTTGAAATATGTATAATGAAATAAATATGGTTTTATAAATATAGTTTCCATTTGTTAATATATCGTATATATATATATATATATATATATATATATATATATATATATACACACACAACACAAACACATAAACGTGCTTACTAACGCACACACACACACAACAACTACCTGTCTTTGATTAACCCATGAATATGTCTATAATTAAAAACACATGAAGAAAGACTAATTATCTCATTTATACATATTGCTTTACTTAGACAAGTCCCTTCGGAACTAATAATCCATCTATAGTTCTTTATCCACACCATCTCCCCATAGCCAACATATACGAACTATCTATCAAGAACTTCTCAGCTCATTAACTCCTTATTTAAACACACACACACACACACACACACACACACACACACACACACACACATGACGTAAAATGATGATGAATGATGATCATATATATACATATATATATATGCAGACACACACACACACACACACACACACACACACACACACACATGACGTAAAATGATGATGAATGATGATCATATATATACATATATATATATACGCAGACACACACACACACACATATATATATATATATATATATATATATATATATATAATAAACGAGCTATTGTGGTATGTGGGGAGAGTATTTTACATTCAGTTTATTGAAATGATGCATTAACTTATACGCACACATACACACATATACACATATAGATACACACACGAACATACATACACACACACAGGCACGCTCACATGACCACACACTTGAAGCAATAAGGTTATCTGAATATTCTAAAATGATGCTATATCTGACTATGATAACAATCTTACTTCCAAATAAATCGCTCTTCTTCTTCTTCTTCTTCTTCTTCTTCTTCTTCTTCTTCTTCTTCTTCTTCTTCTTCTTCTTCTTCTTCTTCCCTCGAATGAGACTGTTGCTCTCTCAGGTTGTTGTCGTTCCCTTGATCGAGATCAGAGATCAGGGATCAGTTTCCAAGGACCTCCGAGAGGAGGTCGACAGTTTGGGCCTCAATAAATAAATAGATAAATAGATCTGATTATTCCATTCTTCTATGGCAGAAATATCGATTCTGAGTTTGGAAGGATCAATATCAGGTTTTGAATAGCCTGATTCTCCCTAGATCATTTTTGATCCATCAGATCTATGATCACAAGCATTTCTGTTATGATCCTCGCGTCTTTATCCTAGGACCAGTGCACCTATTACCATATCCAATTTCTTGCTCTCTTCTATGACTGTAGGGTATGATTTAATGGAATTTGGTTGTTATTTCCAGCAGGCGGTGCGACTGCATATATGATAATTTACACTTATTACTGTCTTTCTCTTCACATACTCTTTTACTCACACTCTTTTACTCTATCTTCCCTTACTCTCTTTCCATACCAGCTCCCTTCGTGGGGGAGAAGATTCTTCAGTTTTATAAATCAAAATAGTATAAGATTGAAGGTCACATGACCTTTGTCATTTCCTTCTTGATATCATAATTGCAATCATAATTGTTTAGTCACAGCTCAACCTTCATGGAACAGAACTCTGTTCAGAAGAATCCCACCTGTGACCAACGAATATTTTATTTACGCAGAGAATATATGAGAAGGCACTCCGTCGGTTACGACGACGAATGTTCCAGTTGATCCGATCAACGGAACAGCCCGCTCGTGAAATTAACGTGCAAGTGGCTGAGCATTCCACAGACACGCATACACCTAACGTAGTTCTTGGGGTGACATAGAATATGACAAGGCTGGCCATTCGAACTACAGGCACAATTCATTTTTGTCAGCTGAGTGGACTGGAGTAACGCGGAATAAAGTGGCTTGCTTAATGACTTAACGCACCACCGGGAATCGAACTCATAACCTTAGGATTATAAGTCGAATACCTTAACCACAAAGCCACGCGCCTTCAGAGAATATATAGAACCACATTATCAAATGTCTTCCCTTTTCAAGATGGTCAGATATAATTTGACTGCTACTTCTAGTATGTTGAAATACTACATAAAGGCTCTCTCATTGACATGTATTTTCTATTAGATGCTACATTGTTAGTTAAAGGAAGACGGTTCTCACCGTATCACTGGCACTTGGCCCCATCCACATAAATAGCAGATTATCTAAAACATTTTGTTAGCTTGCAGATTAGAATCCAAATGTGTCCATAGATATAACTTTTAAACCTTATTATTTATTCATTTATTAAGGGCGGAGGATTGGCAGTATCGGTAGAGGGTCGGACGCCATGCTTTCCAGCATAGTTACGTCCCTTTACGATCTGAGTTCAAATCCCGCCGAGGTTGACTGCCTTTCATCCTTACGGGGTCGATAAAATAAAGTACCAGTAATGCACTGGGTAATTGCTGGCCTTGTGCCTAACGTAGAAACAATTATTTATTCATTTATTTATTTATTTATTTATTCATTTCCATAACTGTCTTGCCTGGAGGAGGAGGCTGTAATTATAATTAAAAATTCAAAGGAAGCAATAAAATTGTTACAATGAATTTGTTAAAGCCTTGTCGTCTTAGAGTGAAGGCAGAGCTTTTCGCCTCAAGACTGAAGGAAGGTAATATATATTTGAGCCAAATGTACAAGTGAGTTGCTATCGGAAGCAAATTTAATTTGGAAAGATAATTCCCAATAGATGCTTGCCTCTGTTATTGTAATAATATAAACTAACTCCTGAGAAACTTGTGCTAGCTTCATGTAGAATTTTATAGGCACCACTTCAATGATACAACAGAAAGGAGATTGGAACCAGTTTTACTGCATAAAAGGAATATAGAATCACATATCTACATTGACCACTTTATCCCCGTAAAAGACGATATATGATAATTTTAATATACTGTTTTATATCATACAATATTATGTTCAACCGTGGAATTTCCATGTTATTGGTATGTAAGCAGGATTTTAAAATTACCGTTGTTTCTTATACTTATACCACAGTCATGCTGCTTTGGATAATAATATAATTAATGTAACTAACCAATTACCTGAATATATGTCCAATGTTTGGGCAGTGCCTTATTTCTCACCGTCATCATACAAATATATTGTTTTGATAATGAGTCATGTTGTGAAAACTTCTCACCGCCATCCTACTTCGTTTTTATGCTTCCATTTTAAAATTTGTTTAATAAGTCATTTTGTTAAAGCTTCTTCTTCTTCTTCTTCTTCTTCTTCTTCTTCTTCTTCTTCTTCTTCTTCTTCTTCTTCTTCTTCTTCTTCTTCTTCTTCTTCTTCTTCTTCTTCTTCACCCGCTTATTCCTGAAAGGATCGTGGTAGCAGAGGCCTCAAACACTTCTTCCAGCGAGTCCTGTCAGAAGCAACCGTCTCTAACTGATCCGACCGCATCCCCAGGCGAGACCAGTTGAGCTCTTGGATGTTATCCAACCATTTTTCTCGAGGTATATTCCTGGATCTCCTGCCGGTTGGTTTTTCCCCTAAAATCTGTCCAGTGATTCTTTCTTAAGCCATTCTAACCACATATGGTGAAGGTATTGCCAAGAAGTATATTCTTGTTTTTGTTTTATTAAAACAATAAATAAAAACAATCTACGGAGATTTAAGTGCCTTTCTAAAAGAATCCCAAACTTAAATGATAGCATTTTTTGTGGTGTCACATATCAAGGAATGTTTTTGAAGGGTCACAAAACAATGGATATTTTTGTGGAAGCGGATATCAAGGAATATTTCCTTATGGACCCATATCAAGGAATATAAACAAAGTTTTATCGAATATTGAGTTGGAACTCGGGTGTATTAGAATTCATAGAATAATAAGAAAACCTCGACTCAAGAAAGCTGTTAAAATAGCAAAATCCCGTCAATGACAGCGTCAGGTAAAGTTTACCTCAAAGGACAGAAATCGGCGGTTAGAAGTGGGTTGACCCGCAGAAGTAATAGGAAGAAAGGAGCAAAGGAAGAAAATGGACGAGACAAGATCACACAGACATCTTTTAACCTCTTTAGCTCTCAGACCGGCTGTGGTTTCGCTCGTGGGAACACATTACAATGAATCATTTTGTGTGGTCGAATATCAAGGAATTATTTTGTGTAGACACAAATGAGGAAATTTTTTGGATGACGGGTATCAAGGAATATTTTTGTGAGGCTGCAAATCAGGGTTTAAACGATATTGAATTTGAAATAAAAAATATTTATTACTCTGGAATTTATAACTTGGCAGGCATTTAAGTAGCTATGTGAAAATGTCCTGAGGAATAATAAGTCATTTGTATATAGAATTGGAATCGAGAATCTCATTGATGCTTATAAAGAAATGGATGATCAAATGTCGATACATATAAACCTCCTACATTCTCATCTAGATTTCTTTCCAGGAAATGGCGATGCAAAATCAATGAACAAGAACAAATCCGCCATGATATCCATACAATAGAAACATGATAGCAAAGATTTAGGAATGAAAGCAAGGCGGCTTATTATTGCTGGATGTAATATCACGACGACTAAGATGAAGTTTATAACAGAATATCGCATTCACAAAACGCTTTTTAAAAACTTTTACAATTATGTGTGTAACTATCTAAATCTATGATGTAAAAATAGGTTAAAATTAATTTAGTGAATGTTGTTCAAGCAATCAACAAATTTTGTATAAAATGTTATTTGATACACCTTAAGTGCTGATAAGATTGAGAAAAATATAACTGTCATATAAAAAATAACTTGACATGCCAGAGGGAAACTTAAAACAGATTTGAAATTAGTGTTCAAAGCGCATTTTGCCGATGTAAACCCCAACAAAAAGAAAAGAAGAAAAAAAAAAAACACATTTCACTAGTTGATTTCATTTGACTAATGAAATTAGTACCAAAGAACTAGAATCAAGTCATATTCTTTGGAATGTCCTCGAGTGATTATTCCATGGTTCTGGTTGGACTTCCGTCGGTTCTGACGAGTGTTCTAGTTGTTAAAATATTATCATCTAGTTGTTAAAATATCATATATCCTTAACGCAATTCTCAGGGAGATTCAGTGTTACAGGGTGTGACAAGGTTGGTCATTTCAACTACCAGTAAAACTCATTTTTGCCAATTGAGTAAACTGGAGCACCGTGAAATAAAGTGTCTTGCTCAAGGACACAATGCGTCACCGGTAATCGTCACAACCTTAAAACTACGTTACTACTACTACTACTACTACTACTACTACTACTACTACTACTACTACTGCTGCTGCTGCTGTTGCTGCTGCTATTTGTGTTATTAATACTACTACTACTACTACCATTTCTATTGAGATAATTGTTTCTACTATTGGAACAAGGCCAGCAATTACCCCAGTTCATTACTGATACTTTATTTTATCAACCCCGTAAGGATGAAAGGCAAAGTGAACCTCGGCGGGATTTGAACTCACACCATAAAGGGGCGTAACTCTACGTTGCAAAGCATGATGTCCGACCTTCTACTGATAATGATAGGAATACATCGTGGAATCGAATGGCCAAGTGTATTTGATATTGGACAGCAAGTTTATGAGTTCTGGTTTCAAATATAGTAGCCGAGTTCAAACACTAATAGTTTTTCTGGGAAACTCACATTAGATTGGAGTATTCAATATAAGATTCATATAGCATCCATCTAACTCGGGATGTTTTAATCATTGCAGTTGGTAAATGATTCAATTATCAAAAACTGTATTAGTTAGTTTGATAGCGGAGGGCGTCA
>OZ024745.1:96954977-96959977 GCA_964016885.1 Eledone cirrhosa
TACGCGTTTCTATTGTCCTAATAACTTATTTTAGTTATTATCGCTCCAACGTGAGGTATATGATTTTTAATGCGATGAAATACCCATGATCGTTTGGTAAATCCCTGATGAGGGACTCATTTTATAACATGTTATCCATGTGCAACCAGCAGTATTCTTCTCACCCATATTTTCATATATATATATATATATATATATATATATATATATATATATATACTAGCAGTGGTACCCAGCGTTGCGCGGGATAAGGTATTTTGGAACGCGGGCTGCCAACAGACCTAATCGTGGAAAAACTGCATGCCTGGACAATATGTGAAGAAAATAAACCGAATACTCTGATGGCTGGATAATCTTTAAGATTTTCCTCGATGAAGCAGGAAAAATGCAGGTTTTCACCTAATGCGGGCCCTGGGGGATCAAAAAAATGAATTTTTTATGTGCATAATATGCCTTTAAATTTCGGGAAAATCGGCTAGGCGTAACGCTTCCAAAAAGCCCGAAGAAGCTGAAAAAATGAAGTTTTTCACCTAATGCTGGCCCTAGAAGATAAAAAAAAAAGGCCATAAGAAAGTTGGATTCTCTTTGCTTACGGTAGAAGAGACTGACTAATACATAGTTACAATTTCAAGGAAATCGGTCTGAAGTAACGCCTAAAAAAACTCCTAAGAGATTTTTTTATGTGCATATCACTCCCTGAAACATAAGTAATACACATGTAAAGTTTGAAAAAAGTCGGTTGGGTACTTCTCGAGTTTTAGGGATTCAAACTCACACACACACACACACACACACACACACACACACTCACACACACACACACACACACACACACACAGACAGACATCCTCAGGGAAGTGACGTAATGCAGACAGCCAGACATACAGACAGATATTATAAGGGCTCGACGTTATATGTATGTATCTATCTAAAAAGAGAATGACTAAGAATTATAGAGCGAGATCGCTAAATCGCCTAATGCGGTCCCTAGGGCATTGAAAATTTGAAATTTTCTTTGCTCAGAACATTCCCTGAAACATAAGTATTACATGTGTAAAGTTTGAAAACAGCCGGTTGGGTGGTTCTCGAGTTTTAGGGATTCGAACTCACACACACAGACAGATATCCTCAGTTTATATATATATATATATATATATATATATATATATATATATATATATATATATAGAGAGAGAGAGAGAGAGAGAGAGAGTATTTAAGTATCGAGATAGAGAAGAAGAGATAGGCGATACATGTAGTTATTTGCCAATAGCATAAGCAAAGGGTGCTCAATACCTGTGCCTGCAGTATTAAATATTAGAAGTGTTAATATCTAGTGGGCGAGAAAGTCAGCAGAGTGGATACACGTGGAGAAATATATAAAGGAGAACAAACTGTTAAAACATGTTTATTTAAAATAGCACCTACGTACGTAGGTGCTATTTTAAATAAACATGTGTATATATATATATATATATATGTGTGTGTGTGTGTGTGTGTGTGTGTGTGTGTGTGTGTGTGTGTGTGTGTGTGTGTGTGAGAGAGAGAGAGAGAGAGTGAGTGAGTGGGAGAGAAAGACAGAGAAAGAGAAAGTAGTGGTAAAACGACACAAATAGAAAAACAAAGTGGAAGCAGGGACAAAGAGGGAGAGAATAAGAGAGATCTATTTGTATAACAGAGGTCTGCATGTACATATGGATGTCTTATATTATATGTTTGATTTTTCAGAGAAAGAAAAGTTATCCTTCCTTCGCATGTTAATCAGGACCCTGGATGTACAGCATTTAATATATTTATCTGATGTGATAAAGGTGAGTTTACATCGAAATTTAATTTTATCTCCGTGTGCAACATCGCCTGCTGACGTAGTGCTGCCTTGCTATCTGGAGAATATCTGCTCTCTGTTTATTGTGATACTAGGGCTAATTATTGTTCAGGGAAGACACTTTAAGGTCCGTGTAAAGTTAGACCCCATTTTAACTGGTAGCATGCACTAATGCCCTCTAGCGATAATTACCCTCTCCTGCTTCTGCTGGAATTCGTTAGATGGCGTTAGCCATCAGCTTCCAAAATTCTTAGCTTAAATGGTTTCAAATATTTATTCGTAAACATACCATATATAATTAGATATACAAAATTCACAAACATGCATATATATACATACATAAATATATATATAATATACATGTGTGTGTGTGTGTGTGTGTGTGTGTGTGTGTGTGTGTGTGTGTGTGTGTGTGTGTGTGCGTTCCGGTTTTACTATTTTATACATTTATCATGCAACATGGCCTGTTTGGGGGAAGCAAATGCAAAGAAAAGGGATTATCTCTTCTCATATTCTGTATCGAAAACTAGTTGACTATCTCAAATACATTCTTCAAGTAAAAGGAGAAATACAAAAGCACATTGATGCGCCCTAGGTCTAAGCGATTGCATCTTCTTTACTATATATTAGTTCGCAAAGCAGCTTTGAAGGACGTCACTAATCTCCGAGTAATGAGAAGTGGAGAATGTTGGACAGATCTGAGGCTTGTTCGGGTAAAATTTAATTTCTCAATCAGGCAAAATATCAGAAAGGTGGGGCCTAAAATACCAAAGATGGACTTATGAGTATGAAGATAATCCTTGGGAGAAGTTCAAATCTCATGACTATGAAGTTGCATCTATTACTTTGAGTTTCAAATCCAAGAAATTGGCTGATTGGTTTGCTGATGATTTCGAAGTGTCCAGACCTCTGCATGGAAAACAAGTGATGTGCAAACACATTCTACAGAAGTCCGAAAATCCCATCAAAACAGTAGGTTTAAGACTAATGAATAAATAAAATCAAAGCAGTCTTCGGTAAATGAAGGAAAATTGGTGGCACAAGAAACGCAATAAAGCACAAGCGGCTGTAAAACGCAGAGACACAAAGGCCTACTTTTCATAAATAAAAGAGGCATTTGGTACTCTAACATAGCGTTGTACACATGTATGTAAGTGTTATATATCGGATAATATACGAGCTGTTTATGAAAAACCTTTAATAGCCATTCGGTATGAATTTTTAAGGTCGTGATCAATGTCACTCATACTCATCTCAGCAAGGGGAAGTAACTGACAAACGCTGTTTCCCACTCGTTGGCGGTTATCAAGACTACATATTCTGCTTCTGCTCAGATTATATATATATGTGTGTGTGCGTTTGTATACATATATGTATATGATATATATATATATATATATATATATATATATATATATATATATATATATATATATATATATATATATATATATATATATATATATATATAAGTATATATGTATATATACGTATATAGTAATAATAATAAATTTGAAGATTAAAATCCAAAGTAGGCTCGATAAGGATAAATATATATCAAATATATAAGAACCGTAGACCAAATATTTATTAAAATAACAGATTAAAGTTTAAGCAAAGAATCGCTGCTTTCACCCTTAACGGGATCTTCTGAAACTAAAAAAGAAAAGCTGACAACAAACTGGATAAGTTTGGGTTTAAAACCTATAATAACCCTCCGAGTAACCCAGCATTGCTACCCTTCGAATATGATGTCTTGGAACTCATACGGAGTATCAAATTTCGGAATAGGAGCAATTCCTTCCAGTAGGACCTGAAGAATAGAATTCGTTCTGTTAAGGATTCTAATGCCGTGCACGTCCACTCCGCCAAAACTGGCAATCTATATCAAGTGGAGCGCGGTACTTACCATCAACTGCTACATAATGCTGTAACTAAGGATTACCGTAAAACTAATCGGAGCGACATTAATGAAATGAACGATGCTGGGTTTAAAATCACCTCTGATCTCAACATCCTGGACCGAATTTCTCCCCACTTTACTCTGAAGGATCACAAATCCAATTTCCCGAACAACCCCTCTATTCGAAGTCCGATTTAGGTAGACTTAGTAAAAGGATTTTAGATAGAATTATAGCTGAAATTAGAAGTTTCGCCCCTCTTGCACCGTGGAACAATTCTTTCGCAGTGATTGATTGGTTCAACGGCATATGCAACAAGGAATATTGCCGTTTTATCCAATTCGACATCAATAATTACTACTCCTCCGTCACTTTACCACTTCTCCTTAGAGCTATCAATTTCGCTAAAACACTCACAGTGGTTAAGGATTTCGAAGTTGATGTCATCCTCAATGCCCGTAAGTCGGTGATTAATTTCGACGACTCTATTTGGATTAAAAAATCTAATAGTACCCCATTCGACGTGAGTATGGGCGCCAGCGATTCTGCGGAGGTTACTGATCTTATCGGCCTTTTCCTTCTTTTCTCTATCAAGGAAGAATTCCCCAACGTGGGCAGTGGTTTGTACCGTGATGATGGTCTTTTGGCCATGACAAAGTGCAGCCCACGTGCTTGCAACAGGTTGAGAAATGAAGTCACAGCCTTCTTTAAAGGCTTCAACCTCTCCATACAGGTTGAGGCCAACCTCTCGGTCGTTAATTACCTCGACGTTACCCTCAATTTGTCGAATGGCTTGCACTACCAGTATAGAAAGTCGAATGATACGCTTAATTACATAGGTAAGCATTCTAACCATCCTGCCAGCATAACCAAGAACCTGGTAAGAAATGTTTCTTTGAGGCTTCCCGTCTATCTACTAACGAGCATATTTTCAACGACCATTCCACATATTACAATGAAGCTCTTGCTCGGAGTAGATTTGTCGATAAGGTAGCATATACAGAGTACGAGAATAGACCTAGAAGAAATAGATCCCGACGCATTATATGATATAAACCCACCATATAATATGGAGGTGGCCACACCATTAGCTAAGATCTTTCTCTCCCTTATTATGAAGCATTTTCCCCCAACATATAATATAGTAACATTTTTAATAGAAATACCATTAAAATTTCTTACTCTACGACTCCTAACCTTGCACATAACGTCACAGCTTCAAATTTAGATAAACTACCTAGCCGTGGGAACACGTGCAACCCTATAGCTAGTAC
>OZ024745.1:96964977-96969977 GCA_964016885.1 Eledone cirrhosa
AGATCGATTGTGAAGCCATGATCGATTATCACTGATCTCATCAGGTGAAAATGAATTGTCTTCAAATTCTTGGTATGAGGGATTTTTGGAAGGTAACCGACCACTAACTCCTCCCTCTCTACTTTAGTCATAGAGTTCTCTCAATAAACAGACAGTCACACACTCAGGTAGTTAGACGGCTAAGATTGTTTGCGCACTTACAAACGATACTCGGCCTGTTTCCACGGAGTTCTCACAGCTGAGTGCACTTTTTTAGAATACCAAGCTAGTAAATAGTTAGATTGATTGCACACTTAGTATACCTAGTTAGTAATTGATTGCACACTCAGACATGACCGATTACGCGCACCTACCTTTACTTTAAGATACCCTAACCATTGAGTTCTCTCAGTTGGGATATAGCTAGTCGTATTACACACTTAGTTAGGACTGATTACGCTCTCTATACATAACTCTACACACAGTACCCGTTCCCTTTAGACATTGAGCTCCCACAATTACGACTGTCACGTTCCTACCGACTGAACACTACACTAGGTTTTTCTCCGTGATCATCTAACCATGGAGGACTCACTGTTACGGATTGAACAATAATACTGATACACCATTAATGGGCCTACACGCATCCTTTGGATTTTACTATCCTGTGTTTTTTTACTTCACCTTCTGCGTTGGATAACACACTTCCACCACTCAAACAACTATCTTAAAAGCTCATTGGCCCATGTGACTGGAAATCGCACTTACGGACGCATTTACCCAATACCCAACCCTACACGGAGCCCTTTGCTGGCCTACATTGCGGTTGCTTGCACGCACGGATTTGGTGACTCGGATTCTCAATGGGACAGCGGTACATACTGAGTTCAATATGAGCTGATTGCTTGCTCTTCACATGGATGTGTATATACCCGGACATACCCTTTTTTTTTACGATTCGGTTGTGTATATACACTTGAAGATATGGATGTTACAATTCAATCTATACACGTATAGCAGAACACTGAACTGAACTTACTTGCTTGTGTGTGTGTGTGTGTGTGGTTAACCCAATATTTCAAATTTACATCGTCAAATTGAGATTTGACCAATATAGCTTCTGTTGTTTTGTGAACTAATTTTCGGTGAGTGCTGTGTTGGTACATTCTTATATTTGTTTTCTTATATTTGTTTTTTCTCGGACATCGCTTTGGTGTGTGTGAGAGTGTGTGTGTACCCACCCACACTAACTCTACAGGTTTAATACTGTGTTGATGTGTGTATATATATGTATATACTTTTCTTTGACCTCGACCCGGTGTATATGGGTGTGGAATCTGTGTGTACCCACTCACATTAACTGTGACTGACTGTATCCCTACAGATTTGATTGATGTCCAGCGTCTTTTGCAGCGATAGATATCTGAAAACTTTTATGACCTCAACTGAAGTTAATAGCAGTCGCCGTGTCTATGACTGGTGTGTCTTCATATGAGGGAATGAATTCTGTGAGAGAACATCGTTATTTTTCTCCCTCATATCAAGAATTTGAAGACAATTCATTTTCACCTGATGAGATCAATGATAATCTATCATGGCTTCACAATCGATCTATCTCTTATTGAAACATGTGTCGTGATTAAATGATTGGAATTTTACCTTGCCTTCGGATTTTCATTTTGATACTTATACTCCGTTTTACATCATCTAGCTGTTCCCTTGAATGGAATTGGAGATATACAAAAGCGTGGAGAACTTAATATTGCTAACATTAAGTTATTGGACCATTTTACACAACCAATAATGCACCTTACTATATAACAACTATATATATATATATATATATATATATATATATATATATATATATATATATATATATATATATATATATATATCAATGCATGTATCATACATCAATTCATGTATTTTATCTGACGAGGACGTACTGAAAAAACAGCACAGTACCTTCGAAATATATGTAATAAAACATATATTTTGATTATGTGAATGTCTACATTTATTAATATTCTGAATAATATTAATAACTCCAGAAAACTTCACTGTAGAGTGCTTTTAATCTATTGTAAATCTATATTCATTGAGTAATAAATGAACCATATTAATCTTTTGTTATATATATATATATAGAAATATAATACATACATATAATATATTATATTTTTTTTTATTACATATGCAATAGAATGCTAATAAAAAGTTTGAACATGAGCATTTCAGAAACAGATATCTATATAAACATCTACTAATACACACACATATATATATACATGGAAATAGAATTTATACATACGTATATACATTACACACACACACACACACACACACACACACACACACACACACACACACACACACACACACACACACACACACACACACACACACACACACACACACACACACACACACACACACACACACACGCACACACACACACACACATTCGTATGTATATATATATAAAAACAAATAACGAAACGAAATTAAATTTCGTTTCGTTTGTAACTCACTTTTGTATGACTGACGCTTAAACAATTAAATTAAAGATGTACATCCATATATGTATACTGAAATACTAGTATGTATATGAATACACACACGTATACATATGTAGATGTACCAAGTTTTTTCACTGGTCACTTTACTGTGAGTGGCCAGCTATTCTGTATGTAAACACACAGACAAACCGGTTTTTAGAGTCATACTGGTTTTTGAGGAAACACCTTTCCTCTATTCTCCAGAAAGCCAGACAAGGAATATTGAACTAGTTTCGTTGTTGTTACAACTCATCAGCAATATTTACCTATCTTCCGGCCTCTCTAGAGAATCGTAAAAGCACATATCGTTATATGCTTTTTCTATGAAAATTAGTAGTGGGCAGACTAATTTGCATAGAGTGTGAGTAAGTACCGGTTCAACGAAGACGATAAAAACAAATAACGAAACGAAATTAAATTTCGTTTCGTTTGTAACTCACTTTTGTATGACTGACGCTTAAACAATTAAGTTAAAGATGTACATCCATATATGTATACTGAAATACTAGTATGTATATGAATACACACACGTATACATATGTAGATGTACCAAGTTTTTTCACTGGTCACTTTACTGTGAGTGGCCAGCTATTCTGTATGTAAACACACAGACAAACCGGTTTTTAGAGTCATACTGGTTTTTGAGGAAACACCTTTCCTCTATTCTCCAGAAAGCCAGACAAGGAATATTGAACTAGTTTCGTTGTTGTTACAACTCATCAGCAATATTTACCTATCTTCCGGCCTCTCTAGAGAATCGTAAAAGCACATATCGTTATATGCTTTTTCTATGAAAATTAGTAGTGGGCAGACTAATTTGCATAGAGTGTGAGTAAGTACCGGTTCAACTTAATTATATATATATATTTATATATATATATATGTATATACATATATATATACATATATATATATATACATATATATATATATACATATATATATATATATATATATATATATATATATATATATATATATATATATATATATATATATATATATATTGTCTCGCTCGTTCCCCCTATTTACGTATCCCAACGACTTTCTTTAGCCGTTGCTCGCACTAACCAGAGGTATATGGTCTTTAAAGCGATGAAATACCAATGAAGGCTGGAAGATCACTGATGAAGGGCTAAATTTATTCATATGTAACCCATATGCAGCCACGCAGCACGCCATGTTTTCATATTTTTCATATATATATTTTCCTCCGCTGTGGCCCGTCTGTTTCTTTCCCACTGCTTCCCCTTTTCTCTGTATCTCTCACTTCCTTTTACCCCCTCTACCAGTCACTCTCTCTGTTAGCCTCTTCCTCACACTTTCACTCACTCCCTCTCTGCTACTCCCTCTCCTACTTCCTCCCGTTTGATCTGTGCGAGATTCTTTCCTTACTCACATTTCGACCAGGTCGGATGGTCTTTATTCCCTCTCGTCTACGATTTCACAGAACTTATATTCATCGATTTCAGGGACTTGACTCCTTCTTCCTCCCGTTTGACCTGTGCGAAATTCTTTCCTTACTCACATTTCGACCAGGTCGGATGGTCTTTATTCTCTCTCGTCTACGATTTCACAGAACTTATATTCATCGATTTCAGGGACTTGACTCCTTCTTCCTCCCGTTTGACCTGTGCGAAATTCTTTCCTTACTCACATTTCGACCAGGTCGGATGGTCTTTATTCTCTCTCGTCTACGATTTCACAGAACTTATATTCATCGATTTCAGGGACTTGACTCCTTCTTCCACCCGTTTGACCTGTGCGAAATTCTTTCCTTACTCACATTTCTGAAACTTAGTTTCAGAAGATCCCGTTAAGGATGAAAGCAGCGATTCTTTGCTTAAAATTTAATCTGTTATTTTAATAAATATTTGCTCTACGGTTCTTATATATCTGATATATATTTATCCTTATCAAGCCATCTTTGGATGTTAGTCTTCAAATGTATTATTATTACTATATATATATATATATATATATATATATATATATATATATATATTTACACTTGGGGAGGGTCATATTGTTGTAATAATATTGCCAGAAATAATAACAGAACACACTCACTGTTTGGTTGGTTTTCGCTTCTGTATCTTTTATATCTCCACAGTTAATTCATTCGGTCCTCAATGTTTACCATTGACTGACCAACGGTCAAGCACACCTGCAACATCATCAGTGGTACTATTATTTCCCTCCTGTTGTATTGTATATCTACGCCATTTTTACTTTATCTGTTTATTTATTTATTTATTTTTGTCTTTTCTGCGCATGCCTTCGCGTGTGTGTATAGTGTTTGGTGTGTGTTCGCGTTTGGGTGACTGTGTTTTGGTTATTGTATTCTATCTTAGTTTACTAGTGTGTATTTATATGTGTTTGTTGTTATTGTGCTTTATTTATTTATTTATTTATTTATATTTCTCTTAGGTCAGTATTGTTTGTTTGTGTGTTGTTATT
>OZ024745.1:96974977-96982477 GCA_964016885.1 Eledone cirrhosa
CAGGCAAACTTTATGTTGTTGAATTAAGATATTTCATTCTAGCGATTTTATTAGTAAATATATATATATATATATATATATATATATATATATATATATATATATATATATATATATATATATATATATATATATATATATATATATATATATATATATATATATATATATATATATATATATATATATATATATATGTATATATATATATATATATATATATATTACCAAGGTATTTGAGAGGGTGGTGAGATCACGAATGACCCACTTTCTTGAAAACTTGCTGAACTCCAACCAACATGGGTTACGTAATGGAAGGGACTGCGTAACGCAGCTCCTGCATCACTTTGACGATATTTTGAGAGCCTTGGGAGAGGGCTCCAACACTGATGTCATCTACCTTGATTTCAGCAAGGCCTTTGGCAGAGTTGATCATAAGATTCTACTGAAAAAACTATCCAATATTGGTGTCTCTGAAAAGTTACTACGGTGGATCAAATGTTTCCTGACTGACAGAACCCAACATGTTGTAGTCGAAGGAGTAAAATCAAGCGTTGCCAAAGTCAGCAGTGGCGCCCCACAAGGCACTGTGTTAGGCCCACTTCTTTTCATCATCTACATTAATGACATTACTGACATCATCAACCACAACAACATAAGAATCTTCACAGATGATTCCAAGCTCCAAAGGGTCATGAATGAGGTGGGTGACCGGATTTGCCTTCAGTCAGATGTACTGGCTGTTATCCAATGGGCAGAAAAGATTAATATGCTGTTGAATGAGGGTAAGTTTGAATTAATCTACTTTGATAAAAAGAATGCCCTGAAGCTACCATACTCTCTTCCTTCGGGTGAAACTCTAGTGGCATCCAACAACATCAGAGACCTGGGAGTAATTGTGGACAACAACATAAGATAGGCCACTCATATAAACAGCAAAGTTGACATGGCCCGCAGAATATGTTCCTGGATTCTCAGAACCTTCCTGTCGAGAGATATCCACACTGTTACCCTTCTCTTCTCTACTTTTGCCCGACCTCACCTTGAATACTGTTGTCCACTGTGATCTCCCCTCACGAAACAAAGTGTCATGAAAGTTGAAGCACCCCAAAGATCGATTACAAAAAAGATAGATGGCATGACAGGCCTTGACTATTGGAGTCGATTAGAAAAGCTCAACCTCAATTCTCTCCAACGTTGCCGTGAGCACTACATTATCTGCATGATGTGGAAAATTTTCCATCAGCTTTGCCCAAATGATGTTGGCATCACCTTTAATCACCCAAGGCTTGAGCCCCGTGCTATCCGCCCACGACAAAAATCTCACTCGCATCTTAAAACAACAATAGAGCACAATTATTTCACCTCAATTGGCCCTGCTCTCTTTAACATTACACCAAAACACATCAAAACAGAAACAGACCCCATCAAGTTCAAGAAGTCTTTGGACAAATTCCTTCAACAAACCCCGGACAAGCCTCCTACACCCGGATATTCCTCCGTAAAGAATAACTATCTGCTCGAGTGGGCCATGGTACCCAAACCCTGATTTGTAAGACTTCGCCAGGTGGTGTTATTAAATTAGACATGGCCTGGGGCCAATACTGGCCGAAACTTATCAAAATTACCAAAGTAAAGTTATATATATATATATATATATACATATATATATATATATATATATATATATATATATATATATATATATATATATGCAAATCAACTTTTCAAATAGAAGTCGAAGTTGAAAGGTATGTCGAATCTATCTATTTATAAGACTGTTTATATTGTATTTTGTCTGAAGAAGGCATAACATATTTTTAATATGATATCCCTGAAATATATATAATGAAATAAATATGGTTTTATAAATATAGTTTCCATTTATTTAATATCGTATATATATATATATATATATATATATATATATATATATATATATATATATATATATATATATGTATATATATATATATATATATATATATATATATATATATATATGTATATATATATATATATAAATATATATATAAATATATATATGTATATATATATATATATATATATATATATTATATATATGTATATGTATATATATATATTTATATATATATATTATATATATGTATATATATATATATATATATAACTTTACTTTGGTAATTTTGATAAGTTTCGGCCAGTATTGGCCCCAGGCCATGTCTAATTTAATAACACCACCTGGTGACCATATTGGACACTACCGTATATTTTGGTAGATTTATCTACATATATATATATATAAATATATATATATATATATATATATATATATATATATATATATATATATATATATATATATATAAATATATATATATATATATATATATATATATTTATATATATATATATATTTATATATATATATATAAATATATATATATATATATATATATATATTTATATATATATATATATATATATATATATATATATATATATATATATATATATATATATATATATATATATATATATATTTATATATATATATATATATATTTATATATATATATTTTGGTAGATTTATCTACATATATATATATATATATATATATATATATATATATATATATATATATATATATATATATATATATATATATATATATATATGTAGATAAATCTACCAAAATATACGGTAGTGTCCAATATGTATGAAGAACTCAATGTAATCCAAATATCATGAAAAGAGAAGATGTATTCAAAAAATTTTTTTAGACGAAAATCACAGGAAAACAGAGTCAAGATAAATTAATAAAAACAATGAATAAAAACAAAGAAACAGTTCCTTATATTAAAAAATACATCATTTTACGATCGTTTCTGGGATATATATGTGTTTGTTGGTATGTATATCATATAGATCTATGTAAAGATTTTACAAACTATCAGGGGAAATATACATACCTACACATATATATGCTGTCTTCAGAAATATTATTTCTGAAGACAGCATATATATGTTTAGGTATGTATATTTGAAAACAGCATATATATGTGTAGGTATGTATATTTGAAAACAGCATATATATGTGTAGGTATGTATATTTCCCCTGATAGTTTGTAAAATTTTTACGTAGATCTATATGATATACATACCAACAAGCACATATATCCTAGAAACGATCGTAAAATGATGATTTTTTTAATATAAGGAACTGTTTCTTTGTTTTTATTAATTTATATATATATATATATATATATATATATATATATATATATATATATATATATATAATATTAAGGATACTATTTATAGGTATGTACATTTTAAATTATAAACAACTATAAACAGGGAAGGTCAGTAATTTATATATATATATATATATATATAATATTAAGGATACTATTTATAGCTATGTATATTTTAAACTATAAACAACTATAAACAGGGAAGGTCAGTAATTTATTACTACCTTATTACCAGTAAGATAAATAGCTCAATGTAAGAACATCAGTTGCTTTACAGAGCAGTAATATTGAATTCACACATCACAGCTATGTTCAAAACATTTATCCGCTGACAATTGTTTCTTCCAAACCTAGGCTTGAAGTCTTCGGAGCATTTTTAATGTTTGTACATATATAATTTACCTCCTACTCAACGTAAGAGACATACAGATACATATATATATATATTGATTGATGTACAGTGTGGAGTTGATGCGACATATATTATATTATACTATATTTGTACAGTAATTCAAATTAAGATTAAAATCAAAATTCATAAACAAGATTAAAAGCATAGGTTGAAATAAATGCAACATACAACACAGATAATACAGGAGAATAGTCTAATAATCAAATTAAATAGATAGTATATGCGTTAGTCATATATAGAGGGATGGAACAAGCAAATCTATTATGTATATATGAGTACTGTGTGGCAAAGCATTACATGAAATGCAAGTACTTTAAGCGGGTATTTACGTGTGTTATGGTGGTTGCAGTGTGAGGATATTTTCTGTATAGTTCAAATTTGTATGTGTGCAGAAAAAGGAAGTTATAGTTTTCACATCCATCACTATTTTCACATCTAGAACAAGGCAGTTACAGTGTTCACATCCATCACAGAAGTTACAATGTATTTGTATTGAACGTTTGTTGTAGTAATGGATTGTAACGTATTGCAACTCAGTGTTATTAATCCATATTTATAGGTTAGGGTCTTTCGGTTGTGAGAATTAACAGCGGTTTAATATCCGGAAGTGCTTGTATTTCATGTAATGCTTTGCCACACAGTACTCATATATACATGATACATTTGCTTGTTCCATCCCTCTATATATGACTAACGCATATACTATCTATTTAATTTGATTATTAGACTATTCTCCTGTATTATCTGTGTTGTATGTCGCATTTATTCCAACCTATGCTTTTAATCTTGTTTTTGAATTTTGATTTTAATCTTAATTTGAATTACTGTACAAATATAGTATAATATAATATATGTCGCATCAACTCCACACTGTACATCAATATATATATATATATATGTATCTGTATGTCTCTTACGTTGAGTAGGAGGTAAATTATATATGTACAAACATTAAAAATGCTCCGAAGACTTCAAGCCTAGGTTTGGAAGAAACAATTGTCAGCGGATAAATGTTTTGAACATAGCTTTGATGTGTGAATTTCTATACATATTGTATAAAGCTATGCTTGGAGCGAAATCCTATTTCTTTTATATATATATATGTTTATCCCGAGTTCAATCTGGGGTAATCACAGTAAGTAAGGCACTTAATACATAGCAGAGTATAAATATCTAATATAGAAATGGCTTCTACACGACTAGAACTATTTTATTCGAGAGAAATCATCAGGAAGCCCTGATATATATGTATATATATATATATATATATATATATATATATATATATATATATATATATATATTTATTAAAATAACAGATTAAAGTTTAAGCAAAGAATCGCTGCTTTCACCCTTAACGGGATCTTCTGAAACTAACAAAGTCAATCTGTAAACGCAGATTGTTACAGATTGACTTTGTTAGTTTCAGAAGATCCCGTTAAGGGTGAAAGCAGCGATTCTTTGCTTAAACTTTAATCTGTTAGTTTAATAAATATTTGCTCTACGGTTCTTATATATTTGATATATATTTATCCTTATCGAGCCCTCTTTGGATTTTAGTCTTCAAATTTATTATTATTACTATATATATATATATATATATATAATAAATGTAATCTGAGTTTTTCGAATATTAATAATAACATTCGATTCCTTTGCAATTATGCAAACAACCCTCAATATTATAGCCATGTCAGTAGAATGAACCCTTCATTCTTGCTTTTGTGTTGGCATGTGAACAGAACTGCAGACACTAATGTTTCTGAGTATAAAATTCTACTGACATGGCTATAAAATTGAGGCTTGTTTGCATAATTGCAAACGAATCTAATGTTATTATTAATATTCGAAAAACTCAGATTACATTTATTGTATTCAGCCATGTAGAGCGAACATTTTCTTTATATATATATATATATATATATATATATATATATATATCGTCTACGATTTCACAGAACTTATGTTTACCGAATTCGCAGACCAGACCCCTTCTTCCTCCCGTTAGACCTGTGCGAAATTCCTTCCTTGCTCACATTTCAACCAGGTTTGATGGTCTTTATTCTCTCGTTCACGATTTCACCGAATTTAAATTCATAGAAATTTGGGACTTGTCTCCTTCTTCCTCACTTTCTGTTGCTTCACTATTTTGTTTGTTTACACTCGCGTCCCCTTTATTTACGTGTCCCAACGACTTTTTTTAGCCGTTGCTCGCACCTACCGGAGGTATATGGTCTTTAAAGCGATGAAATGCCTATGATGGTTGGAAGATCACTGATGAAGGACAAACTTTTTTCATATATATATATGTATATATGTATGTATGTATGTGTGTGTGTGTGTGTGTGTGTGTGTGTGTGTGTGTGTGTGTGTGTGTGTGTGTGTGTGTCAGTGCGTGTGTGTGTGTGTGTGTGAGAGAGAGAGAGAGAGAGAGAGAGAGAGAGAGAGAGAGAGAGAAAGAGAGAGAGAGAGAGTTCATATAAATATAAATGAATGTATGTCTGCGCGCTTACACTCAATATTTTTTTCCAATCAGTGACTCCGTTAAGCTATAACCTGGTATAAATAAATAAATAAAAATAAAATAGAAAGGTACGCGGAGTTTCCAATATATCAATACTAAAAACGACTTTCGCCCGATGATAGCAAAACCCTGCTCCAACAACCTAATTCCTTCTGTTCACCAACATTATAATTCCCCTCTACTTTACTTTTGAGGGAAATATATATCGCACATGAATAATCTGTGATAAGAATAGCTAACTTGGAACTAGGCAATTGAAGAACCATCTAGGCAAATATAGGACATGTGGATTGCTATAACAAAACTATTTGCCAGTTAAAGAAGATCCTTTGGTGCGCTAGATCTTATAAAAACATATATACACTGACTGGGATTTAAGAGGGAGAAAGATGGTGGAGAGGAAGTTGTAGAGCGAGAGAGGGAGAGAGAGGGAGAGAGAGGGGAGAGGGGGCAGAGAGGGTGGAGAGGGGGAGAGAGAGAGATGGTGGAGAGGAACTTGAAAGGAGAGAGAGAAGGAGAGAGAGAGAGGGGGAGAGACAGAGGCGGAGAGAGAGAGAGAGAGATATGTGGAATATATATTAACCTGAGAAGAGTTGTGATTGTATGTCTCTCGGCTGAAACCTCACTATATTGCAATAAAAACATACCCACGAAGGATTGTTATATAAATTGTGTTCCTTTATCTTCAGTTGTAGAAGATACTATAATATATTAAGCCACTATAATCAGCATGTTGCTAGTCGTAGGTTAGCTGTCTACATCTTTATAAACCTAAAATATGTACAAGTATCTTATCTAAAGACAACAACAGTATCAAATATGAAATTCAACTGTACAATTTTACTCTAGAGACTTTCACTGTCTATCGCTGATGTTAACAACAAACAAGACCGGGACGAACCAAACATGGCAACTTATTTACGTTCTATTTACCTACTAGAAATAGCAACTGAATCTTCTCCCCCTCCCTCTTACTGTCTTAAAAAAGGAAACCATTAAATACACTAGTTTAAAAAGAAAATCAACGACTTGATTATCATTGTTAAAGGAATATTTATTTAATAAAATAATTGTTTCTACATTTGGCACAAGGCCAGCAATTAGCCAGTGCATTACTGGTACTTTATTTTATCGACCCCGTAAGGATGAAAGGCAAAGTTAACCTCGACGGGATTTGAACTCAGACCGTAAAGGGACGTAACTATGCTGGAAAGCATGGCGTCCGACCCTCTACCGATACTGCCAATTTCTTTAATAAAGTAATGAATGAGAAATTACAGGAATGAATGACTATAAAATGAGGATTGTTACATAAATTGTATTT
>OZ024745.1:96994977-97102477 GCA_964016885.1 Eledone cirrhosa
ATCTTAATGGCTGTCACCTATAAATTGATAAAGAGACTTTATACACGTTCTTATCGTAAGTGGTTTAGATAACTACTTGTCTATATTGTAATTTCAATATCTTTTGTATGTGTATCTAAATATGCGCATGTATGTATGTGTGTGTGTGTGTGTGTATATATATATATATGTATATATGTGTGTATGTATGTGTGTATGTATGTATGTAAATATGTATGCATGTATGTATGTATGAATGTATGAATGTGCGCGTATATATGTATGATGTATATCTATATCTATCTATATATATATATATAGGAACGAGTAGGACCCCGACGGCTGAGCTCAAGCCGTTTCGACGGCTAATTCTGGACTAAATGAACATTTTTATCCTGGTATTTGAATAGCCGAGCTTCTCAAGGGGTAATTCCATATATGGTAAAAGTGATTGTCACAAGGATTGGTCAAAAGTTTGTTGTTGAGACATAATAATTCTATCATGGCAATTTGTGGAGGGAAGGGGTAGCTGAACCTGCAAGTAGGAGAAAGAGGGAGAGAGGGTGGAGGAGACCCAGTCATGCGTTGATAGTGCCGACTACAGCTGGGCATGAGGTCAAAAAAGATACTAGGGAGGGGGAGGGGGAGGAAGTCGAAACAATAAGTAAAACAATGTGGGGTAAATATATAGAAAAATACCGAGAGTGTTAAAAAGCAATTAAATGTAAAAAAAAAAATAAATAAAAAAAATAAAAATAAACAATTTCTGGTTACTACGACCTAAGGACAGCTATCAAGTCTCTCACTGGTACTGCTAGGCTAAAGAAAGGTTTACTAGGTGGGACGGAATTATAATGAGACCCTTTTAAGAGGTATAAGTAATAAACCGAGTATATCTTACGGCGACGGGTCAACAAGTGAGGGGCCAAAATACTAAAGAAACTACCATGAAATAATAAATAAAGGTTTCTACCCCAGGCACAAGGCCAGCAACCACCCAGTGCAAAAAAATAAACTAATACGAAATAATAATTCAGAATCCCGAAAAAGAATACTAATACTATCTCTAAGGGTGCCGCCACGATACAAAAATTCTAGTGCAAACTACATAAATGCTCGTACGAAGTATATGTAAAATTTGATATGGAAAATTAATTCACAATACCCCCCCCCCAAAAAAAAAATAAATACTGATATACGAGAAATTAAAGCAAAGATACCACTAAGAAATATAGAAAGCACGGAAAAGGGGCAACGATCGGATAAGAAGGCAAGTATCCGGGGTCTAACACATCTGCTATAAAAAGCGGAGTCGGCCAAATCTAGCATAGAATAGGGGAAGGGGTGGGGGTACTGAGCCTACAAAGGACTGAGGGGCTGCCTCGGGTGGGCGAGAAAATGAAAAGGACGACGACAAAGAAGGAGGACTGGGGTGGAAGGACAATCACTTTTACCATATATGGAATTACCCCTTGAGAAGCTCGGCTATTCAAATACCAGGATAAAAATGTTCATTTAGTCCAGAATTAGCCGTCGAAACGGCTTGAGCTCAGCCGTCGGGGTCCTACTCGTTCCTATTACCCACTCTACTACCCTAAGTATTGAGTACTTTGGTACGTTATGGTCCACCTGGTTCCTTACCACATTTCCTCCGTTATCTAGCTCCTATTCCCGTAGTAGAGCACTTTCCGACCCTACCACGCCGTATCCAGACTTTCCCGCTAAGCTCAAGTTCTTTCGAATTTGCCACTGACCAAGTAGACAGTGAATTTTTTCAATGTCCTGGAATTTAGTCCCCGCTCGCTTTTTTCCATCCATTGAATTATTTTTATATGAGTTCCTTGTGTCCACGCATTGCCTAGGAACTTAGCTGAGAATAGACTCCCGAATGACGTAAGGTTTCTCTATGATTACAGTACGTAACCATATTTATTCCCTTACAGAAACTAATTAGTTGGAATGAAAATTTTAGTAAGTAAGTCAATTTTCATAATTCTCTTATTTTACGTCTTTCATATAATTGTTCTGCATCCCCTTGCATTGAACTACAAAGTTACTAAGACTAAACCTATATATTTGCTAGCATAGGTATGCATCTGTATACATATGTTGGTAGATATACTAATTCTTTATATATATATATATATATATATATATATATATATATATATATATATATATATATATATATATATATATATATATATGTATATATATATACGGACAAAATGAAACGAAATTTCATTTCCCACTCTTGGTACGGCTGTTACTTAAATGTATGTAGGTGTACATACTTATATTTAAGTAACAGCCGTACTAAGAGTGGGAAATGAAATTTCGTTTCAGTTTTTCCGTTTATCGTTTTCGGTGCACCCGGCCGATTAACCCACTCGATATGCAAATTGGGCTACTCAGACGTTAATATGCATAAGGTAAGTATATACGTTCAACAATCTGGCAGGAAGGTATACGTTGCTGACGATAGCTAATAAGCTTGAAACTAGTACAGCGTTCCTTTGTCAGTGTTGAACAAACGAGCAACGATGGTTGCTGGACACTACGGCTTAATACGGGATGTTTGTTTACAAACACACCGAGCATTATAATAAATGTTCGGTGAATGCATACGTACATATATATATATGTGTGCATGTATGTATATATATATATATATATATACTACTGTACGTCTGAATACATATATGTATGTACGTGTACATACTTATATTTAAGTTACAGCCGTACTAAGAGTGGGAAATGAAATTTCGTTTCAGTTTTTCCGTTTATCGTTTTCGGTGCACCCGGCCGATTAACCCACTCGATATGCAAATTGGGCTACTCAGACGTTAATATGCATA
Source organism: Eledone cirrhosa (assembly GCA_964016885.1). Classification (NCBI taxonomy): domain Eukaryota; kingdom Metazoa; phylum Mollusca; class Cephalopoda; order Octopoda; family Eledonidae; genus Eledone; species Eledone cirrhosa. The sequence goes on from OZ024745.1 coordinate 96,997,815, forward strand.
AGGTAAGTATATACGTTCAACAATCTGGCAGGAAGGTATACGTTGCTGACGATAGCTAATAAGCTTGAAACTAGTACAGCGTTCCTTTGTCAGTGTTGAACAAACGAGCAACGATGGTTGCTGGACACTACGGCTTAATACGGGATGTTTGTTTACAAACACACCGAGCATTATAATAAATGTTCGGTGAATGCATACGTATATATATATATATATATATATATGTGTGCATGTATGTATATATATATACATACTACAGTACGTCTGTATACATATATGTATGTACGTGTACATACTTATGTTTAAGTAACAGCCGTACTAAGAGTGGGAAATGAAATTTCGTTTCAGTTTTTCCGTTTATCGTTTTCGTTTTCGGTGCACCCGGCCGATTAACCCACTCAATATGCAAATTGGGCTACTCAGCCGTTAATATGCATAAGGTAAGTATATACATTCAACAATCTGGCAGGAAGGTATACGTTGCTGACGATAGCTAATAAGCTTGAAACTAGTACAGCGTTCCTTTGTCAGTGTTGAACAAACGACAACGATGGTTGCTGGACACTACGGCTTAATACGGGATGTTTGTTTACAAACACACCGAGCATTATAATAAATGTTCGGAGAATCCATACGTACATATATATATGTGTGCATGTATGTATATATATATACATACTACTGTACGTCTGTATACATATATGTATGTACGTGTAGATACTTATATATATATATATATATATATATATATATATATATATATATATATATATATATATATATATATATATATATATATATATATATATATATATATATATATATATATATATATATATATATATATATATACATATATATATATAGTAATAATAATAAATTTGAATTAATATATATATATATATATATATATATATATATATATATATATATATGTGTGTGTGTGTATATATATAAAATATAAAGATTAACATATACACAAAGTCACAGATATGTATGTTTTGGCAACCATTCACGATGTGGCTGAATGATGAATTAATAAATTAAATAATCAGAACAATATACTATAAAGTATATCCATAGAATCATTTGAGAATATATATACACCATTTCCTCTCCCAATTAGCATAATCAACCATACAAAAAAAACAATTAAACCAGGCTATACGATTAAAAGGTACCTATTAAGAAATAGTAGATAAATAAATGACAGCAATTTATTCGCGATCAACCGCTATAGAATATTTACCCAACATTTCAATAGCACGTGGAAATCGATTAAATATACCGCCAACCATACACAATTAGGTATAAAATGAAAGTTAGAAGAAAAATTGCATATACACAAACCAGGATTACGTTTCTACCCTTAGGCTTTCGTTCGCTTTCGGAAATATCCTATCAAGGATAAAATCTCGAGCTTCGAACGAACTTGCCAGGAAACAAACTCACTTGGACAAAGAATTTTCTTAAGTGATCCCCGCCAGTAACGAATTCTAAATGGCTAAGAACTGTGACGTGGCAGTGGTCAAGGCAGAAATAATATGATTGGTGGCTTACGGCGAGTGGGCTGGTTGCTAGAAAGCGTAGCCCAATATTGCCCAAATTGCATCTCAACTTTATGGGAGATTATCAAATATAAAGATTTACATATACACAAACTAGACAAAGTCACAGATATATATGTTTTGGCAACCATTCACGATGTGGCATTAATAAATTAAATAATCAGAGCAATATACTATAAAGTATGTCCATAGAATCGTTTGATAATATATATATACACCATTTCCTCTCCCAAAAAAATAATTAAGTTAGAAGAAAAAAGTATATTGCTCTGATTATTTAATTTATTAATTCATCATTGAGCCACATCGTGACTGGTTGCCAAAACATATATATCTGTGACTTTGTCTAGTTTGTGTATATGTAAATCTTTATATTTGATAATCTCTCATAAGGTTGAGATGCAATTTGCGCAATATTGGGCTGCGCTTTCTAGCAACCAGCCCTCTCGCCGTAAGCCACCAATCACATTCTTTCTGACTTGACCACTGCCACGTCACAGTTTTTAGTCATTTTGAATTAGTTTTTGGCGAGCATCACTTAAGAAAATTCTTTGTCCAAGTGAGTTTGTTTCCTGACACGATCGAAGCTCGAGAATTTATCCTTGATAGGATATTTCTGAAAGCGAACGAAAACCTAAGGGTAGAAACGTAATCCTGGTATGTGTATATGCATATTTCTTCTATCTTTCATTTAATACCTAATTTTGTATGATTGACGGTATATTTAATCGATTTCCACGTGCTATTGAAAAGTTGGGTAAATATTCTATAGCGGTTGATCGCGAATAAATTGCTGTCGTTTATTTATCTACTATTTCTTCATAGGTGCGTTTTAATCTCATAGACTGGTTTAATTGGTTTTGTGTGTGGTTGATTATGCTAATTGGGAGAGGAAATGGTGTATATATATTATCAAATGATTCTATGGACATACTTTATAGTATATTGCTCTGATTATTTAATTTATTAATGCCACTTCGTGAATGGTTACCAAAACATATATATCTGTGACTTTGTCTAGTTTGTGTATATGTAAATATTTATATTTGATAATCTCCCATAAGGTTGAGATGCAATTTGGGCAATATTGGGCTGCGCTTTCTAGCAACCAACCCACTCGCCGTAATCCACCAATCACATTCTTTCTAACTTGACCACTGCCACGTTACAGTTCTTAGACATTTTGAATTCGTTTCTTGCGGGGATCACCTGAGAAAATTCTCTGTCCAAGTGAGTTTGTTTCCTGACGAGTTCGAAGCTCGAGAATTTATTCTTGATAGGATATTTCCGAAAGCAAACGAAACCCCAAGGGTAGAAACGTAATCCTGGTATGTGTATATGCATTTTTTCTTTTAACTTTCATTTTATACCTAATTGTGTATGGTTGACGGTATAATTTAATCGATTTCCAAGTGCTATTGAAATGTTGGGTAAATATTCTATAGCGGTTGATCGCGAACAAATTGCTGTCGGTTATTTATCTACTATTTCTTCATAGGTGCCTTTTAATCTTATAGCCTGGTTTAATTGTTTTTTTGTGTGGTTGATTATGCTAATTGGGAGAGGAAATGGTGTATATATATTATCAAATGATTCTATGGACATACTTTATAGTATATTGCTCTGATTATTTAATTTATTAATTCATCATTGAGCCACATCATGAATGGTTGCCAAAACATATATATCTGTGACTTTGTCTAGTTTGTGTATATGTAAATCTTTATATTTGATAATCTCCCATAAGGTTGAGATGCAATTTGGGCAATATTGGGCTGCGCTTTCTAGCAACCAACCCACTTTCCGTAAGCCACGAATCACATTCTTTTTGACTTGACCACTGCCACGTCACAGTTCTTAGCCATTTTGAATTCGTTTCTGGCGGGGATCACTAAAGAAAATTCTTTGTCCAAGTGAGTTTGTTTCCCGACAAGTTCGAAGCTCGAGAATTTATCCTTGACAGGATATTTCCGAAAGCGAACGAAACCCTAAGGGTAGAAACGTAATCCTGGTTTGTGTATATGCATTTTTTCTTCTAACTTTCATTTTATACCTAATTGTATATGGTTGACGGTATATTTAATCGATTTCCACGTGGTATTGAAATGTTGGGTAAATATTCTATTGCGGTTGATTGCGAATAAATTGCTGTCGTTTATTTATCTACTATTTCTTCATAGGTGCCTTTTAATCTTATAGCCTGGTTTAATTGTTGTTTTTTTGTGTGGTTGATTATGCTAATTGGGAGAGGAAATGGCGTATATATATTATCAAATGATTCTATGGACATACTTTATAGTATATATATATATATATATATATATATATATATATATATATATATATATATATATATATATATATATATATATATATATTCCATCTGCTTCGAAACGTTCAGTTTCTTTACCGAAGTATATATATATTTATTAAAATAACAGATTAAAGTTTAAGCAAAGAATCGCTGCTTTCACCCTTAACGGGATCTTCTGAAACTGAGTTTCAGAAGATCCCGTTAAGGGTGAAAGCAGCGATTCTTTGCTTAAACTTTAATCTGTTATTTTAATAAATATTTGGTCTACGGTTCTTATATAACTGATATATATTTATCCTTATCGAGCCCCCTTTGGATTTTAGTCTTCAAATTTATTATTATTACTATATATATATATATATATATATATATATATATGGTTTGTGGTTTACCAATGGATAGAACAGGTTATTCCATTAAGTTAATCATGATGTAATAGTAGGAAAAGCACTTTATATTATTCAACTCATCTATCGTCGATGTTAAATCCCGTAGCTGCTGCAGGAACTGAGTTAAATATTAATTTAATTAAGACAACAGGAGTCCGGTCTGGGGATATATTTTTAAAGTTTTATTGTTGCAAAAAACGAAACAAAACACCATATATATATTTCAATGACATGGTTTCGTAAAACCCTGGCGACATCATCAGGTTCCAATTGCATAATTAGTTAACCAATAAAAGGAATTACGGCAAACGCATAGAGTTACGACTCTCGCCATTCTGAGTTCAAATTCCGCCGAGGTTAACTTTGCCTTACATCCTTACGGGGTCGATAAAATAAAGTACCAGTAATGTACTGGGTAATTCCTGGCCTTGTGCCAAAAGTAGAAACAGTTATCTCTGTATACATATGTATGTGGTTATGTATGTACGAGTTTCTCTCAGTCCATCCATGCCCCATTTTGCACCAATGATTATAGGTATAAAAGTAAATTTGAAACTTCGGTAAAGAAACTGAACGCTTCGAAGCAGATATTTATAGTAAAATTCAGCACCACCTCTTTTTCATTCCGTGTTGGATTAATAAAACGCATATAAGTAATTTAAAAGGATTTGATACGCAAATACGTGGCAGAAATCGTTCCAGATCACGCTCTTGGTCCGTCAATGATGCCTTCTCTCCTCCTTTCTCTGCGTTTCCACTGAGAGACAATATGATAGTGCACATACTTAAATATGGAATGTTACGCGATGCTGCCCCCCCCCCCCCCACACACACACACACGCACACAGCCCCGGCGGACAGGATGGAGACGCGCTGGAAAAGCCACTCCAACTCGCGGGGTTCACACCTGTGGTTGGCCAGCTCAGCGCCTATGGTGGTGAGTAGGGAGGTAGCCCTAGGACTGAGGACACCAGAAGTCTCCACTGCCAGTAATTTTGAAAGACATAGTTGTACAAACTTGACAGCTATAATAGTATATCAGTTTCCATTTTTATTCCGAACAGCTATATCACGTCTGTTGATGGGAATATTCTATCAATATCTCGTTTGTATTCAACATCAAAAATATTTTTTTACGTTTGCCCAAGGGCGGTTTTTTAAGGGTGGCGTTGTAAACAGTTTTATTAACATCATGTTGCATCGAAAGGTGATACTCTAGTGACATTTTCAAACAACTGTTAAACAATATATCTGATATTTTCCACAGATATGTAATATAATCGATATTTTCGGTTGCATCATGGTCATTTAATTGCTTCACGGTCGTTTTTGTTGAACAAGTATATTGTACCTATATTCCGTTCTTCGATTACATAAATGTTACCCTTCAAAATGTAACAAAGTGATGTGACGGCCTCGCATCCAAAAAAGCTACACTTCTCAACTTCTCATCAATATTAGTACTATCCAGGGAGCTGGACTGGCAGAATCAGTAGAGTGCCAGTTAAAATACTTCGCGACATTTAGTTCTGATGATTCATTACGTTCTGAATTCAAATCTCGGCGAAGTAAATTTTGCCTTGAACTCTTCTTTCGGCGCCGGTAAAACAAAGTACCACTAAAGTACTAGGGGTCGATGTAATCAATTTTTCTCCCCACCCCACCTTCGAATTATGGCTGTGACCTGAATTAGAAACCAATATATTAGAAACCAATAATGCTTATATATATATACAAGCATTATCCTCAATTTTACAGAAAATATTTCCCCAGATTACCCTTTCTTCGTATTCAAAGTGTTTCTCTACCAAATGTTTAAGGTTTGCTAGTCCAGCAGCTTTGTGCGAGATCTGAGTAAATCTAGAATATTTCACTCCCAATCTCTAAAATGTTTTACACTTCGATCTTAAGAATGTGGTTTGGCTGATGCATGCGACACTCAGAAACTGCCTCCAATTAAACTTCTTCATCCAAGTTTTTTGTTTTTATTTTTACAGGACTAAAGCATGTTAACATCAGTACCCCTGTAGAAGTCTTGTTTGAATATTATGGTATTTGATACGTCTTGGTTTTACATGACTAAGCATGTTAACATCAGTATCTCTGTAGAAGTCTTGTTAGGATTTTATGGATTTTAATATGTCTTGTTTTTACAGGGCTAAAGCATGTCAAGATCATTACTACTGTAGAAGTCTTGTTTGGTTCTTATGGGTATATAACTTGAGTGATTCTCGTCGATAGACCAATCGTGCATCACAAATATCAGTAACTGTTGATAACAGACACAACTAGTTTATAGAAGTAAAGCAATTTTTTAAACAATAAACTATAACAAACCATTATTATTTGCATTGCTTTCTTTACGATCTGAGTTCAAATCCCGCCGAGGTTGACTTTGCCTTTCATCCTTACGGGGTAGATAAAATAAAGTACCAGTAATGCACTGGGTAATTGCTGGCCTTGTGCCTAAAGTAGAAACAATTATTTGCATTGCTTTCTTCCTGAGGATTAGATCTTCAGATTCTGTTAAGTTGTATTCCTGGTAATAATTAATATGAAGTAATTCCTCTAGAGATCGTCTTTTAACTGTAGATAATTCAGGTAAGGCAATAGCGTAGTATTGATGTTCGGAAGGCTAAAAGCAGTTTCATTTTCATGTTACGACGAAGGAAACCGAAATAATTTTCAGATATACATACACATATATTAGTGTTTATGCTAGTGTTGGTTGTATGTATGGTTTTATGTAATTCATTGAATAAACTATTTAATATATTTTTATTGCTGCAGCAAGAATCTTTTTAAATAGCTTTAAAAAGTTCAGATGGTTGAAAAATAGACAATTAATCTGCTATCATCTGTCTGAAATGGTAATAAACAGTACATTTCAGCTTTACAGCCACCTAGAATCTCTTTAGCCCTAGAATGCAGGGATGGTGGAACTGGGGGGGGGGGGGTAATCCATACCTGCCACCCAATAAATATATTTTTCTCCCCAAAGTACCAAAACACATTTATTTGTATATACGTTATAATTTATGTACATGTTATGTAGAGACAGATGGGAGCGATACATGTAGATATAAATAGGGGGAGAGATTGATGTTTATTGAAATAGAGAGAAGAATTTGAATTCCTAATTCAGAAATACTTCCACTGCCCCTGAATGCGTCTCTAGGAAACAACGAGGAATTAATTTTATTCCTTGTCACCATGTTTAAAACGTTGTGAACAATATTTGTTTTGTGTCTCAAAAAAACCCATCTTGAAACAACAACAAATTAAAAGAAGCTGGGCAAATAGAACACAGAGTGCTTTTATATTAGACCAAGTGTCAAGAAACTTAACTGTCGCGTGTCGATAGTCATAATTACCGAGTGACAAGTGTCATAGCCTCTCAGTAACAAGTGTCACAACCACAGTGTCAATTGTTTTAACTACCGAGTGTCAAGTATCATAGCCTCTCAGTATCAAGTGTCACAACCACAGTGTCAATTGTTTTAACTACCGAGTGTCAAGTGTCATAGCCTCTCAGTATCAAGTGTCACAACCACTGTGTCAATTGTTTTAACTACTGAGTGTCAAGTATCATAGCCTCTCAGTATCAAGTGTCACAACCACAGTGTCAATTGTTTTAACTACCGAGTGTCAAGTGTCATAGCCTCTCAGTATCAAGTGTCACAACCACTGTGTCAATTGTTTTAATTACCGAGTGTCAAGTATCATAGCCTCTCAGTATCAAGTGTCACAACCACAGTGTCAATTGTTTTAACTACCGAGTGTCAAGTGTCATAGCCTCTCAGTATCAAGTGTCACAACCACTGTGTCAATTGTTTTAACTACCGAGTGTCAAGTATCATAGCCTCTCAGTATCAAGTGTCACAACCACTGTGTCAATTGTTTTAACTACTGAGTGTCAAGTGTCATAGCCTCTCAGTATCAAGTGTCACAACCACAGTGTCAATTGTTTTAACTACCGAGTGTCAAGTATCATAGCCTCTCAGTATCAAGTGTCACAACCACAGTGTCAATTGTTTTAACTACCGAGTGTCAAGTATCATAGCCTCTCAGTATCAAGTGTCACAACCACTGTGTCAATTGTTTTAACTACTGAGTGTCAAGTGTCATAGCCTCTCAGTATCAAGTGTCACAACCACAGTGTCAATTATTTTAACTACCGAGTGTCAAGTATCATAGCCTCTCAGTATCAAGTGTCACAACCACAGTGTCAATTGTTTTAACTACCGAGTGTCAAGTATCATAGCCTCTCAGTATCAAGTGTCACAACCACAGTGTCAATTGTTTTAACTACCGAGTGTCAAGTATCATAGCCTCTCAGTATCAAGTGTCACAACCACTGTGTCAATTGTTTTAACTACCGAGTGTCAAGTATCATAGCCTCTCAGTATCAAGTGTCACAACCACTGTGTCAATTGTTTTAACTACCGAGTGTCAAGTGTCATAGCCTCTCAGTATCAAGTGTCACAACCACAGTGTCAATTGTTTTAATTACCGAGTGTCAAGTATCATAGCCTCTCAGTATCAAGTGTCACAACCACAGTGTCAATTGTTTTAATTACCGAGTGTCAAGTATCATAGCCTCTCAGTATCAAGTGTCACAACCACAGTGTCAATTGTTTTAATTACCGAGTGTCAAGTGTCATAGCCTCTCAGTATCAAGTGTCACAACCACAGTGTCAATTGTTTTAACTACCGAGTGTCAAGTATCATAGCCTCTCAGTATCAAGTGTCACAACCACAGTGTCAATTGTTTTAATTACCGAGTGTCAAGTATCATAGCCTCTCAGTATCAAGTGTCACAACCACTGTGTCAATTGTTTTAACTACCGAGTGTCAAGTGTCATAGCCTCTCAGTATCAAGTGTCACAACCACTGTGTCAATTGTTTTAACTACCGAGTGTCAAGTATCATAGCCTGTCAGTATCAAGTGTCACAACCACTGTGTCAATTGTTTTAACTACCGAGTGTCAAGTGTCATAGCCTCTCAGTATCAAGTGTCACAACCAGTGTGTCAATTGTTTTAACTACCGAGTGTCAAGTGTCATAGCCTCTCAGTATCAAGTGTCACAACCACTGTGTCAATTGTTTTAACTACTGAGTGTCAAGTATCATAGCCTCTCAGTATCAAGTGTCACAACCACAGTGTCAATTGTTTTAACTACCGAGTGTCAAGTGTCATAGCCTCTCAGTATCAAGTGTCACAACCACTGTGTCAATTGTTTTAACTACTGAGTGTCAAGTATCATAGCCTCTCAGTATCAAGTGTCACAACCACAGTGTCAATTGTTTTAACTACCGAGTGTCAAGTGTCATAGCCTCTCAGTATCAAGTGTCACAACCACAGTGTCAATTGTTTTAACTACCGAGTGTCAAGTGTCATAGCCTCTCAGTAACAAGTGTCACAACCACTGTGTCAATTGTTTTAACTACCGAGTGTCAAGTATCATAGCCTCTCAGTATCAAGTGTCACAACCACAGTGTCAATTGTTTTAATTACCGAGTGTCAAGTATCATAGCCTCTCAGTATCAAGTGTCACAACCACAGTGTCAATTGTTTTAACTACCGAGTGTCAAGTATCATAGCCTCTCAGTATCAAGTGTCACAACCACAGTGTCAATTGTTTTAACTACCGAGTGTCAAGTATCATAGCCTCTCAGTATCAAGTGTCACAACCACAGTGTCAATTGTTTTAACTACCGAGTGTCAAGTATCATAGCCTCTCAGTATCAAGTGTCACAACCACAGTGTCAATTGTTTTAATTACCGAGTGTCAAGTATCATAGCCTCTCAGTATCAAGTGTCACAACCACAGTGTCAATTGTTTTAACTACCGAGTGTCAAGTATCATAGCCTCTCAGTATCAAGTGTCACAACCACTGTGTCAATTGTTTTAACTACTGAGTGTCAAGTATCATAGCCTCTCAGTATCAAGTGTCACAACCACTGTGTCAATTGTTTTAATTACCGAGTGTCAAGTATCATAGCCTCTCAGTATCAAGTGTCACAACCAGTGTGTCAATTGTTTTAACTACTGAGTGTCAAGTGTCATAGCCTCTCAGTATCAAGTGTCACAACCACTGTGTCAATTGTTTTAACTACCGAGTGTCAAGTGTCATAGCCTCTCAGTATCAAGTGTCACAACCACTGTGTCAATTGTTTTAACTACCGAGTGTCAAGTATCATAGCCGCTCAGTATCAAGTGTCACAACCACAGTGTCAATTGTTTTAACTACCGAGTGTCAAGTATCATAGCCTCTCAGTATCAAGTGTCACAACCACTGTGTCAATTGTTTTAACTACCGAGTGTCAAGTGTCATAGCCTCTCAGTATCAAGTGTCACAACCACTGTGTCAATTGTTTTAACTACTGAGTGTCAAGTGTCATAGCCTCTCAGTATCAAGTGTCACAACCACAGTGTCAATTGTTTTAACTACCGAGTGTCAAGTATCATAGCCTCTCAGTATCAAGTGTCACAACCAGTGTGTCAATTGTTTTAACTACCGAGTGTCAAGTATCATAGCCTCTCAGTATCAAGTGTCACAACCAGTGTGTCAATTGTTTTAACTACCGAGTGTCAAGTATCATAGCCTCTCAGTATCAAGTGTCACAACCAGTGTGTCAATTGTTTTAACTACTGAGTGTCAAGTGTCATAGCCTCTCAGTATCAAGTGTCACAACCACTGTGTCAATTGTTTTAACTACCGAGTGTCAAGTGTCATAGCCTCTCAGTATCAAGTGTCACAACCACACAGTATCAAGTGCCACAACCACAGAGTGTTCATTGTCATAACTACCGATTGTCAAGTGCCTTAATCATTGAGTATCAAGCGATTTAACTGCTGAGTATCAAGCGATTTAACTGCTGAGTATCAAGTGATTTAACTGCTGAGTGTCAAGTGACTTAACCGTCGAGTCTCAAGTGACTTAACTGCCGAGGGTCAAGTGACTTAACTGCCGAGGGTCAATTGTCTTAATCACCAAGTTTCAAATGTTGTAACAGCTAAGTATTCAGTACGTTAATCATAGAGCGTAAAATGTCTCAACCTCCGAGTGTAAAATATCTTAACGACGACTGTCAAGTGTTTCATCCACCGAACGTCAGTTTTTTTTTACCTGTTCATTTTGAAGTTTTGTAACCGTTGTGTGTTCAGTGTTTTATCTACAGATATTTCGCTCTACCAATGACAAAATATGATAAGTTTTCTTAATCCAGGTGCAAATTGACTCAGTACTCTGTGACACGCATTGTATTCCTATCACATCTTATCATAATTACTACCAATACGAAATGTATTATAAATTCAGGCTAACGATTTCTACTTACCTTCTCTGTGTGATATGAATAGTAACCATTAACTTTTCTGATTAATGGCAAAAATACAAAATATATCAATTATATTATTTTCTTGTATAATGTTGATAACTTACAACAAAATATTTTATTAATGTTTTTAGAGTAATTAGTTGCAGCCTTTTGCACTGAAGTTGTGTCATATATTCACTATTTCACCCCGAGGGATGAAATAGATGAGAAATTAAGTTTTTGTGTTGTAATTTGTTGAAATGAAATATAGAAAATTAAGATATGGGAAATTACTCTCCTTTGTGTGAAGCTACGCAATATTGTTTAATAGATCTATCGAGTATATAAAGTTCATTAAAATCTCTGCAGACATTTCATATCTCTACGTATATATTGATGAATGTATGTGCAGTGACTTTCTGTCTTTCTAATTACACCTGTTAACCCGGTCATCAAGTAAAGTAATGTTATATAGAATTAAACTCAATAACGGAAATATTCATTGTTTTTTTTTTGTTTGTTTTTTTGTTTTTGTATAATTGCAGTTTATTAGCAGTGATGCCTACTAATAATATATAATTGTTGTAGTATGCACTTGTTAATAAAAATTAAAAAAATTGGACTCCAGCAAACCGTTTTGTTTCCAATTTCACATTGGACTCACACAACAAAATTTCTCTAAAGCTCTCTTTCTCCACTTCGCCGTTCTCACAGATGCTTTCACACGGTCACTAAGTACAAATATTTCTTCAATGACTCAATCTCAACAAAGCTATCCATCGACAAACTGCTCCTTCCATTAACCTTAAATAGTGAAATCCAGTGCTGGCTTTTGTCTTTAACAAACCCTTCAAGCCCTCTTACATTCTCCACAGGAATTTATTTCAATAAATTAATACATGTTTCAGTGTATCGTTCCCGAGAATGGCAACATCTCCGACACCGAAGCTACTCTCTATAAACTTCACATCAAGAACCTCAATTAATATGGAAATATTCAGAGATACTACATTTTTATATCAAATATATTACATTTACGACTACTTTATGTAATGTGCCTTTTCTTTTTCAAGATATTAGGGTGTGATTTAAGAGGATATGCTGGCTATCTTTATCCGTTCATGATACTGGGGTGTGATTTAAGGTGATATACTGGCTATCTTTATCATTTCGAAATACTAGGGTGTGATTTAAGGATATTAAGCTGGGTAACTTTATCATTTCAAGATACTAGGGTGTGATTTAAGGATATTAGGCTGGGTAACTTTATCATTTCAAGATACTAGGGTGTGATTTAAGGAGATATGCTGGGTAACTTTATCATTTCATGATACTAGGGTGTGATTTAAGGGGATATGCTGGCTATCTGTATCATTTCAAGATACTAGGGTGTGATTTAAGAGGATATACTGGCTATCTTTATAATTTCAAGATACTAGGGTGTGATTTAAGGGGATATGCTGGCTATCTTTATCATTTCAAGATACTAGGGTGTGATTTAAGGGTATATGCTGGCTATCTTTATCATTTCGAGATACTAGGGTGTGATTTAAGGGTATATGCTGGCTATCTTTATCATTTCGAGATACTAGGGTGTGATTTAAGGGGATATGCTGGCTATCTTTATCATTTCGAGACACTAGGGTGTGATTTAAGTGGATATACTGGCTATCTTTATGATTTCAAGATACTAGGGTGTGGTTTAAGGAGATATGCTGGCTATCTTTATAATTTCATGATACTAGGGTCTGATTTAAGGGGATATGCTGGCTATCTTTATCATTTCATGATACTAGGGTTTGATTTAAGGGGATATGCTGGCTATCTTTATCATTTCGCTGTACCAATGACAAAATATGATAAGTTTTCTTAATCCAGGTGCAAATTGACTCAGTACTCTGTGACACGCATTGTATTCCTATCACATCTTATCATAATTACTACCAATACAAAATGTATTATAAATGCAGGCTAACGATCTCTACTTACCTTCTCTGTGTGATATGAATAGTAACCATTAAGTTTTCTGATTAATGGCAAAAAATACAAAATATATCAAATATGTTATTTTCTTGTATAATGTTGATAACTTACAACAAAATATTTTATTAATGTTTTTAGAGGAATTAGTTGCAGCCTTTTGCACTGAAGTTGTGTCATATATTCACTATTTCACCCCGAGGGATGAAATAGATGAGAAATTAAGTTTTTGATATGCTGGCTATATTTATCATTTCAAGATACTAGAGTGTGATTTAAGGAGATATGCTGGCTATCTTTATCATTTCGAGATACTAGAGTGTGATTTAAGGAGATATGCTGGCTATCTTTATCATTTCGAGATACTAGGGTGTGATATAAGAAGATATGCTGACTATCTTTATCATTTCAAGAGACTAGGGTGTGATTTAAGGAGATATGCTGGCTATCTTTATCATTTCAAGAGACAAGGGTGTGAGTTAAGGGGTTATACTGGCTATCTTTATCATTTCAAGAGACTAGGGTGTGATTTAAGGAGATATGCGGGCTATTTTTATCATTTCAATATACTAGGGTGTGATTTAAGGAGATATGCTGGCTATCTTTATCATTTCGAGATACTAGGGTGTAATTTAAGGAGATATGCTGGCTATCTTTAACATTTCGAGATACTAGGGTGTGATTTCAGGGGATATGCTGGCTATCTTTATCATTACAAGATACTATGTTGTGATTTAAGGGGATATACTGGATATCTTTATCATTTCAGGATATTAGGGTATGATTTAAGGTGATATACTGGCTATCTTTACGATTTCAAGATACTAGGGTGTAATTTAAGGGGATATGCTGGCTACATTTATCATTTCAAGGTACTAGGGTCTGATTAAAGGGGATATGCTGGTTATCTTTATCATTTCAATATACTAGGGTGTGATATAGTAAGATATGCTGGTTATATTTATCATTTCGAGATACTAGGGTGTGATTTAAGGAGATATGCAGGATATTTTTATCATTTCAAGATACAAGGGTCGGATTTAAGGTGATATGCTGGCTATCTTTCTCATTTCAAGATACTAGGGTGTGATTTAAGGATATATGCTGGCTATTTTTATCATTTCGAGATACTAGGGTGTGTTTTAAGGAGTTATGCTGGCTATCTTTATCATTTCAAGATACTAGGGTGTGATTTAAGGGTATATGCTGGCTACATTTATCATTTCAAGGTACTAGGGTTTGATTAAAGTGGATATGCTGGCTATCTTTATCATTTCAAGATACTAGGGTGTGATTTAAGGAGATATGTTGGTTATCTTTATCATTTCAAGATACTAGGGTGTGATTTAAGGGGATATGCACGCTATCTTTATCATTTCAAGATACTAAGTTGTGATTTAAGGGAATATGCTGGCTATCTTTATCATTTCGAGATACTAGGGTGTGATTTAAGGAGATATGCTGGCTATCTTTATCATTTCGAGATACTAGGGTGTGATTTAAGGAGATATGCTGGCTATCTTTATCATTTCAATATACTAGTGTGTGATTTAAGGAGATATGCTGGCTATCTATATAATTTTGAGATATTAGAGTGTGATTTAAGGAGATATGCTGGCTATCTTTATAATTTCGAGATACTAGGGTGTGATTTAAGGAGATATGCTGGCTATCTTTATCATTTCAAGACACTAGGGTGTGATTTAAGGGGATATACTGCCTATCTTTATCATTTCAAGATACTAGCGTGTGGTTTAACGGGATATGCTGGCTATCTTTATAATTTTGAGATATTAGAGTGTGATTTAAGGAGATATGCTGGCTATCTTTATCATTTCAAGGTACTAGGGTGTGATTTAAGGAGATATGCTGGCTATCTTTAACATTTTGAGATACTAGGGGGTGATTTAAGGGGATATGCTGGCTATCTTTATCATTTCAAGATACTAAGTTGTGATTTAAGGGGATATGCTGGCTATCTTTATGATTTCGAAATAGTAGGGTGTGTTTTAAGGAGATATGCTGGCTATCTTTATCATTTCAAGATACTAGGGTGTGATTTAAGGGGATATGCTCGGTACATTTATCATTTCAAGATACTAGGGTGTGATTTAAGGAGATATGCTGGCTATCTTTATCATTTCAAGATACTAGAGTGTGATATAAGAAGATATGCTGGCTATCTTTATCATTTCAAGATACTAGGTTGTGATTTAAGGGGGTATGGTGGCTATCTTTATCATTTCGAGATACTAGGGAGTGATTTCAGGAGATATGCTGGCTAGCTTTATGATTTCAAGATATTCGGGAGTGGTTTAAGAAGATATGCTGGCTATCTTTATCATTTCAAGATACTAGGGTGTGATTTAAGGAGATATGCTGGCTATCTTTATCATTTCAAGGTACTAGGGTGTGATTTAAGGAGATATGCTGGCTATCTTTATCATTTCGATATACTAGAGTGTGACTTAAGGAGATATGCTGGCTATCTTTATCATTTCAAGATACTAGGGTGTGATTTAAGGGGATATGCTGGCTATCATTATGATTTCAACATACTAGGTTGTGATTTAAGGGGATATGTTGGCTACATTTATCATTTCAAGGTACTAGGGTTTGATTAAAGTGGATATGCTGGCTATCTTTATCAGTTCAATATACTAGGGTGTGATATAAAAACATATGCTGCTTATCTTTATCATTTCAAGATACTAGTGTGTAATTTAATGAGATACTAAGTTGTGATTTAAGGGGATATGCTGGCTATCTTTATCATTTCGAAATACTCGGGTGTGTTTTAAGGAGATATGCTGGCTATCTTTATCATTTCAAGATACTAGGGTGTGATTTAAGGATATATGCTGGCTATATTTATCATTTCAATATACTAGGGTGTGATTTAATGAGATATGCTGGCTATCTTTATCATTTCAAGATACTAGGGTGTGATTTAAGGAGATATGCTGGCTATCTTTCTCATTTCGATATACTCGGGTGTGTTTTAAGGAGATATGCTGGCTATCTTTATCATTTCAAGATACTAGGGTGTGATTTAAGGAGATATGCTGGCTATTTTTATCATTTCAAGAGACTAGGGTGTGATTTAAGGGGATATGCTGGCTATCTTTATCATTTCAAGAGACAAGGGTGTGAGTTAAGGAGATATGCGGGCTATTTTTATCATTTCAATATACTAGGGTGTGATTTAAGGAGATATGCTGGCTGTCTTTATCATTTCAAGAGACTAGGGTGTGATTTAAGGAGATATGCGGGCTATTTTTATCATTTCAATATACTAGGGTGTGATTTAAGGAGATATGCTGGCTATCTTTATCATTTCGAGATACTAGGGTGTAATTTAAGGAGATATGCTGGCTATCTTTAACATTTCGAGATACTAGGGTGTGATTTCAGGGGATATGCTGGCTATCTTTATCATTACAAGATACTATGTTGTGATTTAAGGGGATATACTGGATATCTTTATCATTTCAGGATATTAGGGTATGATTTAAGGTGATATACTGGCTATCTTTACGATTTCAAGATACTAGGGTGTAATTTAAGGGGATATGCTGGCTACATTTATCATTTCAAGGTACTAGGGTCTGATTAAAGGGGATATGCTGGTTATCTTTATCATTTCAATATACTAGGGTGTGATATAGTAAGATATGCTGGCTATCTTTCTCATTTCAAGATACTAGGGTGTGATTTAAGGATATATGCTGGCTATTTTTATCATTTCGAGATACTAGGGTGTGTTTTAAGGAGATATGCTGGCTATCTTTATCATTTCAAGATACTAGGTTGTGATTTAAGGGGATATGATGGCTATCTTTATCATTTCAAGATACTAGGGTGTGATTTAAGGAGATATGTTGGTTATCTTTATCATTTCAAGATACTAGGGTGTGATTTAAGGGGATATGCACGCTATCTTTATCATTTCAAGATACTAGGGTGTGATTTAAGGAGATATGCTGGCTATCTTTATCATTTCAAGATACTAGGGTGTGATTTAAGGGGATATGCTGGCTATCTTTATCATTTCAATATACTAGTGTGTGATTTAAGGAGATATGCTGGCTATCTTTATCATTTCAAGACACTAGGGTGTGATTTAAGGGGATATACTGCCTATCTTTATCATTTCAAGATACTAGCGTGTGGTTTAACGGGATATGCTGGCTATCTTTATAATTTTGAGATATTAGAGTGTGATTTAAGGAGATATGCTGGCTATCTTTATCATTTCAAGGTACTAGGGTGTGATTTAAGGGGATATGTTGGCTACATTTATCATTTCAAGGTACTACGGTTTGATTAAAGAGGATATGCTGGTTATCTTTATCATTTAAATATACTAGGGTGTGATATAAGGGGATATGCTGGCTATCTTTATCATTTCGAGATACTACGGTGTAATTTAAGGAGATATACTGGCTATCTTTAACATTTTGAGACACTAGGGGGTGATTTAAGGCGATATGCTGGCTATCTTTATCATTTCAAGATACTAGGGTGTGATTTAAGGGGATATGCTCGCTACATTTATCATTTCAAGATACTAGGGTGTGATTTAAGGAGATATGCTGGCTATCTTTATCATTTCAAGATACTAGAGTGTGATATAAGAAGATATGTTGGCTATCTTTATCATTTCGAGATACTAGGGAGTGATTTCAGGAGATATGCTGGCTAGCTTTATGATTTCAAGATATTCGGGAGTGGTTTAAGAAGATATGCTGGCTATCTTTATCATTTCAAGATACTAGGGTGTGATTTAAGGAGATATGCTGGCTATCTTTATCATTTCAAGATACTAGGGTGTGATTTAAGGGGATATGCTGGCTATCATTATGATTTCAACATACTAGGTTGTGATTTAAGGGGATATGTTGGCTACATTTATCATTTCAAGGTACTAGGTTTGATTAAAGTGGATATGCTGGCTATCTTTATCAGTTCAATATACTAGGGTGTGATATAAAAACATATGCTGCTTATCTTTATCATTTCAAGATACTAGTGTGTAATTTAATGAGATACGCTGGCTATCTTTAACATTTCGAGAAAACTAGGGTGTGATTTAAGGTGATATGCTGGCTATCTTTATCATTTCGAAATACTAGGGTGTGATTTAAGGAGATATGTTGGGTATCTTTCTCATTTAAGATACTATGGTGTGATTTAAGGAGATATGTTGGCTATCTTTCTCATTTAAGATACTATGGTGTGATTTAAGGAGATATGCTGGCTATCTTTATCATTTCAAGATACTAGGGTGTGATTTAAGGATATATGCTGGCTATATTTATCATTTCAAGATACTAGGGTGTGATTTAAGGGGATATGCTGGCTATATTTATCATTTCAAGATACTAAGTTGTGATTTAAGGGGATATGCTGGCTATATTTATCATTTCAATATACTAGGGTGTGATTTAAGGGGAAATGCTGGCTATCTTTATCATTTCAAGGTACTAGGGTGTGATTTAAGGATATATGCTGGCTATATTTATCATTTCAATATACTAGGGTGTGTTTTAAGGAGATATGCTGGCTATCTTTATCATTTCAAGATACTAGGGTGTGATTTAAGGAGATATGCTGGCTATCTTTCTCATTTCGATATACTCGGGTGTGTTTTAAGGAGATATGCTGGCTATCTTTATCCTTTCGAGATACTAGGGTGTGATTTAAGGAGATATGCTGGCTATCTTTATCCTTTCGAGATACTAGGGTGTGATTTAAGGAGGTATGCTGGCTATTTTTATCATTTCGAGATACTAGGGTGTGTTTTAAAGAGATATGCTGGCTATCTTTATCATTTCAAGATACTAGGGTGTGATTTAAGGGGATATGCTGGCTATCTTTAACATTTCTAGATACTAGGGTGTGAATTAAGGAGATATGCTGGCTATCTTTATCATTTCAATATACTAGAGCGTGATTTAACGGGATATGCTGGCAATCTTTATCATTTCGAGATACTAGGGTGTGATTTAAGGGTATATGCTGGCTACATTTATCATTTCAAGATACTAGGGTGTGATTTAAGGAGATATGCGGGCTATTTTTATCATTTCAAGTTACTAGCGCGTGATTTAAGGGGATATGCAGGCTATCTTTATCATTTCAAGATACTAGAGTGTGATTTAAGGAGATATGCTGGCCATGTTTATCATTTCAAGATACTAGGGTGTGGTTTAAGTAGATATTCTGGCTATCTTTATCATTACAAGATACTAAGTTGTGATTTAAGGGGATATGCTGGCTATCTTTATCATTTCGAGATACTAGGGTGTGATTTAAGGGGATATACTGCCTATCTTTATGATTTCAAGATACTAGGGTGTGATTTAACGGGATATGGTGGCTACATTTATCATTTCAAGGTACTAGGGTGTAATTTAAGGAGATATGCTGGCTATCTTTATCATTTCAAGATACTAAGTTGTGATTTTTGGGGATATGCTGGCTATCTTTATCATTTCGAAATACTAGGGTGTGATTTAATGAGATATGTTGGCTATCTTTATCATTTCAATATACTAGGGTGTGATTTAAGGGGATATGCTGGCAATCTTTATCATTTCAAGATACTAGGGTGTGATTTAAGGGGATATGCTGGCTATCTTTAACATTTCAAGATACTAGGGTGTGATTTATGGAGATATGCTGGCTATCTTTATCATTTCAATATACTACGGTGTGATTTAAGGGGATATGTTGGCTATCTTTATAATTTTGAGATACTAGATTGTGATTTAAGGAGATATGCTGGCTATCTTTATCATTTCAAGGTACTAGGGTGTGATTTAAGGGGATATGTTGGCTATCTTTATCATTTCGAAATACTAGGGTGTGATTTAAGGGCGTTTGCTGGCTATCTTTATCATTTCGATATACTAGGGTGTGATTTAAGGGGATATGCTGGCTACATTTATCATTTCAAGATACTAGGGTGTGATTTAAGGAGATATGCTCGCTATCATTATCATTTCAAAGTACTAGGTTGTGATTTAAGGGGATATGCTGGCTACCTTTATCATTTCAAGGTACTAGGGTGTGATATAAGAAGATATGCTGCTTATCTTTATCATTTCGATATACTAGGGTGTAATTTAAGGAGATACGCTGGCTATCTTTAACATTTCGAGATACTAGGGTGTGATTTAAGGAGATATGCTGGCTATCTTTAGCATTTCAAGATACAAGGGTGTGATTTAAGGGGATATGCTGGCTATCTTTATCATTTCAAGATACAAGGGTGTGATTTAAGGGGATATGCTGGTTATCTTTATCATTTCAAGATACGAGAGTGTCATTTAAGGGGATATGCTGGCTATCTTTATCATTTCGAGATACTAGGGTGTGATTTAAGGAGATATGCTGCCTATCTTTATCATTTCGAGATACTAGGGTGTTATTTAAGGAGATATGCTGGCTATCTTTATCATTTAAATATACTAGTGTGTGATTTAAGGAGATATGCTGGCTATCTTTATCATTTCGAGATACTAGGGTGTGATTTAAGGAGATATGCTGGCTATGTTTATCATTTCAATATACTAGTGTGTGATTTAAGGAGATATGCTGGCTATCTTTATAATTTTGAGATACTAGAGTGTGATTTAAGGAGATATGCTGCTTATCTTTATCATTTCGAGATACTAGGGTGTAATTTAAGGAGATATGTTGGCTATCTTTATCGTTTCAAGATACTATGGTGTGATTTAAGGAGATATACTGGCAATCTTTATGATTTCAAGATACTAGGGTGTGATTTAAGGGGATATACTGCCTATCTTTATCATTTCAAGATACTAAGTTGTGATTTAAGGGGATATGCTGGCTATATTTATCATTTCGAAATACTAGGGTGTGATTTAATGAGATATGTTGGCTATCTTTATCATTTCAAGATACGATGGTGTGATTTCAGGAGAATTGCTGGGTGTTTTTATCATTTCAAGATACTCGGGTGTGTTTTAAGGAGATATGCTGGCTATCTTTATCATTTCAATATACTAGGGTGTGATTGAAGGGGATATGCTGGCTATCTTTATCATTTCAAGATACTAGGGTGTGTTTTAAGGAGATATGCTGGCTATCTTTATCATTTCAAGATACTAGGGTGTGTTTTAAGGAGATATGCTGGCTATCTTTATCATTCCAAGATACTAGGGTGTGATTTAAGGGGATATGCTGGCTATCTTTATCATTTTGAGATACTAGGGTGTGATTGAAGGGGATATGCTGGCTATCTTTAACATTTCAAGATACTAGGGTGTGATTTAAGGAGATATGCTGGCTATCTTTATCATTTCAAGATAGTAAGTTGTGATTTAAGGGGATATATTGGCTATCTTTATGATATCACGATACTAGGGTGTGATTTAAGGAGATATGCTGGCTATCTTTATCATTTCAAGATACTAGGGTGTGGTTTAAGTAGATATGCTGGCTATCTTTATCATTTCAAGATACTAGGTTGTGATTTAAGGAGATATGCTGGCTATCTTTATCATTTCAAGGTACTAGGGTGTGATTTAAGGGGATATGTTGGCTACATTTATCATTTCAAGGTACTAGGGTTTGATTAAAGGGGATATGCTGGTTATCTTTATCATTTCAATATACTAGGGTGTGATATAAGAAGATATGCTGCTTATCTTTATTATTTCGAGATACTAGGGTGTAATTTAAGGAGATATGCTGGCTATCTTTAACATTTCGAGATACTAGGGTGTGATTTAAGGGGATATGCTGGCTATCTTTATCATTACAAGATACTAGGGTGTGATTAAAGGAGAATTGCTGGGTATTTTTATCATTTCGAGATACTAGGGTGTGATTTAAGGAGATATGTTGGCTATCTTTCTCATTTAAGATACTAGGGTGTGATTTAAGGAGATATGCAGGATATTTTTATCATTGCAAGATACTAGGGTTTGATTTAAGGAGATATGCAGTCTATCTTTATCATTTCGATATACTAGGGTGTGATTTAAGGAGATATGCTGGCTATCTTTATCATTTCAACATACTAGGGTGTGATATAAGAAGATATGCTGGCTATCTTTATCATTTCGAGATACGAGGGTGTGATTAAAGGGGATATGCTGGCTATCTTTATCATTTCAATATACTAGGGTGTGATTCAAGGGGATATGCTGGCTATCTTTATCATTTCAACATACTAGGGTGTGATATAAGAAGATATGCTGGCTATCTTTATCATTTCAAGATACTAGGGTGTGATTTAAGGGGATATGCTGGCTATCTTTATCATTTCGAGATACTAGCGTGTGATTTAAGGAGATATGCTGGTTATCTTTATCATTTCAAGACACTAGTGTGTCATTTAAGGGGATATGCTGGCTATTTTTATCATTTCAGGATACTAGGGTGTGATTTAAGGAGATATGCTGGCTATCTTTATCATTTCAAGATACTAGAGCGTGATTTAAGGGGATATGCTGGCTATCCTTAACATTTCAAGATACTAAGTTGTGATTTAAGGAGATATGTTGGCTATTTTTACCATTTCAAGATAGTAGGGTGTGATTAAAGGTGATATGCTGGCTATCTTCATCATTTCGAGATACTAGGGTGTGATTTAAGGGGATATGCTGGCTATCTTCATCATTTCGAGATACTAGGGTGTGATTTAAGGAGATATGCTGGCTATCTTTATCATTTCAAGATACTAGGGTGTGATTGAAGGGGAAATGCTGGTTATCTTTATCATCTCAAGATACTAGGGTGTGATTAAAGGTGATATACTGGCTATCTTTATCATTTCAAGATACTAGGGTGTGATATAAGGTGTTAGGCTGGCTATTTTTATCATTTCAAGATACTAGGGTGTGATTTAAGGGTATATGCTGACTATCTTTATAATTTTGAGATACTAGTTTGTGATTTAAGGGGATATGCTGGATATTTTTATCATTTCAAGATACTCGGGTGTGATTTAATGAGATATGCTGGCTATGTTTCTCATTTCAACATACTAGGGTGTGATTTAAGGAGATATGCTGGCTATCTTTATCATTTCAAGATACTAGGGTGTGATTTAAGGGGATATGATGGCTATCTTTATCATTTAAAGTTACTAGGGTGTGATTTAAGGGGATATGCTGGCTATCTTTATCATTTTAAGATACTAGGGTGTGATTTAAGGAGATATGCTGGCTATCTTTATCATTTCGAGATACTAGGGTGTGATTAAAGGGTATATGCTGGCCACATTTATCATTTCAAGGTACTAGGGTTTGATTAAAGCGGATATGCTGGCTATCTTTATCATTTCAAGATACTAGTGTGTGACTAAAGGGGATATGCTGGCTATCTTTATCATTTCAAGATACTAGGGTGTGATTTAAGGGGATATGCTGGCTATCTTTATCATTTCGAGATACAAGGGTGTGATTTAAGAGATATGCTGCCTATTTTTATCATTTCGAGATACTAGGGTGTGATTAAAGGGGTAATGCTGGCTATCTTTTTCATTTCAATATACTAGGGTGTGATTTAAGGAGATATGCTGGCTATCTTTTTCATTTCAAGATACTCGGGTGTGATTTAAGGGGTTATGCTGGCTATCTTTATCATTTCAAGATACTAGGGTGTGATTTAAGGAGATATGTTGGCTATTTTTATCATTTCAAGATACTATGGTGTGATTTAAGGAGATATACTGCATATTTTTATCATTTCGAGATACTAGGGTGTGATTTAAGGAGATATTGTTGGCAATCTTTACCATTTCAAGATATTAGGGTGTGATTTAAGGGGTTATGCTGGCTATCTTTATCCTTTCAAGATACTAGGGTGTCATTTAAGGGGATATGCTGGCTATCTTTATCATTTCAAGATACTAGGGTGTGATTTAAGGGGATATGCTGGCTATCTTTATCATTTCGAGATACAAGGGTGTGATTTAAGAGATATGCTGCCTATTTTTATCATTTCGAGATACTAGGGTGTGATTAAAGGAGATATGCTGGCTATCCTTATCATTTCAAGATACTAAGTTGTGATTTAAGGGGATATGCTGGCTATCTTTATCATTTCAAGATACTAGGGTGTGATTTAAGGGGATATGCTGGCTATCCTTATCATTTCAAGATACTAAGTTGTGATTTAAGGGGATATGCTGGCTATCTTTATCATTTCAAGATACTAAGTTGTGATTTAAGGGGATATGCTGGCTATCTTTATCATTTCAAGATACTAGAGCGTGATTTAAGGGGATATGCTGGCTATCCTTATCATTTCAAGATACTAAGTTGTGATTTAAGGGGATATGCTGGCTATCTTTATCATTTCAAGATACTAGGGTGTGATTAAAGGTAGAATTGCTGGGTATTTTTATCATTTCGAGATACTAGGGTGTAATTTAAGGGCATATGCTGGCTATCCTTATCATTTCGAGATACTAGGGTGTGATTTATGGGGATATGCTGGCTATCTTTATCATTTCAAGATACAAGGGTGTTATTTAAGGGGTTATGCTGGCTATCCTTATCATTTCAAGATACTAGGGTGTGATTAAAGGGGATATACTGGCTATCTTTATCATTTCAAGATACTAAGTTGTGATTTAAGGGGATATGCTGGCTATCTATATCATTTCAAGATACTAGGGTGTGATTAAAGGAGAATTGCTGGGTATTTTTATCATTTCGAGATACTAGGGTGTGATTGAAGGGGATATGCTGGCTATCTTTATCATTTCCAGATACTAGGGTTCGATTTAAGGGGATATGCTGGCTATCTTTATCATTTCAAGATACTAGGGTGTGATTTAAGGGGATATGCTGGATATCTTTATAATTTCAACATACTAGGGTGTGATTTAAGGGTATATGCTGGCTACATTTATCATTTCAAGGTACTAGTGTTTGATTAAAGTGGATATGCTGGCTATCTTTATCATTTCAAGATACTAGTGTGTGACTTAAGGGGATATACTGGCTATCTTTATCATTTCAAGATACTAGGGTGTGATTTAAGGGGATATACTGGCTATCTTTATCATTTCGAGATACTAGGGTGTGATTTAAGGAGATATGTAGGATATTTTTATCATTTCAAGATACTAGGGTGTGATTTAAGAAGATATGCTGGCTATCTTTATCATTTCAAGATACTAGGGTGTGATTTAAGAAGATATGCTGGCTATCTTTATTATTTCAAGATACTAGGGTGTGATTGAAGGGGACATGCTGGTTATCTTTATCATTTTGAGATACTAGGGTGTGATTTAAGGAGATATGCTGGCTATCTTTATCATTTTGAGATACTAGGGTGTGATTTAAGGAGATATGCTGGCTATCTTTATCATCTCAAGATACTAGGGTGTGATTAAAGGTGATATGCTGGTTATCTTTATCATTTCAAGATACTAGGGTATGATTTTAGGGGATATGCTGGCTATCTTTATCATTTCAAAATACTAGGGTGTGATTTAAGGGGATATGCTGGCTATCGTTATCATTTCGAGATACTAGGGTGTGATTTAAGGAGATATGTATGATATTTTTAACATTTCAAGATACCAGGGTGTGATTTAAGGAGATATGCTGGCTATCTTTATCATTTCAAGATACTAGGGTGTGATTTAAGAAGATATGCTGGCTATCTTTATTATTTCAAGATACTAGGGTGTGATTTAAAGAGATATGCTGGCTACTTTTATCATTTCAAGATACTAGGGTGTGATTTAAGGAGATATGCTGGCTATCTTTATCATTTCAAGATACTAGGGTGTTATTTAAGGGGTTATGCTGGCTATCTTTATCATTTCAAGGTACTAGGGCGTGATTTATGGGGATATGCTGGCTATCTTTATCATTTCAAGATACTAGGGTGTTATTTAAGGGGTTATGCTGGCTATCTTTATCATTTCAAGATACTAGGGTGTGATTTATGGGGATATGCTGGCTATCTTTATCATTTCGAGATACTAGGGTGGGATTTAAGGGGTTATGCTGGCTATCTTTATCATTTCAAGATACTAGTGTGTGATTTAAGGAGATATGCAGGATATTTTTATCATTTCAAGATACTAGGGTGTGATTTAAGTAGATATGCTGGCTATCTTTATCATTTCAAGATACTAGAGCATGATTTAAGGGGATATGCTGGCTATCCTTATCATTTCAATATACTAAGTTCTGATTTAAGGGGATATGCTGGCTATCTTTATCATTTCAAGACACTAGGGTGTGATTTAAGGGGATATACTGCCTATCTTTATCATTTCAAGATACTAGCGTGTGGTTTAACGGGATATGCTGGCTATCTTTATAATTTTGAGATATTAGAGTGTGATTTAAGGAGATATGCTGGCTATCTTTATCATTTCAAGGTACTAGGGTGTGATTTAAGGGGATATGTTGGCTACATTTATCATTTCAAGGTACTACGGTTTGATTAAAGAGGATATGCTGGTTATCTTTATCATTTAAATATACTAGGGTGTGATATAAGGGGATATGCTGGCTATCTTTATCATTTCGAGATACTACGGTGTAATTTAAGGAGATATACTGGCTATCTTTAACATTTTGAGACACTAGGGGGTGATTTAAGGCGATATGCTGGCTATCTTTATCATTTCAAGATACTAGGGTGTGATTTAAGGGGATATGCTCGCTACATTTATCATTTCAAGATACTAGGGTGTGATTTAAGGAGATATGCTGGCTATCTTTATCATTTCAAGATACTAGAGTGTGATATAAGAAGATATGTTGGCTATCTTTATCATTTCGAGATACTAGGGAGTGATTTCAGGAGATATGCTGGCTAGCTTTATGATTTCAAGATATTCGGGAGTGGTTTAAGAAGATATGCTGGCTATCTTTATCATTTCAAGATACTAGGGTGTGATTTAAGGAGATATGCTGGCTATCTTTATCATTTCAAGATACTAGGGTGTGATTTAAGGGGATATGCTGTCTATCATTATGATTTCAACATACTAGGTTGTGATTTAAGGGGATATGTTGGCTACATTTATCATTTCAAGGTACTAGGTTTGATTAAAGTGGATATGCTGGCTATCTTTATCAGTTCAATATACTAGGGTGTGATATAAAAACATATGCTGCTTATCTTTATCATTTCAAGATACTAGTGTGTAATTTAATGAGATACGCTGGCTATCTTTAACATTTCGAGAAAACTAGGGTGTGATTTAAGGTGATATGCTGGCTATCTTTATCATTTCGAAATACTAGGGTGTGATTTAAGGAGATATGTTGGGTATCTTTCTCATTTAAGATACTATGGTGTGATTTAAGGAGATATGTTGGCTATCTTTCTCATTTAAGATACTATGGTGTGATTTAAGGAGATATGCTGGCTATCTTTATCATTTCAAGATACTAGGGTGTGATTTAAGGATATATGCTGGCTATATTTATCATTTCAAGATACTAGGGTGTGATTTAAGGGGATATGCTGGCTATATTTATCATTTCAAGATACTAAGTTGTGATTTAAGGGGATATGCTGGCTATATTTATCATTTCAATATACTAGGGTGTGATTTAAGGGGAAATGCTGGCTATCTTTATCATTTCAAGGTACTAGGGTGTGATTTAAGGATATATGCTGGCTATATTTATCATTTCAATATACTAGGGTGTGTTTTAAGGAGATATGCTGGCTATCTTTATCATTTCAAGATACTAGGGTGTGATTTAAGGAGATATGCTGGCTATCTTTCTCATTTCGATATACTCGGGTGTGTTTTAAGGAGATATGCTGGCTATCTTTATCCTTTCGAGATACTAGGGTGTGATTTAAGGAGATATGCTGGCTATCTTTATCCTTTCGAGATACTAGGGTGTGATTTAAGGAGGTATGCTGGCTATTTTTATCATTTCGAGATACTAGGGTGTGTTTTAAAGAGATATGCTGGCTATCTTTATCATTTCAAGATACTAGGGTGTGATTTAAGGGGATATGCTGGCTATCTTTAACATTTCTAGATACTAGGGTGTGAATTAAGGAGATATGCTGGCTATCTTTATCATTTCAATATACTAGAGCGTGATTTAACGGGATATGCTGGCAATCTTTATCATTTCGAGATACTAGGGTGTGATTTAAGGGTATATGCTGGCTACATTTATCATTTCAAGATACTAGGGTGTGATTTAAGGAGATATGCGGGCTATTTTTATCATTTCAAGTTACTAGCGCGTGATTTAAGGGGATATGCAGGCTATCTTTATCATTTCAAGATACTAGAGTGTGATTTAAGGAGATATGCTGGCCATGTTTATCATTTCAAGATACTAGGGTGTGGTTTAAGTAGATATTCTGGCTATCTTTATCATTACAAGATACTAAGTTGTGATTTAAGGGGATATGCTGGCTATCTTTATCATTTCGAGATACTAGGGTGTGATTTAAGGGGATATACTGCCTATCTTTATGATTTCAAGATACTAGGGTGTGATTTAACGGGATATGGTGGCTACATTTATCATTTCAAGGTACTAGGGTGTAATTTAAGGAGATATGCTGGCTATCTTTATCATTTCAAGATACTAAGTTGTGATTTTTGGGGATATGCTGGCTATCTTTATCATTTCGAAATACTAGGGTGTGATTTAATGAGATATGTTGGCTATCTTTATCATTTCAATATACTAGGGTGTGATTTAAGGGGATATGCTGGCAATCTTTATCATTTCAAGATACTAGGGTGTGATTTAAGGGGATATGCTGGCTATCTTTAACATTTCAAGATACTAGGGTGTGATTTATGGAGATATGCTGGCTATCTTTATCATTTCAATATACTACGGTGTGATTTAAGGGGATATGTTGGCTATCTTTATAATTTTGAGATACTAGATTGTGATTTAAGGAGATATGCTGGCTATCTTTATCATTTCAAGGTACTAGGGTGTGATTTAAGGGGATATGTTGGCTATCTTTATCATTTCGAAATACTAGGGTGTGATTTAAGGGCGTTTGCTGGCTATCTTTATCATTTCGATATACTAGGGTGTGATTTAAGGGGATATGCTGGCTACATTTATCATTTCAAGATACTAGGGTGTGATTTAAGGAGATATGCTCGCTATCATTATCATTTCAAAGTACTAGGTTGTGATTTAAGGGGATATGCTGGCTACCTTTATCATTTCAAGGTACTAGGGTGTGATATAAGAAGATATGCTGCTTATCTTTATCATTTCGATATACTAGGGTGTAATTTAAGGAGATACGCTGGCTATCTTTAACATTTCGAGATACTAGGGTGTGATTTAAGGAGATATGCTGGCTATCTTTAGCATTTCAAGATACAAGGGTGTGATTTAAGGGGATATGCTGGCTATCTTTATCATTTCAAGATACAAGGGTGTGATTTAAGGGGATATGCTGGTTATCTTTATCATTTCAAGATACGAGAGTGTCATTTAAGGGGATATGCTGGCTATCTTTATCATTTCGAGATACTAGGGTGTGATTTAAGGAGATATGCTGCCTATCTTTATCATTTCGAGATACTAGGGTGTTATTTAAGGAGATATGCTGGCTATCTTTATCATTTAAATATACTAGTGTGTGATTTAAGGAGATATGCTGGCTATCTTTATCATTTCGAGATACTAGGGTGTGATTTAAGGAGATATGCTGGCTATGTTTATCATTTCAATATACTAGTGTGTGATTTAAGGAGATATGCTGGCTATCTTTATAATTTTGAGATACTAGAGTGTGATTTAAGGAGATATGCTGCTTATCTTTATCATTTCGAGATACTAGGGTGTAATTTAAGGAGATATGTTGGCTATCTTTATCGTTTCAAGATACTATGGTGTGATTTAAGGAGATATACTGGCAATCTTTATGATTTCAAGATACTAGGGTGTGATTTAAGGGGATATACTGCCTATCTTTATCATTTCAAGATACTAAGTTGTGATTTAAGGGGATATGCTGGCTATATTTATCATTTCGAAATACTAGGGTGTGATTTAATGAGATATGTTGGCTATCTTTATCATTTCAAGATACGATGGTGTGATTTCAGGAGAATTGCTGGGTGTTTTTATCATTTCAAGATACTCGGGTGTGTTTTAAGGAGATATGCTGGCTATCTTTATCATTTCAATATACTAGGGTGTGATTGAAGGGGATATGCTGGCTATCTTTATCATTTCAAGATACTAGGGTGTGTTTTAAGGAGATATGCTGGCTATCTTTATCATTTCAAGATACTAGGGTGTGTTTTAAGGAGATATGCTGGCTATCTTTATCATTCCAAGATACTAGGGTGTGATTTAAGGGGATATGCTGGCTATCTTTATCATTTTGAGATACTAGGGTGTGATTGAAGGGGATATGCTGGCTATCTTTAACATTTCAAGATACTAGGGTGTGATTTAAGGAGATATGCTGGCTATCTTTATCATTTCAAGATAGTAAGTTGTGATTTAAGGGGATATGTTGGCTATCTTTATGATATCACGATACTAGGGTGTGATTTAAGGAGATATGCTGGCTATCTTTATCATTTCAAGATACTAGGGTGTGGTTTAAGTAGATATGCTGGCTATCTTTATCATTTCAAGATACTAGGTTGTGATTTAAGGAGATATGCTGGCTATCTTTATCATTTCAAGGTACTAGGGTGTGATTTAAGGGGATATGTTGGCTACATTTATCATTTCAAGGTACTAGGGTTTGATTAAAGGGGATATGCTGGTTATCTTTATCATTTCAATATACTAGGGTGTGATATAAGAAGATATGCTGCTTATCTTTATTATTTCGAGATACTAGGGTGTAATTTAAGGAGATATGCTGGCTATCTTTAACATTTCGAGATACTAGGGTGTGATTTAAGGGGATATGCTGGCTATCTTTATCATTACAAGATACTAGGGTGTGATTAAAGGAGAATTGCTGGGTATTTTTATCATTTCGAGATACTAGGGTGTGATTTAAGGAGATATGTTGGCTATCTTTCTCATTTAAGATACTAGGGTGTGATTTAAGGAGATATGCAGGATATTTTTATCATTGCAAGATACTAGGGTTTGATTTAAGGAGATATGCAGTCTATCTTTATCATTTCGATATACTAGGGTGTGATTTAAGGAGATATGCTGGCTATCTTTATCATTTCAACATACTAGGGTGTGATATAAGAAGATATGCTGGCTATCTTTATCATTTCGAGATACGAGGGTGTGATTAAAGGGGATATGCTGGCTATCTTTATCATTTCAATATACTAGGGTGTGATTCAAGGGGATATGCTGGCTATCTTTATCATTTCAACATACTAGGGTGTGATATAAGAAGATATGCTGGCTATCTTTATCATTTCAAGATACTAGGGTGTGATTTAAGGGGATATGCTGGCTATCTTTATCATTTCGAGATACTAGCGTGTGATTTAAGGAGATATGCTGGTTATCTTTATCATTTCAAGACACTAGTGTGTCATTTAAGGGGATATGCTGGCTATTTTTATCATTTCAGGATACTAGGGTGTGATTTAAGGAGATATGCTGGCTATCTTTATCATTTCAAGATACTAGAGCGTGATTTAAGGGGATATGCTGGCTATCCTTAACATTTCAAGATACTAAGTTGTGATTTAAGGAGATATGTTGGCTATTTTTACCATTTCAAGATAGTAGGGTGTGATTAAAGGTGATATGCTGGCTATCTTCATCATTTCGAGATACTAGGGTGTGATTTAAGGGGATATGCTGGCTATCTTCATCATTTCGAGATACTAGGGTGTGATTTAAGGAGATATGCTGGCTATCTTTATCATTTCAAGATACTAGGGTGTGATTGAAGGGGAAATGCTGGTTATCTTTATCATCTCAAGATACTAGGGTGTGATTAAAGGTGATATACTGGCTATCTTTATCATTTCAAGATACTAGGGTGTGATATAAGGTGTTAGGCTGGCTATTTTTATCATTTCAAGATACTAGGGTGTGATTTAAGGGTATATGCTGACTATCTTTATAATTTTGAGATACTAGTTTGTGATTTAAGGGGATATGCTGGATATTTTTATCATTTCAAGATACTCGGGTGTGATTTAATGAGATATGCTGGCTATGTTTCTCATTTCAACATACTAGGGTGTGATTTAAGGAGATATGCTGGCTATCTTTATCATTTCAAGATACTAGGGTGTGATTTAAGGGGATATGCTGGCTATCTTTATCATTTCAAGTTACTAGGGTGTGATTTAAGGGGATATGCTGGCTATCTTTATCATTTTAAGATACTAGGGTGTGATTTAAGGAGATATGCTGGCTATCTTTATCATTTCGAGATACTAGGGTGTGATTAAAGGGTATATGCTGGCCACATTTATCATTTCAAGGTACTAGGGTTTGATTAAAGCGGATATGCTGGCTATCTTTATCATTTCAAGATACTAGTGTGTGACTAAAGGGGATATGCTGGCTATCTTTATCATTTCAAGATACTAGGGTGTGATTTAAGGGGATATGCTGGCTATCTTTATCATTTCGAGATACAAGGGTGTGATTTAAGAGATATGCTGCCTATTTTTATCATTTCGAGATACTAGGGTGTGATTAAAGGGGTTATGCTGGCTATCTTTTTCATTTCAATATACTAGGGTGTGATTTAAGGAGATATGCTGGCTATCTTTTTCATTTCAAGATACTCGGGTGTGATTTAAGGGGTTATGCTGGCTATCTTTATCATTTCAAGATACTAGGGTGTGATTTAAGGAGATATGTTGGCTATTTTTATCATTTCAAGATACTATGGTGTGATTTAAGGAGATATACTGCATATTTTTATCATTTCGAGATACTAGGGTGTGATTTAAGGAGATATTGTTGGCAATCTTTACCATTTCAAGATATTAGGTTGTGATTTAAGGGGTTATGCTGGCTATCTTTATCCTTTCAAGATACTAGGGTGTCATTTAAGGGGATATGCTGGCTATCTTTATCATTTCAAGATACTAGGGTGTGATTTAAGGGGATATGCTGGCTATCTTTATCATTTCGAGATACAAGGGTGTGATTTAAGAGATATGCTGCCTATTTTTATCATTTCGAGATACTAGGGTGTGATTAAAGGAGATATGCTGGCTATCCTTATCATTTCAAGATACTAAGTTGTGATTTAAGGGGATATGCTGGCTATCTTTATCATTTCAAGATACTAGGGTGTGATTTAAGGGGATATGCTGGCTATCCTTATCATTTCAAGATACTAAGTTGTGATTTAAGGGGATATGCTGGCTATCTTTATCATTTCAAGATACTAAGTTGTGATTTAAGGGGATATGCTGGCTATCTTTATCATTTCAAGATACTAGAGCGTGATTTAAGGGGATATGCTGGCTATCCTTATCATTTCAAGATACTAAGTTGTGATTTAAGGGGATATGCTGGCTATCTTTATCATTTCAAGATACTAGGGTGTGATTAAAGGTAGAATTGCTGGGTATTTTTATCATTTCGAGATACTAGGGTGTAATTTAAGGGCATATGCTGGCTATCCTTATCATTTCGAGATACTAGGGTGTGATTTATGGGGATATGCTGGCTATCTTTATCATTTCAAGATACAAGGGTGTTATTTAAGGGGTTATGCTGGCTATCCTTATCATTTCAAGATACTAGGGTGTGATTAAAGGGGATATACTGGCTATCTTTATCATTTCAAGATACTAAGTTGTGATTTAAGGGGATATGCTGGCTATCTATATCATTTCAAGATACTAGGGTGTGATTAAAGGAGAATTGCTGGGTATTTTTATCATTTCGAGATACTAGGGTGTGATTGAAGGGGATATGCTGGCTATCTTTATCATTTCCAGATACTAGGGTTCGATTTAAGGGGATATGCTGGCTATCTTTATCATTTCAAGATACTAGGGTGTGATTTAAGGGGATATGCTGGATATCTTTATAATTTCAACATACTAGGGTGTGATTTAAGGGTATATGCTGGCTACATTTATCATTTCAAGGTACTAGTGTTTGATTAAAGTGGATATGCTGGCTATCTTTATCATTTCAAGATACTAGTGTGTGACTTAAGGGGATATACTGGCTATCTTTATCATTTCAAGATACTAGGGTGTGATTTAAGGGGATATACTGGCTATCTTTATCATTTCGAGATACTAGGGTGTGATTTAAGGAGATATGTAGGATATTTTTATCATTTCAAGATACTAGGGTGTGATTTAAGAAGATATGCTGGCTATCTTTATCATTTCAAGATACTAGGGTGTGATTTAAGAAGATATGCTGGCTATCTTTATTATTTCAAGATACTAGGGTGTGATTGAAGGGGACATGCTGGTTATCTTTATCATTTTGAGATACTAGGGTGTGATTTAAGGAGATATGCTGGCTATCTTTATCATTTTGAGATACTAGGGTGTGATTTAAGGAGATATGCTGGCTATCTTTATCATCTCAAGATACTAGGGTGTGATTAAAGGTGATATGCTGGTTATCTTTATCATTTCAAGATACTAGGGTATGATTTTAGGGGATATGCTGGCTATCTTTATCATTTCAAAATACTAGGGTGTGATTTAAGGGGATATGCTGGCTATCGTTATCATTTCGAGATACTAGGGTGTGATTTAAGGAGATATGTATGATATTTTTAACATTTCAAGATACCAGGGTGTGATTTAAGGAGATATGCTGGCTATCTTTATCATTTCAAGATACTAGGGTGTGATTTAAGAAGATATGCTGGCTATCTTTATTATTTCAAGATACTAGGGTGTGATTTAAAGAGATATGCTGGCTACTTTTATCATTTCAAGATACTAGGGTGTGATTTAAGGAGATATGCTGGCTATCTTTATCATTTCAAGATACTAGGGTGTTATTTAAGGGGTTATGCTGGCTATCTTTATCATTTCAAGGTACTAGGGCGTGATTTATGGGGATATGCTGGCTATCTTTATCATTTCAAGATACTAGGGTGTTATTTAAGGGGTTATGCTGGCTATCTTTATCATTTCAAGATACTAGGGTGTGATTTATGGGGATATGCTGGCTATCTTTATCATTTCGAGATACTAGGGTGGGATTTAAGGGGTTATGCTGGCTATCTTTATCATTTCAAGATACTAGTGTGTGATTTAAGGAGATATGCAGGATATTTTGATCATTTCAAGATACTAGGGTGTGATTTAAGTAGATATGCTGGCTATCTTTATCATTTCAAGATACTAGAGCATGATTTAAGGGGATATGCTGGCTATCCTTATCATTTCAATATACTAAGTTCTGATTTAAGGGGATATGCTGGCTATCTTTATCATTTCAAGATACTAGGGTGTGATTAAAGGAGAATTGCTGGGTATTTTTATCATTTCGAGATACTAGGGTGTGATTTAAGGGGATATGCTGGCTATCTTTATCATTTCAAGATACTAGGGTGTGATTTAAGGGGATATGCTCGCTATTTTTATCATTTCGAGATACTAGGGTGTGATTTAAGGAGATATGCTGGCTATCGTTATCATTTCGAGATACTAGGGTGTGATTTAAGGAGATATGTAGGATATTTTTATCATTTCAAGATACTAGGGTGTGATTTAAGGGGATATGCTGGCTATCTTTATCATTTCAAGATACTATGGTGTGATTTAAGAAGATATGCTGGCTACCTTTTTCATTTCAAGATACTAGGGTGTGATTTAATTAGATATGCTGGCTATCTTTATCATTTCAAGATACTAGGGTGTGATTAAAGTTATATGCTGGCTATCTTTATCATTTCAAGATACTAGGGTGTTATTTAAGGGGTTATGCTGGCTATTTTTATCATTTCAAGATACTAGAGTGTGATTTAAGGGGATATGCTGATTATCTTTATGATTTCGAGATACTAGGGTGTGATTTAAGGAAATATGTTGACTATCTTTATCATTTCAAGATACTAGGGTGTGATTTAAGGAGAATTGCTGGGTATCTTTATCATTTTGAGATACTAGGGTGTGATTTAAGGGGTTATGCTGGCTATCTTTATCATTTCAAGATACTAGGGTGTGATTGAAGGGGATATGCAGGATATTTTTATCATTTCAAGATACTAGGGTGTGATTTAAGTAGATATGCTGGCTATCTTTCTAATTTCAAGATACTAGGGTGTGATTGAAGGGGATATGCTGGTTATCTTTATCATTTCAAGATACTAGGGTGTGATTTAAGGTGTTATACTGGATATCTTTATCATTTCAAGATACTAGCGTGCGATTTAAGGAGATATGCTGGCTATCTTTATCATTTCAAGATACTAGAGCGTGATTTAAGGGGATATGCTGGCTATCCTTATCATTTCAAGATACTAATTTGTGATTTAAGGGGATATGCTGGCTATCTATATCATTTCAAGATACTAGGGTGTGATTAAAGGAGAATTGCTGGGTATTTTTATCATTTCGAGATACTAGGGTGTGATTTAAGGGGATATGCTGGCTATCTTTATCATTTCAAGATACTAGGGTGTGATTTAAGGGGAAATGCTCGCTATTTTTATCATTTCGAGATACTAGGGTGTGATTTAAGGAGATATGCTGGCTATCCTTACATTTCGAGAAACTAGGGTGTGTTTTAAGGAGATATGCTGGCTATCTTTATTATTTCGATATACTAGGGTGTGATTTAAGGAGATATGCTGGCTATCTTTATCATTTCGAGATACTAGGGTGTGATTTAAGGAGATATGCTGGCTATCTTTATCATTTCAAGATACTAGGGTGTGATTTAAGGAGATATGCTGGCTATCTTTATCATTTCAAGATACTAGGGTGTGATTTAAGTAGTTATGCTAGCTATCTTTTTCATTTCAAGATACTAGGGCGTGATTTATGGGGATATGCTGGCTATCTTTATCATTTCAAGATACTAGGGTGTTATTTAAGGGGTTATGCTGGCTATCTTTATCATTTCAAGATACTAGGGTGTGATTTATGGGGATATGCTGGCTATCTTTATCATTTCGAGATACTAGGGTGGGATTTAAGGGGTTATGCTGGCTATCTTTATCATTTCAAGATACTAGTGTGTGATTTAAGGAGATATGCAGGATATTTTTATCATTTCAAGATACTAGGGTGTGATTTAAGTAGATATGCTGGCTATCTTTATCATTTCAAGATACTAGAGCATGATTTAAGGGGATATGCTGGCTATCCTTATCATTTCAAGATACTAAGTTGTGATTTAAGGGGATATGCTGGCTATCTATATCATTTCAAGATACTAGGGTGTGATTAAAGGAGAATTGCTGGGTATTTTAATCATTTCGAGATACTAGGGTGTGATTTAAGGGGATATGCTGGCTATCTTTATCATTTCAAGATACTAGGGTGTGATTTAAGGGGATATGCTCGCTATTTTTATCATTTCGAGATACTAGGGTGTGATTTAAGGAGATATGCTGGCTATCCTTACATTTCGAGAAACTAGGGTGTGTTTTAAGGAGATATGCTGGCTATCTTTATTATTTCAATATACTAGGGTGTGATTTAAGGGTATATGCTGGCTGTCTTTATCATTTCAAGATACTATGGTGTGATTTAAGAAGATATGCTGGCTATCTTTTTCATTTCAAGATACTAGGGTGTGATTGAAGGAGATATGCTGCATATTTTTATCATTTCGAGATACTAGGGTGTGATTTAAGGAGATATGCTGGCTATCGTTATCATTTCGAGATACTAGGGTGTGATTTAAGGAGATATGTAGGATATTTTTATCATTTCAAGATACTAGGGTGTGATTTAAGGACATATGCTGGCTATCTTTATCATTTCAAGATACTAGGGTGCGATTTAAGGAGATATGCTGGCTATCTTTATCATTTCGAGATACTAGGGTGTGATTTAAGGAGATATGTTGACTATCTTTATTATTTCAAGATACTAGGGTGTGATTTAAGGAGATATGCTGGCTATCTTTATCATTTCAAGATACTAGGGTGTGATTTAAGGGGATATGCTGGCTATCTTTATCATTTCAAGATACTATGGTGTGATTTAAGAAGATATGCTGACTACCTTTTTCATTTCAAGATACTAGGGTGTGATTTAATTAGATATGCTGGCTATCTTTATCATTTCAAGATACTACGGTGTGATTTAATTAGATATGCTGGCTATCTTTATCATTTCAAGATACTAGGGTGTGATTAAAGTTATATGCTGGCTATCTTTATCATTTCAAGATACTAGGGGGTTATTTAAGGGGTTATGCTGGCTATTTTTATCATTTCAAGATACTAGAGTGTGATTTAAGGGGATATGCTGACTATCTTTATGATTTCGAGATACTAGGGTGTGATTTAAGGAGATATGTTGACTATCTTTATCATTTCAAGATACTAGGGTGTGATTTAAGGAGAATTGCTGGGTATCTTTATCATTTTGAGATACTAGGGTGTGATTTAAGGGGTTA
Organism: Eledone cirrhosa; assembly: GCA_964016885.1. Lineage (NCBI taxonomy): Eukaryota > Metazoa > Mollusca > Cephalopoda > Octopoda > Eledonidae > Eledone > Eledone cirrhosa. Next base: position 97,036,884 of record OZ024745.1, read on the forward strand.
TGCTGGCTATCTTTATCATTTCAAGATACTAGGGTGTGATTGAAGGGGATATGCAGGATATTTTTATCATTTCAAGATACTAGGGTGTGATTTAAGTAGATATGCTGGCTATCTTTCTAATTTCAAGATACTAGGGTGTGATTGAAGGGGATATGCTGGTTATCTTTATCATTTCAAGATACTAGGGTGTGCTAAGGTGTTATACTGGATATCTTTATCATTTCAAGATACTAGCGTGTGATTTAAGGAGATATACTGGCTATCTTTATCATTTCAAGATACTAGAGCGTGATTTAAGGGGATATGCTGGCTATCCTTATCATTTCAAGATACTAAGTTGTGATTTAAGGGGATATGCTGGCTATCTATATCATTTCAAGATACTAGGGCATGATTAAAGGAGAATTGCTGGGTATTTTTATCATTTCGAGATACTAGGGTGTGATTTAAGGGGATATGCTGGCTATCTTTATCATTTCAAGATACTAGGGTGTGATTTAAGGGGATATGCTCGCTATTTTTATCATTTCGAGATACTAGGGTGTGATTTAAGGAGATATGCTGGCTATCCTTACATTTCGAGAAACTAGGGTGTGTTTTAAGGAGATATGCTGGCTATCTTTATTATTTCGAGATACTAGGGTGTGATTTAAGGAGATATGCTGGCTATCTTTATCATTTCGAGATACTAGGGTGTGATTTAAGGAGATATGCTGGCTATCTTTATCATTTCAAGATACTAGGGTGTGATTTAAGGAGATATGCTGGCTATCTTTATCATTTCAAGATACTAGGGTGTGATTTAAGTAGTTATGCTGGCTATCTTTTTCATTTCAAGATACTAGGGTGTGATTTAATTAGATATGCTGGCTATCTTTATCATTTCAAGATATTAGGGTGTGATTGAAGGAGATTTGCTGCATATTTTTATCATTTCGAGATACTAGGGTGTGATTTAAGAAGATATGCTGGATATCTTTATTATTTCAAGATACTTGGGTGTGATTTAAGGAGATATGCTGGCTATCTTTATCATCTCAAGATACTAGGGTATGATTTAAGGGGATATGCCGGCTATCTTTATCATTTCAAGATACTATGGTGTGATTTAAGAAGATATGCTGGCTACCTTTTTCATTTCAAGATACTAGGGTGTGATTTAATTAGATATCCTGGCTATCTTTATCATTTCAATATACTAGGGTGTGATTGAAGGAGGTATGCTGGCTATCTTTATCATTTCAAGATACTAGGGTGTGATTGAAGGAGATATGTTGGCTATCTTTACCATTTCAAAATACTAGGGTGTGATTTAAGGAGATATGCTGGCTATCTTTATCATCTCAAGATACTAGGGTGTGATTTAAGGGGTTATACTGGATATCTTTATCATTTCAAGTTACTAGGGTGTGATTGAAGGGGATATGCTGGTTATCTTTATCATTTTGAGATACTAGTGTGTGATTTAAGGAGATATGCTGGCTATCTTTATCATCTCAAGATACTAGGGTGTGATTTAAGAGGTTATGCTGGCTATCTTTATCATTTCAAGATACTAGGGTGTGATTTAAGGGGATATGCTGGCTATCTTTATCATTTTGAGATACTAGGGTGTGATTTAAGGAGATATGTAGGATATTTTTATCATTTCAATATACTAGGGTGTGATTTAAGGAGATATGCTGGCTATCTTTATCATTTCAAGATACTAGGGTGTGATTTAAGAAGATATGCTGGCTATCTTTATTATTTCAAGATACTAGGGTGTGATTGAAGGGGATATGCTGGTTATCTTTATCATTTTGAGATACTAGGGTGTGATTTAATGAGATATGCTGGCTATCTTTATCATCTCAAGATACTAGGGTGTGATTAAAGGTGATATGCTGGCTATCTTTATCATTTCAAGATACTAGGGTGTTATTTAAGGGGTTATGCTGGCTATTTTTATCATTTCAAGATACTAGGGTGTGATTTAAGGGGATATGCTGACTATCTTTACCATTTCAAGATACTAGGGTGTGATTTAAGGAGATATGCTGGCTATCTTTATGATTTCGAGATACTAGGGTGCGATTTAAGGAGATATGCTGGCTCTCTTTATCATTTCAAGATACTAGGGTGTGATTTAAGGAGATATGCTGGCTATCTTTATCATTTCAAGATACTAGGGTGTGATTTAAGTAGTTATGCTGGCTATCTTTATCATTTCAAGATACTAGGGTGTGATTGAATGGGATATGCTGGTTATCTTTATCATTTCAAGATACTAGGGTGTGATTTAAGGTGTTATACTGGCTGTCTTTATTATTTTGAGATACTAGGGTGTGATATAAGAAGATATGCTGGCTATCTTTATCATCTCAAGATACTAGGGTGTGATTAAAGGTGATATGCTGGCTATCTTTATCATTTCAAGATACTAGGGTGTGATATAAGGTGTTAGGCTGGCTATTTTTATCATTTCAAGATACTAGGGTGTGATTTAAGGGTATGTAGCGGTTGTCTCCCTTGTTTTGATTAGGATCTATAGGGAAGTAGAACCCTTTCTTCAACTTCCGGTCAGAACCCTATGAAACTAACAACTTTAAGCTCTCATTCTCTTATTGCCTTTTCGGCACCAGGTCAAGAGCCTCTCATTTGGCTCTGCCATTCATTTGGCCAACAGGCTCCTGGCCTTAGCCAGGCGTCCTCTGCCAGCCGCGTTTGCCTGGCAATCACTTGTTACATTCATGCAACCCAGTATTTCCGCTATATTGGTAACCCTGACGTGATACGAACACGCAGCCATTCATCGCTATAAGTGGTCACCCCAAAAAAAGAAAAAAATAGCACATCTGGTTTTGTGTGAGTAACATTACGAATACACAGCAAATTTATCGACAAACTATGAAAATACTCAAGGACACGCACACACGCACATGTGGAATTCGCACAGACAGACTTTTTCTCTCACGCATCAACTAACTGTCGCATTTCACCAATATATATATATGTTTCTCGTTTCTTACAACGAACTCTTTCAAAACAAAAAAAAAAAAAGAAATTTGATATTCTTTAAGAAACATTTCAACAGGAACATTTATTTTCGATGAACCATTGCCTTTTTGTTCATCGTTTTCTTCATCGTTCAAGTTTTTTTTTTACCAAAGTTCACACCAATAATTATGCTGAGTGAAGCCTTTCTTTTTCATCATTGTCACTTTCAAAATTGCACTATCATTTTCTCGCGCATTAGAAATATTATTTTTTTCAACCTTGTATTGGCACGTGTAGGCAGCACAAATTCTCGATTCACAGAGATGTCTCTACTCACAGACATAGCCGCAGGCCAGAGATAACATTTCTCGCCAAGGATTCTTCAGCCTTAAGCCATATTCTTCTATTTGCCGGTTTATAAATTTACAATGTAAATTTACCGTTGATAACCGCGCATTTATTGGGAATGCTTATTTCTCTGGTCGCTGGCCTCTTGACCCTTCCAGGTCAACGCATTCTCAACATCGACCATCAACTTCGGCTGCTATTTCTAGCACTTTGCGCAACTCATTTTTTTTAAAAAAAATTTTTTTTTTTTTAACTGTGAATTTAAACACCGAATACGCTCACTCAGCGAGACAACAGCAACAGCAACAGCAATACATCAACACAGCTTCACCAACAACCAAAGCCAGAGAATTTATTTTCGCAGCACTCTTCCTGTGAGAAAATCCATTCGGAGGTTGGAAATTTCACGATATACCACAGAACAGAGACCACCTGCATTCATTCTCTGGAACACACTTTCTTTCCTGCTGTCAAGTGATTGCACACCTGTGAACTATATTTTGTACCTTTGAACTTTGAGCTCTTCTCTTACTTTATTACATTGTATCTTTGGGTGATGGATAGATAGATGTCCAGTCGTTCTCTGGCCAAGAGCGGTTGGCTACCTTGATATCTATCATTGATTTTTGCAAACATTCTTTTGTCGTAGTTTTCATGCCTGTTACAACATTCTCGCCAACTTGCTACATATTTTCATTTTGATTTTTATACACTAAAATTCTGGCGGGAGGTTATGTAGCGGTTGTCTCCCTTGTTTTGATTAGGATCTAGACGGGAAGTAGAACCCTTTCTGCAACTTCCGGTCAGAACCCTATAAAACTAACAACTTTAAGCTCTCATTCTCTCATTGCCTTTTCGGCACCAGGTCAAGAGCCTCTCATTTGGCTCTGCCATTCATTTGGCCAACAGGCGCCTGGCCTTAGCCAGGCGTCCTCTGCCAGCCGCGTTTGCCTGGCAATCAAAACGGTAACTACTAACTTTGCTTCATTCTATCATCCTCATCTTTGACATGTCAACTATACTATCTATCATTGTTAATTAAATATTATACAAACAAACAATGTATTCCTTGTTACATTCATACAACCCAGTATCTTCGCTATAGGTATATGCTGACTATCTTTATCATTTTGAGATACTAGGTTGTGATTTAAGGGGATATGCTGGATATTTTTATCATTTCAAGATACTAGGGTGTGATTTAATGAGATATGCTGGCTATGTTTCTCATTTCAAGATACTAGGGTGTGATTTAAGGAGATATGCTGGCTATCTTTATCATTTCAAGATACTAGGGTGTGATTTAAAGAGATATGCTGGCTATCTTTATCATTTCAAGTTACTAGGGTGTGATTTAAGGGGATATGCTGGCTATCTTTATCATTCTAAGATACTAGGGTGTGATTTAAGGGGATATGCTGGCTATCTTTATGATTTCAAGATACTAGGGTGTGATTTAAGGGTATATGCTGGCTACATTTATCATTTCAAGGTACTAGGGTTTGATTAAAGTGGATATGCTGGCTATCTTTATCATTTCAAGATACTAGTGTGTGACTAAAGGGGATATGCTGGCAATCTTTATCATTTCAAGATACTAGGGTGTAATTTAAGAGGATATGCTGGCTATCTTTATCATTTCGAGATACTAGGGTGTGATTTAAGAGATATGCTGCCTATTTTTATCATTTCGAGATACTAGGGTGTGATTTAAGGACATATGTTGGCTATCTTTTTCTTTTCAAGATACTATGGTGTGATTTAAGGAGATATGTTGGCTATCTTTATCATTTCAAGATACTAGGGTGTAATTTAAGGTGATATGCTGGCTATCTTTATCATTTCAAGAAACTAGGGTGTGATTTAAGGAGATATGCTGGCTATCTTTATCATTTCAAGATACTATGGTGTGATTTAAGGAGATATGTTGGCTATCTTTATCATTTCAAGATACTATGGTGTGATTTAAGGAGATATGCTGGCTATCTTTATCATTTCAAGATACTAGGGTGTGATTTATGGGGATATGCTGGCTTTCTTTATCATTTCGAGATACTAAGATGTGATTTAAGGTGTTATACTAGCCATCTTTATCATTTCAAGACACTAGTGTGTCATTTAAGGAGATATGCAGGATATTTTTATCATTTCAAGATACTAGGGTGTGATTGAAGGGGATATGATGGTTATCTTTATCATTTCAAGACACTAGTGTGTCATTTAAGGGGATATGCTGGCTATCTTTATCATTTCAAGATACTAGGGTGTGATTTAAGGTGTTATACTGGCTATCTTTATCATTTCAAGATACTAGGGTGTGATTAAAGGAGAATTGCTGGGTATTTTTATCATTTCGAGATACTAGGGTGTGATTTAAGCCATATGCTGGCTATCTTTATCATTTCAAGATACCGGGGTGTGATTTAAGGGGATATTGGCAATCTTTATCATTTCAAGATACTAGGGTGTGATTAAAGGAGAATTGCTGGGTATTTTTATCATTTCAAGATACTAGGGTGTGATTTAAGCCATATGCTGGCTATCTTTATCATTTGAAGATACCGGGGTGTGATTTAAGGGGATATTGGCAATCTTTATCATTTCAAGATACTAGGGTGGGATTTCAGGGGATATGTTGGCTATCTTTATCATTTCGAGATACTAGGGTGTGATTTAAAGAGATATGCTGGCTACTTTTATCATTTAGAGATACTAGGGTGTGATTTAAGGGGATATGCTGGCTATCTTTATCATTTCAAGATACTAGGGTGTGATTGAAGGGGATATGCTGGTTATCTTTATCATTTCAAGATACTAGGGTGTGATTTAAGGTGTTATAATGGCTATCTTTATGATTTTGAGATACTAGGGTGTGATATAAGAAGAGATGCTGGCTATCTTTATCATCTCAAGATACTAGGGTGTGATATAAGGTGTTAGGCTGGCTATTTTTATCATTTCAAGATACTAGGGTGTGATTAAAGGGAATATGCTGGCTATCTTTATCATTTTAAGATATTAGGGTGTGATTTAAGGAGATATAATAACAATGAAATTATTGTGTAACGCTGGCTATCTTTATCATTTCAAGATACTAGGGTATGATTTAAGCTATATGCTGGCTATCTTTATCATTTCAAGATACTAGGGTGTGATTTAAGGGGATATGCTGGCTATCTTTAACATTTCAATATACTAGGGTGTGATTTAATAAGATATGCTGGCTATCTTTACATTTCGAGATACTAGGGTGTGATTTAAGGAGATATGCCGGCTATCTTTATCATTTCAGGATACTAGGGTGTGATTTAAGGGGATATGCTGGCTATCTTTATCATTTCGAGATATTAGGGTATGATTTAAGGAGATATGCTGGCTATCTTTATCATTTCAGGATACTAGGGTGTGATTTAAGGAGATATGGTGGCTATTTTTATCATTTCAGAATACTAGGGTGTGATTTAAGGGGGTATGCTGGATATCTTTATCATTTCAAGATACTAGGATGTGATTTAAGGCGATATGCTGGCTATCTTTATCATTTCAAGATACTAAGGTGTTATTTAAGGGAATATGTTCGCTATCTTTATCATTTCAATATACTAGTGTATGATTAAAGGGGATATGCTGGCTAACTTTATCATTTCAAGATACTAGCGTGTGATTTAAGGAGATATGCCGGCTATCTTTACATTTCGAGATACTAGGGTGTGATTTAAGAACATATGCTGGCTATCTTTATCATTTCAAGATACTAGGGTGTGATTTAAGGGGATTTTGGCTATCTTTATCATTTCAAGATACTGAGTTGTGATTTAAGGAGATATGCTGACTATCTTTATCATTTCAATATACTAGTGTATGATTAAAGGGGATATGCTGGCTATCTTTATCATTTCAAGATACTAGGGTGTGATTTAAGGGGATTTTGGCTATCTTTATCATTTCAAGATACTAGGGTGTGATTTAAGGGGAAATGCTGGCTATCTTTATCATTTCGAGATACTAGGGTGTGATATATGGAGATATGCTGGCTATCTTTATCATTTCAAGATACTAGGGTGTGATTTAAGGAGATATGCTGGCTACTTTTATCATTTCGAAATACTAGGGTGTGATTTAAGGAGATATGCTGGCTATCTTTATCATTTCAAGATACTAACGTGTGATATAAGGGGATATGCTAGCTATCTTTATCATGTCAACATGCTGAGATGTGATTTAAGGAGATATGCTGGCTACTTTTATCATTTAGAGATACTAGATTGTGATTTAAGGAGATATGCTGACTACCGTTATCATTTCAATATACTAGTGTATGATTAAAGGGGATATGCTGGCTATCTTTATCATTTCAAGATACAAGGGTGTGATTTAAGGGGATATGCTCGCTATTTTTATCATTTCGAGATACTAGGGTGTGATTTAAGGAGATATGCTGGCTATCTTTATCATTTCAAGATACTAGGGTGTGATTTAAAGGAGTATGCTGGATATCTTTATCATTTCAAGATACTAGCGTGTTATTTAAGGGAATATGTTGGCTATCTTTATCATTTCGAGATACTAGGGTTAGATTTAAGGGGATATGCTGGCTATCTTTATCATTTCAAGATATTAGGGTGTGATTTAAGGGGGTATGCTGGCTATCTTTATAATTTCAGGATACTAGGGTGTGATTTAAGGGGATATGCTGGTTATCTTTATCATTTCAAGATACTAAGGTGTGATTTAAGGGGATATGCTAGCTATCTTTATCATTTCAAGATGCTGAGTTGTGATTTAAGGAGATATGCTGGCTTCCTTTATCATTTCAATATACTAGTGTATGATTAAAGGGGATATGCTGGCTATCTTTATCATTTCAAGATACTAGCGTGTGATTTAAGGAGATATGCCGGCTATCTTTACATTTCGAGATACTAGGGTGTGATTTAAGAAGATATGCTGGCTATCTTTATCATTTCAAGATACTAGGGTGTGATTTAAGGGGATTTTGGCTATCTTTATCATTTCAAGATACTAGTGTGTGATTTAAGGGGATTTTGGCTATCTTTATCATTTCAAGATACTAGGGTGTGATTTAAGGGGAAATGCTGGCTATCTTTATTATTTCAAGATACAAGGGTGTGATTTAAGGGGAAATGCTGGCTATCTTTATCATTTCAAGATACGAGGGTGTGATTTAAGGGGATATGCTGACTACCGTTATCATTTCAAATACTAGTGTATGATTAAAGGGGATATGCTGGCTATCTTTATCATTTCAAGATACAAGGGTGTGATTTAAGGGGATATGCTCGCTATTTTTATCATTTTGAGATACTAGGGTGTGATTTAAGGAGATATGCTGACTATCTTTATCATTTCAAGATAGTAGGGTGTGATTTAAAGAGATATGCTGGCTATTTTTATTATTTCAAGATACTAGGTTGTAATTTAAGGAGATATGCCGGCTATCTTTACATTTCGAGGTACTAGGGTGTGATTTAAGGAGATATGCTGGCTATCTTTATCATTTCGAGATACTAGGGTGTGATATATGGAGATATGCTGGCTATCTTTATCATTTCAAGATACTAAGGTGTGATTTAAGGGGATATGCTGGCTATCTTTATCATTTCAACATACTAGGGTGTGATTTAAGAAGATATGCTGGCTATCTTTATCATTTCAAGATACTAGGGTGTGATTTAAGGGGACTTTGGCTATCTTTATCATTTCAAGATACTAAGGTGTGATTTAAGGGGATATGCTGGCTATCTTTATCATTTCAACATACTAGTGTATGATTAAAGGGGATATGCTGGCTATCTTTATCATTTCAAGATACTAGGGTGTGATTTAAGGAGATATGCCGGCTATCTTTACATTTCGAGATACTAGGGTGTGATTTAAGGAGATATGCTGGCTATCTTTATCATTTCAAGATATCGGGGAGTGATTTACGGAGATATGCTGGCTAATCTTTATCATTTCAAGATATTGGGGAGTGATTTAAGGAGATATGCTGGCTATCTTTATCATTTTAATATACAAGGGTGTGTTTTAAGGATATATGCGGGCTATCTTTATCATTTCAAGATACTAGGGTGTGATTTAAGGAGATATGCTGGCTATCTTTATCATTTCAAGATACTAGGGTGTGATTTAAGGAGATATGCTGGCTATCTTTATCATTTCAAGATACTAGGGTGTGATTTAAGGGGATATGCTGGCTATCTTTATCATTTTAATATACAAGGGTGTGATTTAAGGAGATATGCTGGCTATTTTTATTACTTCAAGATACTAGGGTGTGATTTAAGGGGATATTGACTATCTTTATCATTTTAATATACAAGGGTGTGATTTAAGGAGATATGCTGGCTATTTTTATTACTTCAAGATACTAGGGTGTGATTTAAGGGGATATTGGCTATCTTTATCATTTCAAGATACTAGGGTGTGATTTAAGGGGATATGTTGGCTATCTTTATTATTTCAAGATACTAGGCTGTGATTTAAGGGAATATGTTGGCTATCTTTATGATTTGAAGATACTAGGGTGTGATTTAAGGGGATATGCTGGCTATCTTTATCATTTCAATATACTAGGGTGTGATTTAATAAGATATGCTGGCTCTCTTTACCATTTCAAGATACTAGGGTGTGATTTAAGGGGATGTGCTGGCTATCTTTATCATTTCAAGATATTGGGGAGTGATTTCAGGAGATATGCTGGCTATCTTTATCATTTCAAGATATTGGGGAGTGATTTCAGGAGATATGCTGGCTATCTTTATCATTTCGAGATACTAGGGTGTGATTTAAGGGGATATGCTGGCTATCTTTATCATTTCAAGATACTAGGGAGTGATTTCAGGAGATATGCTGGCTATCTTTATCATTTCAAGATATTGGGGAGTGATTTAAGGAGATATGCTGGCTATCTTTATCATTTCAAGATACTAGGGTGTGATTTAAGGAGATATGCTGGATATCTTTATCATTTCAAAGTACTAGGTTGTTATTTAAGGGGATATGCTGGCTATCTTTATCATTTCGAGATACTAGGGTGTGATTTAAGGAGATATGCTGCCTATCTTTATCATTTAAAGATACTACAGCGTGATTTAAGGAGATATGCTGGCTACTTTTATCATTTCAAGATACTAGGGTGTGATTTAAGGAGATATGCTGGCTATTTTTATTATTTCGAAATACTAGGGTGTGATTTAAGGGAATATTGGCCAACTTTATCATTTCGAGATACTAGGGTTAGATTTAAGGGGATATGCTGGCTATCTTTATCATTTCAAGATACTAGGTTGTGATTTAAGGGGATATGCTGGCTATCTTTATTATTTCAAGATACTAGGGTGTGATTTAAGGGAATATGTTGGCTATCTTTATGATTTCAAGATATTAGGGTGTGATTTAAGGAGATATGCTGGCTATCTTTATCATTTTAAGACATTAGGGTGTGATTTAAGGAGATATGCTGGCTATCTTTATCATTTCAAGATACTAGGGTGTGATTTAAGGGGATATGCTGGCTATCTTTCTCATTTCAATATACTAGGGTGTGATTTAATAAGATATGCTGGCTCTCTTTACCATTTCAAGATACTAGGGTGTTATTTAAGGGGATGTGCTGGCTATCTTTATCATTTCAAGATATTGGGGAGTGATTTAAGGAGATATGCTGGCTATCTTTATCATTTCAAGATATTGGGGAGTGATTTCAGGAGATATGCTTGCTATCTTTATCATTTCGAGATACTAGGGTGTGATTTAAAGAGATATGCTGGCTACTTTTATCATTTCAAGATACTAAGGTGTGATTTAAGTGGACATGCTGGCTATCTTTATCATTTCGACATACTAGGGTGTGATTTAAAGAGATATGCTGGCTATCGTTATCATTTCAAGATACTAGGGTGTGATTTAAGGGGATATGCTGGCTATCCTTATCATCTTGAGATACTACGGTGTGACTTAAGGAGATATGCTGCCTATCTTTATAATTTCAAGATACTAGGGTGTGAGTTAAGGAGATATGCTGGCTATCTTTATCATCTTGAGATACTACGGTGTGATTTAAGGAGATATGCTGGCTATCTTTATCATTTCGAGATACTAGGGTGTGATGTAAGGAGATATGCTGGCTATCTTTATCATTTCAAGTTACCAGGGTGTGATTTAAGGAGATATGCTGGCTATCTTTATCATTTCAAGTTACTAGGGTGTGATTTAAGGAGATATGCTGGCTATCTTTATCATTTCAAGATACTAGGGTGTGATTTAAGGGGAAATGCTGGCTATCTTTATCATTTCAAGTTACCAGGGTGTGATTTAAGGAGATATGCTGGCTATCTTTATCATTTCAAGTTACTAGGGTGTGATTTAAGGAGATATGCTGGCTATCTTTATCATTTCAAGATACTAGGGTGTGATTTAAGGGGATGTGCTGGCTATCTTTATCATTTCAAGATATTGGGGAGTGATTTCAGGAGATATGCTGGCTATCTTTATCATTTCAAGTTACCAGGCTGTGATTTAAGGAGATATGCTGGCTATCTTTATCATTTCAAGATACTAGGGTGTGATTTAAGGGGATATGCTGGCTATCTTTATCATTTTAAGATACTAGTGTGTAATTAAAGGGGATATGCTGGCTATCTTTATCATTTCAAGATGCTGAGTTGTGATTTAAGGAGATATGCTGGTTATCTTTATCATTTCAAGATACCAGGGTGTGATTTAAGGGGAAATGCTGGCTATCTTTATCATTTCAAGATACCAGGCTGTGATTTAAGGAGATATGCTGGCTATCTTTATCATTTCAAGATACTTGGGTGTGATTTAAGGGGATATGCTGGCTATCTTTATCATTTTAAGATACTAGTGTGTAATTAAAGGGGATATGCTGGCTATCTTTATCATTTCAAGATGCTGAGTTGTGATTTAAGGAGATATGCTGGCTATCCTTATCATCTTGAGATACTACGGTGTGACTTAAGGAGATATGCTGGCTATGTTTATAATTTCAAGATACTAGGGTGTGATTTAAGGGGATATTGGCTATCTTTATCATTTCAAGATACTAGGGTGTGATTTAAGGGAATATGTTGGCTATCTTTATCATTTCAAGATACTAGGGTGTGATTTAAGGAGATATGCTGGCTATCTTTACGTTTCAAGATACTAGGGTCTAATTTAAGGAGATATGCTGGCTATCTTTACATTTCAAGATACTAGGGTGTGATTTAAGGGGATATGCTGGCTATCTTTATCATTTCAAGTTACCAGGCTGTGATTTAAGGAGATATGCTGGCTATCTTTATCATTTCAAGATGCTGAGTTGTGATTTAAGGGGATATGCTGGCTATCTTTATCATTTCAAGATGCTGAGTTGTGATTTAAGGGGATATGCTGGCTATCTTTATCATTTCAGGATACTTGGGTGTGTTTTAAGGGGATATGCTGGCTATCTTTATCATTTCAAGATGCTGAGTTGTGATTTAAGGAGATATGCTGGCTATCTTTATCATTTCAAGATGCTGAGTTGTGATTTAAGGGGATATGCTGGCTATCCTTATCATCTTGAGATACTACGGTGTGACTTAAGGAGATATGCTGGCTATCTTTATAATTTCAAGATATAGGGTGTGATGTAAGGAGATATGCTGGCTATCTTTATCATTTCGAGATACTAGGGTGTGATTTAAGGAGATATGCCGGCTATCTTTATCATTTTGAAGATACTAGTGTGTAATTAAAGGGGATATGCTGGCTATCTTTATCATTTCAAGATACTAGGGTGTGATTTAAGGGAATATGTTGGCTATCTTTATCATTTCATGATACTAGGGTGTGATTTAAGGAGTTATGCTGGCTATCTTTATCATTTTAAGATACTAGGGAGTGATTGAAGGGGATATGCTGGCTATCTTTATCATTTCAATATACTAGGGTGTGATTTAATAAGATATGCTGGCTATCTTTATCATTTCAATATACTAGGGTGTGATTTAATAAGATATGCTGGCTCTCTTTACCATTTCAAGATACTAGGGTGTTATTTAAGGGGATATGCTGGCTATCTTTATCATTTCAAGATATTGGGGAGTGATTTCAGGAGATATGCTGGCTATCTTTATCATTTCGAGTTACTAGGGTGTGATTTAAGGGGATATGCTGGCTACTTTTATCATTTCAAGATGCTGAGTTGTGATTTAAGGGGATATGCTGGGTATCTTTATCATTTCAAGATACTAGGGTGTGATTTAAGGGGTTATGCTGGCTATCTTTATCATTTTAAGATACTAGTGTGTAATTAAAGGGGATATGCTGGCTATCTTTATCATTTCAAGATACTAGGGTGTGATTTAAGGGAATATGTTGGCTATCTTTATCATTTCAAGATACTAGGGTGTGATTTAAGGAGATATGCTGGCTATCTTTACATTTCAAGATACTAGGGTGTAATTTAAGGAGATATGCTGGCTATCTTTACATTTCAAGATACTAGGGTGTGATTTAAGGGGATATGCTGGCTATCTTTATCATTTCAGGATACTAGGGTATGATTTAAGGGGATATGCTGGCTATCTTTATCATTTCAAGATACTAGGGTGTGATTTAAGGGGATATGCTGGCTATCTTTATCATTTCAAGATACTAGGGTGTGATTTAAGGGGATATGCTGGCTATCTTTATCATTTCAAGATACTAGGGTGTGATTTAATGAGATATGCTGGCTATCTTTATCATTTTAAGATACTAGGGTGTGATTTAAGGGAATATGTTGTCTATCTTTATCATTTCAAGATACTAGGGTGTTATTTAAGGGGATGTGCTGGCTATCTTTATCATTTCAAGATACTAGGGTGTGATTTAATAAGATATGCTGGCTCTCTTTACCATTTCAAGATACTAGGGTGTTATTTAAGGGGATGTGCTGGCTATCTTTATCATTTCAAGATATTGGGGAGTGATTTAAGGGGGTTTGCTGGCTATCTTTATCATTTCGAGATACTAGGGTGTGATTTAAAGAGATATGCTGGCTACTTTTATCATTTCAAGATGCTGAGTTGTGATTTAAGGGGATATGCTGGTTATCTTTATCATTTCAAGATACTAGGGTGTGATTTAAGGGGGTTTGCTGGCTATCGTTATCATTTCGAGATACTAGCATGTGATTTAAGGAGATATGCTGGCTATCTTTATCATTTCAAGATACTAGGGTGTGATTTAAGGAGATATTCTGGCTATCATTATCATTTCAATATACTAGGGTGTGATTTAAGGGGAAATGCTGGCTATCTTTATCATTTCGAGATACTAGGGTGTGATTTAAGGAGATATGCTGGCTATCTTTATCATTTCAAGCTACTAGAGTGTGATTTAATAAGATATGCTGGCTATCCTTACATTTCGAGATACTAGGGTGTGATGTAATGGGATATGCTGGCTATCTTTATCATTTCAAGATACTAGGGTGTGATTTAAGGAGATATGCTTGCTATCTTTATTATTTCAAGATACTAGGGAGTGATTTAAGGAGATATGCTGGCTATCTTTATGATTTCAAGATACTAGGGTGTGATTTAAGGAGATATGCTGGCTATCTTTATCATTTCAAAGTACTAAGTTGTGATTTAAGGGGATATGCTGGCTATCTTTACCATTTCAAGATACTAGGGTGTTATTTAAAGAGATATGCTGGCTATCTTTACATTTCAAGATACTAGGGTGTAATTTAAGGAGATATGCTGGCTGTCTTTACATTTCAAGATACTAGGGTGTGATTTAAGGGGATATGCTGTCTATCTTTATCATTTCAGGATACTAGGGTATGATTTAAAGGGATATGCTGGCTATCTTTATCATTTCAAGATACTAGGGTGTGATTTAAGGGGATATGCTGGCTATCTTTATCATTTCAAGATACTAGGGTGTGATTTAAGGGGATATGCTGGCTATCTTTATCATTTCAAGATACTAGGGAGTGATTTCAGGAGATATGCTGGCTATCTTTATCATTTCAAGATACTAGGGTGTGATTTTATGAGATATGCTGGCTATCTTTATCATTTTAAGATACTAGTGTGTAATTAAAGGCGATATGCTGGGTATCTTTATCATTTCAAGATACTAGGGTGTGATTTAAGGGAATATGTTGTCTATCTTTATCATTTCAAGATACTAGGGTGTTATTTAAGGGGATGTCCTGGGTATCTTTATCATTTCAAGATACTAGGGTGTGATTTAATAAGATATGCTGGCTCTCTTTACCATTTCAAGATACTAGGGTGTTATTTAAGGGGTTGTGCTGGCTATCTTTATCATTTCAAGATATTGGGGAGTGATTTCAGGAGATATGCTGGCTATCTTTATCATTTCGAGATACTAGGATGTGATTTAAAGAGATATGCTGGCTACTTTTATCATTTCAAGCTGCTGAGTTGTGATTTAAGGGGATATGCTGGTTATCTTTATCATTTCAAGATACTAGGGTGTGATTTAAGGGGAAATGCTGGCTATCTTTATCATTTCGAGATACTAGGGTGTGATTTAAGGAGATATGCTGGCTATGTTTATCATTTCAAGATACCAGGTTGTGATTTAAGGGGGTTTGCTGGCTATCGTTATCATTTCGAGATACTAGCATGTGATTTAAGGAGATATGCTGGCTATCTTTATCATTTCAAGATACTAGGTTGTGATTTAAGGAGATATTCTGGCTATCATTATCATTTCAATATACTAGGGTGTGATTTAAGGGGAAATGCTGGCTATCTTTATCATTTCGAGATACTAGGGTGTGATTTAAGGAGATATGCTGGCTATCTTTATCATTTCAAGCTACTAGAGTGTGATTTAATAAGATATGCTGGCTATCCTTACATTTCGAGAAACTAGTGTGTGATGTAATGGGATATGCTGGCTATCTTTACCATTTCAACATACTAGGGTGTTATTTAAAGAGATATGCTGGCTATCTTTATCATTTCAAGATATTGGGGAGTGATTTAAGGAGATATGCTGGCTATCTTTATCATTTCAAGATACTAGGGTGTGATTTAAGGACATATGCTGGCTATCTATATCATTTCAAGATACTAGGGTGTTATTTAAAGAGATATGCTGGCTATCTTTATCATTTCAAGATATTGGGGAGTGATTTAAGGAGATATGCTGGCTATCTTTATCATTTCAAGATACTAGGGTGTGATTTAAGGACATATGCTGGCTATCATTATCATTTCAATATACTAGGGTGTGATTTAAAGAGATATGCTGGCTATCTTTATCATTTCGAGATATTAGGGTATGATATATGGAGATAAGCTGGCTATCTTTTTCAGTTAGAGATACTAGGGTGTGATTTAAGGAGATATGCTGGCTATCTTTATCATTTCGAGATACTAGGGTGTGATTTAAGGGGATATGCTGGCTATCTTTATCATTTCAAGATACTAGGGTGTGATTTAAGGGGATATGCTGGCTATCTTTATCATTTCAAGATACTAGGGTGTGATTTAAGGAGATATGCTGGCTATCTTTATCATTTCAAGATACTAGGTTGTGATTTAAGGGGATATGCTGGCTATCTTTACCATTTCAAGTTACTAGGGTGTGATTTAAGGGGATATGCTGGCTATCTTTATCATTTCAAGATACTAGGGTGTGATTTAAGGGGATATGCTGGCTATCTTTATCATTTCAAGATACTAGGGTGTAATTTAAAGGGATATTGGCTATCTTTATCATTTCAAGATACTAGGGTGTGATTTAAGGAGATATGCTGGCTATCTTTATCATTTCAAGCTACTAGGGTGTGATTTAAGGGGATATGCTGGCTATCTTTACCATTTCAAGATACTAGGGTGTGATTTAAGGAGATATGCTGGCTATCTTTATCATTTCGAGTTACTAGGGTGTGATTTAAGGGTATATGCTGGCTATCTTTATCATTTCAAGATAATAGGGTGTTATTTAAAGAGATATGCAGGCTATCTTTATCATTTCGAGATACTAGGGTGTAATTTAAGGAGATATGCTGGGTATTTTTTCATTTCGAGATACTAGGTTTTGAATTAAGGGGATATTGGCTATCTTTATCATTTCAAGGTACTAGGGTGTGATTTAAGGGGATATTGGCTATCTTTATCATCTCAAGATACTAGCGTGTGATTTAAGGGGATATGCTGGCTATCTTTATCATTTCAAGCTACTAGGGTGTGTTTTAAGGAGATATGCTGGCTATCTTTATCATTTCAAGGTACTAGGGTGTGATTTAAGGAGATATGCTGGCTATCTTTATCATTTCAAGATACAAGAGTGTGATTGAAGGGGATATGCTGGCTATCTTTATCATTTCAAGATACTAGGGTGTGATTTAAGGGGAAATGCTGGCTATCTTTATCATTTCGAGATACTAGGGTGTGATTTAAGGAGATATGCTGGCTATGTTTATCATTTCAAGATACCAGGGTGTGATTTAAGGGGGTTTGCTGGCTATCGTTATCATTTCGAGATACTAGCATGTGATTTAAGGAGATATGCTGGCTATCTTTATCATTTCAAGATACTAGGTTGTGATTTAAGGAGATATTCTGGCTATCATTATCATTTCAATATACTAGGGTGTGATTTAAGGGGAAATGCTGGCTATCTTTATCATTTCGAGATACTAGGGTGTGATTTAAGGAGATATGCTGGCTATCTTTATCATTTCAAGCTACTAGAGTGTGATTTAATAAGATATGCTGGCTATCCTTACATTTCGAGAAACTAGTGTGTGATGTAATGGGATATGCTGGCTATCTTTACCATTTCAACATACTAGGGTGTTATTTAAAGAGATATGCTGGCTATCTTTA
Organism: Eledone cirrhosa; assembly: GCA_964016885.1. Lineage (NCBI taxonomy): Eukaryota > Metazoa > Mollusca > Cephalopoda > Octopoda > Eledonidae > Eledone > Eledone cirrhosa. The sequence continues at coordinate 97,055,084 of OZ024745.1, forward strand.
TCATTTCAAGATATTGGGGAGTGATTTAAGGAGATATGCTGGCTATCTTTATCATTTCAAGATACTAGGGTGTGATTTAAGGACATATGCTGGCTATCTATATCATTTCAAGATACTAGGGTGTTATTTAAAGAGATATGCTGGCTATCTTTATCATTTCAAGATATTGGGGAGTGATTTAAGGAGATATGCTGGCTATCTTTATCATTTCAAGATACTAGGGTGTGATTTAAGGACATATGCTGGCTATCATTATCATTTCAATATACTAGGGTGTGATTTAAAGAGATATGCTGGCTATCTTTATCATTTCGAGATATTAGGGTATGATATATGGAGATAAGCTGGCTATCTTTTTCAGTTAGAGATACTAGGGTGTGATTTAAGGAGATATGCTGGCTATCTTTATCATTTCGAGATACTAGGGTGTGATTTAAGGGGATATGCTGGCTATCTTTATCATTTCAAGATACTAGGGTGTGATTTAAGGGGATATGCTGGCTATCTTTATCATTTCAAGATACTAGGGTGTGATTTAAGGAGATATGCTGGCTATCTTTATCATTTCAAGATACTAGGTTGTGATTTAAGGGGATATGCTGGCTATCTTTACCATTTCAAGTTACTAGGGTGTGATTTAAGGGGATATGCTGGCTATCTTTATCATTTCAAGATACTAGGGTGTGATTTAAGGGGATATGCTGGCTATCTTTATCATTTCAAGATACTAGGGTGTAATTTAAAGGGATATTGGCTATCTTTATCATTTCAAGATACTAGGGTGTGATTTAAGGAGATATGCTGGCTATCTTTATCATTTCAAGCTACTAGGGTGTGATTTAAGGGGATATGCTGGCTATCTTTACCATTTCAAGATACTAGGGTGTGATTTAAGGAGATATGCTGGCTATCTTTATCATTTCGAGTTACTAGGGTGTGATTTAAGGGTATATGCTGGCTATCTTTATCATTTCAAGATAATAGGGTGTTATTTAAAGAGATATGCAGGCTATCTTTATCATTTCGAGATACTAGGGTGTAATTTAAGGAGATATGCTGGGTATTTTTTCATTTCGAGATACTAGGTTTTGAATTAAGGGGATATTGGCTATCTTTATCATTTCAAGGTACTAGGGTGTGATTTAAGGGGATATTGGCTATCTTTATCATCTCAAGATACTAGCGTGTGATTTAAGGGGATATGCTGGCTATCTTTATCATTTCAAGCTACTAGGGTGTGTTTTAAGGAGATATGCTGGCTATCTTTATCATTTCAAGGTACTAGGGTGTGATTTAAGGAGATATGCTGGCTATCTTTATCATTTCAAGATACAAGAGTGTGATTGAAGGGGATATGCTGGCTATCTTTATCATTTCAAGATACTAGGGTGTGATTTAAGGGGAAATGCTGGCTATCTTTATCATTTCAAGATATTGGGGAGTGATTTAAGGAGATATGCTGGCTATCTTTATCATTTCAAGATACTAGGGTGTGATTGAAGGGGATATGCTGGCTATCTTTATCATTTCAATATACTAGGGTGTGATTTAAGGGGATATGCTGGCAATCTTTATCATTTCGATATACTAGGTTTTGAATTAAGGGGATATTGGCTATCTTTATCATTTCAAGGTACTAGGGTGTGATTTAAGGGGATATTGGCTATCTTTATCGTCTCAAGATACTAGCGTGTGATTTAAAGGGATATGCTGGCTATCTTTATCATTTCAAGATACTAGGGTGTGATTTAAGGGGATATGCTGGGTATTTTTTCATTTCGATATACTAGGTTTTGAATTAAGGGGATATTGGCTATCTTTATCATTTCAAGGTACTAGGGTGTGATTTAAGGGGATATTGGCTATCTTTATCGTCTCAAGATACTAGCGTGTGATTTAAAGGGATATGCTGGCTATCTTTATCATTTCAAGATACTAGGGTGTGATTTAAGGGGATATGCTGGCTATCTTTATCATTTCAATATACTAGGGTGTGATTTAAGGGGATATGCTGGCTATCTTTATCATTTCAATATACTAGGGTGTGATTTAAGGGGATATGCTGGCTATCTTTATCATTTCAAGATACTAGGGTGTGATTTAAGGGGTTATGCTGGCTATCTTTATCGTTTCAATATACTAGGGTGTGATTTAAGGGGATATGCTGGCTATCTTTATCATTTTAAGATACTAGGGTGTGATTTAAGGAGATATGCTGGCTAACTTTATCATTTCAATATACTAGGGTGTGATTTAAGGGGATATGCTGGCTATCTTTATCATTTCAATATACTAGGGTGTGATTGAAGGGGATATGCTGGCTATCTTTATCATTTTAAGATACTAGGGTGTGATTTAAGGAGATATGCTGGCTAACTTTATCATTTCAATATACTAGGGTGTGATTTAAGGAGATATGCCGGCTATCTTTATCATTTCAATATACTAGGGTGTGATTTAAGAAGATATGCTGGCTATCTTTATCATTTTAAGATACTAGGGTGTGATTTAAGGAGATATGCTGGCTATCTTTATCATTTTAAGATACTAGGGTGTGATTGAAGGTGATATGCTGGCTATCTTTATCATTTCAATATACTAGGGTGTGATTTAAGGAGATATGCTGGCTATCTTTATCATTTCAATATACTAGGGTGTGATTGAAGGGGATATGCTGGCTATCTTTATCATTTCAATATACTAGGGTGTGAGTGAAGGGGATATGCTGGCTATCTTTATCATTTCAATATACTAGGGTGTGATTTAATAAGATATGCTGGCTCTCTTTACCATTTCAAGATACTAGGGTGTTATTTAAAGAGATATGCTGGCTATCTTTATCATTTCAAGATATTGGGGAGTGATTTAAGGAGATATACTGGCTATCATTATCATTTCAATATACTAGGGTGTGATTTAAGGGGAAATGCTGGCTATCTTTATCATTTCGAGATACTAGGGTATGATATATGGAGATATGCTGGCTATCTTTTTCAGTTAGAGATACTAGGGTGTGATTTATGGAGATATGCTGGCTATCTTTATCATTTCGAGATACTAGGGTGTGATTGAAGGTGATATGCTGGCTATCTTTATCATTTCAATATACTAGGGTGTGATTTAAGGAGATATGCTGGCTATCTTTATCATTTCAATATACTAGGGTGTGATTGAAGGGGATATGCTGGCTATCTTTATCATTTCAATATACTAGGGTGTGATTGAAGGGGATATGCTGGCTATCTTTATCATTTCAATATACTAGGGTGTGATTTAATAAGATATGCTGGCTCTCTTTACCATTTCAAGATACTAGGGTGTTATTTAAAGAGATATGCTGGCTATCTTTATCATTTCAAGATATTGGGGAGTGATTTAAGGAGATATACTGGCTATCATTATCATTTCAATATACTAGGGTGTGATTTAAGGGGAAATGCTGGCTATCTTTATCATTTCGAGATACTAGGGTATGATATATGGAGATATGCTGGCTATCTTTTTCAGTTAGAGATACTAGGGTGTGATTTATGGAGATATGCTGGCTATCTTTATCATTTCGAGATACTAGGGTGTGATTTAAGGGGATATGCTGGCTATCTTTATCATTTCAAGATACTAGGATGTGATTTAAGGAGATATGCTGGCTATCTTTATCATTTCAAGATACTAGGGTGTGATTTAAGGGGAAATGCTGGCTACATTTATCATTTCAAGATACTAGAGTGTGATTAAAGGAGATATGCTGGCTATCTTTATCATTTCGAGATACTAGGGTGTAATTTAAGGAGATATGCTGGGTATTTTTTCATTTCGAGATACTAGGTTTTGAATTAAGGGGATATTGACTATCTTTATCATTTCAAGGTACTATGGTGTGATTTAAGGGGATATTGGCTATCTTTATCATCTCAAGATACTACCGTGTGATTTAAGGGGATATGCTGGCTATCTTTATCATTTCAAGCTACTAGGGTGTGATTTAAGGAGATATGCTGGCTATCTTTATCATTTCAAGATACAAGAGTGTGATTGAAGGGGATATGCTGGCTATCATTATCATTTCAAAGTACTTGGTTGTGATTTAAGGGGATATGCTGGCTATCTTTATCATTTCAAATAGTAGGGTGTGATTTAAGGGGTTATGCTGGCTATCTTTATCATTTCAAGATACTAGGGTGTGATTTAAGGGGATATGCTGGCTATCTTTATCATTTCAAGCTACTAGGGTGTGATTGAAGGGGATATGCTGGCTATCTTTATCATTTCAAGATACTAGGGTGTGATTTAAGGGGATATGCTGGCTATTTTTATCATTTCAAGGTACTAGGGTGTGATTTAAGGGGATATGCTGTCTATCTTTACCATTTCAAGATACTAGGGTGTGATTTAAGGGGATATGCTGGCTATCTTTATCATTTCAAGATATTAGGGTGTGATTTAAGGAGATATGCTGGCTATCTTTATCATTTCAAGATACTAGGGTGTGATTTAAGGGGATATTGGCTATCTTTATCATTTCAAGATACTAGGGTGTGATTTAAGGAGATATGCTGGCTATCTTTATCATTTCGAGACACTAGGGTGTAATTTAAGGAGATATGCTGGGTATTTTTTCATTTCGAGATACTAGGTTTTGAATTAAGGGGATATTGGCTATCTTTATCATTTCAAGATACTAGCGTGTGATTTAAGGGGATATGCTGGCTATCTTTATAATTTCAAGCTACTAGGGTGTGATTTAAGGAGATATGCTGGCTATCTTTATCATTTCAAGATACTAGGGTGTGATTTAAGGGGTTATGCTGGCTATCTTTATCATTTCAAGATACTAGGGTGTGATTTAAGGGGATATGCTGGCTATCTTTATCATTTCAAGATACTAGGGTGTGATTTAAGGACATATGCTGGCTATCTATATCATTTCAAGATACTAGGGTGTTATTTAAAGAGATATGCTGGCTATCTTTATCATTTCAAGATATTGGGGAGTGATTTAAGGAGATATGCTGGCTATCTTTATCATTTCAAGATACTAGGGTGTGATTTAAGGACATATGCTGGCTATCATTATCATTTCAATATACTAGGGTGTGATTTAAAGAGATATGCTGGCTATCTTTATCATTTCGAGATATTAGGGTATGATATATGGAGATAAGCTGGCTATCTTTTTCAGTTAGAGATACTAGGGTGTGATTTAAGGAGATATGCTGGCTATCTTTATCATTTCGAGATACTAGGGTGTGATTTAAGGGGATATGCTGGCTATCTTTATCATTTCAAGATACTAGGGTGTGATTTAAGGGGATATGCTGGCTATCTTTATCATTTCAAGATACTAGGGTGTGATTTAAGGAGATATGCTGGCTATCTTTATCATTTCAAGATACTAGGTTGTGATTTAAGGGGATATGCTGGCTATCTTTACCATTTCAAGTTACTAGGGTGTGATTTAAGGGGATATGCTGGCTATCTTTATCATTTCAAGATACTAGGGTGTGATTTCAGGGGATATGCTGGCTATCTTTATCATTTCAAGATACTAGGGTGTAATTTAAAGGGATATTGGCTATCTTTATCATTTCAAGATACTAGGGTGTGATTTAAGGAGATATGCTGGCTATCTTTATCATTTCAAGCTACTAGGGTGTGATTTAAGGGGATATGCTGGCTATCTTTATCATTTCAAGATACTAGGGTGTGATTTAAGGAGATATGCTGGCTATCTTTATCATTTCGAGTTACTAGGGTGTGATTTAAGGGTATATGCTGGCTATCTTTATCATTTCAAGATAATAGGGTGTTATTTAAAGAGATATGCTGGCTATCTTTATCATTTCGAGATACTAGGGTGTAATTTAAGGAGATATGCTGGGTATTTTTTCATTTCGAGATACTAGGTTTTGAATTAAGGGGATATTGGCTATCTTTATCATTTCAAGGTACTAGGGTGTGATTTAAGGGGATATTGGCTATCTTTATCATCTCAAGATACTAGCGTGTGATTTAAGGGGATATGCTGGCTATCTTTATCATTTCAAGCTACTAGGGTGTGTTTTAAGGAGATATGCTGGCTATCTTTATCATTTCAAGGTACTAGGGTGTGATTTAAGGAGATATGCTGGCTATCTTTATCATTTCAAGATACAAGAGTGTGATTGAAGGGGATATGCTGGCTATCTTTATCATTTCAAGATACTAGGGTGTGATTTAAGGGGAAATGCTGGCTATCTTTATCATTTCAAGATATTGGGGAGTGATTTAAGGAGATATGCTGGCTATCTTTATCATTTCAAGATACTAGGGTGTGATTGAAGGGGATATGCTGGCTATCTTTATCATTTCAATATACTAGGTTTTGAATTAAGGGGATATTGGCTATCTTTATCATTTCAAGGTACTAGGGTGTGATTTAAGGGGATATTGGCTATCTTTATCGTCTCAAGATACTAGCGTGTGATTTAAAGGGATATGCTGGCTATCTTTATCATTTCAAGATACTAGGGTGTGATTTAAGGGGATATGCTGGGTATTTTTTCATTTCGATATACTAGGTTTTGAATTAAGGGGATATTGGCTATCTTTATCATTTCAAGGTACTAGGGTGTGATTTAAGGGGATATTGGCTATCTTTATCGTCTCAAGATACTAGCGTGTGATTTAAAGGGATATGCTGGCTATCTTTATCATTTCAAGATACTAGGGTGTGATTTAAGGGGATATGCTGGCTATCTTTATCATTTCAATATACTAGGGTGTGATTTAAGGGGATATGCTGGCTATCTTTATCATTTCAATATACTAGGGTGTGATTTAAGGGGATATGCTGGCTATCTTTATCATTTCAAGATACTAGGGTGTGATTTAAGGGGTTATGCTGGCTATCTTTATCGTTTCAATATACTAGGGTGTGATTTAAGGGGATATGCTGGCTATCTTTATCATTTTAAGATACTAGGGTGTGATTTAAGGAGATATGCTGGCTAACTTTATCATTTCAATATACTAGGGTGTGATTTAAGGGGATATGCTGGCTATCTTTATCATTTCAATATACTAGGGTGTGATTGAAGGGGATATGCTGGCTATCTTTATCATTTTAAGATACTAGGGTGTGATTTAAGGAGATATGCTGGCTAACTTTATCATTTCAATATACTAGGGTGTGATTTAAGGAGATATGCCGGCTATCTTTATCATTTCAATATACTAGGGTGTGATTTAAGAAGATATGCTGGCTATCTTTATCATTTTAAGATACTAGGGTGTGATTTAAGGAGATATGCTGTCTATCTTTATCATTTTAAGATACTAGGGTGTGATTGAAGGTGATATGCTGGCTATCTTTATCATTTCAATATACTAGGGTGTGATTTAAGGAGATATGCTGGCTATCTTTATCATTTCAATATACTAGGGTGTGATTGAAGGGGATATGCTGGCTATCTTTATCATTTCAATATACTAGGGTGTGATTGAAGGGGATATGCTGGCTATCTTTATCATTTCAATATACTAGGGTGTGATTTAATAAGATATGCTGGCTCTCTTTACCATTTCAAGATACTAGGGTGTTATTTAAAGAGATATGCTGGCTATCTTTATCATTTCAAGATATTGGGGAGTGATTTAAGGAGATATACTGGCTATCATTATCATTTCAATATACTAGGGTGTGATTTAAGGGGAAATGCTGGCTATCTTTATCATTTCGAGATACTAGGGTATGATATATGGAGATATGCTGGCTATCTTTTTCAGTTAGAGATACTAGGGTGTGATTTATGGAGATATGCTGGCTATCTTTATCATTTCGAGATACTAGGGTGTGATTTAAGGGGATATGCTGGCTATCTTTATCATTTCAAGATACTAGGATGTGATTTAAGGAGATATGCTGGCTATCTTTATCATTTCAAGATACTAGGGTGTGATTTAAGGGGAAATGCTGGCTACATTTATCATTTCAAGATACTAGAGTGTGATTAAAGGAGATATGCTGGCTATCTTTATCATTTCGAGATACTAGGGTGTAATTTAAGGAGATATGCTGGGTATTTTTTCATTTCGAGATACTAGGTTTTGAATTAAGGGGATATTGACTATCTTTATCATTTCAAGGTACTATGGTGTGATTTAAGGGGATATTGGCTATCTTTATCATCTCAAGATACTACCGTGTGATTTAAGGGGATATGCTGGCTATCTTTATCATTTCAAGCTACTAGGGTGTGATTTAAGGAGATATGCTGGCTATCTTTATCATTTCAAGATACAAGAGTGTGATTGAAGGGGATATGCTGGCTATCATTATCATTTCAAAGTACTTGGTTGTGATTTAAGGGGATATGCTGGCTATCTTTATCATTTCAAATAGTAGGGTGTGATTTAAGGGGTTATGCTGGCTATCTTTATCATTTCAAGATACTAGGGTGTGATTTAAGGGGATATGCTGGCTATCTTTATCATTTCAAGCTACTAGGGTGTGATTGAAGGGGATATGCTGGCTATCTTTATCATTTCAAGATACTAGGGTGTGATTTAAGGGGATATGCTGGCTATTTTTATCATTTCAAGGTACTAGGGTGTGATTTAAGGGGATATGCTGTCTATCTTTACCATTTCAAGATACTAGGGTGTGATTTAAGGGGATATGCTGGCTATCTTTATCATTTCAAGATATTAGGGTGTGATTTAAGGAGATATGCTGGCTATCTTTATCATTTCAAGATACTAGGGTGTGATTTAAGGGGATATTGGCTATCTTTATCATTTCAAGATACTAGGGTGTGATTTAAGGAGATATGCTGGCTATCTTTATCATTTCGAGATACTAGGGTGTAATTTAAGGAGATATGCTGGGTATTTTTTCATTTCGAGATACTAGGTTTTGAATTAAGGGGATATTGGCTATCTTTATCATTTCAAGATACTAGCGTGTGATTTAAGGGGATATGCTGGCTATCTTTATAATTTCAAGCTACTAGGGTGTGATTTAAGGAGATATGCTGGCTATCTTTATCATTTCAAGATACTAGGGTGTGATTTAAGGGGTTATGCTGGCTATCTTTATCATTTCAAGATACTAGGGTGTGATTTAAGGGGATATGCTGGCTATCTTTATCATTTCAAGCTACTAGGGTGTGATTGAAGGGGATATGCTGGCTATCTTTATCATTTCAAGATACTAGGGTGTGATTTAAGGGGATATGCTGGCTATTTTTATCATTTCAAGGTACTATGGTGTGATTTAAGGGGATATCCTGGCTATCTTTACCATTTCAAGATACTAGGGTGTGATTTAAGGGGTTATGCTGGCTATCTTTATCATTTCAAGATATTAGGGTGTGATTTAAGGAGATATGCTGGCTAACTTTATCATTTCAATATACTAGGGTGTGATTTAAGGAGATATGCCGGCTATCTTTATCATTTCAATATACTAGGGTGTGATTTAAGAAGATATGCTGGCTATCTTTATCATTTTAAGATACTAGGGTGTGATTTAAGGAGATATGCTGGCTATCTTTATCATTTTAAGATACTAGGGTGTGATTGAAGGTGATATGCTGGCTATCTTTATCATTTCAATATACTAGGGTGTGATTTAAGGAGATATGCTGGCTATCTTTATCATTTCAATATACTAGGGTGTGATTGAAGGGGATATGCTGGCTATCTTTATCATTTCAATATACTAGGGTGTGATTGAAGGGGATATGCTGGCTATCTTTATCATTTCAATATACTAGGGTGTGATTTAATAAGATATGCTGGCTCTCTTTACCATTTCAAGATACTAGGGTGTTATTTAAAGAGATATGCTGGCTATCTTTATCATTTCAAGATATTGGGGAGTGATTTAAGGAGATATACTGGCTATCATTATCATTTCAATATACTAGGGTGTGATTTAAGGGGAAATGCTGGCTATCTTTATCATTTCGAGATACTAGGGTATGATATATGGAGATATGCTGGCTATCTTTTTCAGTTAGAGATACTAGGGTGTGATTTATGGAGATATGCTGGCTATCTTTATCATTTCGAGATACTAGGGTGTGATTTAAGGGGATATGCTGGCTATCTTTATCATTTCAAGATACTAGGATGTGATTTAAGGAGATATGCTGGCTATCTTTATCATTTCAAGATACTAGGGTGTGATTTAAGGGGAAATGCTGGCTACATTTATCATTTCAAGATACTAGAGTGTGATTAAAGGAGATATGCTGGCTATCTTTATCATTTCGAGATACTAGGGTGTAATTTAAGGAGATATGCTGGGTATTTTTTCATTTCGAGATACGAGGTTTTGAATTAAGGGGATATTGACTATCTTTATCATTTCAAGGTACTATGGTGTGATTTAAGGGGATATTGGCTATCTTTATCATCTCAAGATACTACCGTGTGATTTAAGGGGATATGCTGGCTATCTTTATCATTTCAAGCTACTAGGGTGTGATTTAAGGAGATATGCTGGCTATCTTTATCATTTCAAGATACAAGAGTGTGATTGAAGGGGATATGCTGGCTATCATTATCATTTCAAAGTACTTGGTTGTGATTTAAGGGGATATGCTGGCTATCTTTATCATTTCAAATAGTAGGGTGTGATTTAAGGGGTTATGCTGGCTATCTTTATCATTTCAAGATACTAGGGTGTGATTTAAGGGGATATGCTGGCTATCTTTATCATTTCAAGCTACTAGGGTGTGATTGAAGGGGATATGCTGGCTATCTTTATCATTTCAAGATACTAGGGTGTGATTTAAGGGGATATGCTGGCTATTTTTATCATTTCAAGGTACTAGGGTGTGATTTAAGGGGATATGCTGTCTATCTTTACCATTTCAAGATACTAGGGTGTGATTTAAGGGGATATGCTGGCTATCTTTATCATTTCAAGATATTAGGGTGTGATTTAAGGAGATATGCTGGCTATCTTTATCATTTCAAGATACTAGGGTGTGATTTAAGGGGATATTGGCTATCTTTATCATTTCAAGATACTAGGGTGTGATTTAAGGAGATATGCTGGCTATCTTTATCATTTCGAGATACTAGGGTGTAATTTAAGGAGATATGCTGGGTATTTTTTCATTTCGAGATACTAGGTTTTGAATTAAGGGGATATTGGCTATCTTTATCATTTCAAGATACTAGCGTGTGATTTAAGGGGATATGCTGGCTATCTTTATAATTTCAAGCTACTAGGGTGTGATTTAAGGAGATATGCTGGCTATCTTTATCATTTCAAGATACTAGGGTGTGATTTAAGGGGTTATGCTGGCTATCTTTATCATTTCAAGATACTAGGGTGTGATTTAAGGGGATATGCTGGCTATCTTTATCATTTCAAGATACTAGGGTGTGATTTAAGGACATATGCTGGCTATCTATATCATTTCAAGATACTAGGGTGTTATTTAAAGAGATATGCTGGCTATCTTTATCATTTCAAGATATTGGGGAGTGATTTAAGGAGATATGCTGGCTATCTTTATCATTTCAAGATACTAGGGTGTGATTTAAGGACATATGCTGGCTATCATTATCATTTCAATATACTAGGGTGTGATTTAAAGAGATATGCTGGCTATCTTTATCATTTCGAGATATTAGGGTATGATATATGGAGATAAGCTGGCTATCTTTTTCAGTTAGAGATACTAGGGTGTGATTTAAGGAGATATGCTGGCTATCTTTATCATTTCGAGATACTAGGGTGTGATTTAAGGGGATATGCTGGCTATCTTTATCATTTCAAGATACTAGGGTGTGATTTAAGGGGATATGCTGGCTATCTTTATCATTTCAAGATACTAGGGTGTGATTTAAGGAGATATGCTGGCTATCTTTATCATTTCAAGATACTAGGTTGTGATTTAAGGGGATATGCTGGCTATCTTTACCATTTCAAGTTACTAGGGTGTGATTTAAGGGGATATGCTGGCTATCTTTATCATTTCAAGATACTAGGGTGTGATTTAAGGGGATATGCTGGCTATCTTTATCATTTCAAGATACTAGGGTGTAATTTAAAGGGATATTGGCTATCTTTATCATTTCAAGATACTAGGGTGTGATTTAAGGAGATATGCTGGCTATCTTTATCATTTCAAGCTACTAGGGTGTGATTTAAGGGGATATGCTGGCTATCTTTATCATTTCAAGATACTAGGGTGTGATTTAAGGAGATATGCTGGCTATCTTTATCATTTCGAGTTACTAGGGTGTGATTTAAGGGTATATGCTGGCTATCTTTATCATTTCAAGATAATAGGGTGTTATTTAAAGAGATATGCTGGCTATCTTTATCATTTCGAGATACTAGGGTGTAATTTAAGGAGATATGCTGGGTATTTTTTCATTTCGAGATACTAGGTTTTGAATTAAGGGGATATTGGCTATCTTTATCATTTCAAGGTACTAGGGTGTGATTTAAGGGGATATTGGCTATCTTTATCATCTCAAGATACTAGCGTGTGATTTAAGGGGATATGCTGGCTATCTTTATCATTTCAAGCTACTAGGGTGTGTTTTAAGGAGATATGCTGGCTATCTTTATCATTTCAAGGTACTAGGGTGTGATTTAAGGAGATATGCTGGCTATCTTTATCATTTCAAGATACAAGAGTGTGATTGAAGGGGATATGCTGGCTATCTTTATCATTTCAAGATACTAGGGTGTGATTTAAGGAGATATGCTGGCTATCTTTATCATTTCAAGATACAAGAGTGTGATTGAAGGGGATATGCTGGCTATCATTATCATTTCAAAGTACTTGGTTGTGATTTAAGGGGATATGCTGGCTATCTTTATCATTTCAAATAGTAGGGTGTGATTTAAGGGGTTATGCTGGCTATCTTTATCATTTCAAGATACTAGGGTGTGATTTAAGGGGATATGCTGGCTATCTTTATCATTTCAAGCTACTAGGGTGTGATTGAAGGGGATATGCTGGCTATCTTTATCATTTCAAGATACTAGGGTGTGATTTAAGGGGATATGCTGGCTATTTTTATCATTTCAAGGTACTAGGGTGTGATTTAAGGGGATATGCTGTCTATCTTTACCATTTCAAGATACTAGGGTGTGATTTAAGGGGATATGCTGGCTATCTTTATCATTTCAAGATATTAGGGTGTGATTTAAGGAGATATGCTGGCTATCTTTATCATTTCAAGATACTAGGGTGTGATTTAAGGGGATATTGGCTATCTTTATCATTTCAAGATACTAGGGTGTGATTTAAGGAGATATGCTGGCTATCTTTATCATTTCGAGATACTAGGGTGTAATTTAAGGAGATATGCTGGGTATTTTTTCATTTCGAGATACTAGGTTTTGAATTAAGGGGATATTGGCTATCTTTATCATTTCAAGATACTAGCGTGTGATTTAAGGGGATATGCTGGCTATCTTTATAATTTCAAGCTACTAGGGTGTGATTTAAGGAGATATGCTGGCTATCTTTATCATTTCAAGATACTAGGGTGTGATTTAAGGGGTTATGCTGGCTATCTTTATCATTTCAAGATACTAGGGTGTGATTTAAGGGGATATGCTGGCTATCTTTATCATTTCAAGATACTAGGGTGTGATTTAAGGACATATGCTGGCTATCTATATCATTTCAAGATACTAGGGTGTTATTTAAAGAGATATGCTGGCTATCTTTATCATTTCAAGATATTGGGGAGTGATTTAAGGAGATATGCTGGCTATCTTTATCATTTCAAGATACTAGGGTGTGATTTAAGGACATATGCTGGCTATCATTATCATTTCAATATACTAGGGTGTGATTTAAAGAGATATGCTGGCTATCTTTATCATTTCGAGATATTAGGGTATGATATATGGAGATAAGCTGGCTATCTTTTTCAGTTAGAGATACTAGGGTGTGATTTAAGGAGATATGCTGGCTATCTTTATCATTTCGAGATACTAGGGTGTGATTTAAGGGGATATGCTGGCTATCTTTATCATTTCAAGATACTAGGGTGTGATTTAAGGGGATATGCTGGCTATCTTTATCATTTCAAGATACTAGGGTGTGATTTAAGGAGATATGCTGGCTATCTTTATCATTTCAAGATACTAGGTTGTGATTTAAGGGGATATGCTGGCTATCTTTACCATTTCAAGTTACTAGGGTGTGATTTAAGGGGATATGCTGGCTATCTTTATCATTTCAAGATACTAGGGTGTGATTTAAGGGGATATGCTGGCTATCTTTATCATTTCAAGATACTAGGGTGTAATTTAAAGGGATATTGGCTATCTTTATCATTTCAAGATACTAGGGTGTGATTTAAGGAGATATGCTGGCTATCTTTATCATTTCAAGCTACTAGGGTGTGATTTAAGGGGATATGCTGGCTATCTTTATCATTTCAAGATACTAGGGTGTGATTTAAGGAGATATGCTGGCTATCTTTATCATTTCGAGTTACTAGGGTGTGATTTAAGGGTATATGCTGGCTATCTTTATCATTTCAAGATAATAGGGTGTTATTTAAAGAGATATGCTGGCTATCTTTATCATTTCGAGATACTAGGGTGTAATTTAAGGAGATATGCTGGGTATTTTTTCATTTCGAGATACTAGGTTTTGAATTAAGGGGATATTGGCTATCTTTATCATTTCAAGGTACTAGGGTGTGATTTAAGGGGATATTGGCTATCTTTATCATCTCAAGATACTAGCGTGTGATTTAAGGGGATATGCTGGCTATCTTTATCATTTCAAGCTACTAGGGTGTGTTTTAAGGAGATATGCTGGCTATCTTTATCATTTCAAGGTACTAGGGTGTGATTTAAGGAGATATGCTGGCTATCTTTATCATTTCAAGATACAAGAGTGTGATTGAAGGGGATATGCTGGCTATCTTTATCATTTCAAGATACTAGGGTGTGATTTAAGGGGAAATGCTGGCTATCTTTATCATTTCAAGATATTGGGGAGTGATTTAAGGAGATATGCTGGCTATCTTTATCATTTCAAGATACTAGGGTGTGATTGAAGGGGATATGCTGGCTATCTTTATCATTTCAATATACTAGGGTGTGATTTAAGGGGATATGCTGGCAATCTTTATCATTTCGATATACTAGGTTTTGAATTAAGGGGATATTGGCTATCTTTATCATTTCAAGGTACTAGGGTGTGATTTAAGGGGATATTGGCTATCTTTATCGTCTCAAGATACTAGCGTGTGATTTAAAGGGATATGCTGGCTATCTTTATCATTTCAAGATACTAGGGTGTGATTTAAGGGGATATGCTGGGTATTTTTTCATTTCGATATACTAGGTTTTGAATTAAGGGGATATTGGCTATCTTTATCATTTCAAGGTACTAGGGTGTGATTTAAGGGGATATTGGCTATCTTTATCGTCTCAAGATACTAGCGTGTGATTTAAAGGGATATGCTGGCTATCTTTATCATTTCAAGATACTAGGGTGTGATTTAAGGGGATATGCTGGCTATCTTTATCATTTCAATATACTAGGGTGTGATTTAAGGGGATATGCTGGCTATCTTTATCATTTCAATATACTAGGGTGTGATTTAAGGGGATATGCTGGCTATCTTTATCATTTCAAGATACTAGGGTGTGATTTAAGGGGTTATGCTGGCTATCTTTATCGTTTCAATATACTAGGGTGTGATTTAAGGGGATATGCTGGCTATCTTTATCATTTTAAGATACTAGGGTGTGATTTAAGGAGATATGCTGGCTAACTTTATCATTTCAATATACTAGGGTGTGATTTAAGGGGATATGCTGGCTATCTTTATCATTTCAATATACTAGGGTGTGATTGAAGGGGATATGCTGGCTATCTTTATCATTTTAAGATACTAGGGTGTGATTTAAGGAGATATGCTGGCTAACTTTATCATTTCAATATACTAGGGTGTGATTTAAGGAGATATGCCGGCTATCTTTATCATTTCAATATACTAGGGTGTGATTTAAGAAGATATGCTGGCTATCTTTATCATTTTAAGATACTAGGGTGTGATTTAAGGAGATATGCTGGCTATCTTTATCATTTTAAGATACTAGGGTGTGATTGAAGGTGATATGCTGGCTATCTTTATCATTTCAATATACTAGGGTGTGATTTAAGGAGATATGCTGGCTATCTTTATCATTTCAATATACTAGGGTGTGATTGAAGGGGATATGCTGGCTATCTTTATCATTTCAATATACTAGGGTGTGATTGAAGGGGATATGCTGGCTATCTTTATCATTTCAATATACTAGGGTGTGATTTAATAAGATATGCTGGCTCTCTTTACCATTTCAAGATATTAGGGTGTTATTTAAAGAGATATGCTGGCTATCTTTATCATTTCAAGATATTGGGGAGTGATTTAAGGAGATATACTGGCTATCATTATCATTTCAATATACTAGGGTGTGATTTAAGGGGAAATGCTGGCTATCTTTATCATTTCGAGATACTAGGGTATGATATATGGAGATATGCTGGCTATCTTTTTCAGTTAGAGATACTAGGGTGTGATTTATGGAGATATGCTGGCTATCTTTATCATTTCGAGATACTAGGGTGTGATTTAAGGGGATATGCTGGCTATCTTTATCATTTCAAGATACTAGGATGTGATTTAAGGAGATATGCTGGCTATCTTTATCATTTCAAGATACTAGGGTGTGATTTAAGGGGAAATGCTGGCTACATTTATCATTTCAAGATACTAGAGTGTGATTAAAGGAGATATGCTGGCTATCTTTATCATTTCGAGATACTAGGGTGTAATTTAAGGAGATATGCTGGGTATTTTTTCATTTCGAGATACTAGGTTTTGAATTAAGGGGATATTGACTATCTTTATCATTTCAAGGTACTATGGTGTGATTTAAGGGGATATTGGCTATCTTTATCATCTCAAGATACTACCGTGTGATTTAAGGGGATATGCTGGCTATCTTTATCATTTCAAGCTACTAGGGTGTGATTTAAGGAGATATGCTGGCTATCTTTATCATTTCAAGATACAAGAGTGTGATTGAAGGGGATATGCTGGCTATCATTATCATTTCAAGATACTAGGGTGTGATTTAAGGGGATATGCTGGCTATCTTTATCATTTCAATATACTAGGGTGTGATTTAAGGGGATATGCTGGCTATCTTTATCATTTCAATATACTAGGGTGTGATTTAAGGGGATATGCTGGCTATCTTTATCATTTCAAGATACTAGGGTGTGATTTAAGGGGTTATGCTGGCTATCTTTATCGTTTCAATATACTAGGGTGTGATTTAAGGGGATATGCTGGCTATCTTTATCATTTTAAGATACTAGGGTGTGATTTAAGGAGATATGCTGGCTAACTTTATCATTTCAATATACTAGGGTGTGATTTAAGGGGATATGCTGGCTATCTTTATCATTTCAATATACTAGGGTGTGATTGAAGGGGATATGCTGGCTATCTTTATCATTTTAAGATACTAGGGTGTGATTTAAGGAGATATGCTGGCTAACTTTATCATTTCAATATACTAGGGTGTGATTTAAGGAGATATGCCGGCTATCTTTATCATTTCAATATACTAGGGTGTGATTTAAGAAGATATGCTGGCTATCTTTATCATTTTAAGATACTAGGGTGTGATTTAAGGAGATATGCTGGCTATCTTTATCATTTTAAGATACTAGGGTGTGATTGAAGGTGATATGCTGGCTATCTTTATCATTTCAATATACTAGGGTGTGATTTAAGGAGATATGCTGGCTATCTTTATCATTTCAATATACTAGGGTGTGATTGAAGGGGATATGCTGGCTATCTTTATCATTTCAATATACTAGGGTGTGATTGAAGGGGATATGCTGGCTATCTTTATCATTTCAATATACTAGGGTGTGATTTAATAAGATATGCTGGCTCTCTTTACCATTTCAAGATACTAGGGTGTTATTTAAAGAGATATGCTGGCTATCTTTATCATTTCAAGATATTGGGGAGTGATTTAAGGAGATATACTGGCTATCATTATCATTTCAATATACTAGGGTGTGATTTAAGGGGAAATGCTGGCTATCTTTATCATTTCGAGATACTAGGGTATGATATATGGAGATATGCTGGCTATCTTTTTCAGTTAGAGATACTAGGGTGTGATTTATGGAGATATGCTGGCTATCTTTATCATTTCGAGATACTAGGGTGTGATTTAAGGGGATATGCTGGCTATCTTTATCATTTCAAGATACTAGGATGTGATTTAAGGAGATATGCTGGCTATCTTTATCATTTCAAGATACTAGGGTGTGATTTAAGGGGAAATGCTGGCTACATTTATCATTTCAAGATACTAGAGTGTGATTAAAGGAGATATGCTGGCTATCTTTATCATTTCGAGATACTAGGGTGTAATTTAAGGAGATATGCTGGGTATTTTTTCATTTCGAGATACTAGGTTTTGAATTAAGGGGATATTGACTATCTTTATCATTTCAAGGTACTATGGTGTGATTTAAGGGGATATTGGCTATCTTTATCATCTCAAGATACTACCGTGTGATTTAAGGGGATATGCTGGCTATCTTTATCATTTCAAGCTACTAGGGTGTGATTTAAGGAGATATGCTGGCTATCTTTATCATTTCAAGATACAAGAGTGTGATTGAAGGGGATATGCTGGCTATCATTATCATTTCAAAGTACTTGGTTGTGATTTAAGGGGATATGCTGGCTATCTTTATCATTTCAAATAGTAGGGTGTGATTTAAGGGGTTATGCTGGCTATCTTTATCATTTCAAGATACTAGGGTGTGATTTAAGGGGATATGCTGGCTATCTTTATCATTTCAAGCTACTAGGGTGTGATTGAAGGGGATATGCTGGCTATCTTTATCATTTCAAGATACTAGGGTGTGATTTAAGGGGATATGCTGGCTATTTTTATCATTTCAAGGTACTAGGGTGTGATTTAAGTGGATATGCTGTCTATCTTTACCATTTCAAGATACTAGGGTGTGATTTAAGGGGATATGCTGGCTATCTTTATCATTTCAAGATATTAGGGTGTGATTTAAGGAGATATGCTGGCTATCTTTATCATTTCAAGATACTAGGGTGTGATTTAAGGGGATATTGGCTATCTTTATCATTTCAAGATACTAGGGTGTGATTTAAGGAGATATGCTGGCTATCTTTATCATTTCGAGATACTAGGGTGTAATTTAAGGAGATATGCTGGGTATTTTTTCATTTCGAGATACTAGGTTTTGAATTAAGGGGATATTGGCTATCTTTATCATTTCAAGATACTAGCGTGTGATTTAAGGGGATATGCTGGCTATCTTTATAATTTCAAGCTACTAGGGTGTGATTTAAGGAGATATGCTGGCTATCTTTATCATTTCAAGATACTAGGGTGTGATTTAAGGGGTTATGCTGGCTATCTTTATCATTTCAAGATACTAGGGTGTGATTTAAGGGGATATGCTGGCTATCTTTATCATTTCAAGCTACTAGGGTGTGATTGAAGGGGATATGCTGGCTATCTTTATCATTTCAAGATACTAGGGTGTGATTTAAGGGGATATGCTGGCTATTTTTATCATTTCAAGGTACTATGGTGTGATTTAAGGGGATATCCTGGCTATCTTTACCATTTCAAGATACTAGGGTGTGATTTAAGGGGTTATGCTGGCTATCTTTATCATTTCAAGATATTAGGGTGTGATTTAAGGAGATATGCTGGCTATCTTTATCATTTCAAGATACTAGGGTGTGATTTAAGGTGATATGCTGGCTATCTTTATCATTTCAAGGTACTAGGGTGTGATTTGAGGGGATATTGGCTATCTTTATCATTTCAAGATACTAGGGTGTGCTTTAAGGGGATATGCTGGCTATCTTTATCATTTCAAGATACTAGGGTGTGATTTAAGGAGATATGCTGGCTAACTTTATCATTTCAATATACTAGGGTGTGATTTAAGGAGATATGCTGGCTATCTTTATCATTTCAAGATACTTGGCTGTGATTTAAGGAGATATGCTGGCTATCTTTATCATTTTAAGATACTAGGGTGTGATTTAAGGAGATATGCTGGCTATCTTTATCATTTCAATATACTAGGGTGTGATTTAAGGAGATATGCTGGCTATCTTTATCATTTTAAGATACTAGGGTGTGATTTAAGGAGATATGCTGGCTAACTTTATCATTTCAATATACTAGGGTGTGATTTAAGGAGATATGCCGGCTATCTTTATCATTTCAATATACTAGGGTGTGATTTAAGAAGATATGCTGGCTATCTTTATCATTCCAAGATACTAGGGTCTGATTTAAGGAGATATGCTGGCTATCTTTATCATTTCGAGATACTAGGGTGTGATTTAAAGGGTTATGCTGGCTATCTTTGTCATTTCGAGATACTAGGGTGTGATTTAAGGAGATATGCTGGCTATCTTTATCATTTCAAGATACTAGGGTGTAATTATAGGAGATATGCTGGCTATCTTTATCATTTCGAGATACTAGGGTGTAATTATAGGAGATATGCTGGCTATCTTTATCATTTCAAGATACTAGGGTGTAATTATAGGAGATATGCTGGCTATCTTTATCATTTCGAGATACTAGGGTGTGATTTAAGGAGATATGCTGGCTATCTTTATCATTTCAAGATACTAGGGTGTGATTTAAGGGGAAATGCTGGCTATCTTTATCATTTCAAGATATTGGGGAGTGATTTAAGGAGATATGCTGGCTATCTTTATCATTTCAAGATACTAGGTTATGATTTAAGGGGATATGCTGGCTATCTTTATCATTTCGAGATACTAGGGTGTGATTTAAGGGTATATGCTGGCTATCTTTATCATTTCAAGATACTAGGGTGTTATTTAAAGAGATATGCTGGCTATCTTTATCATTTCAAGATACTAGGGTGTGATTTAAGGGTATATGCTGGCTATCTTTATCATTTAAAGATACTAGGGTGTTATTTAAAGAGATATGCTGGCTATCTTTATCATTTCGAGATACTAGGGTGTAATTTAAGGAGATATGCTGGCTATCTTTATCATTTCAAGATACTAGGGTGTAATTTAAGGAGATATGCTGGGTATTTTTTCATTTCGAGATACTAGGGTGTGATTTAAGGCGATATTGGCTATCTTTATCATCTCAAGATACTAGCGTGTGATTTAAGGGGATATGCTGGCTATCTTTATCATTTCAAGATACAAGAGTGTGATTGAAGGGGATATGCTGGCTATCATTATCATTTCAAAGTACTTGGTTGTGATTTAAGGGGATATGCTGGCTATCTTTATCATTTCAAATACTAGGTTGTGATTTAAGGGGTTATGCTGGCTATCTTTATCATTTCAAGATACTAGGGTGTGATTTAAGGGGATATGCTGGCTATCTTTATCATTTCAAGCTACTAGGGTGTGATTGAAGGGGATATGCTGGCTATCTTTATCATTTCAAGTTACTAGGGTGTGATTTAAGGGGATATGCTGGCTATTTTTATCATTTCAAGGTACTAGGGTGTGATTTAAGGGGATATGCTGGCTATCTTTATCATTTCAAGATACTAGGGTGTGATTTAAGGTGATATGCTGGCTATCTTTATCATTTCAAGGTACTAGGGTGTGATTTAAGGGGATATTGGCTATCTTTATCATTTCAAGATACTAGGGTGTGCTTTAAGGGGATGATCTGGCTATCTTTATCATTTCAAGATACTAGGGTGTGATTTAAGGAGATATGCTGGCTATCTTTATCATTTCAAGATACTAGGGTGTGATTTAAGGAGATATGCTGGCTATCATTATCATTTCAAAGTACTAGGTTGTGATTTAAGGAGATATGCTGGCTATCTTTACCATTTCAAGTTACTAGGGTGTGATTTAAGGGTATATGCTGGCTATCTTTATCATTTCAAGATACTTGGGTGTGATTTAAGGAGATATGCTGGCTATCTTTATCATTTCAAGATATTGGGGAGTGATTTAAGGAGATATTCTGGCTATCATTATCATTTCAAGATACTAGGGTGTGATTTAAGGAGATATGCTGGCTATCATTATCATTTCAAAGTACTAGGTTGTGATTTAAGGAGATATGCTGGCTATCTTTACCATTTCAAAGTACTAGGTTGTGATTTAAGGAGATATGCTGGCTATCTTTACCATTTCAAGTTACTAGGGTGTGATTTAAGGGTATATGCTGGCTATCTTTATCATTTCAAGATACTTGGGTGTGATTTAAGGAGATATGCTGGCTATCTTTATCATTTCAAGATACTTGGGTGTGATTTAAGGAGATATGCTGGCTATCTTTATCATTTCAAAGTACTAGGTTGTGATTTAAGGAGATATGCTGGCTATCTTTACCATTTCAAGTTACTAGGGTGTGATTTAAGGGTATATGCTGGCTATCTTTATCATTTCAAGATACTTGGGTGTGATTTAAGGAGATATGCTGGCTATCTTTATCATTTCAAGATACTTGGGTGTGATTTAAGGAGATATGCTGGCTATCTTTATCATTTCAAAGTACTAGGTTGTGATTTAAGGAGATATGCTGGCTATCTTTATCATTTCAAGATACTTGGGTGTGATTTAAGGGTATATGCTGGCTATCTTTATCATTTCAAGATACTTGGGTGTGATTTAAGGAGATATGCTGGCTATCTTTATCATTTCAAGATACTTGGGTGTGATTTAAGGAGATATGCTGGCTATCTTTATCATTTCAAAGTACTAGGTTGTGATTTAAGGAGATATGCTGGCTATCTTTACCATTTCAAGTTACTAGGGTGTGATTTAAGGGTATATGCTGGCTATCTTTATCATTTCAAGATACTTGGGTGTGATTTAAGGAGATATGCTGGCTATCTTTATCATTTCAAGATACTTGGGTGTGATTTAAGGAGATATGCTGGCTATCTTTATCATTTCAAAGTACTAGGTTGTGATTTAAGGAGATATGCTGGCTATCTTTACCATTTCAAGTTACTAGGGTGTGATTTAAGGGTATATGCTGGCTATCTTTATCATTTCAAGATACTTGGGTGTGATTTAAGGAGATATGCTGGCTATCTTTATCATTTCAAGATACTTGGGTGTGATTTAAGGAGATATGCTGGCTATCTTTATCATTTCAAAGTACTAGGTTGTGATTTAAGGAGATATGCTGGCTATCTTTACCATTTCAAGTTACTAGGGTGTGATTTAAGGGTATATGCTGGCTATCTTTATCATTTCAAGATACTTGGGTGTGATTTAAGGAGATATGCTGGCTATCTTTATCATCTCAAGATACTTGGGTGTGATTTAAGGAGATATGCTGGCTATCTTTATCATTTCAAAGTACTAGGTTGTGATTTAAGGAGATATGCTGGCTATCTTTAACATTTCAAGTTACTAGGGTGTGATTTAAGGGTATATGCTGGCTATCTTTATCATTTCAAGATACTTGGGTGTGATTTAAGGAGATATGCTGGCTATCTTTATCATTTCAAGATACTTGGGTGTGATTTAAGGAGATATGCTGGCTATCTTTATCATTTCAAAGTACTAGGTTGTGATTTAAGGAGATATGCTGGCTATCTTTACCATTTCAAGTTACTAGGGTGTGATTTAAGGGTATATGCTGGCTATCTTTATCATTTCAAGATACTTGGGTGTGATTTAAGGAGATATGCTGGCTATCTTTACCATTTCAAGATACTTGGGTGTGATTTAAGGAGATATGCTGGCTATCTTTATCATTTCAAGATACTTGGGTGTGATTTAAGGAGATATGCTGGCTATCTTTATCATTTCAAGATACTTGGGTGTGATTTAAGGAGATATGCTGGCTATCTTTATCATTTCAAGATACTTGGGTGTGATTTAAGGAGATATGCTGGCTATCTTTATCATTTCAAGATACTTGGGTGTGATTTAAGGAGATATGCTGGCTATCTTTATCATTTCAAGATACTTGGGTGTGATTTAAGGAGATATGCTGGCTATCTTTATCATTTCAAGATACTTGGGTGTGTTTTAAGGAGATATGCTGGCTATCTTTATCATTTCAAGATACTTGGGTGTGATTTAAGGAGATATGCTGGCTATCTTTACCATTTCAAGTTACTAGGGTGTGTTTTAAGGAGATATGCTGGCTATCTTTATCATTTCAAGATACTTGGGTGTGATTTAAGGAGATATGCTGGCTATCTTTATCATTTCAAGATACTTGGGTGTGATTTAAGGAGATATGCTGGCTATCTTTATCATTTCAAAGTACTAGGTTGTGATTTAAGGAGATATGCTGGCTATCTTTACCATTTCAAGTTACTAGGGTGTGATTTAAGGGTATATGCTGGCTATCTTTATCATTTCAAGATACTTGGGTGTGATTTAAGGAGATATGCTGGCTATCTTTATCATTTCAAGATATTGGGGAGTGATTTAAGGAGATATTCTGGCTATCATTATCATTTCAAGATACTAGGGTGTGATTTAAGGAGATATTCTGGCTATCTTTACCATTTCAAGTTACTAGGGTGTGATTTAAGGGTATATGCTGGCTATCTTTATCATTTCAAGATACTACGGTGTGATTTAAGGGGATATGCTGGCTATCTTTATCATTTCAAGATACTAGGGTGTGATTTAAGGAGATATGCTGGCTCTCTTTACCATTTCAATATACTAGGGTGTGATTTAAGGAGATATGCTGGCTATCTTTATTATTTCAAGATACTTGGCTGTGATTTAAGGGGATATTCTGGCTATCTTTATCATTTTAAGATACTAGGGTGTGATTTAAGGAGATATGCTGGCTATCTTTATCATTTCAAGATACTTGGCTGTGATTTAAGGGGATATGCTGGCTATCTTTATCATTTTAAGATACTAGGGTGTGATTTAAGGAGATATGCTGGCTAACTTTATCATTTCAATATACTAGGGTGTGATTTAAGGAGATTTGCTGGCTATCTTTATCATTTCAAGATACTTGGCTGTGATTTAAGGAGATATGCTGGCTATCTTTATCATTTTAAGATACTAGGGTGTGATTTAAGGAGATATGCTGGCTATCTTTATCATTTCAATATACTAGGGTGTGATTTAAGGAGATATGCTGGCTATCTTTATCATTTTAAGATACTAGGGTGTGATTTAAGGAGATATGCTGGCTATCTTTATCATTTCAATATACTAGGGTGTGATTTAAGGAGATTTGCTGGCTATCTTTATCATTTCAAGATACTTGGCTGTGATTTAAGGAGATATGCTGGCTATCTTTATCATTTTAAGATACTAGGGTGTGATTTAAGGAGATATGCTGGCTAACTTTATCATTTCAATATACTAGGGTGTGATTTAAGGAGATATGCCGGCTATCTTTATCATTTCAATATACTAGGGTGTGATTTAAGAAGATATGCTGGCTATCTTTATCATTTCAAGATACTAGGGTCTGATTTAAGGAGATATGCTGGCTATCTTTATCATTTCGAGATACTAGGGTTTGATTTAAGGGGTTATGCTGGCTATCTTTGTCATTTCGAGATACTAGGGTGTGATTTAAGGAGATATGCTGGCTATCTTTATCATTTCAAGATACTAGGGTGTAATTATAGGAGATATGCTGGCTATCTTTATCATTTCGAGATACTAGGGTGTGATTTAAGGGGAAATGCTGGCTATCTTTATCATTTCAAAGTACTAGGTTGTGATTTAAGGAGATATGCTGGCTATCTTTATCATTTCGAGATACTAGGGTGTAATTTAAGGAGATATGCTGGGTATTTTTTCATTTCGAGATACTAGGTTTTGAATTAAGGGGATATTGGCTATCTTTATCATTTCAAGATACTAGCGTGTGATTTAAGGGGATATGCTGGCTATCTTTATAATTTCAAGCTACTAGGGTGTGATTTAAGGAGATATGCCGGCTATCTTTATCATTTCGAGATACTAGGGTGTAATTTAAGGAGATATGCTGGGTATTTTTTCATTTCGAGATACTAGGTTTTGAATTAAGGGGATATTGGCTATCTTTATCATTTCAAGATACTAGCGTGTGATTTAAGGGGATATGCTGGCTATCTTTATCATTTCAAGATACTAGGGTGTGATTTAAGGAGATATGCCGGCTATCTTTATCATTTCAAGATACAAGAGTGTGATTGAAGGGGATATGCTGGCTATCTTTATCATTTCAAGATACTAGGGTGTGATTTAAGGGGTTATGCTGGCTATCTTTATCATTTCAAGATACTAGGGTGTGATTTAAGGGGATATGCTGGCTATCTTTATCATTTCAAGCTACTAGGGTGTGATTGAAGGGGATATGCTGGCTATCTTTATCATTTCAAGATACTAGGGTGTGATTTAAGGGGATATGCTGGCTATTTTTATCATTTCAAGATATTAGGGTGTGATTTGAGGGGATATTGGCTATCTTTATCATTTCAAGATACTAGGGTGTGCTTTAAGGGGATATGCTGGCTATCTTTACCATTTCAAGATACTAGGGTGTGATTTAAGGGGTTATGCTGGCTATCTTTATCATTTCAAGATATTAGGGTGTGATTTGAGGGGATATTGGCTATCTTTATCATTTCAAGATACTAGGGTGTGCTTTAAGGGGATATGCTGGCTATCTTTATCATTTCAAGGTACTAGGGTGTGATTTAAGGAGATATGCTGGCTATCTTTATCATTTTAAGATACTAGGGTGTGATTTAAGGAGATATGCCGGCTAACTTTATCATTTCAATATACTAGGGTGTGATTTAAGGAGATATGCTGGCTATCTTTATCATTTCAATATACTAGGGTGTGATTTAAGAAGATATGCTGGCTATCTTTATCATTTCAAGATACTAGGGTCTGATTTAAGGAGATATGCTGGCTATCTTTATCATTTCGAGATACTAGGGTTTGATTTAAGGGGTTATGCTGGCTATCTTTGTCATTTCGAGATACTAGGGTGTGATTTAAGGAGATATGCTGGCTATCTTTATCATTTCGAGATACTAGGGTGTAATTTAAGGAGATATGCTGGGTATTTTTTCATTTCGAGATACTAGGATTTGAATTAAGGGGATATTGGCTATCTTTATCATTTCAAGATACTAGGGTGTGATTTAAGAGGATATTGGCTATCGTTATCATTTCAAGATACTAGGGTGTGATTTAAGGAGATATGCTGGCTATCTTTATCATTTAGATATACTAGGGTGTGATTTAAGGAGATATGCTGGCTATCTTTATCATTTCAAGATATTGGGGAGTGATTTAAGGGGATATGCTGGCTATCTTTATCATTTCAATATACTAGGGTGCGATTTAAGGGGGTTTGCTGGCTATCGTTATCATTTCGAGATACTAGGATGTGATTTAAGGAGATATGCTGGCTATCTTTATCATTTCAATATACTAGGGTGCGATTTAAGGGGGTTTGCTGGCTATCGTTATCATTTCGAGATACTAGGATGTGATTTAAGGGGATATGCTGGCTATCTTTATCATTTCAATATACTAGGGTGCGATTTAAGGGGGTTTGCTGGCTATCGTTATCATTTCGAGATACTACGGTGTGATTTAAGGAGATATGCTGGCTATCTTTATCATTTCAGGATACTAGGGTGTGATTTAAGGGGATATGCTGGCTATCTTTATCATTTCAAGATACTAGGGTGTGATTTAAGGGGATATGCTGGCTATCTTTATCATTTCAAGATGCTGAGTTGTGATTTAAGGAGATATGCTGGCTAACTTTATCATTTCAAGATACTAGGGTGTGATTTAAGGAGATATGCCGGCTCTCTTTATCATTTTAAGATATTAGGGTGTGATTTAAGGAGATATGCTGGCTATCTTTATCATTTCAGGATACTAGGGTGTGATTTAAGGGGATATGCCGGCTATCTTTATCATTTCAAGATACTAGGGTGTGATTAAAAGGGATATGCTGGCTATCTTTATCATTTCGAGATACTAGGGTGTAATTTAAGGAGATATGCTGGCTATTTTTATTATTTCCAGATACTAGGGTGTGATTTAAGGGGATATTGACTATCTTTATCATTTCGAGATACTAGTGTTAGATTTAAGGTGATATGCTTTATCATTTCAAGATACTAGGGTGTCAGTTAAGGGGATATGCTGTCTATCTTTATCATTTCAAGATAATAGGGTGTGATTTAAGGAGATATAATAACAATGAAATTATTGTGTAAAGCTGGCTATCTTTATCATTTTAAGATACTAGGGTGTGATTTCAGGAGATATGCTAACTATCTTTATAATTTCAAGAAACTAGGGTGTGATTTAAAGAGATATGCTGACTATCTTTACCATTTCAAGATACTAGGGAGTGATTTCAGGAGATATGCTGTCTATTTTTATCATTTCGAGATACTAGGGTGTGATTTAAGGAGATATGCTGGCTATCTTTATCATTTCGAGATACTAGGGTGTGATATATGGAGATATGCTGGCTATCTTTAACATTTCGAGATACTAGTGTATGATTTAAGGAGATATGCTGGCTATCTTTATCATTTCGAGATACTAGGGTGTAACTTAAGGAGATATGCTGGCTATCTTTATCATTTTGAGATACTAGGGTGAGATTTAAGGGGATATGCTGGATATCTATATCATTTCAAGTTACTAGGGTGTGATTTAAGGGGATATGCTGGCTATGTTTATCATTTCGAGATACTAGGGTGTGATTTAAGGGGATATGCTGGCTATCTTTATCATTTGAAGATACTAGGCTGTGGTTAAAGGGGATATGCTGGCTATCTTTATCATTTCAAGATACTAGGGTGTGATTTAAGGAGATATGCCGGCTATTTTTATCATTTCGAGATACTAAGGAGTGATTTAAGGAGATACACTTTGCTATTATTATAATTTCGAGCGGCCATATTATGTTTCCCTCAATACGCACACCACCATCCAAAATACCGCTAATATTCTATGGTCGAACCAAGGAACTCAGCTCAACCATTATGTGTGTATGCCTATTTTAGGAAATCTATATATTTCCTTTTGTATCGATACTACATAAGTATGAACCGTAAACACTGCCAAAATCATATGGGCGTCGTAGTGGCATACAGCGTTTCTTGGGCATTTTAAACATGGTGGAGCCAATCTTCTCTCTCTCTCTAGAACTGAACACATCTAATTTCTTCTAGCGAAGGAGAGTGATAGATAGAAAGATAGATAGATAGAGAGAGAGGGGGTGTGGAGAAGAGAAAAAGAAAGAGAAAGAGAAAGAGAAGGAGAGGGGGAGTGAGAGAGAGAAATGGGTGGTGAGAACGAGATATATAGGAAGAATCGATCCAAGAACTGGACGTACTTTTTTTATCGACCTCGAAATGATGAAAGGCAAACTCTACTTCGATGGCTTTTAACTCAGGGAGTCGGAACCAATAAACACCGCAAGGCATTCCATCCAACACTCTAACAACTCCGCCATTTTCCATCTCTCGATAATATAAGCAACAGTATTAAACTGGCTCTACTCTATCTCTTCCACAAAAATTCAGAAGAAAATATTTATAGTTAACGTTCTTTTATCTTCTTCTTCTTCTTCTTCTTCAGGAACGTCATCATCGTGATTTTGTTGGAACCCTCCCACAATTACTGGCTTGGAATATTCTCAGATGTTTGACTCTTAAAGACCTAGCTATTGTTTGCCAGGTAAATAAACTAAACATTGTTGTCAAGACTTCATTGTATTTGTTGCATTAACATTTCAATTTATATATTATTAATTCGATTGTCTAGACAGAAATATTTTGTTGATATTTATCGAAGCGATTCTAAAGATACGATCAGAAAATTTTGAATTCTAGAATGTTATTACCAAATTTACGAACTGTACTGTGTTTCACAAAAACAATTCATTCTTATACGAGACAAAATGAGTTCAGAGCAATGAAACATAGCTCTCGTTGAAATGAGATCACGTGTAACGTTTCTATTGCCGTTTAGGACCCTCTTCAATGTACTAAAAATGATAATGGTTTTTTTTTTTTTTTTGTATTTTATTATTCATATATAAGCAGGGCGGTAGATTGGCAGTATCGGTAGAGCGTCAAACAATATGCTTCGCAAAATAGAGTTACGGCACTTTACGTTCCGAGTTCAAATCCTGCCGGGGTTAGTTTTGCCTTTCATCCTTACGGGGTCGATGAAATAAAGCACCAGTAATGCACTGGAGTCAATTTAATCGTCTTTCCCCACCCCTTCAAAGTATTGGCCTTATGTGCCTAAAGTAGAAACAATTATTTATATATTAGCTGTCGGGACACCATCTTTTAAAACTTCCATGCTTCCCGAAATTCGCCAACACTACACCTGATATTCCCCCACCATACGCACGCAAATGTGTGTGTGTGTCTGTGTGTACCTCATGACTTATACACTGTTCACTTTCCTGACTTTGTACATTATTTTATGTACTATACATGTACTTTTGATGAATTGTAGTACACACAAATTTTCATTATTATTATTTCTAGGGCGGTGGATTGGTAGTATCGGTAGAGGGTCGGACGCCATGCTTTCTAGCATAGTTACGTCCCTTTACGATCTGAGTTCAAATCCCGCCGAGGTTGACTTTGCCTTTCATCCTTACGGGGTCGATAAAATAAAGTACCAGTGAGGCACTGGGTAGTTGCTGGCCTTGTGCCTAAAGTAGAAACAATTATTATTCTTTTTTATTAAAACGGCATTACTGACTATTTTCCTTCTCATAAAAGTTTCACACCTTGAGACAACATCGGAAAAAATGCTTTGCGATATTTAGTTAAACATTTCTATATTCTGAGTTCAAATCCCACCAAATTTAATTTTACCTTTCAGCTTTCTGGAGACGATATAATCATGTTTCCTTCCCCACAAACTATTATTGGCCTAGTGCCAATGCTAGTAAGAATTATTTCTGAATATCATTAGTGTTATACCCAAATCTATATTTTGATATGACACTGTTAACTATTATAAAACCGAAAATATCCACAAATATACATCAAATCTGCAAATCAGTTTTATCTTAATGAAAATCCATTTCTCTTTATTTACACCGTTACTAACATTGACAAATGCATTAAAGTTCTAACAAGCGGTTGAGATGCCGTAAAATTCCCAACCTCGAGCTGAGAAAAAATAAACTAATATTAGAGATGCCAACAAATATTAGAGACCGAAATGAAGCATATATATTTGCCAAAACTGCATATTAAAAACTAAGGCTTCGGGAGCAGAAAATAAATAATTCATCTCTGATTAGTGAGATGTACATCAAAATACTGCTCTCGTTTCTGTTGATGGTGGTGCTCTTTGTCATTCTAATTACACCTATTAAGCGGGCTCTCTCTCTACGCACACACACGAAAAGACTATCTGATTGATCGGGAAAGATTCACTTATCATGACGCTACAATCACTAGCTGAAAACGTACTGCTTCTTCACTTTGAGGCTGTTTAGTTGTTATTGTCGCTGTTGAGCCCTGTGTCAGCGCTGATCAAGCAGAGTTTTGACTCTAGGCATTCCAGACTTGGTCATTCCATGTGTTTTGTTTTTCAAACAGAGGGTATATGGAAAAACGTAATGGAATGTGCCAGCATTTAAAAAAAATATAGTAGGGTGTGATATGAAGGATATTTGACTGCTATATCTAGCAGGTCAAGTGACCACATAAATGCCAAAAATGGCGTAGACATTACAATACAATGGGAGGAAACATAATAGTACCACTGATGATGTTGCAGATGTGCGACGATAGAACTTTGATAGACTATATATATATATTTATATCATATTATATATAGAGTTATAAACTCAAATAGTCTTTTACAATTAAATAGCTCAAAGAAAGGGATGTTTCTGAGCCGTGTAATACAAATGAATATATGGTAATGAAGAATCTTTGTTGGATAGTTTATCAATATAGACGTGAGGGAAAGTCCCTCGTCTATTTACCATTTTCGTAAGTGAGAGGATAGGTACTCCATAGAATTTATAACAAGTGAGTGGGTGTGTGTGTAGACAAGATAATAACCACAACGAGAGTTCTATTCAACAATGTAAATAAGGATGATGTTTATTTTGTCTATTATGTGTTTGTTATATTACAAATGAAACAAAATAGCAATATAGACGTGATTAGTTGAAATGAAGGCAACGTATTACAATTGTCGTGGGTCACCAATGTAACGCCCACGTCTGGGTCACCAATGTGATGGGACCAGTAAAGTGAAATCAGTTATGAGCCAGTGCTCGGCCAACACTATCCTTGTGGCTTCGGCATAGGAGTTCAGTGTATTGACATCTGTGTGATCTCGTGGTCCAAAGGCTGTCTGCTGTTTGCTGTCTCCGTGGCTTGTCTGAGAAAGTAATACTGCTGCTTACTTAAATAGTGTTCTCAACCAGGGGGAGACAACTAGGCCTGGTCCATTATCCGACAGGGGGGCGTAAGGCGTCTTACTATAGTATCCCCTGCCAGATTTTCAAATCATCGAAAATCGATGTTATTACTCACACGTGGAGTAAGATGGCGAACAATGCAACAAGGGGGAGCTATTCGCTCTACCAGTCGTTAAATCCAGAATAAGGATTTGAAAAATGTTAAAAAACATGCATGCATAAAAAAAAGGCAAACAAAAAAAAAAGCAGAAACACAGAAGCAAAAAAAAAGGTGCAGCTAACACAGTCTGAATATAGACGGTGCTGCAAAATATTTTGGGCCAGTGGACCCTACGACCTGAACGGGTCGTGGTCTTGTAACGTGGCGATGGTGGTGGTGTAGGGACAGGCGATGATGGTGGTTCAGGAACAGGCGTTCGCTCAACAGGCAAATACCAAGGGGTTCGTGGATCAGGAACCACAGCGTCCGTGTCCAGATGTACCTGCTTAAGCCTGTCTATTGTAACTGTCTCCATGGACCCTTTAATATCTAGAGTGAAATGCTTAGCCGAGCGCGCTAAGACATGGTAAGGTCCAGTGTAAGGCTGTGTGAGCGGGGGCTTCACAGAATCTTTCCTTACAAAGACATGCGCCCACGAGGCAACATCCCTCGGGACAGCAGTCTTGACAGTTTGTTTCCTAGTGTCCATTAACGGCAAATCCTGGAAATAGGAGCGCAAACGGGATACGTAGGAAGCGTGATCTTGGGCATCAAGATCGATAGAGGCGAGCATTTGCCCGGGCAACATCAGAGGGGCACCGTACAGTACTTCGGCCGGTGAAAATCCAAAGTTGACCTTCACCGTTGACCGAATCCCTAATAGCACAATAGGGAGGTACTCGCTCCAACGCGCCGAGTCCATTAAGGAGGCTTTCAGTTGTCGGTGAAAACGCTCCACCATACCATTCGAAGCGGGATGGTACGCCGTAGTTCTGATGCGTTTAGCACCAATTAATTTTGACAGTTCGAGGAAAAGGCTCGACTCGAACTGTCGTCCACGGTCGGTAGTTACTGTGGATGGAACTCCATAACGAGAGATCCATCCAGACACAAGAGCACGCGCTGTTGTCTCAGCGGTGATGTTTTTCAAGGGGGTGGCTTCAGGCATATGTGAAAAATGTTTCACGGCTAAAAACGGTCAACTATAGTCAGCAGATAAAAATAACCGTCGCTGACAGGCCAAGGTCCCACTATATCAATGTGAATGTGCGAAAAACGCGCATCTGGGTTAGTAAAGGTACCCAGGGGAGCCTTGACGTGTCGATGGACCTTTGATTTCTGGCAAGCGACGCAGGAACGGCACCAAGCAGCAATTTCACGCCTCATATTTGGCCAGAAAAATCTAGCTGATATGAGCTTTACTGTGGCAGAAGATCCTGGATGTGAGAAACTATGTAATGCCAGAAACACGGTCCGACGATGATTCTCTGGAACGAAGGGCCTAGGCACGTCCAAAGAGACGTCGCAGAGAATTTGGCCAACTGCAGTCGACAGAGGCAAGTATTTCATCTCGCAATTCGCAAACTCAGGCGATGTAACATCCAATGACTCAAGGGGAGGCTGATCCGCAGCCAAACGAGTCAGATCTATGTCAGAAGGTGACGAGATCGCCGCTGTCACGGGTAAGCGGGACAAAGCATCGGCCGCTGTATTCAGTGAACCCGGAATGTGTTGGATATCGTTCGTATATTGCGAGATGAAATCAAGGTGCCTCGTCTCTCTGGGCGAGTATTTATCAGCCTTCGCTCTCAACGCAAAAGTTAATGGTTTATGGTCAGTGAGGATAGTAAATAGTCTACCCTCTAGCATATGTGAAAAATGTTTCACGGCTAAATAGATGGCTAAAAGCTCCCTTCCAAAGTGCTGTAGCACGTCTCAGCAGGTTTCATTTTTCTGGAAAAAAACTCCAGCGGTTGCTGGTAACCATTGATGTTTTGTTGTAGCACTGCGCCCACAACGATATCCGATGCATCAACACAAAGCGTTAGCTTTGCACCGGGTACCGGGTGAGCCAGTAAAGAAGCATTAGCCAAAGCAGTTTTGGCGTGCTGAAAATCAGCAAGTTGAGTCTCTGTTAAAGAAATGTCTGCATTCTTCTTCCGACAATTTTTTAAAATTTCCGTCAGGGAGAAAAGCAATCTTGCACAATTTGGCACGAAACGCCTATAAAAATTGATCAGGCCTAAGAACTGGCGTAACTGACGTAGTGAGGTCGGTGGAGGCCGGGGTCGAATACCGTCAGCATCGATGACGTGACCCAAGAAAGTCAGTGACTCAGCACCAAAAACACATTTGGGTGCATTAATCTGCACGTTATACGCCTTCAATCGGCGGAAAAGAAGATTTAAATGGTGCGTATGTTGTTCTTGAGAAGAACTAGCAATGAGCAGGTCGTCAATATATGTATAGACGAAATCGAGGCCACGAGTAACCTCATCCATAAACCGCTGAAACGTACTAGCGGCATTCCCTAATCCGAACGGCATGGTCAAAAACTCAAATGACCCAAATGGCGTAACTATAGCCGTTTTTGGAATGTCATTTTTATGGACAGGAATTTGATGTTACGCACGAATTAAATCTAGTTTGGAGAATACCTTGCATCCCTGCAACGAAAACGCAAAGTCTTGCAGATGAGGGATAGGATAACGGTCCGGTTCCGTTATTGAATTTAAGCGTCGATAATCTCCAGTAGGTCTCCAATCGCCAGTCGCTTTCGGTACCATGTGTAATGGGGACGCCCACGGGCTCGTGGACGGACGAATAATCCCCAACTGCAGCATATGATCAAACTCTGATCATGCTGCTTTGAGTTTGTCCGGAGGCAAGCGACGAGGACGAGAAAAACAGGAGCACCAGTTGTAGTTATGAAGTGCTCCGTGGTATGAGTTGGCTCATCAACTCGAAAATTTCCCTGAGTCAGTTGCGGGAACGAGTTCAACAACGCATGGTAAGTATCTCCGGTGTTAGCAAGAGAAAAGGTCGGGCTAACCGTTGGAACTCCTGCTGCCTTGCCAACAACAGTTAAACCAGTGATGTCATCAATTAGGCGTTTACGACGGAGGTCCACCGTCAATGAAAAATGGTGGAGAAAATCCACGCCTAGAATCGGATACGGCAAGGCAGCGACAGTAAAAATTCATTTAAACTCACGCCGCAGATTACGGAACTGCAAAGGTAGCGAGATTTGTCCGAAGGTTCGAATCGGCGAACAATTTACTGCCTGCAACTCAATAGGTGACTCAGGGGGAGTCTCCTTCATACAAAACACAGGCCATATTGAACAAGCTGCACCTGTGTCAACCAGAAAGGCTCTACCTGATAGCAGATCCTCAATAAAAAAAGTGGCAGTTGGATGATGTTTCGCAGAGCGCACTATCCGCCGTTAGTGACTCTGGTCGACGTTTCCCATGTAAGCACAAGGAGGCCTACAACGGGCGGCTTTGTCACCATATTTGTCATGGTAATAACAATATGATGGATTTGAAGATTTGGAACGGCTACGGTGGCGAGGAGTTGAATAAGATCGTGAGCGGCTCCTCTGCCGTCCAAAAGATCTGAGTTCCTGGCACAACTCCGCCATTTGACGAGTCATGGCTTCCATAGTTTTGACCAACTTCTCATCACTCGCTGATGAGCGTGATTGGGGAAGAGAAGAGGAAGCAACGTACTTTTGCTTCGAAGTGTCTCTCTTCGTCACTTCTACTATTTTGTCGGCAGAGACAGCAATGTGGTCGAGTGTGTTTAACTCTAGCATATGGGATAGGATCGCCTGTACCTCTTGAGGTAGGCGAGAGAAGAACAATTGCTTCAGGAAAGGGCTATCCTGATCTTGGGAATCACTCAATTCCCGCAAATGCCGGAGAAAAGCGGTAGGGGTTCTGTCACCTAGTCGTTCGTCCTCGATCAATGACCGAAAACGACTCTCTACCGATTTACAGTTCCTTCTCAAGATCTCGCCTTTTAAAGAATCATACGTTAAGTCAGAGGGGGGGGGGTCTGTAATTAGGTCTTGGACCGAATCTGCTAAATTAGGGGGAAGTCCGCTAATCAAGACAGCGAGGCGCTGGTCAGACTCGGTCTTACAGACCGTAAAATACGCCTGTAGCTGGGCGAACCACAGCTTAGGGTTTCCGGTAAAGGCGGGCAAATGTGGCGTATTCAATTTGAAACGACTAAAAAAAAATAGAAACAGCAATTAATGTTCCCTCGTACAGGGAAAAGTAAACACCCAAAATGGAAAAAAAAAATCAAAGGTCAAAAAGAAACAGACATTCAAAACATTAGGAAATAGCAAAAATACATAAAGTACATATATATATTTAAAACATTTTTTTTTCCTTCAACGTCTGTCCCCTTGTGTTGCTTCAACGGGCAAGCCAAATCATATAACCCGTGAAAAAGAGAAAAAAAAATGTTTGTTTTAGAATATATCCACGTTGGATATCAACAATAGGTAGCCTGTGGCTAAAAATCCCTTAGAAAAAATGTATCCCCAGCGGGGCAATAATGTTCACAAAAACAGTTTTTCTCTTGATCAAATATGGAACACACACAAGCAATTCAAAATGTCCCTGTCCTGGCGGGAAAATTGCAAAACGGAGGAGAAAAGCAACGCCATATTGGAAACATTTTTGGCTGGTTTTTTGTATACTTCGTCAATACCGTATAAACACATTATTATTTCTCTGTCTTTTTTTTTTTGTGTATTTTTGTAAGTTGCGAAAAGGTTGGCAACGTGGTAATAACAGTGAAATATTTAAGTTCAAATGAATAAAAGGCTGCGTAAAATTCTTTAGTCGGGGTTACCAGTATGGTAATGAAGAATCCTTGTTGGATAGTATATCAATATAGACGTGAGGGAAAGTCCCTCGTCTATTTACCATTTTCGTAAGTGAGAGGATAGGTATTCCATAGAATTTATAACAAGTGAGTGGGTGTATGTGTAGACAAGATAATAACCACAACGAGAGTTCTATTCAACAATGTAAATAAGGATGATGTTTATTTTGTCTATTATGTGTTTGTTATATTACAAATGAAACAAAATAGCAATATAGACGTGATTAGTTGAAATGAAGGCAACGTATTACAATTGTCGTGGGTCACCAATGTAACGCACACGTCTGGGTCACCAATGTGACGGGACCAGTAAAGTGAAATCAGTTGTGAGCCAGTGCTCGGCCAACACTATCCTTGTGGCTTCGGCATAGGAGTTCAGTGTATTGACATGTGTGATCTCGTGGTCCAAAGGCTGTTTGCTGTCTCTGTGGCTTGTCTGAGAAAGTAATACTGCTGCTTACTTAAATAGTGTTCTCAACCAGGAGGAGACAACTAGGCCTGGTCCATTATCCGACAGGGGGGCGTAAGGCGTCTTACTACAAATATATGATAGGAATAAACACTAATAAACTAATTGTTTTTATTTATTTATTATTTTAAATCGAGACAGGCAAACTGTATTATTTTAATTAGTATTTTTCAATCTAGCTAACTTGGTCATTTGCAATACAAACACTTATATACTTGTATTAGTGTTTATCCCTATCATATATTCATTTGTATTACACTGCTCAGAAATATCCCTTTCTTTGAGCTATTTAATTGTAAAAGACTATTTGAGTTTATAACTCTATATATAATATTCTCGGCTCCATGCGTTGAGATAATTTTTTAGTCCCATAAAACCGGCTGCTATTTCTAGCGGTACGAGTATAGGACGGGCTGACGCTGGGTCACATGTGCGTTCAACAACACATTTCTCTCAGTCTTCCTAAGTATTTTGAAGTGAAACTTACCAATTTCTGGATACCTGCAGAAGAGCACAGGAATAGGAAATTTCACTTAATTGTTGCGAAACAAATTTAAAATTTGAAATTTAAATTTGTCCAGGTATCACGGCTATTGCCAATATAGGTTTGTTTTATTGATTTATTATTTTAAATCGAGACAGGCAAACTGTATTATTTTAATTAGTATTTTTCAATCTAGCTAACTTGGTCATTTGCAATACAAACACTTATATACTTGTATTATTGTTTATCCCTATCATATATTCATTTGTATATTTATATCTGTATTTTTAACCGCTGGTCAATCAATGATAAACATTGATTGCCAAATAAATTAACTATGGAGATGTAAAAGATATAGAAGCGAAAACCAACCCAAACCAAACAGTGAGTGTGTTCTGTTATTATTTCTGGCAATATTATAACAATATGACCCTCCCCAAGTATAACAATATTTGTTTCGACACACGATTTCATATAAAAAAACCTTGCAAAACAAATTCATCGCCGTCACTATATATATATATATATATATATATATATCAGATAGCATGTGGTAAAATACCAGGTGGACCATAACCCACCCGAGTACTCGATACTTGGAGTAGTAGAGTGGGTAATATGAAAAGATTCAGCGCCCCAACGGCTGAGCTCCGGCCGTTTCGACAGCTAGATCCGAACTAATCCACCAGTCTGATATATATATATATATATATATATATATATATATATATATATATATATTCAGGTTTGAGGTTCACCACTGTATAGAGCTGGTCTATTCTGTATGGTCAATCGTAATGCAATAATATAGAGAGTACTCAACGTAAAGCAGTTCAACCGTCTTTGTTTTTGTAGTTGGTGGTGCTATTACGGAGTTAAATATTATAATGAAATGACAGGAGGCTGGATTTGTGTAAATCCTTGAAAGGTTTATTATACTATGATCATTTCAATGACCGGGTTCGTCATTGAAATGATCATAGTATAATAAACCTTTCAAGGATTTACACAAATCCAGCCTCCTGTCATTTCATTATAATATTATATATATATATATATATATATATATATATATATATATATATATATATATATATATGGGATAACAAGTTATAGTTTTAGGTAAAACAGTTAGAGGTTGTGAGTACTCTGCGTCGTGGATAGTTTTAACGTACGGCGCTGTTTGACTCAACAAGAGGTTTCCTTAGTTAGGTAGCGAGTTTGCGAGAATTCCCATGCAGGTTATTCTTGGAGTAATAATAGTGTAAGAGTGAAGAATAACATGGTCGGCTGTACAAAAAGGGTTTTATTTACAGTATTAACAATTGTTTCATTGATCAGGTGAGTCTAAAGGCCGCTGATCACTCGAAATTGCGTCACTCGACAGCGGCTTTTAGACTCACCTGATCAATGAAACAATTGTTAATACTGTAAATAAAACCCTTTCAGTACAGCCGACCATGTTATTCTTCACTCTTTCACTATATATATATATATATATATATATATATATATATATATATATATATAACTTCTACAGAACTAAAACTGTTTCATTTGGATGAAATCATCAGGAAGTTTCAGATAATGATGGTCAGTTTATTGGCTGGTAGTTGAAGGGGATGATAGGGGGTGAGGGTTGTGTAGGATGGAGATGGAGGCGGAGAAGAGGATAATGAAAGTGGTGGGGTGGGGGTGAAGGGAGGAAGTGTAGAAAGAGAGTAAAGTGTGGAAAAGTGGGGAGGGCAGATATAGATTTAATGAAGAGAATACAAAACGATAACGCCCCCATCTCTCCTACCAAATTCCCCATACCTGGCCTCTCTTCCCTTCTTATTAATTCTTCTTCTTCTTCTTCTTCTTCTTCTTCTTCTTCTTCTTCTTCTTCTTCTTATTATTATTATTATTATTATTATTATTATTATTATTATTATTATTATTCTGCTCCGCTTCCTCCTCTTTAATCTTCTTCTCCTTCTTATTCTCCCTCCTGCTTTTTCTTCTTATCTCCTCCCCCACCTTTATCATCATCATCATCCTTAAAGCTATATCTCCCCCTCTCCACCTTTTCTTTTACTCCCTTTCTACTCTCTTCTCCCACCTCAATCCCCATCCTGCACAACCCCTCATCCATTACACTCCCTCAACTACCAACCAATAGATACCTATAAAAAAAAAACAGAGTGACCAACTTTATCTGACATTCCTGATGATTTCATAAGTATGAAACAGTTCTAGTCCTGTAGAAGTCATTTCTATATAAAAGAAGAACATATTGCGTACTTTTTTATAACTGTGGTCATCTCTCCACATTATTAGTGCCAAGTTGTTCTGGACTTTGCCTTTTCCTTGGATAACATAGATGGCGTGTAGAGAGAAGACTGGCACCCTTGAGCAACCACATATATGTGTCTGTCACATGTATGTGAGTATTGATTCTAAACTGTCTGAAACCCCTCATAGTTCTAAGATGCATAACTGACTGTTTTAAAGTTTCTTTTTATCTAAAAAAATCTTTCACCATAATTTTATACATGAGCCTTTGTTAAATTGTCTTCCAAGCACCAGATAAATAAGAAGATTCGACTACTAAATCTCTCCAAATTCTTGGCTATTTTCAAAATTATTTGAAAATTATGGACAATGTTGTTTGTTAGAATTATGGTAAAGAAAAGTTTGGTAAATAGGTATGTAGCTGCAATTATGAAAGAATTTCTATGTTCAACAGAAAAGTCTTTAGCAACGTTACAAATATAATATAGCATTCAACCCGTATGTAATGGTTTCTGATTTAGGCACAAGGCCAGCAAATTTTGTTGACTGTTTCTTTATTTTATCGACCTCGTAAGGATGAAAGGCAAAGCTAACCTTGGCTGGATTTGATCTCAGAACATAAAGGGCCGTAACTCTATGCTACAAAGCATGGTGTCAGATGCTCAACCGATACTGCTTTGACGCTAAACTCTGCCAGCTGTAGACAGCGCATCAACATGAGATATTTTTCTCCACAAAGTTCGATCACCAGCAGCAGAGTTTAAAGAGCAAAGATCAAGTTCAGTCCATAAGTTGGTATAATATTCCCTTCCAAGAAAATTGGAGATAAATGGTTTCTTATATAGGCACAAGGCCAGCAATTTTGGGGAGGAGGGGAAAGTCGATTAAATCGACCCAGCGCGTGACTGGTACTTTATTTCATCGACCCGTAAGGATGAAGGGCAAAGTTAACCTCAGTGAGATTTGAATTCAGATCATAAAGGGCCGTAACTCTATGCTGCAAAGCATGGTATCAGACACTCTATCGATACTGTCAATCCAATATAATATTACCTTCCAAGAACATTGCAGACAAAT
The DNA here is from genome assembly GCA_964016885.1 of Eledone cirrhosa. Lineage (NCBI taxonomy): Eukaryota > Metazoa > Mollusca > Cephalopoda > Octopoda > Eledonidae > Eledone > Eledone cirrhosa. The sequence continues at coordinate 97,096,752 of OZ024745.1, forward strand.
GATAATACATCGAGGGAAGATGAACTAAAATATTGTATAGTGAATAGAAGAAGAATTTTCAAGTCGCTTCTACAGTAAGAAATAGATTCAGACTGTAGAAAGAATAGGATTCCATGTCAATGTTTCAGGAACGAAGTTTGCAAGTAACACGATCAGAATATTCTCTCAGATTGGAATGTGGAAAGAGAAGGAAGAAAATGACAGTGGCATTGGACAGACATCAAGTGAAAAAAAATTACAAGCTGTAGTTGGAAGTAAAGTGGGTTGTTAAGGCAAAAGCTGATGTTATCAGCTTTTGGAAATGGAAGGCAACTGGCATATATGCTGGCTACGAGGATAGAATTTGTGAGCTAAAGTAATACAAAAACAACGAAGAATGGAGGAAGATATTAGTTTGAGCGTATGGTAGCGTATATTATTCATTATATGAGTATCGACACACGCACACAAACCTACACTCCCACGCACACAAACACACACATATATATGTATATATATATGTATATTATATATATATATATATATATATATATATATATATATTTCCTTCCTTGCTCACATTTCAACCAGGTTTGATGGTCTTTATTCTCTCTCGTTCACGATTTCACCGAACTTATATTCATGGAAATTTGGGACTTGACTTGTTCTTCCTCACTTTTTGTTGCTTCACCATCTTTGTTTGTTTACACTCTCGCTGTTCCCTTTATTTACGTGTCCCAACGACTTTCTTTACCCGTTGCTCGCACCAACCGAAGGTATATGGTCTTTAAAGCGTAGGTATACCGATGATGGTTGGAAGACCACTGATGAAGGACCACTTTATTCATATGTAACCCATTTGCAACCACGCAGCACGTTTATTCTCATATATATATATATATATATATATATATATATATAGGTAAGTTATTCCGGGTTGAATCGGAGGTAACCACAGTAAGTAAGGAACTCAATACATAGCAGAGTATAAAAGTTTTAATATAAAAGAGATTCTACAGGACTAGAATTGTTTCATTCGTGAGAAATCATTAGGAATCTGACTGTCCAAGTAAATATGGTGGAATTTATATCTTTCTGGTGGTAAGAGAGGGTGGGGAGTGGGATGGGTGGAGGTCATTGGTTGAAAGAAAAGGGAATTCATTAAAAGCTAATTCTTTAAAGCTATAATTTATATTTAGAGTGACAAAGGCAGAAAGAATTCTATAAACAAGTTCAAATTGGAGTGCCACTCTCTCTCTCTCTCTCTCTCTCTCTCTCTCTCTCTCTATATATATATATATATATATATATATATATATATATATATATATATAAAGTTAAAACAATGAAATAAAAAAATCAAGTCATTAGAGATATACTTCACTGCTTTACGATCGTTTCTAGGTCATACATTGTAGCTATACTCCGTTATTGATCTATGTAAGGTTAGTTTCAAAATATCAGATAAAGAGAATAATTACTTACATGCATATCACCAGCTGTTTTCAAAAACAATAATAATTTTATTCAGAATTAATACTAGTATCTTAGTATCATGTCCTTATTTGGAGGTAGTTGAAGAACTAACCAATCAAATTGTTTTTTTCCTATGGTGTTAAGATGAAAAGTAATACACTTCAGTTGAAGTCATGACCCTTTTGAAGGAATGGTTGATTGGTGTTAATAGTAGAATTGGCATAACAATCTATTAGGAGGAAAGGGATTGTCAAACTTATAGTTGAATGTATCTGGTATAGTGAAGTTTAAAAGGAATGTCAAAATAAATGGTGATTAGTGTTGTATTGAGTTTTTAGGTGTATATAAATTAAGGTTATGGCTAGGAAAGATAGTATATTAAAAGATGAAAATTATAATAAGATAATGAAATACAGTAATGCGATAATATACAACATAACCAACACAATATAGTACGGTGTGGTAAATTGCACTTAGTATAATACAGCATATGATACGCCTTAAAATACTATCAAGTATGTTTATGTATAAATAATCAAACTCAGATAAATACATGTTGGCATAGTTAAAACACATAAAATTCATAGATTACAAAGTGCATATATCCACACTATATATATAGAGAGAGGTACAGTTATGTTGATATCCAACCAAAAATATACATACGCACAAATAGATGCAAACCTAAATACACATTTACACATGTGCACATAATCCTATACACACATATCCATACATATCTATATCTACACATGCACACCTATACCGACATATATATATACACATATACATATATATATATACACATATATATACATATATATATATGCGTGTGTGTATGTACACTCCTCATACATGTACACACCCACATATATAAACACTCATACACGTATACTCACATATACACACACACACAAACACACACATATATATATACACACATACACACACACACATACATATACATATATATATACATATATACACATACACAAATATATATATACACACACATAAATATATTTCCATATCATACATAGATATATATTTACTCATGTAGTTAAGGGTGGTTGTGTATCTTGTTGCCTTTAGTCATTAACGCATAAACCTAAGGAAGCTAAAACATTAAAAGGTAAAAATTAAGCATGAATGCTTATAATTAGGGGAAAGAGGTACTAATAAATGTTACTCTATATAGAATTATAGTGAGTTCGTATTTAGAATATTTAATTAGGTTTATAGTATTTAAATGTTCTTCGAATACTGTGATTACAAACTATGATCAGTTCCTGCCTTTTATTTAATAAATCGTCCTTAGATTTAGTAATTTCCAAGATCTCCCCTGAACATAATCTGCATTCCCTCCTGTTCCCAAGATATGGAGTTCTTTGTAGAATGGTGTTCCACGATAACTTGAAATCTATTTTTTTTCTTTTTATAATTATTTACCGCTTCAGCTAAAGATGTGGTGTTAGCTAGTTTAGTATTGTTGAAACTACTAGAGTGTGCGTAAATAATATATATATATATATATATATATATATATATATATATATGGCTTGAGCTCTGCCGTCGGGGGTCATACTTTTTCCTATATATATATATATATATATATATAGGAAAAAGTATGACCCCGACGGCAGAGCTCAAGCCGTTTCGACGGCTATTTCTGGACTCAGAAATAGCCGCCGTAACGGGTTGAGCTCTGCCGTCGGGGTCATACTTTTTCCTATTTCCCACTCTACTACCCAAAGTATTGAGTACTCTGGTGCGTTATGGTTCATTTGGTTCCTTACCACAATTCCTTTGTTATATATATATATATATATATATATATATATATATATATATATATTTATTAACAGATTAAAGTTTAAGTAAAGAATCGCTGATATATATATATATATATATATATATATTACTTGTTTTATATGGAAAAAAGTGGCTCGAAACGCCAGGTTTTTAGAGAAGTCATTTGATTGGTTGGTCAATAAGTATAATAAATTTCGCGCCAGTTCGCGTTACAAAGTTCTTCAAACAAGGGTGGGGGGTGGGGGGGGGCTCAGGTTGTTTTTTTTCATATATGAGTGAAGTTTGGTTAGTTGATGCAGTCACGTGAATAAGCACATCAGCTTTCGCACCAGTTTGTTTGAATTTATTTTTACTTAAAAAAGGGGGAGGGGGCTCACGAAGCCTTTTTTTAAAATAAATGTAATTTGATTGGTTATAAATGAAATTATGGTTGTCACGTGAACAAGTTCATTAAATTTCGCGCCCCTATTTGGGAATTTATTTTGTAGCCTTTTAGAGAATTTTATGACAAACAAAAGATAATGGTCAAGAGAAATGGGATGGGAGAATTGTTCTGGTTCAGTGAATATGGCTGGTTCGCTGGGGTGTCAGAATTCAGATTTTCTATTGAAATAAAGAAAGTAGAGATATGTATCTTTATTTGTGTGTGTGTGTGTGTGTGTGTGTGTGTGTGTGTATAGGAAGATGATTCTATTAGTGTGTGTATATGGGTGTTATGTGTGTGTCTGGGAGTATGTTAAGATGGAGAGAATATATATATTTTGTGTGTGTGTATGTTTGTAGGAAAGTGATTCTATTAGTAGAAATGGGGGAGGGAGTTGTGTGTGTGTGGGGGGGGGGTTATGTGTGTGTGTGTATGGGTGTTATGTGTGTGTGTGGGAGTATGGTTGGCATATTAAGATGAAGAGATTGTGTGTGTGTGTGTGTGTGTGTGTGTGTGTGTGTGTGTGTGTGTGTGTGTGTGTGTGTGTGTGTGTGTGTGTGTGTGCGTGTGTGTGTGTAGGAAAATGATTCCGTTAGTAGAAATATTTTCGAATGAACATATTTTCCTTATTTATTCGTATTTGTTCTGTTGTATTGTCAGCGCAAACGTATGTTAAGGTTTATTTAGTTCGGGTTTTTATTATCTAAAGTAGGTGTTATGTGTGTGTGTGTATGTGTCTGTTTGGATGTTTAGCATGTTATGGTGTTGACATAATGTATATTAAACCATATTTAATGCTGGTCTATATTTTTGAATAAACATATTTTCCTTATTTATTCGTATTTGTTCTGTTGTATTGTCAGGGCAAAGGTAAAATGGGAAGACTTGGAATTTGGGTGTCTTATTACTTGCGCATATATCTAGATGTGCGCTTAGTGGTATCTGTCTCGTGGTTGGATCTCGTAATTGTTGGTGATGAACTGTCATTCTGTTTCTGAGTGTGAGTTTAGTTTGTCCTATATAATCTTCATTGCATCCTTTACATTTAATGGCATAAATTAGATTTTTTGATGAGCAAGTGAAGTGATTTTTTACAGCAAAAATGTGTCCTGATTTAAATGTATACGTGTTGCCTTCAATGAGGTGAGTGCAGGTTCCACAATTAGAGCGACCACATTTTTTGACAGTTGGTTGTGGGTTTGTGGTAGGTAATTTGGCATTGGTGAGTAATGTTTTCAGTGATTTCGGTTGTCTTTTGCTTTTGATTATTTTGTGTGTTTCAAGGGATTTTTCATTCTTGGGTCTTCTTTCAATAGTGGGATGTTCTTGTGAATAGTGTTGTAAGCTTCCGCATTTCTTGGGTTGTGTGTTGAGATATATGATAGAATATTGGACGTACCTTGAATTTGTTTCTGTTTTCGTAATTCCTCAATGCCTATTGCTTTAGCCCTTTCTATTCCATTATTTATTAGTAATGGTGGGTACTGGCTTTCGAGTAGAATTTCCTTTAATTCTTGAAGTCTTTTATTTCGCGTTTCATAATTGGAGACAATTGTGCAAATTCTTCTTGCTAGGTTAAAAGGAATGTTCGTCTTCGTGTGCTTTGGATGGTTGGAGGTGAATAGCAGGTATTGTTTGGAATCTGTTGGTTTGTAGTTTATGTCAGTTTCAATGTTTGTGTCTTTTTTTAAGACTAAGATGTCCAGAAATGGGAGTTGATCTTGGCTGTATTCCGTTGTGAATTGGATGTGGTTATTGGTGCCGTTAAATAAATTTTTGAAATCATTCAGTTGGTCGAGTGTGTGGGACCAAAGAATGAGACAATCATCCAAGTAGCGTTTCCAATTCTCCGATAAATATTTGTGGAAGTTCAATCCGTATTTTGATTTGGACTGTTCATATATCTGGACTTCTAAGTATGCCATGATTAAGTTGGCATAAGTTGGAGCGGCTTTTGTACCCATCGCAGTCCCCGAAATAAAAAAAAGTTGTTCTGTAAGATAAATTTTAATCCCTCGGTGATGAAGCTTTTTTC